>OX422218.1:496219120-497419120 GCA_949130495.1 Sambucus nigra
TATGACATACCTACCATACTTGCTATCACGGGAGGTTTGCGTTCGCTTAGGTCCCTCTAATCCTTGTGTTGCCCGGATTTAGACTGGTTACCTCGATGAACATAGGTCAGAGAAGGACTTATTGGGATGTTAATAAGTCTGCTGATCGTGGGAGCGCAGGTATGTGCGTGACCCATGTGATGTGACTGTGTTCGCCTCCACTGTTTGTGATTTGTGTTATCTGAACGATTCCTGAGAGATTCGGAATACGTGATTCCTTATGTACGTGATGTACCGGGATGGATAGCAGAGTATGTGTACACCGCAGCTTAGTCTCGGGGTGCTTATATTGTATATTTATGTTGTGAAAAATATACACTTTATTATGGGAACTTTCATATGGTATTGTGTGTATAAATTTGGAAAATATAAAAGGGATAATCTATAATGAGTTGTGTTACTTTTATGTGAGAACCTGAATTTACGTTAAGCCCCCTATTTAATTGCGAGCATTATAATGTTAATGGGAACCGAGTAATAAGGGTAGAACCTATGACGGTCTAGCTAGATATGATGTCACGTAGCTAGTGGTTTGTGTCTTTTTAGATGGGTACTTACGTTAGGAGTGCACAGTTAGACGAGAGGTGAGAATTTCATGTGAGTGCACGTCCTAACATGTATTTTGCATTTAATGTTTTAAATATTTTTAAAGAACTTGCAGGTTTTTAAAATATCTCCACATTCGGGCTCTGACCCGTTTGCTTTCAAATCTATTTGTTTGTAAAACCATTTTAGGTGCCCAGCCACAAGGACACCATGCATAGGATACTCATTCAGGTGACGAGATGTAGCTGTTTGTGGAAGCTACAGGGATTTGCTTTTAGACGCTTCTACCATTTGGATTCCTGATTCAGTATTTATCGGTTGTAGGGCATCATGCCCATTTCTATTAGAGACATCTTTCCATTTCAGTTTTTCAGACTTTGGCATGTATTGATTCAGTATTCAGTTTAGTTATTTCAGTTTGTGGTATTGTAGTGAGGAGTTTTCCTCCAGACTTTATTTACATTATGTGATGGTTATTCTATTTACTTCGTTATGGTGAATGGTGTTACTATTCTTCATTACACTTGTTGCATGTTAATCAGACTTTAATTAAAATTTGGCAACTTACTTTTTAAATACTAGGTGGTTAGTAATAATAAAAATGTTTTCGACAGTGATGCTATCAACTGAGCCAACTTGGCATTTTGAATTAATTTAATAAAGGAGTAGCTACCTGGTATTTAATTAGTCGGGGTGTCACATGACAAAGATCTAAGTAAGTCTCATTTCCTTGCACGGACACATTAGCATCTAAGTACTAGTTGAGGTCATCATCCTCATTGTGATCGATCGCGAATAGTCTTTTATGCCTTTTTCTAAAAGTTATGCTAAGTAATGACCTGCATTGTAAGTCTAATGTTAAACTGGATGAATGGGTGGTTGAATATATATTCTTGGCAAAATAAAAGAAAAAATATGAGGAATAAGAAATCATACAAAAGGACAACATTTGAATTAGACTATGCATTTCATTAAACAAATTGCAAATGAGGCAATCCACTACATCATTCACTGAAGGAAAAGAAATAAAAAATTTCTAAAAAATCTCCTAAGAAGCACTCTCGTCAACCCTCTACTTCCCAGTAACCTACTAAGTAGCTATTGCTTCTAGCTGATTTCCCCCAATCATAACTATTTGATCAATTTTCAGCTGAGCAAGCTCAGTGGCAAAAACTTGTGGTCCAACCATCACATGATCACATTCATGACCTCTTACGCATATTTAGGAGGTGAACCTATGTGGTTCTCTTAGTAAAGGTTAGAATCTTCAACAATGATGACCTTGGCAAGAGATTTATTAGAGACATTATTGAATAACACCATTATAAGGTAATAAATTTGGATCTAATCATTAGATAAGGCCTTGTACTATCCATGAAAGAAGGCCTCTTTCATTTTATTTGACACCTAAGCCCTCAGATTTGGACTTATATTGTAAAGTTTGTGTCTTGGCAAGATCAACCTCGACCTTAGTATCCTCGATATCCTTATTGGCATATTCGGTAGCAGCCACCGGCTTGGCAGAGTCCTTAATCTTCTTCTGAAGATTGAGCTTCTTATCCTCTAAGCTCATGACCATTTCTCTGAGCTTCGGATTCTTAGTTGATGAGAAATATTAAGATTTTTAGAAAACTTTAAGGACTTGCTTGAATCCTTAAAAGCCACCTCTATATCACCAGAGGATTTAATCAATGTGTCATTAATCTTCAACAGTTAATTCGATTAGAAACTGCCATATAATGGGTAAATAAATATAAGTAATGAGGAGGTGAAAGGAAGCAAAAAGAGCATAACATAAACAAATGACATACTTGTAAGGGGGAGATTATGATTGGCACATTTGAATAGTCGAGAATGGGAAGGTCAGAAGTATCCTCTATATCATTAGGAAATTATCTTGATTGAATCATGACACGGTCCAACTTGGAGTGAGCAACTACGGAATAGGAAATGCCCTTGCCCTTATCAGCATTCTTTTTCCAAACAAAATCTAATTGTGGATGAGAGATGTGATATTTTTTTGCCACGTTAAAATGGGATCATGTTCCTTGAAAATGTAATCCTCAATGTCCATGTGGTTAGTAGAATCCCCAACTATATTTTTCTTGCTCATCAGTCGAGTAATATCTTTTTCTTTGCTCGATAAACGAGCAGGGGTACGAGATCGGATATTAAAATTTGAGGCAATCAAGTTTATAACCTTCCTTTTGCCATGGAATTAGTAGAAATAGTAAAATGAACCAACGAGACTTCAAATGACTTAAAGGAAGGTGATGTTTCTTCTCTGTTTGATCCTCCCCTTATAAGTTTTTGGAGGTGGTGTCTTTTGGGTCATCCAAGGAAATTGGAATGACCGGTGTTCATTCTACTGGCCTCGCAGCATAAGAGGAGCTAGAACTCTTATAGCCAATAATGAATGCTGCCGACATGGGATGATCAACAGTTCCATTCCTCTGTTAGATATCCAAAGTTGTTTGAAGATCAATATAATTAATGTCACTTTCATGAGGAATTTTCTTCTTGTCTTTTACTACAAAGAACAAAGAAAAGCATACAACATTAACCTCATTAAGGAAAAGATATAAGAGATAGAAACATAATTATTTCATAACTTATCCCCCGCCCTTCCTGAGGGCATCTTAGTACACCCTCAGTAAGGAGAGAATGCTTATAGGTCATCATAATCATCTCATGATCCAAGTAATCTTTATTAAAATTTGGGAGATTCATGATCAGGGCTCGACTGTCCACCCTCTTCTTCATGTATCTAATATTCTCATAAGTTATTATCCTTTGGTAATAATACATTATTTTCGCAATACCAAGATGGGTCCCATATAACTCATTAATGCAATGAATCCCATTAATGATCCTCCATGTATTCAAAGCGACTTGGGATGAAACCACATCAAAGTATTGACAGAAGTCCAAAATAAGTGATTTGGGAGAAAATTTAACCTAGATTCAGCAATAAAGATGGAAAATAACTAATGGCCTTAAGAAAGGGCAAGGGTCACAAAGACCTTCAACTAACTCTACAGTTACCCACTTAGGGATTTAATGACTAATTTTGATTTTTTACACGTTTTTCATCAATAACGTACACCATGATTAAAGATGACAACTTAATAAAAGAAATTGAATAAGCGAAGAAAATCAATTGAACTGAAGTTGAGAGTTTTGAAAGTTCTTACAAACGAATGAAGACACTGAAGAGCCCTCCTTTGAAGTTGGCTGATTTTTTAAAAGAACAAGAAAGTGAGGATACACGGGGAAACATTATTTTGTCATAATAAATAGACTCAAGGTTCCCCAAAAAAATTTAATGATCACATGCTCATGTGATGGATATCGAAGCAACAGTTCACCGTTAAAGAAAATAATATCTATTTGCCAGCATGCTCCTCGGGCATATAGAGGACAAAAAATCTATAGTTTTGAGGGTTTTTATTGAATTTCCCTCTGACCAACCAATGAATATTCCAAAGAGCAATCAACTTCTTAGGAAAGAATATTGTTATTCCCTTATAGAGACTTGTCAGAATCAATAGCCGACCTAGATACAACAAAGCCCAACGATCTTAATGCAGTCTAAAGCTTTAGGGTAGACATTGGAGACTATAATTACACTAGCATGTTCCCTGCAGGTGTATGGAATGAGTGTACAAGCTTATTGTGCTACAAGTTGATGAAGATTCCAAGTCATAGATACTCCCATGTATCCATCAATTGGAATGGTTGAAACTGATAAAAGATATGTCCGAACTTCCGAGGATAGCTATTAACGGACCTATAGACTCTCCTAAGCTTCTCTTTATTTATAAACTCTCCTATCATTAAGAGGGGCCTGTGATATTTTATTGTCAAGTAGTACTACAACTTTGCAAACTAGTTCTCTGAAGTTAATAAAAGAACAAACCTTAAACCTCGTGGACGTAGGCACATTGTCGAACCACATATATATTGCATTATGTGTTTCTTGTTCTTTTCTTTAAATATATCTCTTAGTTAGGCTTGTGCACATTGAATACTAATATTATATGAAATTAACACATACACCTTATTTTTCCCCCCCAAAAAAAACAAAATCTATTAAAGTCCATAAATTCATATCTACAAATCCAAAATTCCAAAAATTTATATATTTGGAATCTACTCATTAAGATATATCAAGCAACACCCATATTCAATATTTTTTGATGAAAAAATCAAAACAAATAAATTTACTATTTCTGTAAAAAATTTATTCATTCCGGCGAAAACTCTATTTTTCGACAAATAAACTTTCGTCTCCAGCTCTGGCGATGTTGATGCAGGCGCGGACCACAAAAAAATAGGCAAAGAGAGAGAAAACTGAGGATATAAAAACAATCTGGGGAGCATGTCCGGTGACCTCCGATGAGCTTCTCTAACAGACTGTTCCGGAGAGTCTCCGATGGGGTGGGGTGGGTGGGACTACTAGAGAGAGAGTGTGTGGTTATATGTTTATTTTTAGAGAGAGTAAGTGGTTTAAAATAGGAATATTTGATGGGTACATTTGTCTAAATATACGAGCTCCATAATGAAATATGACTTGGTGCATTAAAGAAAAGTTAATGTGATTTTATGCATCTTTGACCCAATAAATAGAATTAGGCCATAATAATGCCTAAATTTTAGAAACTAAAAAATCAAAGTTTGTAAATCACTGAAGGAGTTCTTACAATATTATATTTGTCATCTAGCGACAAAAATATCACCTCTCTATAAACATCTCTTGTTTTATTAATATTATTATTCTTGCTCCATTCAAAATTCGCTCACTCTCCACTAATATTGTTATAATTAATATACGAGAGTTAAAAATATTAAGTTTATCAATACAGTTCACAGGGGAAAATTTCCTGCTACATTTAGGGCCATTCAGTTATATATTTAGAAAAGTAGATTTAAAAATTATTTTTAGAATAATTTTAAATTATTTGTTTATTTTTAAAATTTGGTGCGCATATAGTAAACTTGTTTTTAAATTCAATTTTCTAAAAAATTAAAAACTAACCGACATAATTGGTAAACATGTGTGGGTAATATATATCTATATAATAAAGTAGAAAACTTATGTATATCATAAGATGAAAAGATGATGTCATCTATATGCATTTTTTTTTGCACTTCCTATTTTGCCCCTCAAATCTTTGATTTTCTCCTATTTTCATCTCACTAATTGATATTTTCCCTCACACTTTAATTCAAACATAAGGATATTATAGTAAACACAGCAAGGATTGTGATTAAAGATTCCTCTTTTCCTTTTTTACCCCTTTATTACTTGGGTCCCCCTCTTTTTTTATCACTTAAATTCAAAAAAATGGATAAAATGGTAAAATACACGCTTTGAACGTCTTTTACTCTGACCATAGTACACTTCCCCCATTTCTCGATCGATCGATCACGGCGAAAAACCTCTCTCACTCTCTCTTTTCTCATCCCTTCAACCCCGTTTTTACAAATCTTCAGCAAGTAATCTCCGTGTGGCATTTTTTAGGGTTTGAAATCCTTTTCATTTTCATCATTTATCAATGGGTTACTGAATACTCGATCAAAGTTTTATGGGTTTACATTATATTTGGATTTCGTATTAATGTTTTAATATTTAGATTTGAATGGGTTAACATTTAGATGAGTTTATTCGGTTTACAATATGTTACTAAGACGAATATAACATTGTTTAAATCAATTTACATGTGCGTGGTCTGTTACTAATAAACATACCACATTCATGGTTTGTCATGTGCGATTTGTGTACATATGTTTGCTTTTGTGCATAGATTTAGGGCTTTGCAATATAGGCCTTTGTAATTTAGGGCTTTGTACCTTATGTTTTTTAATCTAATTAATTTTTGTGTTTGGTTGTCTATTTATAGATTTTATTGTGTGTCTATTTATAAATTTTAGGTACGCTCTCTTTTTCATTTTTATTATGTGTCTATTTATAGATTTTATTGTGTTTTGTGTTTTGGTTTGATAGATTTTAAGGGATTTGAGGTATTTGTTTTGTATTTTTTAATTTTGTGATGATTTTACTTTAATAAGGTATTTTTTTATTTTGTTTATTTGAAGTGAAGTTTTTTTGGTAGTTTATTTGCCTAATACTTTAGTGATGCTTTTACTTTTTCTCTATTTCATTTTCTACATCTATTATACTTTTTTTGGATTCATTTTCTACATCTATTAACTGAATGACAATTGTTATCTTTATATGTGTAGAAATGGTGTTTGGAACATGTTGGAGACGTAGAGAACTCCAACATTCGAACGTTTGGCATGCAACCCCGATTAGTATTCATGTATATATTTATTCAGCATACTATTAGTATTTAAGGTATGCTGAATAAATATTTTGCTTTATGATATACATTCAAAGTGTGATTGCTTTGTGATTTAATATTTTAAGTATTTAAGTTGGGGCATGAGCAAGAACCAATCTCTCTGTTTTGAATATTCCATTTATGGATTTTCATGTTATCATCGGATCAACATCTCACATTCATCTTTAACTCTTTTTTTGATACTTCTTTCCAGACTGAAAATTTGTTTACTTTTAATTTATTAGTTTCGTAAATGGTTTCATTGAAGTTGGTCATTGTGACACCCCGCCTAATTAATCCCGGGTGATCAGTCCTAAATCAAGTTAGAACAGGTTTCTCAGTTGGTCCATTCTTAGCATCACTGTCGTTTTTTTTTATTTCTAACCACCTAAGTGAGAAAATAGACTGGTGCCAATTTTTATCTTTCAATTTATTAAATGAAACTCATTCGGAACATACAATAATACACAATCACAGTTAACTGAAATAACCATCCACAAATAAAATACCTAACCATCGGTCCAAATATCCAATACAAGTAAGGACAAGAAGAAAATCTCAACAAGTCTAATACTAATAAATGAACTGTGAGCGACAAGATCAAATAACTACTAGAGAGTCTCTACACGAATGAAAGAAGGAGGCGTCTATCAAACCCCGCAACATCCACATTTGCTGCAGCAACGGATACCTGGAATAGAGTCAAGCCTGGCGTCCCTGTGGCTGGACACCTAAAAGGTTTTTAAAATTTTTATAGCAAGGGTTAGTACCCAAAAATATTTGAAAACATTTAACAAATGATTAACTTGCAGTAATAAATAAATATGCATGCTCTTCATATTTTAGTTAGTGTCGCACTCTCTTGAGGACTTCCTTACCCCTCCTCTAATGTGCACTACTAACGCTTCCATTTAATTTACTACGTCCTACGCTCCTGACCCAATACTTATATTAACCCTTGCAATTAACCTACTCTAACCGAGTATGCCTTAAATCATGATTTTTAAGTTATTATAAACATCAACTTAATTTAATCATTACCCTTTTTAATTTCATATAGCACTCACACCTGTTATGCTCATAATACATTTTTCACTATGTATTAATTATCCCATATATAAGTATTTAGCTAATTATAAATTTAATCAAATTGCAGTATTCACAAACATACTGAAATAACATTTAATACTAACATCCAGCCGAGTAGAAATCCTCACAAAATATAAATTCTCTAAAGTGCTATCCCACTAGGTATGTTCACCTGACCTAGTTACCCCAAGTCAGAATTTCTCCCTAACTTGGTTATTACATAAATATTGGAGGCGGTCATATTCATTCCCTGAAAGTGAGATGCCCCTCACCCATATAACGGACGCTATGACCTGGGAATATACTCGCCCTACTCCTCAAGTTAGGGGATTCATCCACTAAGCGCAACCTCCCTCTATAGCACTAGAGTATAGAATAATAATATCTAATCATTGATATTAATGTACACACTATATATATATACTATCACACACCGTATATATATATATATATATATAAATATAAAATGTCCCGGCTATACCATGTACTAAATCTGTAACACAATCCTATTTAAATTATTTAGAGTTTATGGTCCAACCCTAATTATTAATTAATTTGCACATTAATTAATTAAGTCACCTTCGGTGTCGCCCCACCATAAAATTGGACTTACTCTCGTAGCCCGAAATAACCTCACCGAGTCTAAATTCCCGACTCCCGAATTTATAATCATGACGTGTCACCCAAAAACTCCCTCAAATCCTAATTAACTTTACTCACAATTAATTAGATTTAAACTCATGTATTAATTTCTCAATAATTAATTACATAAGAATTTATTTTTATTTTTATAAAATTTCCTCTTATATACAAAACTGGACGAACTGCCAGATTCTGCCAACCTTCGATCGATCGACCCCAGGTCTTCATCTTCTTCGCGAAGACAGAATCAGCCATGGATGAAATTTCTTAAACCCTAATTTCTTCTACCAGTAACCTCAAGCCCTCTTAGCATTAACACATGTTAGAAACCTTATTAGGGATCTCCAAAGTCTCCATAAACGTTATTAATTTGACCATTAACTACGATTTCTGAAATTGGAATAAAAATTCATCTTTAACCCTTAACCCATTTACATCCCAAATTCCTTCATCAAATTCGTTTCTAATTGTCCAGATATCACCCTAACAGATATGTATCAACTCATAAATATCAGGTTTTACATGAATCCTCACCCAAATTCGTAAATCAGATTATTGTCTTTCAAAATCCCATGATTATGCCATGAACACCCAAAACGAATTCTAATCAGTCACATCACATGAATATGAATTGAAAAATAGATTTAATACTATTGCAAGTTATCCACTTGACTTAAGGTTCGTAGAGTCTGAATTTGGAGATGAGTTCCAAGGTTGAAGATGACCCTTGTTGGCTCTCTTGTGTTCCCAAAACTGCCTTTAACTGCTGTTAGGGTTCCTTAACACACTAAGCTTTTTCCTAAACTCCCATCAGTCGTTTCCTTATTTCTTCTAATTCATTAATTTACCTAAATCCCATTTTTTTGCCTAATGGGCCAAGCCCAAGTGACCCAAATGCCCCCGTGCGCGCCCGGCTCTGTCTAAAAATGCCCCGTTACCCGTTTACTACCCCCGAGTACACTTTTCTGACTATCTCGGCCCATCCGAACTCAACTGTACACTCAGAATTCGCATCCGAATTAATTTATAAAAATACTTTTCCCCCCACCCTTTTAGTCTATACCGACTCCCGGTTGAGATAAGTGCATACCCTGTCATTAATACTCGAAATGACAAAATTACAGTATTACTATTCACTTAGTAAATAAGTTTTCCTTAAATATTAATCATTCACTTCCCGATTAATGTTTAAATAAACTTTTCCTAATTATTTCAATTAAAATTACGACTCACAAGTAATTTCAATTCCCGAATTACTTAGATATTTAATGCATGAAAATACGGGGTGTTACATACTCCCACCCTTACAAAGGAATTTCGTCCCCGAAATTAGGTCATACCTGTGATGAAAAGCTCTTGATACTGTTCCCGCATATCCTCCTCCCGCTCCCAGGTAGACTCGTCAACGTTGTGATGACCCCACTGTAATCTAACTAGTGGAACAACCTTGGATCGTAACTTCCGCTCGCTCCAGTCCAGAATAGCCACCGGTCTCTCCTCATATGAGATGTCTGGTTGTAAATCAATTTCCTCGAGTGGAATGTGCCAGAAGGCCCCCTCGCTCCTGCGATACTTCTTCAGCGATGCCACATGGAACACGTCGTGTATCCGCTGAAGGTGCTCTGGTAATCCCAGCCTGTAGGCTACAGGCCCCACCCTCTCGATAATAAGGAAAGGTCCCACATACCTCGGTGCTAACTTACCCTTCTTGCCGAACCTCATCACCCCTTTCATAGGGGACACCCGGACCAATACCTGATCCCCAACCTCTAACTCCACATGTCTCCGTGAAGCATCAGCATAACTTTTCTCCCTATCCTGAGCTATCTGAATCCTCCCTTGGATCAGCTCTATCTTGGCAGATGTCTCCTGAACATTCTCCGGCCCTAATAGTTTGTTGTCCCCCACCTCTAACCAACAAGAGGGTGAACGACAAGGCCTCCCGTATAATGCCTCGAATGGTGCCATGTCGATCGTGAATTGGTAAAAGTTGTTATACGCAAACTCTACCAGAGGAAGATATTTCTCCCAACCTCCCCCAAAGTCTAGTATACACATTCTGAGCATATCTTCCAGCATCTGATTGACTCTCTTGGTCTGTCCGTCAGTCTGTAGGTGATAGGTTGTACTCAAACGTAACTCCGTGCCCATGGCCACCTAAAAACTCTGCCAAAAGTGGGTCACAAAGATCTTGTCCCTATTCGACACAATATTTATCGGTACCCCGTGCAGCTTAACAATCTCTGCTATGAATAGCTGCGCATAACACATCATCTCAAAGTCTGTGCGAACCGGTAGGAAGTGGGCCACTTTGGTCAACAGATCCACAATGACCCATATGGAATCGTGACCCTTCTGCGATGTTGGTAACCCTGTAATGAAATCCATGGAGATGTTCTCCCACTTCCACATGGGAATTTCAAGTGGCTGTAGCATCCCTGATGGTCTCTGATGGTCAATTTTCACGACCTGACACGTGGCACATTTCGAGACAAACTCTGCTATGTCTCGTTTCATTCCTGTCCACAAATACTGCCTCCTCATATCCTGATACATTTTATCCCCACTGGGATGTACCGCGAATCTCGACCCATGAGACTCTGTCATAACAGCGTGCCTCAACTCCTCATCTTCTGGCACAATCAACCTCCCATTAAGGCGTAACCCTCTCTCCGAGCTGATCGAGTAACCATCTGCTCCCTCATCTAGCAGTTGGCTCACCCTATCCCGGCAGGTCTGATCTCCTGCCTGAGTCCTCACCACCCACATAATGATCTCAGGTGTGATGGATAGTGCTGACATACAAGCCCTGGCTACGTCATCCTCATATCGAAGTTCTCTCCACTTCGCTTTCCAGACTTCTGATATTTCCCCAGTCGGTCTCCGACTCAATGCATCTGCTACCACATTAGCCTTACCAGGATGATACTAAATATTAAACTGGTAGTCTTTCACGAATTCTAGCCATCGCCTCTGCCTCATATTCAGATCCTTCTGAGTGAAGAGATACTGAAGTGATTTGTGATCCGTGAATAACGTGAACTGCTCCCCCAGAAGATAATGTCTCCATATCCTCAAAGCAAAAATGACTGCTGCCAACTCAAGGTCGTGAGTGGGTTAATTTCTCTCATGGGGCTTTAGCTTCTTGAACGCATAAGCTATAGCCCTTTCCTCCTGCTGAAGCACACCCCCAAGTCCCTGTAAGGATGCGTCAGTGTAAACCCGATACTCTAATCCCCCTTTCGACAATGCAAGTACGGGTGCAGATGTCAACTTGTCCTTTAACTCGTCGAAAGCTAATTGACAGTGATCATTCCAAGTGAAAGGTACCCCTTTCCGGGTCAGATTCGTCAAAGAACCCGCAATCTTTGAGAATCCTTTGATGAACCGCCTGTAATAACTGACCAATCCTAGAAAACTGCACACTTCAGTCAGTGTCGTGGGCTATCCCCATTCCCTCACCGCCGATACTTTACTCGAATCCACCGTAATACCCCAGTCTGACACCACATGGCAAAGAAACTGAACCTCCCGTAGCCAAAATCCACACTTACCGAATTTGGCATAGGGCTGGTGATCCCGCAATGTCTGTAACACTATACGCAGGTGCTCTGCATGCTCCTCCTCGATGCGCGAGTAGATCAGGATGTCATCAATGAACACGATGACAAACTGATCAAGAAACTCCCTGAAAACCCTGTTCATGAGGTCCATGAACACTGCTGGTGCATTGGTGAGCCCGAATGGCATCACCTTGAACTCATAAGATCCATACCGCGACAGGAAAGCGGTCTTAGGAACATCCTCCTCTCGGATACGTAATTGATGATACCCTGACCTCAAGTCGACCTTAGAGAAGTAAGACGCTCCTCTCAACTGGTCAAATAGATCATCAATCCTAGGCAACGGATACTTATTCCGTATCGTGGCCTTATTCAGCTCTCTATAGTCCACGCATAACCGTAGTGAGCCATCTCGCTTTTTCACAAACAGTACCGGTGCACCCCACGGCGATGTACTCCGTCGAATGAAACCCTAACCCAGAAGCTGCTGAATCTGCTCCCTTAGTTCACGCATCTCTGAAGGGGCCATGTGGTATGGGGCCCGAGTAATTGGCCTCATCCCCGGGGCTAAATCGATTACAAATTCAATTTCCCTGCTAGGTGGCAACCCTGGTATCTCTTGAAACACATCCTCAAAGTCTCTCACCACTGGGATTGAGTCCAATGGGATAGTCACCTCCTGTGAGGTCTCCTCCTCAATGTAATACAAGTGTGGTGGCATTGCGATTAAGAACATCTCTTGCCCTGGAATGGAGAACACGATGGTCCTCTCGTAGCAATTTACCGTCGCCCGATAACCTGCCAACCAATCCATTCCCAAGATGACATCGTACCCCTCCATATCTAACACTAAGAGGTCCGCTGCTAAACTAAGTCTCCCAATCAAAATGTCCACACCCCGACAAATCGAGTGAATCGTAGCCCCGCTGCCTACTGGCGACTCTACACACATCCGAAGACTACCCGCGGTCTCTATTAGTCCGGCCCGTTTAGCAATATTTAATTTAATGAATGAATGTGATGCTCCCGTATCAAAAAAAATACTACCCTCATAACCATGAATGAGAAACATACCCTCAACTGCTGGCGGTGCCTGCTATGCCGGGGGATTGGGAACATCCCGGACGTTATACACACGCCTGTAGTGCATCTGCCCCTGCTGAGGTGGGGCGGGTGGGGCTGGTGCTGCTGGCGGTAATTGCCCCCGTTGCTCCTGTTGAGCCTCCTGCTGTTGACCTCTGCCCGTATGTGGGTACTGCCTCTTGAAATTTCCTGGCTGGCCACAAACAAAACAGCGTCTCTGACCATCCCCCTGTCGTTGGCCCTGTTGGCCCTGACGCGTCTGACCCTGGCCCTGCTGGCCTCCCCCATTGTTCCCTTGGCCCTGACGGCCCTGAGGAACCTGTCGCTGCTGATTCGGGCCCGGATGCCCTTGCCTGAACCCCTGTCCTCCCGGTCGGAACCCACCAGGTTTAAACTTCTTCGCCTGATTCCCATGCTGACTGCCTGCCTGCTGCTGAGCACCACTTGTGTCACTACTAGTAACGGTCTTCCCCTATTGGCTCGGCTCCCCTGTTCTCTTGATCCCCTTCGCATGGAAGCGATGATCCTGGCAGTGCACAAGTGCGACATTAACGACGTCTGTATACGTCACTAACGCCAGATTCCCAATCAAGTGTTGCCTGATCCACCAGACCAAACCGTCCATAAACCTCTATTTCTTCCGCTTCTCATCGCTCACCTCATTTGGCACAAAATTTTCCAAACGGGTGAACTCTTCCTCGTAGTCCTCCACTGATCGGTCACCCTGAACTAAATCACTGAATTTCTTTCTCATCTCAGTCTCTACTGCTGGTGGGAAGTATTTGCGGTCGAACCGCACCCAGAACTCTGTTATCGGCATCAAGTCTCGCTCCTCGGTGGTGGTAACTGACTCCCACCAATGTAAGGCTGCCCCCGACAGACGAAAGGTAGCAAGCATCTTCTTCTGTACCTCGGTACACTCCAGCATGCGCAGATGGCATTGAATGTTCTTCTTCCAGTCACAAGCCTCTACTACATCTGTGCTACCCCGAAACTCAGGTGGGTGACCCTTCTGGAAGGTTTCCCTAACTCTCTGCCAAGATGGTGGCCCCACTGGGGCCTGAACTGCTGGTGCCACTGGAGGCGATGCCCGGGGCTATGGAAAGTGAGCTGCCATAGCTCTCATTGCTGTTTCGACTGCCTGGGCCACTATCACTGCCACCTGAGTAGTGGAAATCACCTCGGGTGGGGGTGGGGGTGGCGGTACTGTGGCTCCTGGTGAGCTTCCCTGACCTCATCCCTAGCCTCAGCCCTCTCCGCTCTCAGTCTCCTCGGTGGCATCTGAAATAGATTAAATCGCATAAGTACATAGTTTACACAAAATATATTCACAGCAGAAGTACGATATCTCACAAGCGGAAAATGAATCAACAGTCCTAATAATAGGGCTCTATAATAACCGAGTGCTACGCTGAAACGTAGAAAGCCGCACAGATCCTAAGCACACTAGAACCTGATGCTCTGATACCATCTGTGACACCCCGCCTAATTAATCCCGGGTGATCAGTCCTAAATCAAGTTAGAACAGGTTTCTCAGTTGGTCCATTCTTAGCATCACTGTCGTTTTTTTTATTTCTAACCACCTAAGTGAGAAAATAGACTGGTGCCAATTTTTATATTTCAATTTATTAAATGAAACTCATGCGGAACATACAATAATACACAATCACAGTTAACTGAAATAACCATCCACAAATAAAATACCTAACCGAATAAACCATCGGTCCAAATATCTAATACAAGTAAGGAAAAGAAGAAAATCTCAACAAGTCTAATACAAATAAATTAATTGTGAGCGACAAGATCAAATAACTACTAGAGAGTCTCTACACGAATGAAAGAAGGAGGCGTCTATCAAACCCCGCAACATCCACATGTGCTGCAGCAACGGATACCTGGAATAGAGTCAAGCCTGGCGTCCCTGTGGCTGGACACCTAAAAGGTTTTTAAAATTTTTATATCAAGGATTAGTACCCAAAAACATTTGAAAACATTTAACAAATGATTAACTTGCAGTAATAAATAAACATGCATGCTCTTCATATTTTAGTTAGTGTCGCACTCTCTTGAGGACTTCCTTACCCCCTCCTCTAATGTGCACTACTAACGCTTCCATTTAATTTACTAGGTCCTACGCTCCTGACCCAATACTTATGTTAACCCTTGCAATTAACCTACTCTAACCGAGTATGCCTTAAATCATGATTTTTAAGTTATTATAAACATCAACTTAATTTAATCATTACCCTTTTTAATTTCATATAGCACTCACACCTGTTATGCTCATAATACATTTTTCACTATGTATTAATTATCCCATATATAATTATTTACCTAATTATATATTTAATCTAATTGCAGTATTCACAAACATACTGAAATAACATTTAATACTAACATCCAGCCGAGTAGAAATACTCACAAAATATAAATTCTCTAAAGTGCTATCCCACTAGGTATGTTCACCTGACCTAGTTACCCCAAGTCAGAATTTCTCCCTAACTTGGTTATTACATAAATATTGGAGGCGGTCATATTCATTCCCTGAAAGTGAGATGCCCCTCACCCATATAACGGACGCTATGACTTGGGAATATACTCGCCCTACTCCTCAAGCTAGGGGATTCATCCACAACGCGCAACCTCCCCCTATAGCACTAGAGTATAAAATAATAATATCTAATCACTGATATTAATGTACACACTATATATATATACTATCACACACCGTATATATATATAAATATAAAATGTCCCGGCTATACCATGTACTAAATCCGTAACACAAGCCTATTTAAATTATTTAGAGTTTATGGTCCAACCCTAATTATTAATTAATTTGCACATTAATTAATTAAGTCACCTTCGGTGTCGCCCCCACCATAAAATTGGACTTACTCTCGTAGCCCGAAATAACCTCACCCGAGTCTAAATTCCCGACTCCCGAATTTATAATCATGACGTGTCACCCAAAAACTCCCTCAAATCCTAATTAACTTTACTCACGATTAATTAGATTTAAACTCATGTATTAATTTCTCAATAATTAATTACATAAGAATTTATTTTTATTTTTATAAAATTTCCTCTTATATACAAAACTCGACGAACTGCCAGATTCTGCCGACCTTCGATCGATCGACCCCAGACCTTCGATCGATCGATTGAGCAGGTCTTCGTCTTCTTCGCGAAGACAGAATCAGCCATGGACGAAATTTCTTAAACCCTAATTTCTTCTACCAGTAACCTCAAGCCCTCTTAGCATTAACACATGTTAGAAACCTTATTAGGGATCTCCAAAGTCTCCATAAACGTTATTAATTTGACCATTAACTACGATTTCTGAAATTGGAATAAAAATTCATCTTTAACCCTTAACCCATTTACATCCCAAATTCCTTCATCAAATTCATTTCTAATTGTCCAGATATCACCCTAACAGATATGTATCAACTCATAAATATCAGGTTTTACATGAATCCTCACCCAAATTCATAAATCAGATTATTGTCTTTCAAAATCCCATGTTTATACCATGAACACCCAAAACGAATTTTAATCAGTCACATCACATGAATATGAATTGAAAAACAGATTTAATACTATTGCAAGTTATCCACTTGCCTTAAGGTTCGTAGAGTCTGAATTTGGAGATGAGTTCCAAGGTTGAAGATGACCCTTGTTGGCTCTCTTGTGATCCTAAAACTGCCTTTAACTGCTGTTAGGGTTCCTTAACACACTAAGCTTTTTCCTAAACTCCCATCATCCGTTTCCTTATTTCTTCTAATTCATTAATTTACCTAAATCCCGTTTTTTGCCTAATGGGCCAAGCCCAAGTGACCCAAATGCCCCTGTGTGGGCCCGACTATGTCTAAAAATGCCCCGTGACCCGTTTACTACCCCCGAGTACACTTTTCCGACTATCTCGGCCCATCCGGACTCAATTGTACACTCAGAATTGGAATCCGAATTAATTTATAAAAATACTTATCCCCCACCCTTTTAGTCTATACAGACTCCCGGTTGAGATAAGTGCATACCCTGTCATTAATACTCGAAATGACAAAATTGCAATATTACTATTCACTTAGTAAATAAGTTTTCCTTAAATATTAATCATTCACTTCCCGATTAATGTTTAAATAAACTTTTCCTAATTATTTCAATTAAAATTACGACTCACAAGTAATTTCAATTCCCGAATTACTTAGATATTTAATGCATGAAAATACGGGGTGTTACAGTCACATGAGAACAGACTGATCTTTTTGTTCTTGAGTTGTCATTCTTAGAGAAAAGAAAAGAAGATACTATTTTTAGTTCAACCCCTATAGTGGCAACTTTGGGAAGGACGAGACGGATCAACTTTCATTTGTACAAACTTTGGGAGGAATGAGAAGGCCAATCTCATGGTGGGAAATACCCTTCCTCTCACTTTTTATAGCGAAATAATTATCTTTGATGTAGATTGTGCGCTTAATGAGTTTCATTTTCTACTTCATATATCCAAATGGGGTTTATGATGAGTGTTTTAGTGGTTTTGATTACGTTCAATATCGTTCTTTCAAGAAGAGATTCTTTTAACTGTATGCAAGTTACATTGGGTGTGTTTCCCCAACAGGGGTGGTGATTACTTGCAAAAAAGATTTTTTTTTCTTTTGGTTTATTTTTTGCAACTGTATGATTTCATGATAGTTTATGTGAAAATGCCTCCAAACATTCGATAATTGGTTGTAGGAAGTTGAAACTCTTTTTGAAACTGTTTTGTGGGATTATAATATAGTGTTTTAAGTCGTTGTAGCAATAATATTGTTATAGTATTTGTATCCTTACCGATTTTTATTGGCACATTGTAGCATGTAGTCATTCTTTTAGCATTGGAATTCGAGCCATAGAGTCCATTCCTAAAATCGTAAACAAGGTGGGGAAGTTGACAAAATACACTTCATTGGAAAGAGAGGATGAGGAATCCACATTTTCATTCTTGGTCAATAAAGACTCAATTGTTAAATTCTCAATTTTTTCGAGAATACCATGGTAGCATTCTTTTCGATGAACTATACACACTGATTGCACTTCATTAGACATTTTGGCGTAATCACTCTCATGACTCGAGAAAGTCTAAATAAAAAATTATAGAAAATGAATCCATTTCTTCTAATGAGGTTAGTTACTTTATATCATTCTTATGTTTCAACTTTACTATTCCTCTAATTTTCTTGGTTACTTATGTGTTTTTTTTCCAAAGTCACATTATAACGGAAAACTAATCATTGAATCCATTTATAGGACAAAATATAATAGTTAATTTCAAACAAAAACCTCTCAAATATAATATATCATTACCCTTCCATGTAAAAATAATTTATGTTCATGAAGATACATTGTTTGAGAAACAAAGCCTTTAAAAATAAAGAAATAGAGCAAGAATTTACCAGACTTAGCTCTGAAAAATCAGCAAGGAATGAATCCTACCATTGTTTGAGTAGCATCAAATGCTCTGAATTAAATTCTTTTTGCGTTTATGACGTAAACATTTGTTCAGTCTAGATGATTTTTGGGGCAATAAACAGTAAGTGGTGATTTTGATTTGGTTATAAAGTGTATTTACAAATTCGATGCGTTTTTGTTCGAGTTCTCAAATGCACCCCGTATTGGGGGGATATTTATTTCATAATAGTTGAATGGTCCATTCCTATTTGTACTAAAAACGTCATTACAAGCAAACAATCGTCAGTCTTTGGCGTGTATACATTAATGGTTGTTATACTCTTTTGTTATGCTTTTTTATTTTGATGTTTTAAGTAGTGATTTGATATTTATTTTGTTCTTATTGAATATCCATAGAGTTGTTTGATACCCCAAACCTTGGAAAATGAGCCATATATGTCTAACTGTATGATAAGCCATATATGTTTCAATAGTTACTTGCAACCAAAATTAAGCAACTGTTTGAGCAGTTACTACCTCCAACCAAAATGAAGGGTCAAATGTAGCAGCTATTTTAGTTATTTCATCAGTTACTACCTCTAACTAAAATAGTAGCAAATGTTTTAGCAGTTATTTACCAATGATAGTACATGTACAACAGTTGTTTCCCAGTAATTGAACATATCAAATATAAGTGTTTGCGTTTAAAAGTGTTATGGTGAATGTTTGGTTAGTTGGTATGAGTATCTCTTCTATAAATGTGTTATATGTTTGGTTAGGCACCTCATGAACTCTATCAGCCGCAAATACCACTACAAGTGAAATTAGGTAACATAATGTATTGGTTCACTAAAAGCTGTATAAATTTATATTGTTCTTTTAGGACACTCCGGGTGAATATTTAAGTATATTTATGTTGTTCCAGTCATGGATGCTCAAAGTATATTTATGTTTTTCTTTTAGGACGCTTCAGATGAATCTTTAAGAATGGAGGCCAATCGTTCGAAGGGCGTGGTGGATATCAACACCACATTAGCAATCATGTTTCTTGATTGTGCTTTACAAGTTAATGTCATTTTTGTTTATTGAGGTTTTGGTCATTCTGTTTCGCATTGGTGGAGTTGAGGTATGTAGTTATTCCCACTACGAGTTAGTCTTATACATACTTGCATCTCATAGTTTCACCTCGTGATATGATATATAAGATACAATTTCTTTTCCTAATTGATTACCTAAGCTATTAATTTTAGTTGTATTTTACCAAAAATTTATGCCAAGTTTCAGAAGATACCGCTTAGTCCCATTTTCTGGTAAGATCTGCATTTGATTCTGATTCCAGTTTATTTTGATTTAGAGGTATGTCCAAATAATGAGCAGTTTTCTTACAAGAATCATTATGATCAATGATTTTCCCTTACTTTTTTGGGGGGGAGGAAGGGTGGTGTGTGAGTTGGGGGGGGGAGGGGGGGGGGAGGTCATATCTAGCCTTATGTTTTTTGCCACATCACTTTCTTGCTTAGAATCTCCTTTATATATATATATATATATATATGTATGTATGTATGTACGTACATATATTATTTTTATTCCTTATTTGTTAGACACTATCTCTTCTTAAAAATGAAGTCATACACAAGTTTGTGATATGCATGGTGGGCCCCAGTGAGCTGGAGCCGAACTCAATGTGTTGATTAGGATTGATTTTTATTTGTTTCCATTTTTCCATGTTATTTCTTTACCTTAATTAGGACTCTAGGTGTTTTAAGTTGCAGACATTTTTTCAAGTTGCAGAAATTATATAATGTGATATTTTTTCAACTTGACATTAAATAATGTGATGTAGAAATTTGGTAGAAGTCACTGAGACAACCGAGATTGATGACATTAAAGATTCTTTAGTTGGGAAGCCTCCTCAGGTTGAATTGTGAGGAACAAAATGTTGATGGGTAAATCTTCTTTTGGAGATTTTCTATTGGTGGATACAAACTCTCACAATTTCGTATTGTTCATAAACGTAATTTGTTACATTTTGTAATAGCATAATTGCTCCGCAAAACACCATACATCTCAGAGGGCATCTTAGGCATATAATGAGGATAAGTCTCACAAAAAAACACCATACTTGTCAAAGGGCAGGTTGAAGCTGAGAGGACTATGAAGATTTCTTTGGCAAATCCTCGATGTGAAGTTGGCTCGAGCATGGGGCTTGCCTTGGGCCCAACATTGAACATGATGGAGACACATGTGACATGCTTTAGTCCCAACACTCAACATGTTGGAAACACATCGGTTGTGAGTATGTAAAGCCACTTTGTCTTGAGAAACTTCCCCCGTTGATCCAGGTTCTATTAGAATAGGTTCATAATGATTTTCATCATATAGTAATTTATTATTTGGATTTCTTTATGCTTTCATTTTAATCCATTGTTGAAATTTGAGACTCATATTCAAGGTTTATGTGATTCCTTTTTTTGGATATTGATTGAAAAGTGCATGTGAAGTTCTGTAAATTGAAAATTGATTTTACTTTATTATACATTTTTTTCTTAAACAACAACTTCATCGTCGTAGGTCTCTCTCTACTCTCTGCATTTTTTTGTTTAAAATTCTTAAGTAATTTTTCATTGTCCTTTTTCTACTTAATATGTTGTGTCTATGGTGTTTTTAGGTGGTTATTGCCTTTCATAGGCTCTGAAAGGCATACATATCTCTCTTCTCATACATGTATCTTCATTATGTATTCTTGATGTTCTCTTTCTAAAAAAAATGGATTCATATTGTCTCTTTTGTGTAGCTATATCATTGAACATGTTGTTGTTGAAGACTATTGCATCAGATATTCCAAATGTTCTCACGCTGCAAGCCCCGGATCCATCTTTGCCTAGTATCTAGTAAATCAAGTATTAAATCAATGCTCCATGTTTCCTTCAATAAGAGTTTCCCAAAACAAATATGTTCAATCAGTAAATCACCTTGCCCATACAGAATCATAACAAAGGCTGCGGTTAACATGTACATATCGATAATGACAAATGACACAGTTTCTATCAGTTGGGTATATACGAAAGTGAGGACCACCATGAAATAAAGAGTACCATTCTGATGTGTCACCACCCGACCAAACAGAGTACGCGAGGAGGTTCTTAAGAGTACACAGAGTCTTACGAAACATTATCAAATGTGCGTAGCAGGTATGATACGCAACCAGTTCAACAAACCCAAATTGTTTTTTTAATCGAAAGCCAACCTTTTTTGCAAGGGTAAATGCACTTATTAGGCAGTTTGGGTATCGGTAATTGTTGTATATTATGTCTAACTAAATATCTGTACTCAATAAGAAAATATTCGTATGCGCATTAATTTTCTTTGATATCGGTACTCAAGAAGCAAATATTCGTATGCTCATTACTTACATGTTATAATATGGATATTATTACTCTAGCAACAGAATTATGGCAGCAGCATTAATGGAGCAACATTGTGAATACCCTGACCAACAAGCTCAAGAAAGAGGCCTGCCATTAGGGTGAAGAGGTTGATCAGGCATTCAAATTACTCTAGCAAGCCATAAACACATCCTCAATACTGGCTTTACCAGACTTTAAACAACCTTTTACTATGGAAACCGATGCAAGACATAAGGGCATTGGAGCAGTCCTGGTGAGGAAATAGACCTATAGCCTTTCTCAGCAATGCATTGGGCCCTCGAAGCTTAGAGGTTATATGGATTTTATAATTTTTATTAATTTATATGTAACAACCCGCCTACTAAAATAATAGGTGGCCAGCCCAATACTCTAATAATCACAGGAATCATAGATGGTCCATTCTCAGCATCACTGTCGATTAAAATAATAGTAAGAGATAACCACCAATCATTTTATAAAACGGACTGTCAAATTTAAAATTTTGTAAGTAAAAGAAAAACACTTAGACAATCCCATTTGCAAAAACGGTGGATATCAAAAATCAACGAATAAAAGAATAACAATATGATAAATGATGACCAAATAAGATGTCGGTGAACAGACCAATACAATTAGTTACACCGAGTATTACAATTTAATTATTACAATATAATAAATGAATGCAAAGCTAGGGCAACACGCCCGAATAGATAAACCGAACATAACTAGAGGACAAAAGATAGAGGCGTCTATGACAAATATCCTACAACATCCTCAATATGCTATAGCTCCAAGACAACCGGAATGGAAATGTAAATTCGGGTGTCCTTGCGGTAGAGCACCTGTACGGTAAGGAGTATATGCAGAAACAAAGAAATATAGACGGGTCAGGGCCCGATTTGATATGATAACCATGTGACTAAAATGCATGACCGTTAAGTGCGTAATTATCTCGCAATTAACATAATAAAGTTTCTCACCTCTCAATCTAAAAGCACAACCTAGCGCAGTATCAATGATGATGCTCTAGATAATCCAAGTACTAAGAGCTAACTTCTCCCCAGTCTCAACACTAAGCCATGTTCGTGCGTGGGGTGTCTCGCAAAGCAAAATCCAAACAAGGAACCCCCCCGATACACTACTACTAGGCAAGGTTGATCGTCGAGATCCATTAGACCCTCAGCACGTAATTAATATATATATATATGTATGCATGTGAGAGGTCTCATCTACAGCTACTCAAGGAGATACCAATAAACCCATTCACAATCTAAGGGCACAATTCCTATTTCATTCTTTAGAAATATACATAAATGGTAAATTCATTTTATCAAATGTTTACCAATAAAATCTCATATCAAAACTTTCTTTACCAATTTTATTTCCTTTCTTCCATCCAGGAAAAATATATAATTTAAAGCAATTTTTATTATCATAAAAATGCTTTATCCTTTTCATAAAATCCCACTTCCCTTCTTCCATCCAGGAAGTGTATTCAAAAACCATTTTTATTATCATAAAAATTCCTTTTCATACCATATGCTTCCATCTCCCTTCTTCCATCCGGGAAATGTTTTCGAAGCCAATCCATTTATCCCATTTACCTTCTTCCATCCGGGAAATATAATTAAAGCCATTTCATTATCATAAAATGCTTTAATAACCAATAATATCCCACATTATTGCACATAGTTATATATCATATTATATAACGGAATCTAAGACCGTCCGTCCGGGTTTTCCCACTGTGCGCGCCCCTAAATGGCTATCATCTTCCAGGGCCTATCATTAAGACAACCTGGGATCCTACTGAAACATCGGGAAGCGTCCATATGCCTGCGAGATAGTCATGACCACACCCAGAATCACCTAACCAACGCAGAAAATATACAATAAACGCTCATATGGCCTAGGGACTATATCCACCCTGCATTCACTAGCTAGGGGGCTTCACCACATGCGCGAACTTCCCTTAAGATAGAGATTTAGAGAGGTGTGTATCCATCAATTAACATTTATGAAAATCATTTTTCCATTTTGAAATCATTCACTTTTACATTCTCAAAAACCATTTGTACTTATTTATTTAGTACCAAATAGTTGAATATACAATTCTTATTCTTAGAGTCATATTTTATTAATGACCTAAGACCCGAAATGCCATAAACCTAAAACTAGTCTCCAAGAGTTCAACACAGTCTCCCAAATTATCAAAGTGAGTCTCCCTCAATAGAAGACTCCCAAAATCCTCAACAATAACATTTTATCTCCAATTTACTTTTAGGTTAACTTCCTATATCATTTGGATATTAACCTACACAAACTAGCCCTTAGGATAAGCCCAAATATCCCCATATTAGCCTAGGACAATGGCCTACCCAAAACAACCCTCTAGGACTCTTAATTACCTCCCAAAGGAAGGTCCCTAAACCTTGGACCTAAAATAAAAAGGTCTAAAAACAAACTAGGAAAAATCTCACAAAAACAGGGCAACCGAATCGATTCGCCCTAGGGCCGAATCAATTCGCCCTAGTTGCGAATCGATTCGCCCAAAAAGCGAATCGATTCGATGAGTAAAACTGACTTTCTGTAATAGCCAAATCGATTCGGCCTTAACCCGAATCGATTCGGTCTCCCAGACCTGTAACTTATCCCCTAACCGAATCGATTCGTCTGGGAGTCGAATCGATTTGGCCCTGGGAATTTGCCCAGTTTGGGCTACGGGTTTAAGAACCCTAAAATCCCAAAACCCCAATTCTTTGATTTCATCCAACACCAACAACGATGATTTCAACTACATCATTCCTACACATCAAATAACTAATTATTTCCCTCAAATCAAATTAAACTACAAGAATTATGGTTAAATCACCAAAATCAACAAAAACCCATGTATGGTTTAAATCTCCAAAAACCTAACTATACATGCAATTTATCACATTAAATCAGTATCTAGCAAGTAAGAAACTTGCCTCGAGTTTCGTAGTCTCGGATCCACCTTCGGTAGCAATGGATTTCAGCCCAAATCTCCATTTTCTCTCTCTTTTCTCCATTTCTCCCAACTCTCTCTTCTCTCTCTCTCTCTCTTGGCTTCTAACACAAGAATGAGGGAAATAAAAGGGTTGGGGGACTTAACCGGGTCTTAAAACATAAATGCCCCTCTTTTAAGTGTTAATACACCATTAAAATGACTCATAACCACATAATTGAGTCATAACCCGCCAAAAGTGCCCAAAACTCAAAAATACAACTTGGCACTTATTTTGACTATCTCGACTATTCTAAAAACAACCGCACCCCCTATTTTGGCATTCAGAATAAAGTGAACTATTTTTATGTTCCAAATTCATTTTATTTCAGTTGTTATACTCCAATATAAATATGAACCATAACCGTCGTTTTACATATAACGACGCAATAAAACACAATATCATGCTATTTACCTTCTCATAACGGTAAATAGACAAAACATAGTAAGCATTATCCCTTAATATCATGGGAAATAATACTTACTCTAACTTCCCCTATTTTATAAAATTAGCCCATCGGGCAAAATAATATAAAATAGTCGCTCAAAAGCCTGGGTTGTTAAATTATGCAGTATGCAAGTATATTATATGCTCATTTGCTTGATCTTGGTTATACATTGTTGCCATTCCCTAAATGCAGTTACATATCTGTCTTTATTTAATGTGGCACACATTATAAATTGTTTTTGTGATTCCCGTGATCCAAATGTTTAAATTGAAACTCATTTCAAGTGGTTAGTAAGAATAATATGAACAATGTTTTACCTAAGTAGTTTTATTGCAATGGGTATCACATATATTAGTCTCCAACGCAGGTAATGGTAATTGGTGTGCATGTAACTGCTATACATATCATATATTGGTAACTCTTATGTCTTTTGTTTATTTCTTTACTTTCTTATCAAAACTTGCTTTTTAGTGTTATAATTTTATAACTAATTATAGTTAAACGTTTGGTTGATTATGCAGGTCCTTCACAAGACAATGTTTTGCCAAAATAGAGAAGTGAAAATGCAAAACTGCACTAATACGATAGCTGAGTGGGACAAGAGGATCTTGCAAAATGGTGATGTTCTCCTTAATCTCGAGATTGAAGTTGCAAAAGTGTGATTGAAACCCAAGCTAACTTTATCTGACAACTGGAGATCTGATGGCCCCAAAATTTTTGTAGAACCGATAAATAGAATTGGTTGTATTTTTTTGTGATGTAAAGAAATAAATAATATTTTTTAGTGATGTATTGGTTGTATTTCGACAAGTTGAGTTAAATTGATGATGATGTTTATATAAGGTTCAAGACGGACTATTACTATTATTGTTGTGTTATTCTTTTATTTTATTAAACATGGTGGATTGTCCCATAAATAGAAGAAACTTTGTCAAAATTTTCTAAATTGTTAACACATTTGTGTTGTTAAAAAACTTTATGAATTAAATTTGCGCAATTAACCACATGGAAATTTACACATAATATAATTTATATTGTACACGACTTTAAACTTTTTAAAATTATCTTCGGGCACTCTTTAAAATGGTTGATAATCATACAAACACAAGTATGCATAACCTTTCTAAATTCCTTATAGTTATAATATATAAAATATTTATTATTTACATTATAGACAACTTTATACATGACAATGCTGGTGATTATTGTACTATTTTTTTATTTTTAAAATAAGTAGTGATTAGTCCTATAAATAAATAAGATTTTGCCCAAATTTTCTAAAATGGTTACACATTGGTGTTGTAAACAATAATTTTTGACTTAAAAGCACTAGATATTAGGTTCTGTATTAGTAATAATATAGTTGATATTTTGTTCTAAAAAATGGCGAATTGTTCTATAAACAAAGAAAATTTAGATCAAATTTTTTAAATTATCATATTTAGCATTAATAATAGAATAGTTGTTATTTTTGTCCAACAGAGTGAATTGTCTCATACGACCCGTGCGGACCATTTTTTTATATAGTAAAAATATTTTTGAGTTATTTTTTAATATAATTTTTAAACATTTCAAGGAACCTCTAAAATAAAATAAAAAAATAATCTCAAAATATTTTTTTTATATTTAAAAAAATCAGCCAAAATATATCGATTTTGAAGCAACTTAAAACTCACAAATTTTGACCTATTTTTTCAAAATAGCAAAAAAATAATCTTTTTGAACTATTTTTTAGGATTTCCTTGAAATCTTCAAAAAAAGTAACTAAAAATATGTGTTTTACTATTGAAAAAAATAGTCTGCACGGAATGTCCTCATTTAATAACCTCACATGCAATGGGAAATCTAAGAATCTAAGAGTGGGTGGGGGCGAATGTTGTTAAAATGGGCGGGGTTCGATGCGAGAGACACGTGGAGAATTTTTTCTGGGTTACACTGTAATTTTTCATTAAATAATTATTGAGATAAGATATTTTTAAACATTAAATCATAACTCACCAACAAAAAAATTGAGTGTCTCTACTCTAAACAATTTATAAATTAGCCCATCTCACTAAAATGCCAAAATTAGATCTGAAAACAAAATCAAAGAAAAGAAAGATTCTCATAGCAATCTGAATTGAGTAAAAAAATAATAAATGTTTAATGCGACCACAAATAGTTTAATTGAATACATTTAGTTTCTTAGCAATAGTTGAGTAAAATTTAAAACATAAAAAAGAAAAAAAATATATTCTTAAACATACTAGACGACCGGGCCCGATAAGGACAAAGGTAGAAAGACAGAGAGGAGAAATAAGGGTGAGGCCGTTCTTTCGGAGTTCGAAGAGGATCAGAGAGGGTGAGGTTGACATCGGGTCATCAAATAACCAGAGAGGGTGAAGGAGGGGGTCACGCGTGTGTGTTAATGGAGGAGAAGAAAGAAGAGAAAGGCGAGGAAGAAATAAAAAGCAAGCGGAATACATATTAGGTTAAACATAAAATAACTAAGGTTATTATATTTTCACCCTCTCAATTTTAATAATCCTTACAAAATCACCTTCAACTTTCTATTTTCACACATAACACCCCTAGAACTTTTTCTCATTTTTTGTCTTTCGAAAACTAAGAAGCCCCCCCCCCCCCCCCCCCCCAGTGGATTCGCCATATATATATATATATATATATATATATATATATTTTTTAATATATATTTTAATAATACATACATATATGAAATTTTGTGTACATGTACATAAATTTTATCCATTTTAATTATACACATATTTATGTATTATATATGTATATTATATATGAAGGTATAAATGCATGAAAATTTGGAGAATAAACGATTCTGAGTTCAAAAATAGAAAATATAATTTAGAAAATAACCTTTTGTTATTTTTTGAAAAACAATATTTAAACACAGAAATATAATAACTTAGTACTTAAAAATAGTCGTGCCAAACTTAAATTCTTAACAAAATTGTATTCAAACGCAAAAATAGTGTTATAATTCATAACCAAATATACGCTCAACTTTTATAACTAAAGTTAAACTACTAATGAGGATATGAAACGAAAGGATGTGAAATAGAATCCTTTTAAGTAGGTCTTGACAATGAATGGAGAATGACCCATACGAGGGAAACTTTCACAATGCCACTCAAGGAAGGAGAGCTTTTTCTAGAACTTGTTTTATTTTTACATTTTAAAATAGAAAAAATAGTTAAACAGACATAACAATTAAGAATTTTTTAAAATGTAAAAAAGTTTAGACTGTTCTTTTTAAAGTTTAAAAAATATTAAATAAAAAATAATGGTTTATTTTTTTAAAACAATTTTTTATATGATATACAACAATTTTTTAGTTATTTTATTATTAAATAGTTTTTTAAATAAAATAATAAAAGAAACTCTATATTGATATTTATGTGTGTATATATATATATATATATATATATATATGGATGTATTAAAATAAATATACATATTATTGTATTTATAATATTAGATGTGTATATAGAACGTATAAATATATAATGTATAAATGGACTAATGTAATCTAATTGGGGCATAACAGTCTTCGGAGTCGAAAATGGTAGTCAATTGACGGTCAAAACAGTCAACTAATGATTTTTGTTAGTTTTAATCATAACTAACTGATACAAAAGCTAGTGGACAACAACCCCCATATAATAAGGATATTAGTGAACCCCAAATGGAAAAACAAACTAAAAGAAGTGTTGTTTCTGTCTTATATTTCAAGAGTTGTTAGAGAATATTCGATGCAAATGAGAATGGGTTCCTATGTGATTGTTTAAATACGACAATGAATATCTTATGTGGTATAAAATTATATTTTATGAAAATTGAATAAGGAAAATCATCTCCAATGTAAAAGTCTAAAATTTAACTTGGATAACACACCTAAATGATTGGTTTCTTTGCTAATGGGAAAGTGAAAATGACAAGGAAGAGAGAACAAAAAGTTTTGGTTGACAAATTTTGATCTTAATAAATTTTAAGAGACCTTCTACATCATCATCATAATATGTAGAAAAAAAGCATGAAACGTCATATTCACATGTGTTCAAAATTGGACAACCACTTTCAAAGTGGTTTATGGTGTCTGTGAGTGCAATTGATTAAAATAAAGTGTTCTAAGTAACAGGAAAGAAAACAAGGAGTAAAATAATCTCACAATAAAAAGAATTTATGTGGTTCGGCATCTTCCTATGTCCACGGGGTCTTTCTCTTTGTATATTAATTCTTATAACTTGTAAACAGAGAATTATATGCCCCAATGACCCGGGGTATGGGTTCTATTTATAGTGATATGAGTGGTTGAGTTATGTTCAAACTCTCCCAGATGTTGGTTGACTTATTTGATGATTAATGTTAATCTCCATAGAGATTATAGATAATAAGATTTAGCTCTCCATGTGTATCCCCTGTGATATTAATCATGACTTGAGCAACACGTTTTATACTTTTGGATTAGTCCAACTTGGGCCGCTGGAATTCGGTCCATTACGATTTGCACCCCAAAATTGCCTCTAAAACTCTTCAGCTAAAATGGGCCGAAGAATTTTTTATGCTTGCTTGGACTAATTGATTGGTCAGCCCATGACAATTTAACATTGAGCTTTTGTGGGGGCATGCTTCGTAATTAATCCACTGCAATGAGGGGTACATTGGTTCTGAGTTCAAAAATGAACCGCGAGTTGCATTGATGACCTTGGACTCTGTCCCATATGATTAGCTCTTGTGGTTTTGCTTCTATTTAATCAAAGAGACTCTGTATTGTAGTTCTCATACCTTTCTTCATTAAAAAATATCATTTCGAGCGTCCGTATTTACCATCATTTTGTAAGTTATCTTTGTCTTTATTTATCTTTATTGCGACTATTCTGAGTTTCGTAATTTCTATTGATCTTCTCTATTTTCGTTAACTAATATTTTCTTCCATTTTTTCCATGAAAAATTGTTTATACTATTAGTGAGAGGACTGTGAGTGTGTTTAGGAAAATATATTCAAGTCATCCTTGGTAATGATTGATTGTGTCTCGATCCCTAGAAATGCATTGCTATTGAGGGTGGTCATTGAATTCACACCCTCTCAGTGGATAAGGAGGAATTATATTTCCCCTAAATCAAGTGTTCTTGGAATTTTATGAGTTTTTTGAGGTGGTTCCCACCCAATGTGGCCCAAACACATGGCAGATTATCAATGAATTCTATCGAATCAATGAGATATATGGGACCAAAATAGGAATTCCAAAGATCAGATACTCCTATTTTAGGTCCCATGCCATGGATGGGATTTTATATATGAAGGCGAGGAAAGATGATAGAGTATTAGTTGCCAACCTTCCTAATTTCAATAAAGGTTATTAGGATCAATGTTTTATTGAGAAAAATTGGCAACACCCACCTCTTCCTGAGGGCGAGTAGTATCGTGGGTTTTTTATGCTCGGAGAGGGGAACTGACACAGGTTGAATTTTATTTCCCTTGTACTGAGCTTTATTCAATTATGTTGTTACCGGTGAATTTTTTTTGTTTCTTTTGTCCAGACTGATCAGAGAAGAGAGAGCCCTATTCTTCTCACTTAAATAGGGAGGATCTCATTAAAGTTTGGAATTTAAGACGATCGTTGATCATTGGTGGTGATCACCCAAGGTCGATGTCTTTTTTTTCTGTAGTACAAGAATTATACCAACAGTTTCATAGCTCGCTCGTTAGACAAAATACCTGAGGTTCCTCTTCCTTCTGCAAGCGAGGATCCTTCTAATTCCCCCTCCTTTGAGTCTTTGAACATTGAGTCTATTATCGCAACTGAGGATGAGATAATAGTTCTTAAGAGAAGGATCCTGTTGGTGGATGACAATAACATGACACCCGCTTCTCCTAGGGCTAAGGTTCCCAAGAGGTCTGAGACTGAAGGTCCCTCTGCCCTCATATTTGTGTTGGACATCTCATCTTGAGAGAAGAATAAGGAGAAGACCTATTCTTCTTCAACTACTTTGTTTATCTCCAAGAGGGGTGACACCAAAGGTTATGGGAGGGTCCAACAAGTAATTTCGGTTGATAAAAATCCTTATTTATCCCTAATACTATTAAAGGGGGTGTGCTTGACCTTGATCGTGAGAAAGTTAGTGAGATGACCCATGATAAGTTATCTTTGCATGTCGCTCAGGCGCTATCTCTGGTAAGCATGACTTTTCCTTCGCACATTATTATTTTTCTCTAGTGTTGATACTTATTCACCTCTTTAACAATGTTAGATTACTGAAAAGAAGTAGATATATTAATAAGCGAAATGGGAAAGAATAAAGTGGTTGGCGAGGATAAAATACCCATAGAAAATACCCATAGAGGTGTGGAGAACCCTTGGAAGTATAGGGGTAGAATGGTTAACATGTTTATTTAATAAAATTTTAAAACAAGGAAATATGCTAGATGGATGAAGAAAAAGCACAACAATACCTTTGTATGAAAATAAAGGGGATATATAAAACTTTAATAATTATAGAGGAATCAAACTGATGAATCACACTATGAAATTATGAGAAGATGTTATAGAATAAAGATTAAGAAATTAGTCAACTATTTCAGACATCCAATTTGGATTTATGTTAGGGCGATCCACCACTAAAGCTATTTACTTATTAGGACTATTAATGGATAAATGTAGAAGTAATTATAAAAAGATATGTATGGTCTTTATAGGTTTACAAAAGGCATATGATAGAGTACCTAGGGATATAATATGGTGGGACTTAAGGAGGAAAAGAATCCCTATGAGTTATATTAAAGTTAATGAAGATATGTATGATAACACAAAGACTGTAGTAAGAACTATTTGTAGAAACTAATGATTGTATGATTAAATTAGGCATACATTATGGATTGGATTTAAGTCCTTAACTATTTTTCGTAGTATTGGTTGAGATTACTAAGGACATACAAGAATATGTCTCATGGTGTAAGTTGTTTGCGGATGATATAGTTTTAGTAGACACTTCAAAGGAGGCCATAGAGATGAGAGTAGATACTTGGAGAAATGCCTTAGAGTCTAAGGACTAAAAATGAATTGAAATAAAACTAAATTTATGGAATGTAAATTTAATAATGAGGCGTCTAATAGCATAATGTTAAAGATTAAAGAAAAAGTGATAAACCAAACTAATAAATTTCGTTATTTAGGTAGAGTGATACAAATTAATGGGGATATGGATGAGGATATTACGAATAGAATATCAACTGGTTGGATGAAATGGAGAGAAACAAGTGGGGTGTTATGCGATAAGAGGATAACTAATAAATTAAAAGGAAAATTTCATAGAACAGCTGTTAGGCCAACGACCCTCTATGGAGTGGAATGTTGGGCTTTAAAGAAAAAATATAAACAAAGTCTCCATGTTAGTGAGATGAGGATGCTCTGAGGAATGATAGGGACTACTGGAAAGGACAAGATTAAAAACCATTATTTGAGAGAAAAGTTAGTAGTAGCTCCCATTAACGATAAATTAAGAGAAATTAGACTTAGATGGTACAAACATGTTTTGCGTAAACCAGTAGATGCACCTATAATAAGAGAAAAACTATTAAAAATAGAGGGTGAAAGAGGAAGGGGCCTCCCTAAGGTATCGTGGAAGGAAATAATTAAGAGAGATATTAAAGATTTAAACTTGAATAAAAATATTACTTATAATAGATTTAAATGGAAAAGGAGAATCCATGCGGACAACCCCATGTAATGGGATTAAGTCAATGATGATAATGATGATGATGATGATTAGTTTGTGGATGACTTTATCACCATTCTGGAGAAGCGCTTTGAGCAGCCCAAGATGGATTATTTAACCACTGCCTTGAAGAATTTTGAATATGCTCTGGTTGAGGCTAAGAAGGCCTACGAGTTAGAGAAGGCATCCACAAGCTTAGCAATGGATAACCTTAAGGATGAGCTTGCTCAGCTAAAGGCCCAGTATAACAGTATGAAGACCGATCATAACCAAGTGTTGATTGAGCATAATCAGTTAAAAAAAGAAAATCCCAAGGCTATTATTACTGCTAAAGATGGGGCCTACCAAATAGGATATGAAGAGGCCTTTAACGATGCCATATGTCAGTTGGTCTTCATTAGGAAATCCAATTTTAAAAAATGTTAGGATGCTACCTTGATGAAGGATAATGTTCCAATCGAGTCATAGCTCTTCGGGGAGAATAATCCTAGATCTCCTCCAAGGGTTAAGAAAGATGGTCGAGCAGCCCCCACAACCAATCTGAATAGTTCCGGAGAAAATAGGGACAAGTCCTAAGAGATCTTTGAGCAGGAGAACTAGTTATGAATGATTCGTTCTAGGTCACTTTTTATATCTTTCATTTTTGCTCTCTTGTAAAGGCCTTACCTTATTTTGACATTTAATGAAAGAACTTTCCAATATTTTGATTTCATTCTTTACTGTTATTGAGCAGTTTTTTTTTATTCTTACAGCTTAGCAATGTTCTTATTAAGAACTTATTTGCTGGTGGCTTAGATTCCATCTCTGTTCATAGGTCTAGTGCTCAAGCTCATCGTGCCTTTATCTCTGTTCGAAAAGCTCTTAAAAATATGACCAGGCCTATAAGGAGAAGCATACCTCAGTGGCTAAGTTAAAAAATTATGTGAAGGACCTTTGTGACATTGGTACGCATTAGAAATGAACACTTTGAAAAGATAACTCGCTGAGACCATAAATATTGGCGGTTTGTTGGGGAATTTTTACAGGCTGAAAATGATTCTCTCAAGAAGAAGCTCATTGAAGCCTAGGGGGACCTAAAGAGGGAAAGAGTTATGATGATGGGGCTAATCCCTGACATAATCAAGCACCGTTATCTCTTATGGAAAAGGCCTTCGGGCAGCGTGGTCTTCCATCTATTATGAGGGGTGGATGGATGCCCCTATTAAGTAGGATGAGGCAAAGAATCTATCCTACAAACACGAATGGTTGAATGCTTTAGGGGTCCAAAAAGTCCCAAAAGACTCTGAACTTTAATACTGGTACCAAGTTGATTATCCAGCATATCACCTCCCCCATTTGAAAGTGAAGAGGGTTAGGTCCCTATGGATGACGTTCCTCTCCAACTAGCTAAGGATTATTTATCATCGCATAAAAATGATGATGAATTTCGACCAAGTCCTAACGATCATCGAAGAACAGTTATTGCAGAGATGATTGCTCGTCAGAGATAGCAATTGTATTGGGTTTCTTTCCAGATTTGTAAATGATCTTTATTATAATATTATGTAATCAACAGTTATTTGTACAATTCCACGTTTTTTATTTTTTATTCCATTGTGCCAAGCCTATCTTCTATTTTCTTATCTTACCTTTTAGGTTGTATCATCACACTACCTTAGGCCTAGAGTAGACTTTGGAAAAAAAATTAGTTTTAAGACCATCCACCTGTTTAGGATTTTTATCTGACCAAGGTCGAGTTTAGTTAGCGTCTAGGGATCCCCCGTAGGTCTTTTATTTACCTGGGCAATTTGTGGTGTTTTCATGTTTTTCGTGATGAAAACCGTGAGACATTGAGTTTAATTGTAATTGAATAACTGTTAATTGTAATCAAACTAAGGTGATATTGATCAATGTTTTGTCCATCAACTAAAGTGTAAGACTTCCACTTTGGAATAATGTTAAATAGCTAAACGAACAACTTGGTCTAGTACTTTATTAGAAAAACTTAGAACATACTGCGAGCATCATAAGTTCTGGAATAAAAAATTTTGAAAACTAACTAAGGTGGAAATAACTACGGAAGAGAAAATTCAAAAATAAATTTCTTGAGGTTGGCTGCATTCCATGCCCTTTGTATCTCTCTGCCCTCCATTATTTTCAAATGGTAGGCCCCTTGCAAATCGTCCCTGAAGATCTTAAACGATCCTTTTTAAGTAGGTCCTAACTTATCATCTGAAGGTTTTTTTTTATTTGATAAGTACTTTCCCGAGGACTTAATTACCGACCTGGAATTTTCTTGGATTGAGTCCCTTGTTGTACTACTTAGTTAATCGGTGTTGGTAAGAGGCCAGATTTATCATGGCCTCCTCCCTTCGCTCTTCAGATAGGTTAACTGGAGTCCTCACGACTACCTCGTCCAAACTTTGCTCGATAATAGTGGTCCTAATAGTTAACAGATTCAATTTCAAAGGAATAATAACCCCCATTCCATATATTAGAGTGAAAGGCATTTTCCAAGTAGGTATTCTCGGCGTAGTATGATATTCCTAGAGGAAGTGAGGAAGCTCATATACCTACGCTCTTTTTTCCTTTTCTAATATTTTTTCATGTCTTCAAGTGTCGTTTTATTAAAATCCTCCGCTTTCTCATTTCTCTAGGGCAGGCCACAAAGCTAAAGTGATGCTTCATGCTATGACTATCGCAGAAACCTTGAAATGGTCCACTTTCAAACAGTATATTGTTGTCTGTGATGATCATACTAGGTACACTAAATTATCTCATGATGTTCCTCTAAATGAACCTGATTATATTGATGTCCTTTATGTTCACCAATGGTTTGGTCTCAATCCACTTTTGAATGCTATTTGTGTTGACCATGAGGTATTTACAATTCCCTAGTACTGTTGGGAGTGGACCTACAATATCTAAATCCCACTGGGTGAATGGCCATGGGCTAGTTAGTGACTTTAAGTCGTTAGTCGGCTGATGGAGCATGTGGGATAAATTTTTGGCATTTTTCACACTTTCGAATATAAGTGATAGTGTCTTTCTTCATATATGGACAATAGTACCCTTCTTTGATTAATCAGAAGGCAAGAGAGCGTCCTTCAACGTGGCTTCCACATATGTCATTACGTAGTTCGTACAGAACTTGGTCGACGTCAGTTGGACGCACACATTACAGGTAAGGACTAATGAAGGATATTCTGTAGAGTTTTCCTTTGGGCTCCAGGCAAAATCATGCAGATTTAACCCTGAATTAGTGGGCTTACTTTTTTATCGGTTGGCAGGATGTCACTTTGCAGATAAGTGATTATTGAGTCCATCCATCTAGGAATTTTCTGCACGATGAGAATCTATTTGGCGACCACCGACTTGGTGATCCTGGGCTTGGCGTGGAACTCCACTTCAATGGTTCTTTTGAGATCGGAGTCCATTGCTGACTATACAACTGCTAAAGTATCGACATGGCTATTATGCCCTCGAGGGAACTACTGAATGTGTACTTCCTTGAATTTTGACATCAAATTATGGTCGACTTGTAGGTATGCCTCCATTCGTTCATCCCATGCATTGAAATCTCCCTTTACTTTGTTTAATACCATCTTTGAATTACAGTATATATCAATGTGGCCTGCCTCAACGAGTGAGCTTTGTGTAGTATGAAGATGAAGGTTTTGTACTCAGCTTCATTGTTGGATGCCTCAAAGCCATGTCTGATCCCTTGCTCAATCATGGCATTCTAAGGGGAGACATGAACAATTCCTACTCCTTCCCATTAGAGTTGTAAGCACCATCCATACAAAATATACATTTTTTAGACTGGTCGTTCTCCCGGATCCTCAAGTGATTGTCTATCTATGGGTCGCTTATCCTTTTTTCTCCTGTAAATTTTGTGATGAAATCAACCAACACTTGACTCTTAATCATCGTTCTTGGTTGATAGTGTATATCAAGTCTCCCACATTTGATTGACCATTTGGACATCGGCCCAGACATGTCGGCCTTTTGAAGGACGACTTTAAGGGGAAAGGACATGATGACTATGATTGACTGATCTTTAAAGTAGTGCTTCAACTTACACATTTTAGTGAACAAAGAATAGGATAATGTTTCCAATAGGAGATAATGTTGCTCAACATTTAGGAGTGTTTTTCTGACATAATAAACGAGGGGATTGGTGTTCTTCTTTCTCATGAACTTAAGTCGACCTAACTGCATGACTTGAAGCTGCTAGATAGAGATAAAGAGGGTTTCCTAGATTCGGGATAGTCAAAAAATAGATTTTCTTAGATAGGACTTGATGTTTTCAAGGGCCTTTGATCAATTCTCATTCTAGGTGAGGCTTTTTTCTTTCTTCAAAAACTGAAAAAATAGTTGTCATCATTCGGAGGAATTTGAGATAAAACGGTTAAGGGCTGCTAAAATCACATTAACTTTTAAATCTCGCATGATGTCCTTAGAGGCAGGATTGTTGATTGCTACTATATGGTCAGTGTTGTCCTTAATATCCTTCTCACTAACAAATTACCCTAAGAACTTTTTGGATTGAACCTCAAAGGAGCGTTTGGCTATGTTAAGCTTAATTTCATAACTCATGAGGATTTTAAAAATCTTCATTAAATCCTTCAGATGATTAGCTTTCATCTCACTCTTAACGGGCATGTCGTCAATATATACCTCCATCTTCTTTCCTAATTATTGCTTAAACATCTTTATAACCAGTTTTTGGTATGTGTCAACTGCATTTTTTAGGCAAAATGCATGAGCTTGTAATAATATAAGCCCGGAGTGGTTATAAATGATTTTTTGTCTTAGTCGGGGTTAAACAAAGGGAACTGATAATATCCTGAGTATGCATCTAGAAAACTCATCCGCTCATGGATAGTTGTGGCGTCAGCCAGCAATCGATCTTAGGTAGAGAAAAATTATCTGTAGGTCTGGCCTTATTGAGGTCAGTGAAGTTTACACACACTCTCCTTTTACCGCTATTCTTTTTTACCACTATCGGGTTTGAGAGACATTTTGGGATTTGAACTTCTCTAATGAACCTTACCTCTAGAAGTTTCCCTAACTCTATTTCCACTGCATTTACTTTCTTCGGGGAAGTTCGATGAGCCTTTTGTGCGATCGATGAATATGTGGGATCGACGTAAAGTTTGTGGCATGCGACTTTAGGAACAATTCTAAGCATATCGTATGGCTACCACACGAATACATATTGATTCTTCTTTAACAAAAAAATTAACTCCTTTCTCTCCTGCTCGGATAGTGTGGTTCCTATTCATAATTTCCTTTTTGGTCGTGTCTCGTCAAAAACCATATTCTCTAATTTCTCTATAACCCTAACTATGGGGTTGACTCTCATCTCTTCCACCCTTTGTCTTCCATACTTTAGTTTCTATTTGGAAGGTGTAGCTCCATCTTGAGACGTTTCAAGAATGACCTTATTTTCTTTCTTTTATCTTATTTAGTCTTGATTGCAGCAATAAAACACTTCCAGGTAATGGCCTGGTTGCCTTTGATTTCCAATATTCATCACTCCATGATGCATTTGAATTTTTTGTGGTAAGTAGAGGGAACAACCTTCGTGGCATGCAACAACCCTCTTCCCAAAATAGCATGATAAGGCGAGTCAGTATCCACCACCAAAACTCCATCAGCTTTGAGATATTATCGGCCCTAACTCGTAGGATCACCTTTCCAAATGGCATAGCCATTTTTTCAATAATGCCAACCAGGGGATCGTTATCTTTCTTTAAGTCTTTCAACTTCAGTTTGAGCCTGTGAAAAATCTCCAAGTACATGACTTCATAGGAACACCCTAGATATACTAGCATCTTATCCATGTCCCAGTTTACAATCTTGAGGGTGATCACTAGAGCATTATGGTGTGGGGTCCTCACTTTGATCAAATCATCTTTCGTGAAGACTATGTGCTTGTTGTAGTCAATGTGCTCTGGTCGTCTACGCTTGTCGGTTGGGCTTTTGGCAGGGTCAATTTAGAAGGCCTCCATGACTACAGTGACTTTATTGAGCTCCATCCGAATTGCATTGCCATGTATCTTCTTGGAATTTGAAGCACTGTGGATAATGGAAAACTCATGCCCTAGTTCTTCATCCAAAACATTATCTGGTTTTGGATCAGCACTAGCGACGACCTTTCCAACTTTCTTCTCAATGTATTCGTTCAAGTGCCCCGCTCGGGCTAACTATTCCAGATAGGATTTGAGGACCTTACAGCTCTCTATGTTATACCCGTTATCTTCATGGTAGGAACCTATGAGAGCATTATTTTTCTTACTCGGATCACCTCCAATATTTTTCGGTCACTTGAGGAACCATTTGTCTTTGATCATACCCAAGATCTTATAGATTGGTTCTTTGAAAACTATGTTGATCGCCTAGAATGCTTTGGATGGGTCTTCCTTTCCCCCATTCTTGGATATTATGTTATCTTTTTACCCTCTTATTTGGGGCAATCTCTTTGTCTTTCCCCTTGGTCACCTTTATGCGACAGTTATCACCTTGGTATATTTTTCTATGTGCGATATAAGATCATCGATGGTGTCTGCCTCCTTCTTAGTGAGGTACTGGTATAACATGGAGTTGTTGGGTAAGCCTATCTTAAACGATGCTACGAAAACTTGATACGAGCAATATTTGACTTTATTGAAGGTTTCCCAGTAGCGCCTAGAATAATCTCACAAGGTCTTCTGGGGTTTCTTCCTCATGGTGAGGAGAGAATCAATTCCCTTTGGGTAAGGACTACTTATAATAAAGTGAGCTATGAAGGCCTTCGCAAGTCACTTAAAGTTCTTAACTGACCTATGAGGATGCCTTTTAAACCACTTTTGTACGACATCTTCTAGGCTTGAGGGAATATATCACACATGAGGTCATCGTTATGGTTCCAGAGAGTCATCACATGCCTATATTAACAGCGTAGCCTATAAGATCGGTCTTCCCATCATTTATCCTGAACCTTAGGGTTGCGAACTTCTTTGGGTCTCTTCTTCCTCAATTGTCCTCGAAAAGGGGTTTTGTAATTGAGTGTTGCGTCCCCTCCTTGCCAGATCCTTGGTGAATATACCCTGGCAATGAGGTAGGTGTTGATTATGTTCTCTAAATGATCCCACTCTCATTGCAAAATCCTTCCTCGGCTACGAGTTTAACTAGCCTGAGGGCTTGGCATCCGACCACGATGCTTGAATTTATCTCCACGGATCTTTTGCTCCATTTTTTTCTTAACATCGTTGAAGACACGCATTTTCCTCCACCTGGAGACTTGTTGCCTCCTCTTACTGATGGAGTTGTTCCACACATGCGTCGACCAGCTATGATATTTATGTTAATCTAGGTTGCTCATTTCTCTCCTCAAAAGTCTTATCTTATGGGTGGAATCGTGGATGGTCAATAGCCTGATTTCTATCTAGATGGATATCAGATCTAACTCTGTGCAAGGAGAGTTTGGCTCAGTGATCGCCCACAACAGATGCATTGTGAGGATGTGACATTGCTTAATTTACTTGTTTTGATTTGCTTAGGGAAAATAATTATTTTCCAAAAACGGCGCCAACTGTGAGTACAATTGATAACAATAAAGGGTTCTAAGCAATGGGAAAGCAAATAAGGAGTAAAATAATCTCACAACAAAAAGGATTACGTGGTTCAACAACTGCCTATGTCCATGGGATCTTTCTCTCTTTATACTAATTCTTATAACTTGTAAATAAATAATTATATGCCCCAATGCCCAGAGTTCAGAGTTATATTTATAGCGATTGGAGTTATTGAGTTATGTTCAAACTCTCCCAGTTATTGGTTCGCTGGTTTGATGATCCATATTAATATCCTCCGAGATTGTAGATAATAAGATTGATCTCTCCATGTTTATCCCATATGGTAATAATCTTAACTTAAGATTGGTCCTACTTGGGCCGTTGGAATTCTCACCATTATGGTTTGCACCCCAAAATGACCTCTCACATGATTGCAGTGGGATATTTTAATGTTTTAACCAATCAGATGAGAGGCTAACTTGACCCATTTTAAAAGTGGGTCTCCAAATTTAAACTATATTCGACATCATCATTCATATTGCATTTAAGAAGTACTTTTATTCACATTATTTATGCATCTTATATTCCAGTCCACATTTTTTCAATTCACATTAGCATTAGAAATGCCCTTAAGACTTACCTATATATCCTTATCGTTCATCCTATAATCCAATACCCCCGATGAGACAAATGGGTTGCTTAGTCGTATTAGTGGGCCTTTGATAGGAGTCTTAGCAATCCAATATAGTTGGGGTTAAGTAACCTAACGTAAGCAGTGTCAACAATTATACTAAACATTTACTGATTTTTCCTAATAAATTGATACCGATGTACATGCATAAATGAATAGCTAATACAAACAACAATGAAAAGAAACAAGTAAGAAATTCGATTAAACCGGGATTGAATAAATGACATGGGTCGAGTCTTAATATAATTACAAGACCAAAAGACAATTAATAATATAAATAAAATGCCTCTATATATAAGGGTAATTACACTCGCATTTAATTTTAATATTTTTTATAAGTTGAATTTTTTGACATAGATTTTTTTTCGTTATTTTTTTGTGATATATATATTATTGTTTCATTTTTCTTTATTTTTATTAATACTCGAATATATTTTTTCATTCTTTTACCGTTTATTTTTTACAATCTTATTATAATTGGTTTTGTTTATTTCATTTTACATTTTTCGTATTTATTTTATGAATCCTAATAACATGTGATCTAAAGATATACGTTAAGAGCCCAAACATGCATTGAATAAGAGACATATAAGGACAGAGTTAAGGGTGCCCCAATTTTTACTCCAAAATACCATAAGACAATTTAAAATTATTTTTACAAAGGGCCACCCCACCATATAAATATTTTCTACACAATATTCTGGGTCGCACCACACATTTCTCTTTCGACCCACTAACCTACCACACCGTTCTCTCTTTACCCACTAAGCTCTAACCATTTTTTTCCCACTTCCTAAATAATATTAACTAAGCAAAGTGCATTGAACACATTTTGATCCCCACTTCACCAATAATCATCATTTTGGTCCCCTCGTAATAACTGGGGTTTGGGGTCATCAAAGTTACAAATACCAATGCAAGGTGTTAAAAATGGGCGTGGAACCACTAAAACTAATGAAACCACCCCAAATGATTTGTGTGAGGTAATTTTTTGGTCCCATTCAAAGTATTTTTTGTTTGTTCTTAACGATTTAAAAAATAAAAAAGAGCAAAAAAACGGACAGTGGTTCGGGATCGGGGCCGCAATTACAAGGTTAATTTTTTAGGTAACCCTCCCAGACCACTATCATTTTTTCTTAAAAAACAAAGTTCATTCGGGGTGATATCCCCGAGTTTGTTTTAATATTCGGGAACCCCATTTTCGGTGTGATGCTATCGAGTGTTATGGAATTATTATGTATATGATTACTTTAGACATTAGGATACTTTTCTTTACTGTAGACATAAAATCTTACATAAGTAAAGTAAAGCATAATGAAATCTTAATTATGTAGGACACATAAAAAATCTTACACATAATAAATAATAATCCTACTTATGTAGGATGCCTTGATTTCATGTAATGATGACGCTTTCAATAACACAAATAAGTTCTTACTTATGTAGGACGCTTTTAAGGATTTCAACTTTACATTATTTAATGAGGCGTTAGTCAATATTAATTGTGAGAACAAAGGCGCTAATGAATCTTTAGGAGTCGATGTTAGCGCCACTTTCTTTATGGACCAAGTATTTTAATTATAAACAACCTTTGGCGCTGTTTCAAATGTAATAAAATTGTGTATTAAAAATACACTCACTATTTTTTTTTATTCGCAGGTATTTCCCACCTACAAGCATTGGACGTCTAGGATCAAGCGTAGTTGTGATTGATTAGAACAGTAATAGTAATCACCAAGTCTGATGCACCTTCAGCGATGCAAAAGGGGCATTTATATTTTGGTTGTGAGATGAGAGGGGAGTATCGAGATCATCATTCGAAAAAGTATGGGAACAAAATAGGTTCTAAGGGTGAGAAAAATAAGAAGAAGGATACAATGACTAGAAAGTTTAATTGCCCATTTTTATTAAAGAGCATTCCACTTGATAGTGGGAGTTGGATGTTACAGGTTGTAAGTGGAGTTCAAAACCACAAACTCCCAAAAACATTAATTGGGAATCCATAAGCTAGTCATCTTACTTTAGATGAGAGAAATATCGTTAAAAAGATGTAGTTGAGTGGTTTGAATCTAGCTGACATTTGAAAATCGATAAAATGTTTGAATATTAGTAATGTGCCAACAATGAAAATAATTTACAATGCCAAGGGATATCTAAGGATTAGATGACGGGAGGGTAGAACGACGATGCAACAATTAATAAAATTTATTGGTGACAAATATTATGTATATTGGTATTGCATGAATGATTCTACGATGGATGTGGAAGATATATTTTGGGATCAACTGAACTCCAATTAATTGGCAAAGTTCTTTCCCTCGGTTTTCATTATCAATTGCACTTATAAAATAAATCGTTACAAGATGATATTGTTTGAGATGGTTGGTGTAACCTCTTATGGACAGATGTTCAACATTGCATTTGCAATAATAGTTATAGAGAAAGAAAAGAACTACCATTGGGCTTTGGGCTGGTTAAAAATTCCATTCGATCCATTAGCATGACCGATTATTTTCATCACTGATCAGCAGTAAGCATGCATCAATATATTGAGGGTTGTGTTACCCAAGGATAAATACATGATGTAAAATTTCCAAATTCATCACACTATGGAAAACCATGATCATAAAGATATCCACGATGAGGATTCACTAAAAAAATTCTTATGAGATTGGGTTCATTTGGTTGAATCCTCAATGGAGGGAGATTTCAATGAATCTTAGTTATTATTCCACGTGGAATGGGTGACATACCCCCAACACTCTAACGACATTGATTGCAAATGGTATAACTCAAAAGAGACATTCGTTCATTTATGGAACAATATGATAAAACATCGGGGCAACCGGACTACAAATCGATGTGAAGGTGCATACGATAAGCTTAAAAAACACTTGTAGAGTTATCAACTACCCTTTGACAAGGTGTTTGTCGGTATGCATGATTAAATTTAATTATAGGTTATATAAATTAAGAAGGAATTTAAGGATTCCTTATAAAAAAAAAATCAAGCACTCGCATAATCTTCCTTTGTTGCCTGAACTCATAGCCCGAGTTTCACAATATGCGATTGAATTCATTTTTGAGGAGATAAATACTTGTGATAATGTTGGCATGGATTTAAATTGTGCCTCCATGTCACGCAAAATGTCTATGATATACCTTGTGATCGTAAGTTGGTCATCTACTAAATGGAGGGACGATATATACTTTGGAGGGATTTCGATGGTCACTGACGCAAATTATCTATGGTGCTCGAGTTAGCCAAGTGTCATATGGTTGATTATGAGCCTAAATCATATTATTCAAAAAATATGGGAAAGGTCAACTGCAGATGAGAAAATGGCCATATTATATAAAATTAAAGACAAAGGGTGTCCCACCATTGCGAAGATATTTGATCCATCTGTGCTAAAGCAAGGTACGGGTCGACCATAGGGTCAAAGACTAAATACTCATGAGCAAAAACATGAGAAGTCAACTAAAAGGTATCACTTAGCGTTCGAATTCGTGAGGGAATCGAAAAAAAAGTAACACCGTGTTATACAGAGAGATAAAAATAACATTAACTTTATGGAGTTCATGTGACCAAACCCATGGTTCCCTAAGTACACACTCATGTACACAAAGTACCTGAAGGAGATACCAGAGTTTTATAAAGGTTTTGTAAAAGATATCGTGGATGTGGAAGCGAATGGAAATTGTGGATCTAGATGCACGTATAGCTATCAAATGATGGATTTCGAAAGCAATGGATGGAGAATTTGAGAGGGGATTTAATGGATGAAGTGCTTGAAAATAATTATTTTACGTACACTACTTCGGGAGTTGGTTTTTGGAAAAACATGCTAAATCCATTAGACGATTATATAAGACCGTGTGGACTGAAGTCCTACATGGACATGCCGGAGTGTGGTTACTCAGCTGTGTGTGTGTGTGTGTGTTCTCATATCACCGAGACAGACCAATGAGACATGAACGACTAAAAAGCCCAATGTCCTTGCAGATTGCTCATGTACGCGGGGATCATTTTATCGTACTGAAGTTGAAACAAGGTTGTCCATTACCATCGGTTGTAAGTCATTGGCATAGTTATTCCTTAACTGGATCCAAATCCTAGATTGAAAAATATGATGATTAGATATATGAGTTTCATAATATTTGTTCGTAGGATGTAGAGACAAGTGATCATCCTATCAAAATCAACTAGTTAGGGATATTTTTTCTACACGTGTAAGAAAATGTGTAGGTAGCTTGTGAGGGATATGTTGTATTTTTTTATACACATGCAAGAAAATGTGTAGTTAAGTTGTGAGGGATATGTTATATTTTTTGTACACATGTAAGAAAATGTGTACGTAGGTTGTGAGGAGTATGTTATCTTTTTTTTACACATATAAATAAATGTGTAGGTAGATTCTGAGGGACATGTCAAAGAGAACTCTGCTTTGGTCTTCAATATCATTTCTAAAGTTTTTAAAAATATATATCAATATAATTTTAGGATATATCATGTGCAGTGACATTTAATATCGTGTGATGTGGATTTCAATATCATGTTCAACTCATGCACAAGATCATGTGCAATGGATTTCAATATCATGGAAATATGTTGAACATTCAATATGGAAATCAACATTGTTTCTTAATGTATACATCGAACATGTATACCATTAATCGACATCAATGTGACGAACAAAAGTGTCCTAGGAAGTGAAAATCCCACTGCGGGGGATGATTATCCCGAAACAAACTGGATAATGTTTGGTTCGGGGGATTAATATCAATTCAAATTTTGGTTTTCTTTATTTATATATTGAACCAAACTTGATAATATTTGGGTCGGCGCATTCATCCCTAACAGATAGGTTTCCAATTTGTGGGACACTTTCATTATTTATAGTTATCCCGAGTAAGGGTATTAAGGCTCGTTAAAGACATCACGAACCAAAATTATAGGTGTTTTTTTCGGGGCGTTGATCGCTAACAGTGAAATTTATAATTTGTGGGATACCTTGATTCATGATATTTATGCCGAGTAAGGGTATAAAGGTTTGGTGTACGAATCAAGGATGATTTCCCCAATAACAATCAAAGACATCAAATAAACCTTCACATTCACAATACACAACTAACATATTAAAAAATATTAACGCTCCATAACATCAAATTAACCTTCATATTCAATAATAACTTCAAAATAAAAAAAAACTTCAAAATAAAAATTCACAAAAAACAACCAAATATATTAGAAAAAAATTAATATTACATAACATCAAAGTAACCTTGACATTACATAATAACCACATTGCACAAAAAACTTCAAAGAAAAGTTCATAATCCAACATTAATCATAGTAAATATCAACCAAAATACATAGTTGTAACCCATCTAACAATTCATAACTAAATGATCCCAAGTTATAAACCACTAATTTCAAAGTTCCAAATTACAAAATTAGGGAAATTCAGCACAAAGTTCATCTTCTTTTTCTTTTCTTTGATTTTCTTCTTGGTCCCTCATACTCTGTTCCTTCATTTTGCCTTTATCATGCTTTATTCCATGCTTCATTTTCTTTTTTCTTCCCCTTCTCCTAAATTTTAATCTAACGACCTACCCCAATTGTTGCCGCAAGTACTTGGTAAGATTGTTGATCCAACCGAAGCAATGTAGTCGCCTCTGCGATAATGTCTTCTTGAATGTTCTTCCCAAGTACCTTCATTGCTCTACGCACTTCGTCCGCCTATTTAACATCATTTATGTATGAGAATTCGTTAAATTATGTAAATTATAAGAAATGTTTTAAATTATGTAAACTATAAGAAATTTAATCCTAACCAGTGATGTTTTTTTGCTTCGAATTGGCGATATGCGGGGCTCTGGACAGTGAGAACCATTTCATGTAATCATCGCTACAGTTCCACGAGCATGAGACGGGTACTTAATGAGACTTCTTCGATAATATGTAGTCTTACCAATTTTCTTGATACCATTTTTGCATGTCAAATTTAACCTTGTATCTTAAAGCTTTATTTCTCCTCTCGAGCATTAAGGGGGTCATTGTCTGGTGGGGAGTGATTTGAATACATTCGAACTGTCTTTCGGGATAGTAGGTCTCATCAACGTCGAAGAAAATGATGATGCCACTATAAAAAGAAACCTACGAGAATGGGTATCCATACCTCTCATCCTTATGAGGATCCCAAATCACCTACATACAATCTTATAAGTAGGGTTTAAATATTTCCATAGTTACTTGCAAAAATAATGCAAAAAACTTATATTCCCCGTCGATATATCATCAAGTTATTTTTCGTATTTAATGAGCAGTAGGAAGGAATTCTTTTGAGAGGCTAACTCCAACGCCTAATGCCTAATTCTAGGCATTGTTTTATCGAATTTCATGCGGTGGTATGCCCCAACCCGATGAAGTAATCATAAATGCAGGACTACAAAATCATATGAAAATAAAAATTGCTTAAATGGATAATTAACATATATTACAAAATTTTAATTATCGTTACTTACAATAGGGATAGACAACCGCTTATTTTCTTAACACTTGGCCATGAATCAAGGCCAAGTTATCGGTACAAGTGAGTAAGTATTCCCACCCCCATGCAAGTCGACTAACATTGTTCATATTCTTTAATACTTGTTAAAAATTGATTGAGATCTTATTTTTAATCTTATCAGGGAAAATAGTGCATCCGATTATATAAAGTATATAGGCCCTGGCACATTGGTCTTTCACATACCCAGTGGCATTATAATCTTTTGTTTTTTCCTTACAATTTGCGGTGATCAAATTTAATTGGATCACATATGAGTCACTACACTCTAATTCAGCATCGTCCTTGATCACTCTCAAGCACACAACTACTAAGTCAATAACACTCCACATTTCAATCCCATCGTCATCGGGAGTAGAAATTTTTGGGATAAATAACGGATCACCAACTTGAGGGAGTTGGAGTATTTGAGATACAACATTAAGAGTGACGACCATCTCCCCAAATTTTATGTGAAAGCTATTTGTCTCTGGATGCCATCGCTCAATGAAATTTGAAACCAACGCGTAGTGAATATACCCATGGCTATATTTTATCAAGACACTGAGTTTTGTCCTCTCCATCATCTCCTGCACACCATTACTCAAATCTTGCAAAGGCAGTTCATTTATCTTCGTCCAATGGTTGACACAAAGCAATAACACTCGTTCAACTTATAGTAAAATAACACAAATATAAATGTAAGAGGGTAGTGAGACTAGGGTCTATGAATAACTGGAAAGTGTGAGGCATGACCCACTCTAATTGACACTGCTTGCAAGGTCTTCAAGGTCTTCTGGAGCAGCTTCTGATGAAACCTTCTCTTTTTGGTAAAAATAGAGCTCATGCAGGAACTCCCTCCCTGCAAGAAGATGAAATTCCACAACAATAATAGTAATTTTCTCAAGAGGAGCTCCGGCGAATGATGGCTGTCAGTGTGGAGTGAAAGAACAAGGCACTTAGCACTAGAGATAGAGCATCGAGAGAACAATAGGAAGTCTGATGTGATTTTTGCAGAGTAACAGTGCTATTGAGTTTTCTATCTCTCATAACCTTGCCTAGGGGTCCTATTTATACTTGGGAACTAGGGTTGGGTTGGCACTTTTGGCACCAAAACTTAGAGGGTTGGTGAGGGACAAAGTCTGCAGTGTACAATTTGTCCCTACCTGCAGGCATCTCTACCTGTCCCCTTTGGCAGATGCCCCCTGGTGCCAACCAACGTTCAAAAGCAAATATGTCTTCTAATGGAGACAAAATATCTGATTTGCTAAATATCTTTCGAAATGGTAACTTTTGGTATAAACTTTGCAAATCTTGAGAGAGGGGGCCTTAAGAACCCCTCTCTTCTAAAATCAGTATTTTTCTTGAGGGAGACCTCGAGGACCCCCTTTTCTGAAAAAGTCATTTTTATAAAGAGTTTATTCTTTGTGACCAAGTGTGAAGTGTGTGTAGTCTTGGGTGACTTCTGGGTCTTCCTACTAGTATTCTCTCAATCCTATAGTGCTAAGTGGTTGGGTTTTCCCAACATACCTTATCCTTCAGTCGCCAAGCCAAAACTCCCAGAGGATCGTAACTGGCCTATTTAAGACCTGCCTGCTTAACTAGGCTATCTGTACAATAAAGCAAAGTGTTAATATTGTTGTTCTTTTAAAGAATGATGTTTCATGATGAGGAGTTGCTCATGGTAGCCACTCCCTCATCCTGGCCTATTTTCCAGGAAGCTGAGGGGGAGGACCTTGACTGCTCCTCGCCCTGACATTTTCTGTTGTTAAGAGACCTTGAGGGTTCCTTCTCAATATGAGTTTCTGTAGGGACCCTGGGTGAGGTTCTTTCTCAATATGAATTTCTGCCGGGACCCTGGGGCGTTCCTTCTCAATATGAGTTTATGTCGGGATCCTGAGGGTTCCTTCTCAATATGGGTTTCTACCGGGACCCTGGGTGGGGTCCCTTCTCGATATGAGTTTCTGCTGGGACCCTGGGTGGGGTTCTTTCTTAATATGAGTTTCTTTCGGGACCTGGGGGGTTCCTTATGAATATGAGTTTTTATCGGGACCCTAGGGGGTTCCTTCTTAATATGGGTTTCTACCAGGACCATGGGTGGGGTTCCTTCTCAATATGAGTTTCTGTTGGAACCCTGGGGGTTCCTGCTCAATATGAGTTTCTGCCGGGACCTGGGTGGGTTTCTTCTGAATATGGGTTTCTACCGGGACCATGGGTGGGGTTCCTTCTCAATATGAGTTTCTGTAGGGACCATGGGTGAGGTTCTTTCTCAATATGAATTTATGTCGGGACCCTGGGGGGTTCCTTCTCAATATGAGTTTATGTTGGGATCCTGGGGGTTCCTTATCAATATGGGTTTCTATCGGGACCCTGGGTGGGGTCCTTTATTGATATGAGTTTCTGCTAGGACCCTGGGTGGGGTTCTTTCTCAATATGAGTTTCTGTCGGGACCCTGGGGGGTTCCTGCTCAATATGAGTTTCTACCTGGACCCTAGGTGGGTTTCTTCTCAATATGGGTTTCTATCAGGACCATGGGTGGGGTTCCTTCTCATTATGAGTTTATATCGGGACCCTGGGGTGGTTCCTTCTCAATATGAATTTTTGTCGGGACCCTGGGGGTTCCATCTCAATATGAGTTTCTACCGGGACCCTGGACTGGTTCCTCCTCAATATGAGTTTCTACCGGGACCCTGGGGGGACTCCTGCTCAATATGAGTTTCTGCCGGGACCCTGGGGTGGTGCCTCCTCAATATGAGTTTTTGCCGGGACCCTGGGGGTTTCCTGCTCAATATGAGTTTTTTCCGGGACCCTAGGTGGGTTTCTTCTCAGATGTCATTTCTACGGTGGAGGGACCTTGGGGTTCCTTCTCCAATATGGCACTTCTGCGATGGAGGGACCCTGGGGGTTCCCTAAACCTCATATTTTCTGTAAGCTGAAGGGGGAGTCTTTGAGGGACCCTCACCCACAAATATAGTGGTGAAGCTTGAAACTCCCTTCTACATTAGCCCCTCGTGAAAAGTCTTTTATGTTGGGTAAACTAAAAGGTTTTGTACGCCATAAATTCGTATTTTTTTAGGGACCCTAGGGTTCCTTCATCATTCCCCTTAGGGTCATTAAATGTCCTGTCACTTCATCCCAAGTTTTGTAGATGAGGCCACTTATAGTGGACCTCCTTATTTAGGTATCAACTTGGGCGGAGGGGTTACTCACAGTGAGCCCCTCGTTCTTAGCCTTCTTCTATAGCCTTCCACTTTGTTTAGAGGGGTTTCTCATGGTGAGCCCCTCATCCTTAGCCTTTTTTATGTGGCCTTATATCTTGGGTAGAGGGTTTTCTCACGGTGATCCCCTCACACTTGGCCTTCTTTTGTGGCCTTCTTTCTTGGGCAAAGGGATTACTCGAGGTGAGCCCCTTGCCATTGGACTTTTTTTGTGGCCTTATTTCTTGGGCAGAGGGATGTCTCGTGGCGAGTCTCTCACCCTTGGCCTTCTTCTGTGGCTTTCTATATTGGGCGGAGGGGTTACTCGTGGTGAGCCCCTCTCCCTTGGCCTTCTTATGTGGCCTTCTATCTTGGGCGGAGGGGTTACTTGCAGTGAGCCCCTCGACCTTGGCCTTCTTATGTGGCCTTTCATCTTGGGCAGAGGGATTACTCACAGTGGGACCCTCACCCTTGGCCTTCTTCTGTGGCCTTCTATCTTAGGCAGATGGATTACTCGCGGTGAGCCCTTCACCCTTAGCCTTCTTCTGTGGCCTTCTATCTTAGGCAGAGGGGTTACTCGCAGTGAGCCCCTCGCCCTTGGCCTTCTTCTATGGCCATTCATCTTAGGCAGAGGGGTTAATCACGGTGAGCCCCTCGCCCTTGGCCTTCTTCTGTGGCCTTTCATCTTGGGCGGAGGGGTTACTCGCGGTGAGCCCCTCGTCCTTGGCCTTCTTTTGTGGCCTTCTATCTTGGGCAGAGGGATTACTCGCGGTGAGCCCCTTGCCCTTGGCCTTTTTCTGTGGCCTTCTATCTTGGGAGGAAGGGTTACTAGCGGTGATCCCCTCTCCCTTGGCCTTCTTTTGTGGCCTTTTATCTTGGGCGGAGGGGTTACTCGTGGTTGGACCCCCACCCTTGTCCTTCTTCTGTGGCCTTCTATCTTGGGCGGAGGGGTTACTCGCAGTGAGCCCCTCGCCCTTGGCCTTCTTCTGTGGCCTTCTATCTTGGGCATAGGGGTTACTCGCGGTGAGTCCCTCGCCCTTGGCCTTCTTCTGTGGCCTTTCATCTTTGGTATAGGGGTTGATCGTGGTGAGACCCTCGCCCTGATTTCTTTTCCGTAGCATCAAGTTTGGGAAGAGGGGTCACTCAAGGTCGATCCCCTCGCCCTAGGCTATTTTCTGTCAAACTTGCAATCTTGGGAAGGTGGAGCCACTCTAAGTGGATTGCCACACTCCAAGCTATTTTATTATTTGTTCACTTTCTTGAGGACTTCTTAATATTAGCCCCCTCCTGCAGAAGTGTCTTGTAATGTCGAGAGACTTGTGCACGAAACTGTCGTACCTTTTATTTATACTTGGAAGTTGCTCAAAACTGTGAGCGCTCCGGTGCCCTTGGATCCTTACGTGCTAAACTGTCGCACCTAATATTTATACTTGACACTTGCTCAAGACTGCGAGCGCTTTGGTGCCCTTGGAGCCTTAGGTGCTCAATTGGCGCACCTTATATTTATACTTGGCACTTTCTCAAGACTATGAGCGCTCCGGTGCCCTAGGAGCCTTAGGTGCTCATCTGGAGCACCTTACGTTTATTCTTGGCACTTGCTCAAGACTGTGAGCGCTCCGATGCCCTTGGAGCCTTAGGTGCTCAACTGGCGCACCTTATATTTATACTTGGCACTTGCTCAAGAGTGTGAGCGCTCCGGTGCCCTTGGAGCCTTAGGTGCTCATCTGAAGCACCTTATGTTTATATTTGTCACTTACTCAAGACTGTGAGCGCTCCGGTGACCTTGGAGCCTTCAGTACCAAACAGTTGTTGACTCGACTGAGAATTTGTCTCAAAATTGCGTTCTCTCTAGGCTCAAGTGCAAGCCTGTCGCGTTAGTAATAATCCGACAAGTCGGGATCGTCTCCACAAGGATCAAAAATTGGCAATTGGGAAGTATGTAGGAAAAGTTATTTATACTTCAAATGGTTTCTCAAAAGAAAAGAAAAGATGATTGATGGTTGAAATCTCCAATTGGTGAAAAAAAATAAACTACGTCCACAAAAACACTAAGAATTGTAAGAAATTATATATGAATATGAAAGAAAATAGGGTGGAGTACAATCCCTCAAACCTTAGTAAATTACCGTATAGAATACTAGAATTGTAAATTGAAATTTTGACTAAATCCAGTCTTTATAGATCCTAAGCATTACATATATGAGGAAACTAGCCCGCATCATATGAAATCAAAGGTAAATACAAAGCGGTGAATGGACAATTACACTTGCATAGTATTCTTAAACATCCCAAGTACCTAGGGTAGGAGAGATTAAAAGATCGGCTATGTTCGTATAATTTCCATACACAATTCTGTTAAAATTTAATTTACCCTCTATTTTCTACATGGGTAATTTACCTCGGAATGAGTTCATGTACCCCAACCCTTAAAAATTTAGCTAGACATGGTTTTATGAGAAAACAAATTCATAACAATGCATGGAATTATGGATCTAAGAAACATTGTAAAAACAAGAATTACAAAACAAGTGATAATTGAATTGAAAATAGAATTGAGACTAACTAAGAGAATGGAATTTTGATACTTGTAATCAGCACTAGGGAAATGAGATGAAATTGAATCCAGAATTCTCCTTGTTCCTCAAACTTACTAACTAGGGTTTTTTTTCTAAGAATATGAAATTGTCTACTAAAACTAAAATCTGACTCTCTCTCTAAAATTAGACTCCTCCTTAAAGGATGTAGGGCTTGGCCTTTTATAACACCAACTAGCACGAATTGACCGCTAATATTGATGGGTTGCGCAAGATATTCCAAGATTTGCACCTCTTCAGCTCCATAATTAATGCAAGAAATTCGAACAGCCGGACTGGTCCGAATCCCATCGGATCGGTTCGTTTTTCAGTAACCGGATCGGTTATTTTTTACTTCCACCGGACCGGTCCGGATGCTATCGGATCGGTTCTGTTGTCATCAGTTCGGCATCAATCCGGGGTCTACTGGAATGGTGACATTTCGGATCGGTCCGATTTTCATCAATTTTAATTTTTTCTTTCCATCTTTGACTGGTCATAACTTTTGATCTCGAGCTTCGATTTGATTGTCGTTTCTTCGGATGCTCTTGTGAAATACGGATCTTCAACTTTCCTTTAGGCTTCAATTCCTAACTCCAGGTGTAAATCTACGCTTTTGCCCTTTGACTTGTCTTCTTTTCTTTTCTTCCTTTCTTCCAATTTCTTTCTTTCTTTTCTTGCACTAAATACCTGTAAAATCAATAAGAAATACACGAAACTCGAGGTACTCGTTACAAATAGTCGATGGCAGTGATATGGGATAAAAACGATTCAATTACTTTGTTCGAGATATTAAAATCACTAACTTAAGGGGCTAAATTCAGAAGAATTTATGCTTGGTCAGTTGTAACTTATATTTATACTTGACACTTGCTCTATACTGTGAGCGCTCTGGTGCCCTTGGAGCCTTAGGTACTAAACTGTTGTACCTTATGTTGATACTTGGCCTTTGCTCAAGACTGTGAGCACTCCGACGCCCTTGGAGCCTTAGGTGCTAAAGTGTCACACATATACTTATACTTGGCTGTTGCTCAATATTGTGAGCGCTCCGGTGCCCTTGGAGCCTTAGGTGCTCAACTGGCACAATTTACAACTGGCTCACTAACTTAAGGGGCTAAATTCAGAAGAATTTATGCTTGGTCAAATCCCCCTAACTTATAACTTTGCACGTCCCGGGCAATGTAAATGAAATTCCACTTTCGCAGGCATGCGATTTCATTGAGCATATGCAACAAGCCTTTAAACCCCTAGGTTACCCTAGTAGGACGACTTTTCTCTCGTGTGGGTTTGTAGTGAATATACCCACAAAATTCTTTATTGACTCAAATAAATATCAAAATACTTAAAAATTGTACAATTTAAACTTTTTGAAAAATAATCACCATAAATTCATATTCAAATGTCTCAAACCATAGTGTGTGTGTGCAAAGTCAGAAATTAAACCTCAAATTTTCACCGATTGAGCATTACGTTACTTTTCGAAAATTCGTTTTGATTTCAATTTCTTACGGATGCACTCACAAACGAAACACTCGGATTGTGGTTGTTTTCTCTCGGTATTCATGATATAGAGAGTAAATATAATGGACATAATTTCACGCATACAAAATTGAAAATAAGGAAATATATGGTGAAGAGATCTCATCATTGGAATACAGTTATTAGGAAACGGGAAACATTATCTCTTAATCACACCATTTTAATCTCTTTTATTATCTTTTTGTATCTTAGCTCTCCATGCAGTAATTAATTTAGCCATTCGGACTCGGTTAAGACTTTTCGAGTTAAAAAGTGTAAAGGGTAAAAATGGGAATGGATGGAACATTCGGAATTGGAAAACTTTCTTATGATGTCCATTAGTGATTTTTCGGGCATTTGCTCATTTTTCTCTTTCTTTTTCTCTTTTCATTTTTTTCTATTTTTTTCTTGCTATTTTTCTTTTCTTGCCCTTTTTTTTTATTACACACTTTGGACTTTCTTGATGAATTTTCTCAATTTTCACAATTTCGGACTATTTGTGTTTTTCGGGTTATCAAACGAAAGGGAAATATCTTATTAGGCTCAAATTGGGTTGCAAAGGGATAATTTTTTCACAACTTTATTATGGCTAATATTTTTGGGTAACAAACGAGGGCCTACTTCATTGTCCGAATTGCTAATCACATTACCATATGCATCTCGAGATTAATTAAGTTTAGAGATATATTTAGCATGAATTTCGAGACAATATTTCACATATTTCCCATAACCGATCAAAACAAAGGATTGAGATCATTAACGACTTATTAAAATGCTGAAAAGAAATTTGAGTTAATCATAAACTCGGATTGATTTACAAACTCATAAAAAATTGAAAGGCTCGAAATCTCACCGGGTTTGATCAATCTCCACACTTATTCGTTAAGTCGTCAATTTTCTTTCAATTTCCATCTTCGGTCAATTTTGGCTTAGTGCATTTCGATTTTTAACAATTTGAGACTTTAAATAGAATAAAGGTGACATTTATGAAAAATTTAAATTCCAATTTTTATTTATTTTGAAGGAAAATATTTTTGGCTTTTTTCAAAAATTTTCAAAAATATATATATTATATATATGCGAAGTTTTATGAATATGCACTTATCATCTCCCCTAACTTAGTCTTTTGCATTGTCCCCAATCAAAAGGACGAGAAAGCTAAATAAGACGAAATAAGGACGATAAAGAAAACAAGCAAAGTACGATAAGAAAACTGTGTAGTACAACATAGTTGTGGAAACAAAAAAAAATAAGACACCATAACATAACATAGCCAGTGAAACGGGGCTGCCTACGGGGCTGGGTGGTGGTGGGAGCTACCGGGGGCATTAGGGTCATAAGGATCATAAAAATAAGCAGGAAGTGGGGCCTCGGGACCCAACTGGAGGCGATAACGTTCGTCCTGCATACGCAGCATCAAAATCGTGTCCCGTTGGTATGAGGACATAAACCCCGTCAAAACGTGGCTCAAGAGAAGCGACGCGCTCAGTGAGACCCGTACCAACTGGAACATAATCAGGATCATCAGTTTCATCATATTCGTCCTCCTCACCTTATTCCATCTCAACATCTTTTTCAGGAACAGACTCTTCCTCAGCAGCAGCCTCATCACCCGAGGTATCATTGTCACCTCGATGCGCACGGATCAGCTGGATTTATTTGTCACTTCGGGTGAGGGATTCTTGCCCAAGTGGCTTGGGTATATTACAAAGATCTTGTGGGGGAATAATACCGACATCCTTAAGAAAGGAGGTAATGAGACGACCATAAGGAAGAGGGGCCCTACCCTTTTTGTCCAGCGCCGCGCAAATGATATTATTGTAAAATGTGCGGGCCAAATTGATAACAGTGGCATGGTCAAACAGATGATACACCATAGTAGCGTGATGCGGGCGCATAGCCGAATCATTTGAAGTTTACAAAAGGTTGTCACAAACGATGTGAAAAGTGATACGTGCCTTGTCGGGTAACCGACCGACAGGAAAAGTCTCAGTATTCCAAACGGAACCCGGCGCGATTCGAGACATGCAAAAATCTTTGGAAACAGTTGGATCATGACTAGGATATGAAAATTGGACTGGAGTGACCACACCTTTAGACTCGAGTTTCTGGGCCAGCAATTCAAGTGAGAACGGTATCGGTGTCGAGTCGACAAAGGCTTGAGATTCGAAATCTGCGGTACGGACGAGCGAACCGTAAAACTGACGCACTTCATTCTCCCATACGACCACGTATGGTTCATTGAAAAATATGCACCATCCTCGGGACATGAACATGCCAGTGACAGAATTAGGAAGTTGATCTTAAATCACCTGTCGCTCAATGTAGATTTTTTGCCTAGGACCGAAAAAACGGCGGAACCAATTTCCCTCTTGGCGTGAACGATATTCGCCATTGCCATCGGGCAGGACTTCAGTGGAATTATATTGGTGGGGGAGCAGCCATGGAAACTGAAGAACTGGACAGAAAGTGAGAGAAGAAAATGGAGATGGAGGTGTGAAAGAAAGTGGAGAGGTTAGGGTGATATTTATAGGTTGGATGGGGGTTAGGGGGGAAGAATTTGTGGGAAATAAGGGAGGTAAAGGATGGGTTATGAGGGGTGTACGAAATTTTGGGGAGAGGAAGGGATTGGGGAAGTAATTGAGGTGTGGATTGAAGAGGTTTTATCCTCGGAAAAAATAGCCTGCAGATGATCGGATCGATCCGAGTTCAGACCGAACCGGTCCGATTTCTTTTTTATTTTAATTCTTTTTGATACCGGATCAGTTCCTTTTTTTTAGGGCCGGGCCGATCCGATTTGTAAAAATGCCATCTTTTTCCTGCTTTACTTCAGTGGCCACTTTCATCTTGATTTCTCTAACCCAACACTCCCTCCAATGCAATTGGACGTCAACACTCTCAAAATTCTCATCGAAACCCGAAACGCTCCCGAGACATGTGTTTGATTCCCATCTCTGGTAGTGACACGCAACTATGACTTCCTAACTAGCCTAACATCCTATGACTACTATACACAACATTCACCCCATACATGTCGGGGGTGCGACGACCTCACCTTTCATGCTCAGTCAATCCCCATAAATGGGGTCTGACAACCAGATCGTGTCGACTTCCATTACAACCGCTTCCAAATACGGCTTGAGATGTTGTCCGTTAACCTTGAATGTATTTTCCCCTTTTTGATCCTCTAGTTCAACAGCTCCATGGGGGAATACTTCCTTCAAAATGAATGGACCTGACCATCGTGACCGCAATTTGCTGGGAAACAAGTGTAACTTCGAGTTGTAGAGAAGTACTTTTTACCCCGAATGAAACTCCTTACGTCGGATGATTCTGTCGTGAGCTCGTTTCATTCATTCTTTTGAGATTTTAGCACTTTCATACGCATCATTGCGTATTTCTTCTAACTCATTCAACTGAAGTTTACGTGTTTCACCAGCTTTTTCCATGTTAAAGTTCACCCTTTTGATAGCCCAATACGCTTTGTGTTCAATTTCAACAGGAAGATGACAAGGTTTTCCATATACAAAGCGAAATGGGGACATCCCAAGGGGATTCTTGTATGCAGATCGATAAGCCCAGAGCGCATCATTCAATCTGAGAGACCAATCTTTCCTGTTAGGTTCGACTGTCTTTTCCAAGATATTCTTGATTTCCCGATTGGCTAGCTCGGCCTGGCCATTCGATTGAGGGTGATAAGTCGTTCCAACCTTATGGACAACCCCATACTTTCGCATTAGCTTTTCCATCGGCCTATTGCAAAAATGAGTGCCATTATCACTAATGATAGCCTTAGGAACTCCGAATCGAGAAAGTATTTATTCTTGAATGAATTTTATCACCACCTTATTGTCATTCGTCCTTGTAGCTATAGCCTCTACCCATTTTGAGACGTAGTCTACCGTGACGAGGATGTATAGAAAACCAAAAGAGGGTGGAAAAGGCCCCATGAAGTCAATACCCCAGTAATTAAACAACTCTAAGACTAGTATGGGGGTCAATGGCATCATGTCACAGCAAGTAATAACTCTCATTCTTTGGCATCTATCACATGATTTGCAAAAATGTATTCACATCCCGGAATATTGTGAGCCAAAAGAGACCGCTTTGCAGGATTTTCGCAGCAGTTTTATTTTTTGAGAAATGACCTCCACATGCTTCCGTATGACAAAATTGAATTACCCCTTGAATTTATTCATCAAGTACACATCTTCGGATGATTTGATCAGCACAATACTTAAACAAATATGGATCATCATAAAAGAACATGCGTGACCAAGTAATGAACTTCCTTCTCTCTTGCGGAGTCCAATTGGAGGGAACGACTCCAGTGAAAAGGTAATTTACTATATCCACGAACCAAGGAAGAGAAGAAGTAGAAAATAGATTTTCATCCGAAAAATACTTGTCTATGGGATGGGATCAATAGGTACGTCGGACGAGAGTCATGACAGATGGTCAGCAACGACGTTTTCTACTCCTTTCTTATCTTGAATCGAGAGATTAAACTCTTGTAGGAGTAGGATCCACCTAATTAGGCATGGTTTGGCATCTTTCTTGGTCAGAAGATATTTGAGGGCCGAGTGATCAGTGAAGCAAATGATGGGCGACCCAACAACGTAAGAGCGTAATTTGTCGAGAGAAAAAACGACTCCTAGTAATTCTTTCTCCGTGGTGGAGTAATTAAGTTGGGGGCCAGATAATGTCCTACCAGCATAGTAAATAACATGAGCTTTCTTGTCTTTTCTTTGTCCAAGAACAGCCCCAATCGCGTAATCACTTGCATCACACATAAGCTCAAATGGGAGTGACCAATCGGGAGCTTGCATGATAGGAGTAGAAATTAACATGATTTTGACTCTATCGAAAGCTTTTTGGCATGCGTTATTCCATTCAAACTAAGTGTCCTTCATGAGAATATTACTCAAGGGTCTAGCGATGGCGCTAAAGTCTTTGATAAATCTCCTATAAAATCCAGCATGGCCTAGAAAGGACCTCACATCTTTAAGAGATTTTGGCGGGGGTAACTCAGCTATTACTTATATTTTTGCTCGATCAACCTCAATTCCCCTAGATGAGATGATATGGTCCAGAACTACGCCCTTAGTGACCATAAAATGGCATTTTTCCCAATTGAGGACTAAGTCTTTTTCAACACACCAGAATAAAACTCTTTCAAGATTAGCTAAACATTGTTCGAAAGATGGACCGAAAACACTGAAATCATCCATGAACACCTCCAGTCCTTTTTCTATCATGTCGCTAAAGAGACTCAACCTGCACCTTTGAAAAGTTACTGGCGCATTACATAACCCAAAAGGCATACGTTTATAGGCAAACGTACCAAACGGACATGTAAAAGTCATCTTTTCTTGATCAAGTACATCCACTTCAATATGATTATAACCACAATACCCATCTAGGAAACAATAGTAAGGATGGCCCGCTACTCGTTCAATCACCTGGTCGATAAACGGTAAGGGAAAATGGTCTTTTCTTGTTCCGTCATTGAGCTTTCGGTAATCAATGCAAACACGCCACCCGATGGTGGTGCGTTGAGGTATTAATTCTCCCTTAGTGTTTTCAACCACGATCATACCCGACTTCTTTGGAACGACCTGAATTGGGCTCACCCATTTACTATCGGTAATGGGATAGATAATCCCAGCATCTAATAATTTGATGATTTTCGCTCGAACTACATCTTTCATGGTTGGGTTCAGTCGCCTTTGCATCTCTCTCGAGGGCTTAACCTCCTCCTCGAGGTGGATTTTATGGGTACAAATCAAATGACTTATACCTTTAAAATCTTCTATAGTCCAACCAAATGCACTCTTATGCTTCCTCAACACATTCAACAACATGCCCTCTTGCTCTTTTTTTAAACTGGAAGAAACAACAACACGAAATGTATCATCTTCTCCCAGAAAAGCATATTTTACATGAGAGGGTAGTTTCTTTAACTCAGGACTAGGAAATCTATCTTCAGAGGGGATCATTAGCAACTCCCTCGGGGGTAATTCCTCAAATCTAGAAATCCAGTCAACATCTCTTAACTTCTCAAAACTCACTTCTTCTTGCAACCAAGCTTCCAACTCTTCCACCTCACGCTCAAACTCAGTATAAGAACTCTTATTATCAACACCTTGCACTAAACAAACTTCCAGTGTATCTCCACCTATGATCCTCTCGATGTGCTCATCCACCACCTCTTCAATAAGATCAACCTCATGAATTTCATCCTCATCAGCCATTTGGTTAGCAACATTGAAAATATTGGTCCCGAGGGTCATGTTTCTAAAAGTGAGTTGCATTTGGCCATTATGTGTATTGATCAAAGCATTAGCAGTAGCTAAAAATGGACGGCCCAAAATTATGGGAACATGATTACTCGAATGGGGAGAAGGCTCAGTGTCCCAAATGACAAAATCAACCGGGAAGTCGAATGTGTCCACTTGAACTATCACATCCTCCACAACCCCTCGAGGCACTTTCACTGTTCGATTTGCTAACTGTAGAGTGATTCGGGCAGGTTTAAGATCACCTAAATCAAGCTCTTTATAGATACAGTATGGAAGGATGTTCACACTCGCACCTAAGTCAAGCAAAGCTTTTTCAACTCTACTCTCTCCTATAACACATGAAATTGTAGGTGCACCAGGATCCTTGAATTTTGGTGGAAGATCATTAAGAAGGACCGAGCTCACATTTTGTGCCAAAATGACATTCTTCTTCACCTTAATCCGTCATTTGATAGTCAAAAGATCTTTGATGACTTTGGCATATGCTGGAATTTGTTGGATAGCATCCAGAAATGGCAAGTTCAACTTCACTTGCTTCAGAACATCTAACACTTCAGTACGCGAGGCTCCATTTTTGGGTGGTGCCAAGCGTTGAGGAAATGGAGCAGCAGTGGGTAGTTTTACTTCAACTTCAGATTCAACTCCTTCATCCTTATCTTCCATGTGCAATGGGGTCTCCTCAGATTCTGAAGCTTCTTTAGCTTTAGATTCCTTGGGAGGTGGTGGCGCTAGATCAATTACGCGACCACTACGTAGAGTAGTGACAGCTTGACATTGTTCTAGCAAATCCGATGATGTAGAGATAACCGTAGTTTGCCCTTGAAGAGGAAGGGCCTTGAGCTGGGAATTTACCCTTCTCCTGAGTATTCAATGCAGTTTGCAACCGAGAGATGCTAGTATGAATTTTTGTGAACATTCGATCATACTTAGCATTGCTCTCCTTTTGAGATTGGATGAATTGATTCAGGTTATCCTCAAGAGATCGCCTAGGTGGAGTGACATAAGGACCAGGAGATGGGACTTGCATAGGGTTTTGCATCGGAGGAGGCATTTGCTGAAATTGGGAAGGGGGTGGTGGCAAAGCCACATGTGGATTAGTAGCCATCCCACCTTGTGGTTGTCCATAGTTGAAACCAGGATGAGTCCTCCAAAATTGATTGTATGCATTCCCTTTGCGGTATATTAAAATAACCTCGAAACCCTCCTATCGCTTCTACTTGCTCAGTTTACATTGCCTTGTATGCACGGATGATAGGACATCCTTTGGTAGAATGACCAGCAGCACAAATGGCACACATTTTCTCCTTTCCTGCTTGCACGGGCCCAACGACTTCTCTTAATCGAACTTCAAGCATGTCTCTGAAATTCTTTTCCAATTGGTCAAATTTATGATCTAACAAAGTGTCCTTGTCCAAGTGATAAATACCGGACGCATCAGACGAGTTGGACACTTGTCGATTTTTATTTTGACTATTGGGGTCAGAAACATCCCATGCTTGCATAGTCTCCGCTACGTATTTTAGATGAGCCTCAGCATCGCTCGATTCTAGCTCCCAGAATGGTCTTTCGCACATTGTCTGAACAAGTTGTTTAGATGCTAAAGTAAGCCCTTGATGAAAAAATGAAATAAGATGATGTTTTTCGAATCCATGATGTGGGCAAGCACTAACTAACTCCTGAAATCTTTCCCAACACTTATTGAAAGCCTCATTCTCATTTTGCCGAAAAGCTTGTATTTGAGCTTTGACAGAGTTGGTTTTGTGCTGTGGAAAGAACTTGGATAGGAACTTAGTTTGCATATCTCTCCAGAATAAAACAGAATTTGGGGGTAGTGACCATAGCCAAGTCTTAGCTTTATCCTTTAAGGAAAAAGGGAAAAGTTTTAACTGGATAACATCTTGTGGGGAGGTTTGGTCACCAAACGTCTCACATGCTTCTTCGAACTCTCTAATATGGAGATATGGTTTTCCAGAATCCATCCCATGAAATGTTGGAAGAATTTGAATCATTCCATTTTGAAAGTGGAACTGACCGGCATTATACGGGAGTAAAATGCAACCAGGGGTAACTGTTCGCTCCGGAAATAAAATATCTTTCATGGGAAGATATGGTAACTCTTCCTCTCCAGCACCAACACCAACGCTTCCGTGCACAGACATATTACTACCAAACGATTCAGAACTTTCACTCGGTGTTTGACTCAAAGTGCGACTTGTGATTGAATTATTAGGTGAAGGAGGTGGAACCCAAAAGTGTGGAGAGTCGGTGGTATGAGAATTTTCAGAGTTAGCTTCGGTAATAGGATTTTCGTGGACTTGGGTGAGAAATGGATTTTGCATGTAATCGTACAAGAGATGAGATAAATTGTACGAATTTTTTTTCTTTTTTTTTTTAGAAAACACTTAAGGATTAAATTCACTTTCCTACGAATCACCAACTTACGATCCTCCGCAACGGCGCCAAAAACTTGACGCGATTGAGAATTTGTATCAAAAGTGCGTTATCTCTAGGCTCAAGTGCAAGCCTGTCGCGTTAGTAATAATCCGACAAGTCGGGATCGTCTCCACAGGGATCAGAAATTGGCAATTGGGAAATATGTAGGAAAAGTTATTTATCCTTCAAATGCTTTCTCAAAAGAAAAGAAAAGATGATTGATGGTTGAAATCTCCAATTGGTGAAAAAAAATAAACTACGTCCACAAAAACACTAAGAATTGTAAGAAATTATATATGAATATGAAAGAAAATAGGGTGGAGTACAATCCCTCAAACCTTAGTAAATTACTGTATAGAATACTAGAATTGTAAATTGAAATTTTGACAAAATCCAGTCTTTCCTAAGCATTACATATATGAGGAAACTAGCCCGCATCATATGAAATCAAAGGTAAATACAAAGCGGTGAATGGACAATTACACTTGCATAGTATTCTTAAACATCCCAAGTACCTAGGGCAAGAGAGATTAAAAGATCGGCTATGTTCGTATAATTTCCATACACGATTCGGTCAAAATTTAATTTACCCTCTATTTTCTACATGGGTAATTTACCTCGGAATGAGTTCATGTACCCCAACCCTTGAAAATTTAGCTAGACATGGTTTTATGAGAAAACAAATTCATAACAATGCATGGAATTATGAATCTAAGAAACATTGTAAAAACAAGAATTATAAAACAAGTGATAATTGAATTGAAAATAGAATTGAGACTAACTAAGAGAATGGAATTTTGATACTTGTAATCAGCACTAGGGAAAAGAGATGAAATTGAATCCAGAATTCTCCTTGTTCCTCAAACTTACTAACTAGGTTTTTTTTCTAAGAATATGAAATTGTCTACTAAAACTAAAATCTGACTCTCTCTCTAAAATTCGACTCCTCCTTGAAGGATGTAGGGCCTGGCCTTTTATAACACTAACTAGCACGAATTGACAGCTAATATTGATGGGCTGTGCAAGATATTCCAAGATTTGCACCTCTTCAGCTCCATAATTAATGCCAGAAATTCGAACAGTCGGACTGGTCTGGATTCCATCGGATCGGTTCGTTTTTCAAAAATCGGATCGGTTATTTTTTATTTCCACCGGACAGGTCCGGATGCTATCGGATCGGTTATGTTGTCATCGGTTCGGCATCAATCCGGGGTCTACTAGAATGGTGACATTTAGGATCGGTCCGAGCTAAACCAAATCGGTCTGATTTTCATCAATTTTGACTTTTTCTTTCCATTTTGACTGGTCATAACTTTTGATCTCGAGATCCGATTTGATTGTCGTTTATTCCGATGCTCTTCTGAAATAAGGATCTTCAACTTTCCTTTAGGCTTCAATTCCTAACTCCAAGTGTAAATTTACGCTTTTTCCCTTTGACTTGTCTTCCTTTCTTTTCTTCCATTCTTCCGATTTCTTTCTTTCTTTTCTTGCACTAAATACCTGTAAAATAAATAAGAAATACACAAAACTCGAGGTACTCGTTAGAAATAGTCGATGGCAATGATATGGGATAAAAATGATTCAATTACTTTGTTTGAGATATTAAAATCACTAACTTAAGGGGCTAAATTCAGAAGAATTTATGCTTGGTCAGTTGTACCTTATATTTATACTTGACACTTGCTCTATACTGTGAGCGCTCCGGTGCCCTTGGAGCCTTAGTTACTAAATTGTTGTACCTTATGTTTATACTTGGCCTTTGCTCAAGACTGTGAGCACTCCGACGCCTTTGGATCCTTAGGTGCTAAAGTGTCACACGTATACTTATACTTGGCTGTTGCTCAATATTATGAGCGCTCTGGTGCCCTTGGAGCCTTAGGTGCTCAACTGGCACACTTTATATTTATACTTGGCACTTGCTCAAGACTGTGAGCACTCCGGTGCCCTTGGAGCCTTAGGTGCTTATTTGGAGCACCTTATATTTATACTTGACACTTGCTCAAGACTGTGAGCGCTCCGGTGCCCTTGGAGCCTTTGGTGCTAACAGTCGCACCTTATATTTATACTTGGAAATTGCTCAATACTGTGAGCGCTCCCCTTGGAGCCTTAGGTACTAAATTGTCGTACCTTATATTTATATTTGGCAGTTGCTCAATACGATGAGCGCTCCATTGCCCTTGGAGCATGAGGTATTAAACTGTCGTACCTTATATTTTTACTTGGCCTTTGCTCAAGACTGTGAGCGCTCTGGCGCCCTTAGAGCCTTAGGTGCGAAACTATCGCACAGATACTTGTACTTAACACTTGCTCAAAACTGTGAGATTCTTTATTTTCTCTGAGAACTTCAAGATGGAATTTCCCCCATAGTTTGTGGGGTACTTTGCTAATAATCTGAGCAAGTTACATTTTGATGTTACCCCTCTAACTGCAGGGTTCTTGCATATAACTGAGAGAGTTAATATCCTGAAACTTCCCCTATAACCGCGGGGTACTTGCATATAGGCTAAGCAAGTTAATATTTTGAAACTTCCCCTCTAACTGCGGGGTACTTGCATATAACTGAGCAAGTTATATTTTTTAGCATAGCCCCGTGTGACTGTGTGGTACTTTTTAGTGCAACCCCGTGTGACTTTGGGGTATTTTGTTATGCATACTCATTTCTTGGAAAGTAACTAAGAGATGGAGTTAGCCCTTCTCCTTCCCACAAACTTTGCATAAAATTTCACATATATTATAAGTAAAGAAATAATTATTTCTTTATACTAAAAATTTCCCTTGGTCTGAAGGGTCCTTGTTCCAAACTTTTCTTAGGAACCTTTTTGTCTTGGAAAAGTAACAGGTTTAGAGTGGGGAGTAGACCCGCTTCTCCCTATTTTCTGAAAACTGGTCAAGTAAATTTTCTTGAGAACAAGGGTTAGGACTTATTCTCTAGGCTATAAATCTGTATGGAATAATAATAAAAAATGTACATATTTTTTTTTATTATTATTATTACTTGGAGGATAACCTCCTGTTGGTCTGTCGTGTCTGTAGGGACTTTACTCACTATACTTTTACTTTTGGGTTGGATATACCCCCAAGTATAATGAGAAAAGTTCCTTATATCATGGGCCCTCTTTTAATATAGTAGAGGTTCTACTATATTGTTAAGAAAGAGAAAATATTAGTCTGATGTACCTTTTGTTGAGCAATTCTAGGCCTTTCTATCTATATTCCGGCCGCTTCCACTTTTTTTTAAGTTTAAATGCTTCAGGTGGTTGCTCATGATAGGTATCAGTCATGGGAAATTCTCTGTCTGGGATTATGTCCAGCTCGGGTTCCTCGCTTGGGATATGTACTCCTTTTCTATCGCCATTTCCACGCCCATCGCCACTACTGTGGCCACCGTTCGAGACGGTCTCGTCACCCCGATGTGTGTTGAAATGCACATTGAGGCTGGCACTTTTGAGGATTCCTCATCGCTTTCTGCGACTATCAGTGGAATCTCTTCCCCAGCCATTGTCGATGAGGGTTCCTCACCATTTGCGGGTTCCTTGCGCACCAATCTTCAAACGCAGATTTCTATTATGGAGGGTTTGGGATCCAAGTGTTCCCCACTGACCAAAATGTCTAACCAGGGTTCCTTATGCACCGCTGTTACTAGGGAATTTGGCTTCGCTAATTTTATCATCTGCTATCAGGGTTACGAGGGAGCACGGGTTCCTCGTAATTTCATCATTTGTTGTTAGTGGCACATTTAATCTTGGGACTATGGATTCCTTGCAATTTGTAAAAAAAATTAGTGAGGGTTCCTCGACATTTTGATATGGTGGTCAAGGGTTTCTAGTGCGAGGACTTTTGTATGAGAGAGGACTCATCTGCAAATTTTCATTTGAGGGATTCCTTGACTGAGCGCGTTGTTACAGGCTCCTCGCCCAAGAGTTTGTATACTATGGGTTCCTCGCGAGGGCTCCTCACTGAAGTTTGTGCATGTGGGGAGCTCCTCGTCTTAACCCTTTGAGACTATGTGTTCCTCGACCGCTGGCGCAGTTGCAAGGGGACCTTTACCAGTACCTCTGATAAGGGAAATGGGTTCCTCGACCAACATAGGTTTCCTCCTGCTTCTCCAATCACAGAGAGTCCCTCTTCTAAATCTTCTCACTTGACGGGTATCTCGTTTGGAACTTTGACCCCAAGGGATTCCTTGCTTCCTGTCACGACCACAGGAGGTTCCTCGTGACCATAATTAGTCAAGGACTCCTCGTCGCTGCCCATTATTAGCGAGACACAGCTCAGTCCCTCGCGCGTGACTTCTCAGAATGGCTTCCTCGTCGGGACCATCGCCGGTAGCTGGTAGGTCTAGTAACTTTCGGTTTGCTTTGGATGCAGGTGTCTCGACCTCATATTTCGTCGAATGTTCCTCGTCTGGTGGAACTGGGTTTGGAGAATATCGTACCTCGCAGTTCTTTCTAGAGGGGGTGTCTCGACTGTTGGAATTTTCCTTGGAAAGAGGGGGGTCTCGACCCCTAGTTCTTTATTTTAAGAGGAGAGGGTCTACAAAAATGGGTGTCTCGACTGTTGGAATTTTTTTTGGTGAGAGGGGGGTCTCGACCCCTAGTTCTTTATTTCAAGAGGAGGGGGTCTCGACGTCTTCGGATTCTACGGAAATGGGTGTCTCGAGTATTGAAATTTTTTCTTGGAGAGAGAGGGTCTCGACCCTTAGTTCTTTATTTCAAGAGGATGGGGTCTCATATCCGCGGGTCCCTTGTCAGCAGCAATGTCGAAGGCTGGTGGTTCCTCACATGTCATCCTCATAGCTGGGGGTGTCTCGACTGTGGGTATCTCATTGATAGTTGTACTGGATCTCCTTCTCGCTTCCAGTTTCTCATCGATGGCTTGAGCGCGAGGGGTCCCTCGACACTGCATAAGATGGATGGGAGTCCTCGCACAGAGGCCCCTCATCACAATCTAATTTCATAGGACACTCATTCACTGCTTCCATAATCGAGGGCTTATCGACTACTTTAATCATGACTTTGGGTTCCTCACCCATTCCTTCAATAGTCAGGGGTTCCTCGTTTGTCAATTTAGGATCGAGGGGTTCCTCATCGAAAGTTTTCACCGGGAGGTACCCTCTTCTGGGCCCTTCTTAGCTGTGGGTTACTCGTCCAAAGTTTTGAACATAGGGGGTCCCTCGTGCACGGTTAGTTTAAGACTTATAGGTTGCTCGCCAAACAGAGCTTCAACTATGGGACCTACTGCCAAGGGTCCCTCGTACAAAGGGAGTTTCAACTTGAATGACTAATACTTCTAGGGTTTCGCGCTGACTGCCAAGGGTCCCTCGCCCATAGTTAACACTGCCAAGGGTCCCTCGTACAAAGGGAGTTTCGACTTGAATGACTAATACTTCTGGGGTTCCGCACTGACTGTGGTTATCATGAGGAGTGTGATGACAACCAAGGGTCTCTCGCAACCCACCTTGCTGGTGGGTTCCTCGACTGCTATGTCCCAACTACCTCTGGGTTCCTTGACGACTATGTCCCAACTACCTCTGGGTTCAAGTGCAACTTTGAGCCCTTACGCTGTAAGAGGTTCCTCGCGCATTGGTTCGATTCCCATTGAATTTAAAAAATTTGGGTGGAACATACCCCTTTGGGCATGGCTTCTCATTCACGTCTTATGGGCAGTATCCTGCAACTCTTCATACAAATGAGGACCCTCTCCCTCTGAGAAGAGGAGAGAAACTTCCTGACCTCCTTCTTAGTAATGACTTTGGAGTGTGATTCCTCCAAACTCCTGCCCTTGCCTACTGATGAGCCTGAGGATGTCACAACTTGTTTCGATGTTGCCCTCCATGGCCGAGCTGAATCTACCAGAATCACTAACGGAGCAACTGCCCCTACAGAGGAGGCTATCGCCGAAGCTGCTATCGGTGAACTGGTCTGTCCTCGCTGAGGAGAAGGTACTCTAGCTCCGATCACCACCGCATCCTCCTGAGTGGTCTGGTCTCTTTGAGCTCCATTCCTAGATGGAATGTCTTCAAAAACTAGCTCCTTAGAAACATTAAAACCTTCTTTGTCCATGGAAGTGAGGATACCTCCCCAGCAGAGTCGCCAAATATAGGAGGGTAGTGAGACTGGAGTCTATGAATAACTGGAAAGGGTGAGGCGTGACCCACTCCAATGGACACTTCCTGTAAGGTCTTTTAGAGCAGCTTCTGATGAAACCTTCTCTTTTTGGTAAAAATGGAGCTCATGCAGGAACTCCCTCCCTGCAAGAAGATGAAATTCCACAATAATAATAGTAATTTTCTCAAGAGGAGCTCCTGAGAATGATGGATGTCAGTGTGGAGTGAAAGAACAAGGCACTTAGCACTAGAGATAGAGCATGGAGAGAACAATAGGAAGTCTGGTGTGATTTTTGCAGAGTAACAGTGCTATTGAGTTTTCTATCTCTCATAACCTTGCCCAGGGGTCCTATTTATACTTGGGCACTAGGGCTGGGTTGGCACTTTTGGTGCCAAAACTTAGAGGGTTGGTGAGGGACAAAGTCTGCAATGTACAATTTATCCCTACCTGCAGGCATCTCTGCCTGTCCCCTCTGGCAGATGGCCCCTGGTGCCAACCAAAGTTCAAAAGCAAATATGTCTTCTAAAGGAGACAAAATATCTGATTTGCTAAATATCTTTCGAAATGGTAACTTTTGGTATAAACTTTGCAAATCTTGAGAGAGGAGGCCTTAAGAACCCTTCTCTTCTAAAATCATTGTTTTTCTTGAGGGGGACCTCGAGGACCCCCTTTTTCTGGAAAAGTCAGTTTTATAAAGAGTTTATTCTCTGTGACCAAGTGTGAAGTGTGTGTAGTCTTGAGTGACTTCTGGGTCTTCCTACTAGTATTCTCTCAATCCTATAGTGATAAGTGGTTGGGATTGCCCAACATAACTTGTCCTTCAGCCGCCATGCCAAAACTCCCAGGGGGTCCCAACTGGCTTATTTGAGCTCTGCCTGCTCAACTAGTCTACCTGTATAAGAAAGCAAAGTGTTAATACTGTTGTTCTTTTAAAGAATGATGTTTCATGATGAGGAGTTGCTCATGGTAGCCACTCCCTCATCCTGGCCTATTTTTCTGGAAGCTGAGGGGGAGGAACTTGACTGCTCCTCGCCCCGACATTTTTTGTTGTTAAGAGACCTTGAGGGTTCCTTCTCAATATAAGTTTCTGTAGGGACCCTGGGTGAGGTTCTTTCTAAATATGAATTTCTGCCGGGACCCTGGGGGGGTTCCTTCTCAATATGAGTTTATGTCGGGACCCTGGGGGTTCCTTCTCAATATGGGTTTCTACCAGGACCCTGGGTGGGGTCCCTTCTCGATATGAGTTTCTGCCGGGACCCTGGGTGGGATTCTTTCTCAATATGAGTTACTTTCGGAACCTGTGGGTTCCTTTTGAATATGAGTTTCTGTAGGGACCCTGGGGGTTCCTTCTCAATATGGGTTTCTACCGGAACCATAGGTGGGGTTCCTTCTCAATATGAGTTTCTACCGGGACCTTGGGGGTTCCTGCTCAATATGAGTTTCTGCTGGGACCCTGGGTGGGTTTCTTCTCAATATGGGTTTCTACCGGGACCATGGGTGGGGTTCCTTCTCAATATGAGTTTCTGCTGGGGCCCTGGGGTGATTCCTTCTCAATATGAGTTTTTATCGGGACCCTGGGGGTTCCTACTCAATATGAGTTTTAGCCAAGACCCTGGGGTGGTTCCTTCTCAATATGAGTTTCTGCTGGGACCCTGGGGGTTCCTGCTCAATATGAGTTTCTGCCGGGACCCTAGGGTGGTTACTTCTCAATATGAGTTTCTGTCGGGACCCTGGGGGGTTCCTGCTCAATATGAGTTTCTACCGGGACCTTGGGTGGGTTTCTTCTCAATATGGGTTTCTACCGGTACCATGGGTGGGGTTCCTTCTCATTATGAGTTTCTTCCGGGACCCTGGGATGGTTCCTTCTCAATATGAGTTTCTACCGGGACACTGGGGGGTTCCAGCTCAATATGAGTTTCTGCCGGGACCCTGGGGTGGTTCCTCCTCAATATGAGTTTCTGTCGGAACCCTGGGGTGGTTTCTCATCAATATGAGTTTCTGCCGGGACCCTGGGGGTTCCTGCTCAATATGATTTTCTGCCGGGACCCTGGGGTGGTTCCTCCTCAATATGAGTTTCTGTCGGGACCCTGGGTGGGTTTCTTCTCAGCTGTCATTTCTACGATGGAGGGACCCTGGGGGTTCCTTCTCCAATATGGCACTTCTGCGGTGGAGGGACCCTGGGGGTTCCCTCAACCTCATATTTTCTGTAAGCTGAAGGGGGGGTCTTTAAGGGACCCTCACCCACAAATATAGTGGTGAAGCTTGAAACACCCTTCTATAATAAATATATTTGATAAGTTAGGGACATCAATATTTTTGATAATTTAAAATTTAAAATATGATTACCACTAATTTGGTCCATATACCAAAGGCAATATGGTCCTTAGAATTCTTTAGGAGTGTGAGTTCTTCAAAACCCCCATAGTCTTCGATCAATGATCCAGCGTACCTTTTTACTATATGCAACAACCGACCTATGTTGTCTTTGTGCTAGATTACTCGATGGTCAAGCATCACTAGATGGTGGAATACCCACATGGCTTAACTCAGCCTTAAAATCCTATTATGCCTCAATAGGATCCTCTACATGACCCTCTACACCGGCCTCAACATGGCCCTCTACACCAACCTCTACACGTTCCTCCTCAATATGGCCCTTTATAGCACATAATAATGCATGTATTTCTTCCTCACGCTTCCTCTCAAAAGCATTAACCGACTTCCTCTTTGAACGCAAGTAACATAAAATTTTATCCATTAATAAAGTGCATGAAAACAGTGATCACATGTTAATAACTAACATATATGAATAAAATAATGTACATGAATAACATATATATATATATATATATATATATATATATATATATATATCACATATGAATAACTAACATGCATGAATAACAAACATATATGAATAAATAAATGTAAATGAATAACTAACATATATAAATAAATAAATGCACATATATCACATATGAATAACTAACAAACATGAATAACTAGCATAAATAAATAAATAACAAACCAAGATAAATATAACAATGTTCATTCGAGGCAAAGCAACTGAATTCTTCATAAAAACTTGTCATAAGCCTGACGATTTAAGCAAATCAAATCATGACCCACTCGTCGAACCAAATTCTTCACAGAAGCTACTTTTATCCTTCACATATGTGACGAATATATGATTACAACTCAGAGTAGTGGGACTAAGTTGAAATCAATTTATCATTTGTGCGAAAGATAACAAATAAAAATTGATGGCCCGTTTGTTTTATCCCAGACAAACCCTGGTTAGCTGACCTTAGTGGTTCGTTATAGACAACCCGAATCATTCATTGACTTATTTGTCGGGAAAGTTTAAAACCAAAACAAAACCTTTTCAATGCAAATATAAACGGGTATAGGTGGGATGAAGTTCACAAATGAAGTTTTCAAATTAAGTTTTCAGTTGAATTTTCCTCATTGGTTTCTCATTCCTTACATTTGTAAATGACTTGCCAAATTAGGTAACAATAAATAAAGTTTTTAATCGGGTTTACGAATGAGGCTTTCAATTGGGTATATGTTAAACGAGTAAATTAATTTTGAGTACAAACCTGTTCGAATTAATTTTTTATTGATGATTGGTTAGTGGCCTCTGGAGTTGAGAAGTTAAGATGCTAGAAGTTGAAGGGTTATGGTGTAGAGAGTAGGAGAGAAAGTGAGTAAATGATGTTTTTAACTTAAAGTGGTGAGTATCCCATATGATGATACAATAAAGTAAAAATGAAGTTTGTGAGGAATTTTTAAAGTAAAATTATCTTGTGACAATATGGAGTAAATAATGGGTACTTGTAGTAGCACCCAACATACAATCACTTTAGCTTCATACATCCTGCATAGTTTTACTTGATTTCCTTATTGTTTCTCTTGGTACACAACTGTAAAATACTAAAAATCTCCTCGTTGTGGTTCTTAGCTATCAAATGGAAAATGGGGGTTAAAATGCGTTTGTTGTGGGCTTTTCTAATGCCTTTAAGACACAAGATATATTTTCTAATAAATTGTTCATATGCTTGATCCAAACTAACTTTAACCAACCAATAGAATTGATATTATGAATTACCTCTTACAATAAGTGTTTTAATCAGCTAAAAATTACATCTTAAACTTTTACATTAACACTGACTGTGAGATTAAATTTCATCCCTTTATTTCTAGGTTATTCCATTTCATTATATAAATAGACACCTCTTGTGACTCATGAGTGTTTTAACTGTTAATGTTTCAGAACCAAGGTTTACGAATTTGAACAAAAATAATTCATACACCTCATTTTTCACCATTTTATATCTCAACTTTTATCTATAGTTTCACCATTGTTTATTTGAGTTATTATATCGAATAATCATTTTGTGTCTTTATGTGTAGATTTTTAACAACAATATACATATGTGTAATTCCAATTCTAATTTGAATGATGATTTTTTTGCTCCAAATAATTATATATGCATAAAAAATTACCCCAAATAATAAGAGAGTTTATTTGAGCAGGCAATGTTTCACTTCCCAGAGAATTCTCATTCTAATAATTTAATTGTTACTGAATAAAATTGGTATATGGATTTTATGTTCCTTAGCTGATTAATATCAATAATAAACTGTAACAAATAAAGATATAAATGGATTAGATTTGATAATGATAAGAGATCGAGAAGGGAACAAGATATATTAACGTGGTTCAACCCAATGAGGCTCCAACGTCCACAGGTGTAGTGTTTGTATTAATCATAAAAAGAGTGATACAAGCTCTTAGGAATCTCTCTAGTGTTATGTGTATGGACGTTAGGCAAAACCTTTCTCTGGTTCCTTTGTTAAATGCCATTGAGCACTATCTATATAGAGAGAATATGAAGAGGTGGAGTTCCTTTATAAATCAGGAAGTTATACCTTTCTACATTTCAAGAAATAACTAATTATGAGCTGGCCACTAACGCGATGCAGAATGTGTATGTTATATGTGTACCTAAAGCTCAAGTGCAGGTTGGTCGCTCAAGTAATGACCCGATAAGTCGGGGTCAAATCCTCAGGTAATTGAAAGTAGAACATTTTAATGACAGTAAAGTAGGCTTCTAAAATCTAGGTATCGACTCTCGAAACAAAAAAGAAAAGATGATTTGATTTTGTGAAATTTTCAAATTAACTACGAAAACTTAAACTAGCAAGTGCAATTGAATTAAAGAGAAAGAAAGAAACTAGAATTTTTAGTTTTGAATATAATTTAGGAAAAGTGGAGTCAGGATCCAATCCCCCGAATTGTAGGTATTTTTCTCCAAACATAAAATTCCTCACAACTATATAATTAATTAAAATAATTACATTAGTTAAATCGAAGCACAAAATATGTGAAAATGTTACTCGGCACAATATTTAGTCAACAACTAAATTAACGCGAATGATAATATTATTAATAGGTATATTGTATTCTCAAACACTTTGATTGACTATGGTAAACGAAGTTAAGAGACCTACTATATTAGTTTCAATAAAAATATCGAACCCCAATAATCACGTATACAATTACATGGACTTTTATATCTATCAATAAAAACCTAGGTTGGGTTCATGTTCCCCAACCCGCAAATAATCTAGTTGGACATGATATTAATCTTTACGCAGGAATTCATTTACTTGCATGTAAACATGATGAAGAAATAAGAAAAATGGAGAAAATTAAAGTTACCAAGGTTGAAGAACATAAAGCATGTAATAAGAATCAAGAGTTGAAGAAATTTTGAAAAGCTATGATCTTCTTTCTATTAAAATTATGGTGCAAAGAATGTAAATTATTTTCCAATACGTTCTTGATGATAGATTGCCTTACAGTCAATGATAATGATGTTAAAAGACTCTTAATAGGTTTTTACAAGTGAGAAAATTCTTATAAAGAAGCATAGATAAACTCAAACTCTTTATCCTAGAATCTAGGGAAAATAATAAATTCTTGTCTTGGACTGAACCCATGCAGAGAACCAAACCCATCACCGAACCCTTGGGGAAAATTGATTTTCCTGATTGAATCGGTTCGGTCAGGACCTCTACCTCACTTTGCCTAATGTGCCTGATTTGCTCTTATTTAAAGTTTTGCCCTTAGATTCTCTTCTCAAATTCAAATGCACGTAACTTTATAACCGTAGTCAGGATTGGGGTGCCATTTCTTCCAGTGTTCTCCTGACTTCAAGATCTTGAACTTCTCAGTTGTCTCCTCCTCTTGGTTTCGGTGGTAAAATTACTAAATTTCCTTGACTTTCCTCTTTCGCGATTCTTTCACCAATTCGACTTTTGTTTTCCATCCACCTGCACGATTTGCCTGTAAAACATATGTGAAATACACAAAGCATGAAATATTCGCCAAAAAGGTTAGTATCATAAATACGAGATAAATTCGGGTTAAGCCGGGACCATAAGGATACCGAAATTGAGGGAATAAATATGAAACCCCCATAACTTAGAATGTTTCTAATCACAAGCAATGTAAAAGAATGAGAGTAAAAGTTTAAATAAACCTGTAAACAACTAAACTAAAATGATGAGGATGAGATTGAAGATGAAGATAAACATTCACATCAAACATATAAGAGACAAAGGTTTTTAAAGTGGTTCGGCTATGAATAAAGCCTACGTCCACTGTTATTTTATTCCCAGGGGTTTACAATAGCACAATATGGTGTAGAGAGAGAAAGGATGTGTATCTTATGTATGGTGTTTCTTAGTTGTCCCTTCTATCTTCCCCCCTCCTCTCCTTTTGGCTAAGGGAATACGTGTATTTATAGTGATGGGAGATAAAGAGATACAATGTCTTTATACATTCATACATTTATGTCTACATACAATGAATCTAATTGTTGGCCTTCTATGATGGTTGGTCTTCCTTGAATTGCTTGGTATGCTATGTGTTGTCATTTATTAGTACAGTAGAAATGTACATTAAGGCTCATTAAATGCGTTGTCATCTTCATTAATGCACATTAAATGCATTGTTATCCTTTGATCTTCTTGGTTGGTATGCCGACCAACTCTCCTCGGGTGACGACTATCTCTCCTCGGGTGCCGACCAACTCTCCTTGGGTGCCGACTAACTCTCCTCGGGTGCTGACCAACTCTCCTCGGGTGCCGACTAAATCTCCTAGGGTATCGACCAACTCTCTTCGGGTGTCGAATATTGCCACGTAGGATGACATGTGTCCTTTTCTGATTGGTCCTCGTAGATGGAGAATTTTTACGTCAACAGAAGCCCCCAATGCTCCATGCTCGATGGTTTACTGAAAGGATGGAATATTGATTCTGTAGCGTTTCTCGGTGCTCGTGAAATTCTTGATCTACGTTCTTGATTTGTTCAACATAAAGTGCACTATCTCCTGGATGACATATGATGCAAGTTGATCAATGGTTGCTAATATATCTTTTGAGGAACTCCGTTCGTCAAGTGAACGTGTGTTATGTATCACCCCTGGGAATTTGGATGCAGCCATGCCATAGTATGCAGCTTGTAGCTTGTCATAATATTCAAGTATGTTGATTGGTTTGCTAGCCGACCAATTTCCTCCGGTGTCGAGCAACTGAGTGCTAACTTTACGTGTTTGATTTTTCTAATTTATGCTCCTCTGAATACTTTGTCGAGTAACATACTAGCTTTTGAACCCAACTCTTCAATCTGATTAGTACCAAGTTTGTGGTGGACTTCGAAACATTTTCATACAACTTCTTTGATGTTGGTCGGGACAGTAGTAGTAAAGACCCTAATGATGTAGATGTTGAATCTGACTCCTGAATGTGCATAATAACTCCTGAATATGCCTCTTGAACTTCAATATGCCTCCTGAACTTCAATATGCCTCCTGAACTTCAATATCAAAACTAATTCCTGAGCAAGAAAAATAACTCCGGAATGATGATTGGTCGGGGCCCCGACCGTGTAAGTTTGTGGAGTTAAATTTGATGCTCGACTGCATGATTTTATGAGAATGTGCCACCGAATGAATAACTAAATCTGTAATAGAAGCCCCCAAGTGTGGAATATTAACTTTGAGTGCTTTCTTGGCCTTGAAGTATGTTGGTCTTGCTGGAAAAATAAGGCTGATGAAATATTCCATGAAATGACTCCCTGAGATCTTTGCATGTTTGCATTTTCATTTTCTTGGAAATACTTTGTAAGATGCTTTGCTTGTTGTTTGCTGATGAATATATATGTAGAAGGATAAATTATCCTATTTTGCATAGACAATGAAACTTGCTCCACCTGTTGTTTAATTATAGTGACTTATCACTCTTTGGGCCTAAGCAATGAAACAACTTTCATCCCATGATCCTGCTTAGTTTAACCAACTGGAGTTGATTGTAAATTGATTTGCCGACCAACCGGAGTTGGTGGAGATTTGTTCCCGACCAACCAGAGTTGGAAGAGATTTATTCCCGACCAATCAGAGTTGGAGGAGATTTATTTCCCGACCAACCGGAGTTGGAAGAGATTTTATCGACCGATCGGAGTTGGATTTTATCGACCAACCGGAGTTGGATTTTATCGACCAACCGGAGTTGGATTTGGTTCCCGACCAACTAGAGTTGGAAGAGATTTATTTCCCGACCAACCGGAGTTGGAAGAGATTTGTTCTCGACCAACCGGAGTTGGTGGTAATTGATAATAAATGATGGAGACTTCCTCGAAGCTGACCAACGGATTGTTGGGATAAGATATAATAAATGCTGGAGACATCCTCAACAGATTGTTGGGAATAAGATAATATAAATGCTAGAGACCTCCTCAACAGATTGTTGGGAATAAGATAATATAAATGATGGAGACCTCCTCGGAGCTGACCAACAAATTGTTGGGAATAAGATAATACATGTTGAAGACTTCCTTGAAGCTGAATATATATAGAGAGAGAAGAAATCTTCCGAGCTCCATGCTGAGATAAATATAAAATATGCATATACATAAAGAATGATTTAGAATAATAATAAACTGTCTTGCTGATCTGTCGAGGCAAAATTGCATAATGCCGAATAAGAATAATATTTTCCACCATATATGAATATGGTCGAAAACTTTGCTGGGCCTGAATATAAATAAGAATTACCCTGACCAACTATCCGTTGGGGGTGAAATATAATAAATGTTATAGTTCTCCTCGGAGTTGAATATGATAATAAGTATCTCGTCGAGCTTCATGATGAGATAAATATAGAATATGAATCCCAATAATTTGTGCTTGAGCATAGATCAGAGAAATAATAAAATGAGTAGTGCCTCGCTGAGATAAAACTTCATAATGCCGAGCAATGATAATATTTTCCAGAAGTTTAAGATTGTGGCTGAGTAGCTATTTGTTCTCGATCGAATAGATATATCGGAGCATTAATAAGATTCCCAGGAAATCATGGCAGAATACTTAGTTGAGACCGAAAATTGTACCTGTAAAAAGTAATAACTTGCCCTACCATATGTGTAGGTTGAATTGATTAGTTATCATGAGAATAATCTAGCCAATATAATGCTTATATGATATGTATTTCCTCGGGCAATAAAAATATCAATTTCGAAATATGAAATAATATATGTCCGGTTGATCTGTCGAGGCGAAATTGCCTGATGTCGAGCAATAACAGTTTCCAGAGGTTTAAGATTGTGGTCGAGCTTTCGTCGGGATTGAATCATGTCCCTATGAAATTTTAATAAATTGCTCGAACTCCTGTTGAGACTAGTTCAAATAGTTAGTCATAATAATTATTATTTAGCCAAACAATATATGATGTGTATCAGCATAAAACAATAACAATTTCAAAATATGAAATAATATGTTTTGTGTCAAATGTGTGTCATGTGAGCAAATTTTTATAAAAAATGCCAAAAATTTTAATTTTAAAATATAAATTGATTTTGTAGAAATTATTTATCACTCTAGGAATTATTTGAAATTTAGTAAATGCCCAAATATAATTTGGTCTAGAATTTTTTTTTTTTACATGAAGTTTATGCGATTTTAATAAATCAGAAAATAATTAGGTATGCATTTTAATTTTTCTCCATGAAAATTTTCAGTTGGGAGTTTCATGTTTTGAATCAATAAAGGATAAGGATAAGGATAAGGGTAAGGGGATAGTCTTGTCCTTTGGCAGCAAAGTAGTGCTTTCGTCAAAGTCAAAATGAGAGAACGAAAGGAATCGTCAATTTTCAATTCGGGTATTAGCTTTCTACTGCCTCCGACCAAGGCTGAGATGTCGTCGACCAGGTACATACGATCAAGAAGCCTTTGTTTTGTATAAAACTTGTTGCCGACCAACTTTGGCCTTTCAGTTGTCAATGATTATCTGCTGGTCGTAGAGGAAATTTAAGGTGATACGAGGAGAAATTGTAGGAGAAATATTATGCACACAAGTGGATCTTTCACAAATATTTTCCCTGAACTCTTCCGTCGACCAACAAATAATGATTCCGACCAAGAAATAGCAGCTCGGGAACCCGTTGTTTTGGCTTTTTACATTCGTCGATCAGTTATATGTGGTCGGGTAGCTCCGAATTTGTGCAAATCATAATTGAAGAGAATTCTGGTGGCTCGCCGACCAACACATAAGAGTTGCATACCAATATTTTGCATTCAGTGGTCGCCGATCAAGATTGGATGTGCCTCCGACCAAGAATAATTGTTGTCGACAGTAGCCGACCAAGAATAGATACCTCTGAGTTGAAATAGATGGTCATCTATCAACAAATAAGAGGTAGAGAACCTTCAAGCTGTATAATACATGTTACCGACCAAGAAATAGTGGTCTGATGATGCGAATTGATGAGGTATTTTCATGAAATGGAAATGGGTGTCAAATGTTGGTTGGCCCTATTCTTGGGTTGAGATCTCTGGTCAGCTGATGTTTTTCTTCGTTGATGATTGAAATTTCTTAGTACTGATAACCAGATGAGAGCCAGTTGGTCGGCTATGAGCCGCTGGTCATCCAAAAAATCATTGGTCGGCTGAAGGTACAGAGATAACGTTACTGAATTACCCTTTCAATGAAATCTTGTTCTCCGAATCTCCTATCGATGCTAGTTAGTGAGGGATGGATTTTGAACCAAATTGGTTCTAAATTGTATATGATTTAGGCCAAGGTGGTTGTGAAATCACTGAGAGAGATTTTGACGGATGATCTGCTGAATGATACAACTCGACTATTTTGGATTTTTATATCGATTTTCATGTTCGGTTTGAACTGACGATTCTTTTTGTACTGAATCGATTTGATATGACAGATAAAAATAAAATAATCTAGATCTAATGATAGATACACACTGATATTGCTGAATCACGAATTTTGAAGAAATTTTCATCTCAGATTTGTACCATGTGCCTTAAATTGAGGCGGTTTCATTATTTTCGTTGCTGTAGAATGTTGGAATTGGGGGGATTGCAATTATAGAGTTTTTTTTCCTCCCCAGTTAGATCGCCGGAGTCTACTCTGACGGCCAGTCATCAAATATATACATTAAATCAATAAATCAAACATTAAACCGATAAATCAACCTTCATCAGAACTAATAAATCGTAACAAATCAAAATTCTTAGATCTAAGAAATAACCAATAAATAGAAATCATCAGATCTAAAAGATAACCAATAAATAGAAATCATCAGATCTATAAAAAATGTGATCAATACCCAAGAGGAAAAAGAATGGTTTTGAATTTTTACTCCCTTGCAGAAGATGTGAAATATGGGAATCAACATATGTGAAGTCTCCTTCCCTGATGTAACTCATTGTATAAACGTGTTTGCTCAGAACATTTTCAAGAAGAGTCATAGATGTCTAACATTCATGGTGAAAATTGTCTATAACACTGAATAGAAACATATATATTTTTTTTAAATGAATCAAATTGGTGAGAACTTTTCAAGTAGATCTGGGTCAGAATTGTGATTTCCAGAAGAGATAAAATTGTTCTTGATTTTAACTTTTCCCATTCTCTGATTAAAAATATGATGGGAATTTGAATAGACATCAAAGATCTTACAAAATTTATAATGAAAATTATCAATGAAAATTATCAAATCTTACCACCATCGTATATATTGGTATATGTAATCATTTAAAATATTTATTCCATGATATAAAATTGAAACTTGAGAATCAAGTAAAAAGTTATGATTTATGAAATCCACTATTTTTCAGATTTCTAAATAAGAATTAATCTAACAGTTATGATTTTAAAATCATGATATGCAATATTTTGCAGATAAAAATTGGATAATTAATTTATGTATATAAACATAAAAATCATGATTGAATCAACAGATGTATGTATAATATATAATTGATTATATAGAGAAAATAAAAAACTTAGCTTTTGATGGAGAACAATGCTTGTAACACGTTCCACAGACGGCGCCAATCTGTTGAAGACAGAAAATGGCCACTGCCATTTTAGTGGCGTCAACAGCAGATAAATGATGAGGATGAGATTGAAGATGAAGATAAACATTCACATCAAACATATAAGAGACAAAGGTTTTTAAAGTAGTTCGGCTATGAATAAAGCCTACGTTCACTGTTATTTTATTCCCAGGGGTTTACAATAGCATAATATGGTGTAGAGAGAGAAAGGATGTGTATCTTGTGTATGGTGTTTCTTAGTTGTCCCTTTTGTCCTCCCCCCTCCTCTCCTTTTGGCTAAGGGAATACATGTATTTATAGTGATGGGAGATAAAGAGATACAATGTCTTTATACATTCAGACATTTATGTCTACATACAATGAATCTAATTGTTGGCCTTCTATGATGGTTGGTCTTCCTTGAATTTCTTGGTATGATATGTGTTGTCATCTATTAATACAGTAGAAATATACATTAAGGATCATTAAATGCGTTGTCATCTTCATTAATGCACATTAAATGCATAGTTATCCTTTGATCTTCCTGGTTGGTATGCCGACCAACTCTCCTCGGGTGCCGACTATCTCTCCTCGGGTGCCGACCAACTCTCCTCGGGTGTCGACTAACTCTCCTCGGGTGCCGACCAACTCTCCTCGGGTGCCGACTAACTCTCCTCGGGTACCGACCAACTCTCCTCGGGTGTCGAATATTGCCACGTAGGATGGCATGTGTCCTTTTCTGATTGGTCCTCGTAGATGGAGAATTTTTGCGTCAACACTGATAGAATACCTCCTTTGTGGGCAATGCAATGACATTTAGCATATGCAACAAACCGTTAAACCCCTAGGTTACCCTAGTAGGACGAGTGGTGTCTCATGAGGGTTTGTAGTGAATTTACTCACAAAATTCATTTTGTACCACATGGTACGACTCAAAGAAAGTATCAAAATAATTAAAAAAAACAAAAAATTTAAATTCTATAAAAATAATCACCGCAAATTTTTATTCAGTGAGTCTCAATTCATAATGTGGGTGTGTGTCTGCGAAGCCAAAGATTAAGCACAAACTTCCACCGATTGATCATTATGTCACTTTTCAAAAATTCACTTTGATTCAATTTCTCACAGAATGCTCTCAAAAATGAACCACTCAAATTGTGTCTTTTTCTCTTGGTGTATTTGAAATTAAGAATAAATTTAATTGGACACGAGTTCATGCATATAAAGTGAAAGACGTAAACTTTTATGGTGAATATATAATCTCATGAACAGAATACGGTCGTTGGAATACGGAAAAACATCATTCTTTATTCGCACCATTTTGTTGTTTTCTTATCTTTTTTGTATTTTTAGCTCTCCACGTGGTAATTAACTTCATTTTTCGAACTCGATTAGGACTTTTCTAATTAACGTGTTTTGGGTAACAATGGGAATGTTAAGAAATTTGAGAGTTGGAAAATTTTCTTACGATGTCCGTTGGTACTTTTTTGGGCTTTTGGTCATTTTTTTCTCTTTTCTTTTATTATTTTACATATTGTTCTGATTTTTTCTTTTTTTTCCTTTCTATTTTTGTTTGAGCATTTTTTTTACTTTTCTGCCCCTTTATATGTACCATTTGGACTTGATTTATGAATTTTTTTTATTTTTATAACTTTGGACTGATTTAGGTTTTTCGGGTTATTGAACTATAAGGGTATCAATTTTAGGCTCAAATTGGCTTTCAAAAGGATATTTTTCAAGACTTTTTATGGCTAATATTGTTTGGCGAACAAATAATGGCCTAACTTCGCCCAAATTACTAATCACATTACCATATGCGTCTTGAGATTAATTTAATTTGGAGACATTTTAAACACGTTTTCAAAATAATATTTTCACTCGTTTTTCGTAAATGATTAAATAAAGATTTAGAGATCAACAACGACTTTTTATTACTGAAAGAACTTTTGAGTTAATTTTAACTCGGATTGATTGAAGATAGGCACAAAAAATCTCACCAGGTTAAAAACTCTACACTTATTTGTATAAGTTGTCAATTTTCACTCAATTTTTGTTTTGGGTCAATTTCGGCTTAGTATAATGGATTTTTACAAATTGAAACTTTAAATAAAAATTTAGTGATATTTTTGAATATTTTAAATTCCATTTTTTATTTATTTTGGAGAATTGTTTTTCAACTTTTTGGAAAATTTTCAATTTTTTCGAAGTTTTTGACATTTTTTAATTTTTGGGGCATTTTAAAATTTATGAAGTTTAAAAGATGCATTCGTACCCCCATTAACTTAGACTTTTGCATTGTCCTCAATGAAAATGAGTAAATCTAAAGAAGACAAGAAATAGTGTGAAAATAAAACAAGCAAATACTAAAATGCAAATAAACAACAATAAACTCAAACACAATTCGCGTTTAACGCAATCCTAAACACTCTACTCACTCACACGACTAAAAAATACAATAAAAACTCACCCCCATACATGTCGAGGGTGCGACGATCTCTCTCCTAAAACCTAATCATCCCCGTATATGGGGTCCGATAAAAACTATATTCACCTTCTCCAAATCATAAATCAAAAGCTTGAACGATTGGAAATCGACCCAATAGAAAAATGGGCACCCGGAGGCACATGATGAATGAAATGAGTGAAATCATTGAGATGCCCACTAAATTACAGGATAAATGGTCAAAGTTGAATAGATTATTATGCGGAAGTTTTGAATGACACGCTAAGCTTAGATTTCCCTCAAACTTGAGAATGCATTGATCGAGCTTTATATCAGAAGATACTCTAGTCATGTCCTCGATCTCATTTGAGAACTCAAATGGCATGGGTGGATGTTCAAAAAGAATGAATTAATATGTCTTATCTTTTCAGTCGCTCTCATCTAAGAGAAAAAATGAGTCCAATAACGATTGGACTTCAACTGTGAGATTTTCATCCATCGGGCCGAATTCTTTCTCAAAATTTTCAAGACTCATATCTAAAGACTAATTAAGTGGCCAAGCACGTAGATCAGATGTGTCACTAATTTCATTCTTACCTAGCATCTCCCTCGTCATACGTATCTCTCGATCAATCTATGAATACCCTATCTTGCTCTCGACAGCCGCCACTAAACACGCCTCAAGTTGATCCCTAATGTGATTACCCTCAAAGTGTCCGTGCACTACCTCCTCAATAATATCCAACTCGTGTAACTTGTCCTCATCACCCATTTTATTGGTGATGTTAAAGGTATTCATGTGATTTGTATTTTCCATTACGCGTGTTAATCAACGTGTTAGTTGTGGCTAGGAAAGGAGGACCAAGAATAAGGGGAACAATATGGATCGATGGGGAGTAGGGCTCCGTGTCCCAAATGAAAAAATATACTGGGAAGTAGAAAGTGCCGACTTGGATGATCACATTCTCAATTACCCCATGGGGTATCTTCATAGAACGATCCGCGAGTTGAAGAGTAATTTTGGTGGGCTTAAGGTCCCCCAAATCAAGCTTCCTATAGATGGAATAAGGTTGAATGTTTACACTCGCCCCTAAATCTAGTAAAGCTCTATCGATTTTATTTTCTCCAATAATGCACGAAATGGTGAGGGCACACGGATCTTTATACTTGGGTGGGAGGTCACTCAAAAGTACCGAACTCACATCTTGTGCTAAGAAAACCTTTTTATGCACTTTTAATTTACGTTTCACCATGAGCAAGTCCTTTAAGAACTTAGCATACACAAGAATTTGCTTGATAGCCTCAAGAAAAGGTATGTTTAGCTTTACTTGCTTTAGCATTTCTAGAATGTCATCACGGGAGGCCCATTTAGGAGGAAGGACCAAACGTTTAGGGTATGGCGCGTCTATAGGGGGGTTCACTACCACCTCGGGCCTAACCATGTCTTCTTTTTCACTCCCTTATAAGTGGGAATCTTCGGCCTCTTGGGTGTCGGGCAAAACCTCCTTATCTTTTTGCACGTCATGTGGGAGGGGTGATAAGTCAACAACTCTCCCAATATGTAGAGTGGTTACCGCTTGGCATTTCCCTTTATTTTCATCGGGAGTAGAGCTCGAATAGTTTTGACCTTGGGGAGGTCATTGGCCTTGGGCAGGAAACTTTTCATTCTCTTGGACACTTAAGGAAGATTACAACTTAGAAATCAATGCCTTTAAGTCAGAATTTTTTTTAGCATTTATCGCTAACTAAGTTTGCAGGAATTGAGCAAGAGTGTCCACGAGAATCTTTCATTGTGGAATTAAATAAGGCACGGGAGGAGATGCTTTCATGGGTGGCACTTATTAGTAAGGTGAGAGTGGTGGCAGTTTTTGGGCAATGTGTGGATTTGGGTTCATCCTACATTCGATTGCTCGTAACTAAAACCAGGATATTTTCGCCACTAGGTATTAAAACAATTACCATGAGGGGCGTTAAAATTACCTTTATAAGCTCCCATCGCCTCAACTTGCTCTTGGAGCATAATTTTGTAGGCGTGTATGGTTGGACATTCCTTTGTTAAATGTCTCACCTCATAAATCGCTCAACTCTCCTTCGGTAAAGCTCGAGATGGAACGGATATATATCTTCCCCTAGATTCTACCACGTCCTCTAGCCGCTTGGCTAATTGATTAATTTGGAGTTTTATCTCGGCTTCCTTGTCCAAGTAATAGAGTTCGAACGTGGAAAGAGTTGTGGACATGATTCAAGCTTTGGGTTAGATTTTTGGATTCGATGTGTCCCAATATTGAGTAGTCTCGATGACATACTTAAAGTGGGCCTCTGCATCATCCACATCTAACTCGAAGAAATATCCCGGACACATTAATTTAACGAGTTTCTTTGAGCATAGACTAAACCCATGATCGAATTAGAAGACGAGTCTCCACTTCTCAAAACTATGATGTTGGCATATGTTAACTAACTCATTGAACCTTTCCCAACAATTATCAAAGATCTCATTATCGTTTGCTTAAAATTCTAGATTTGAGCCCGAATAGTGTTGGTCTTGTGAGCGGGAAATAACTTTTGAAGAAATTTAGCCTGCATATCTCTCCACGTACTAATAGAGTTTGGTGCTAAAGTCCAAAGCCAAGTTTTGGCCCTGTTCTTAAGTGAGAAAGGGAAAATATTGAGACGTGCGATGTCTTAGGATGAAGCTTGATCGTTAAATGTCTCGCACGCCTCCTCGAACTCTCTAAATTGATATAAGGCTTCTCTGATTCCATACGATGAAAATTAGGGAGAATTTGAATCATCCCATTCCTTAAGTGGAATTTCCCCACATGATACAGGAATATAATGCACCCCGGAGCGATGGTTCGTTTCGGGTATAAGAGGTCTATTATAGGGTGGTACGGCATCACACCATATTTCGTTTCGAAACTAGCATTATCTGACATCGCACTCACACTTAAAGAATCACTATCCTTATCGGAATCTCTCGACGTTCTGCTTGGGGTAGTACTACTCGGAGTGGAGGATGTTGGAGGAGGTACCCTAAAATTAGGAGTGCTATTAATAGATGATGGTCGATTCTCTATTGGCTCGTAAACAGGAGTAGAATGCGCATTTTTCATCTAAGGATTGGAGTGTCGGGTGTGTTATTTAATAAGAGGCTTTTTGCATATGGTGTGTCGTTGTCTTCAAAACCCTAGTCTCATAATCCCTTGAATACCTACAAAACTTGTTAAATAACTCGTATTGTGGTAAGTACAGGTATCAATCCAATTTTCAAGGTGAAACAAATAGCGAGTATGCTTGCAATGTCAATTTTTTATTAAAATATTTTTAATTTTTTTTAAAACAATTTAAAGGGGGAATTAACTAATTAATGCTAAAAATATGAAGTGACTAAATAACTAATAATGACACTAACCAAGGTGATAAATGTGAAAAGATTCAAGAGATGGGATTACACTGCATGTTCAGTTATTTTTAATTTCTTAATTTATTGAATTGATATATTTCGAGAGAATATTAAATTTGCAATTTAACTCTCGTTACAATCATAAATTCATTAATGTCTTTTTCAGAAAATCATTTAAAAATTTCACTGCTCTGCAAAATGGATTTATATTTATAAAAAAAAAATATGAATCCGGGAATCGCAAATTCGAGTTAATATTCAAATTTTAGGAAAACTGTATCTCTAGTTCGATTCCAAAATAAATATTAAAACAAAATTAATTCACTATCTCTCGATACGTAAATTAATGTGTAACAATTAAAGATAAATTTCCCTAGAAATATAACAATCAATTAAATAAATTAATTATATTAACACCCTACGTGTTTCATCCCATTCCTTGAATGGGGTGTTTAGCCTAACATTCTCATATTAGAATGTAACATAACAATCAAATATATGTCAAGAATGATATAAAATGAAACAAGGAAAAGAAATACAATACGCAAATTTTCCTGTCGAATCACGTTCTTGAAATGCGTCCCCACATGTGTTCAACCTCTTCATAATATCAACACTTGATTACAAAAATAAAAATAAAAACTAAACCTAAAAATTATCCTAAAGCTAAACTATTTTTTTTTATTTTCCTAAATGTACAAAAACTGGACTGCAAAGCAATCTCTCTTCTCTCCTATTCTGTAGTGTGCGAGATTCATCTTTATTAAGAGCTACCATTTCCTTGTTTTATAAACCAAGATTTTGTTTTCTTTCTTTGGGATTTAGGTTTGGCTAAGTCTAAAGTATTTTGAGGGCTTAGCACATGGGTTTTGTGGCTTGACTTTATTCCTATTTTTTAGGACATATTGCAGGTAGATTAATCCGATTTTAGTTAGACTGGATTCGGGTAATGGGTGGTTTTGGGTTTGAACCTAGTTTCATGTTTGTGGCTGGAGAGAACAGGTTGTGGTCGTGGGTTTTAATAGGGTCAGACTATCGGATATGGTTCCGGGCAGGAAGTGGTCTACTGGAGTGTTTGGAATCGCGGGATTATGTTAGGGGTTTTACCCGATTTAAAATCGGGTAGGGATAAAGGCAGGTGGCGGGTTGTGGTTGTTTGAACAGGGGGCAAGCAGGTCGGGTCTTGGTAAGGTCGGAGGTTAAAGGTGGGCTCCGAGTTTATGGATTTTGGCAATCCAAGTTTTGGTCGGGATGGGGATTTGAGGTTGGTGATGGGTTTTGGTTATGGAGTACGAGAGAGGAGAGAGAGTGGGTGGGTGGGTGGAAGATGGTGAATGGAGTTTTGGGGTGTGTGAGGGTGTATGATAGCTAGTGTGTGTGTGTTTAAATTGTAACTAAAATAAATAAATAAATAAAAGTTACTAAAATATTTATAACCTAAAAAAAATTTAAGACAAAATTAAATTTATTAAAAATAAAAAGATTAAATTTCTAACCTATAAATAAAAGACTCAAATAAAAAGTAAAATAATAATAAAATCAAACTAACCTTATAAAATAAAATAACATAAAATAAGAAAAAATCTAGTAGAATAAACACTTCTAAAAAATAAAATAAATAAATAAAAACACTCAACACATAATAATGGACCCTAATATTTACGACTTTATGCACGCAAATAAAATATAAAATAAATCCTAAAAATTATATACGACTCAAATAAAAATCTAAAAAATAATAAAATTACAAACTAAACACACACGATGCTCGATTAACGGCTCGGGCTCGGTTTAGACTTAGGCTTGGTTCAGGACTGGGCTCGAGACATCGAAACTCATCTGGACAAGCTCAACGGGACTTCATTATTCATGGTCGCTTTGATTTTCTTCAATTCATGCTTTTGACCGCTACTTTGTCGCAATTGACTTGATTTAACACTATTTGATATCGCGTATGCATATTGACCTGCAAATTAAATACGAACATAAGATCAATTTTATTAAAAACGAGCGACTAAAATGCACATAATTAGGGTATAAAATAGACACTTTTGGGTGCTTATAGGAGGGAGTTCGACTATTATCTCGAGATTTGGGGTGGGTTGAGTATTTTTAATTTAAGGACTTAAGAGACATATTTTTATTTGTCTTTTTATTTTTCTAATTTTTTTGGATGTTTTGGATGTGTTTTTTTTAAATGTTTAGGATTTAGAGTCGGATTCTTAGATTAATTCGACCTAACTTAGGCATCTACCTAGTCCCCGACAACGACGCTAAAAACTTGACGCGACGCAGAATGTGTATGCTACGTGTGTACCTATGACTCAAGTGCAAGTCGGTCGCTTAAGTAATATCCCGGTAAGTCGGGGTCGAATCCGTAGGGAATAGGACGTAGAAAGTATTGACGAAAATAAGGTAGGTTTCTAAAATCTAGGTATCGACTCTCGAAAGAAAAGAAAAGATGATGTGATTTTGGAAAATTTTCTATGAAGGAATTCAATTATTTGCATGTAAACATGATGAAGAAAAAAGAAAAATGGAGAAAATTAAAGTTACCAAGGTTGAAGAATATAAAGCATGCCATAAGAATCAAGACTTAGAGAAATTTCAAAAAGTTATTATCTTTATTGAAATTATGGTGCAAAGTATGTAAATTATTCCTCCAATATATTCTTGATGATAAGACTCCTAATAGGTTTTTACAAGTGAGATAATTCGTATAAAGAAGTGTCGATAAACTCAAACTGTTCATCCTAGAATCTTGGGAAAATAACAAATTCATGTCTTGGACTGAACCCATGTAGCAAATTGAACCCATCACCGAACCCTTAGGGTGAACCGATTTACCTGACCAAACCGGTTCGGTCGGGATCTCTGCCTCACTTTGCCTAATGTGCCTAATTTGCTCTTATTTACAATTTTGCCCTTGGATTCTTTTCTCAACTTCAAATGCACGTAACTTTCTAACTGTAGCTGAGATTGGGGTGTCATTTCTTCCTATGTTATGACTTCAAGATCTTCAACTTCTCAGTTGGCTCCTCCTCCAAGTTCTACTTAGAAAATTGCTAAATTATCCTTAACTTCTCTATTTTGCGATTCTTTTATTATTTCGACTTTTTTCTTCCATCCACTTGCACGATTTACCTGTAAAACATATAAGAAATAAAAAAAATAAGAAATACTTGCCAAAAACGTTAGTAGGATAAATATGAGATAAATATGAGATAAATGCAATTTTCGAGATTGTAAGAATACCAAAATTAAGGGGATAAATATAGAATATTTAGGTATAATCAGCCACAATCAGCTTAAAGGACTAATCCATGGGTAGGTATTGGGAGTTGTACATATTCCCACACATATACCATCTATGTGTTTGGTAATTGATAACATTAATTCATTTTAGTCAGCAGTCTAGTCGACTATAAATAATACTGAGATAACCAATAATAAAATTATACCGACCACATTTAGGTAATGAGATGATCTTCTTTTGATAATAGGTGTTACAATACCATTGGTCCATATCATATTCCATATTTATAATATAACAAAATCCCCCAAGACTTCATTCATGATTGGAACAAATAATAGCTTGTCTCGGGCATAAAATCTTCTGAGTGTTTGGCAATGTGGAATGAATGGATGGAGTATTAACTGTTGAGATTTGTATGACTTTGTAGCAATATCAAATATTATCACGAGTCTTTATGATTTGGTTGGTAGAGATGCTTGGTCAGTATGTGATCTCTGGGAGTTGGTATTTTTTAGCTCATTTTATCCTTCCAGTATAGTGGTAGTTTTATAAATATCGACAACTTTTTGCAAAGTGAAATGCCTATGGGGTACACTGGTCATAAAACATGTTGGGCAGCGAACCACCGTCAAAATGAAGCAGAAGATAATTTTATTCATCGTCATTTATGGGAAATATTGTAGACATTATTTAGGCGTATAAAACATCATTTTCCCCTTCATTTATTTCACTTTTCCTTTCAAAAATCTCTTCCTTCGTCTCCAAGCTCTTCCGCCATTTGTGAAAGTTGTATTCTTCTTTTTCGCTGTAAGGAATCCTTCTTTTTTATCCTCACCCATTTTTAATTATTTCTTATACTTGATGAAAAATGGTTTACAATGTTTATGATAGTTTGTTAGAAGTTTTTTAGGCTATGCACATAATCCATCTGTGGGTGAAAACCGAATTGCTAAATGCATCCAGTGACCTTTGTGATCTGGCAGAAGGCTAATGGCTACCTTTCATACTTATTGTTGAGCGTGGGGTCATTTACCCCCAATCATTTTTTTTTGGAATTTTTCCAATGCTTCAATGTGGTCCCTACTCAAGTTGCCCCAAATACTTTGAGAATCGATAATGGGGTCCACCACATTAGTGAGCAGTATGGGACTCATATTGGGATTACAGAGTTATTGTAATGCTACCATTGGGGCACCACTAATGAGAATATTTATTATATAAAGACAAAACATTCAAACATGGTCTTAATAGTGAATTTACCTAATTCTAATAAGGATTATTGGGATCATGGCTTGATTATGAAGGATTGCCAATTTACTCCTTATCTCGAGGGTGTTGTGTATAATGGACCAAGATGCCTTCAGGGAGGTTAGGGGATAGGTTAGGACATTGATACTCAAACTATTTATATATGACTATCACTTTATTTTCTTTTGTTGATTTTGTAGTTTCGCTTTCTATTTTGCAGAAAAAATTAAGAAAAAGCTTCCTCGTACTTCTAAGATTAATTTTGACAACTTAGAAATTGTGTGGTCTATCCAAACAAAGGCTTGGCACTGAGGACCATCCCAAATTGGCCATATTTTTTCTGGGATATAAGAGCACCATTAATTCTTTTGTGGACAGACCATCTGAGGAGATACTAATTACTCCTATTCCCATAGACGATCCGAAAGCCTATGCATTTGAATCCTCGAACCCTGATTCTGAATCCTCTCATATAATGGTGGATAAATTTTCAACAGAAATCACCTCATCTCTTTTGAGTCTCTCGATGTTGCACTACCCTATAACATCCCCTCGAATGTGATGGTGAAACTCAATATTCCCAACCTCCTTGTTGGAGCTAGATCTCCTCCTCCCGCGAGTAAAAAACCTGAAGTTAGGGGGTTATAAAAACCCCTCCTTATGGATATTCCAAGGATCAAGAACCTTTGTCTAAGAGGACGAGAGATAATTTACCTCCTTCGATGGAGATTATTAGAAAGAAACCAATCGACAAGGGCAAGGGTATTTCTTAATCTGTTATAGTTCACGCTGAGCGTGCTCACGATGTAATTAGTGTCAGAGTCCTCCTCACTGATGAGGCAATTGCATCTTCTCTTCCTCATTCAAGATTTATTGATTGGGAAAATCATAATTTTCCCCTTGTAAGTTGTTTGTTCATTTTATAATTGTTATTCATACTTTAATTCTCATTTTTAACATCATTTTCTAATCATTTAACTCGCAGTTCTTGATTGACTATGACCAACTCCTGAAGAGGAATGATAAGATGAAAGAGTCATCTTCTGATGCTAAGTTTACTTTTATAGGGTTGCACAAATCTTTGGAAGAATCTGGTCACGCTCATGAGGACAAAATTAATTGTAACACCCCGGCCGCCCGGGGAGAGCGAACGGAGCGCTAATGCGATAAAATAAATTCAAATCCACAAGTGACAAGGTATAGAGCATCTAAATAAACTCACAATAATATAAATCCACTAATCTCAATCTCTTCAATTACAACAAGTCTCTCGAATTAAAATTACAACAACTAACTCGAAAATAAAATACAAATCTCCAAAGCTCTATACATCAAAATAATACAAATCTTTCCCAAATAATCCTCGCTAAAATCAATCTCCATAGCTCCCCAAAATTCGCGCTAACCTTCCACTAAAAGAAAATATGGGGAAGTACACAACACGACAAGAAATTATGCTCAACAAATACGGATTAGAAACGAATAAAACGTAACAACAGGAGTACGAATATTCAAATCAAAATGCAAATCTCAATAGCATTTCATCATTATAATTTTTCAACAACACATCGTTGGGTCACCAGGCCTCACCCCATTCGCATATGCTTTATCAAGCCATAGCCCGGGAATAGGTATTTTGGCGAGTTCACAACATTCGTGCCATATTAAAATCTCATGACAACATGCTCATCAATAATATAATGATACCACATGAATCAAAATAATTTCAACAATTATTTTCCAGATTTCAATGAATTTATCAATTCAAATATGAGTTCAATTAAACAAGAATTCAAATAGAATGACACTCGCGAGATTTAAGGAGCATATTGTGTAAAACCCCATACCTCAAACCATGATGAGAAACCAATGATCACATCCTCAAGATCAACACAAAAGATCTACAAAAGCTCCTCCAAGAACCTCCAACAAAATAACCACAAGAACACCTCTAATCTAAGGTTGGAACTCACAAATCTCAAGGGCCAATGTGTATATAAAAAGAAGAGGAATATAAAATATATTTGCTCCTAAAATTTGTGCCAAAAGTAGATTAAAAGGGTTGCCCACGACTTCCTTTTATAATGCAAAGAAATGAAGAGTTGGAATCCAAAAGACTCCTTTAAATATGGCGAAGAAATGAAGAGTTGGAAGTCAAAACAACTCCAAGACTTAAAAACATTTAAAAATCATTTTAAAATCCGTTTTAACTCCGTTTTCGAAAACGTTTGAAATTCTCGCTTTTAAAATAATAACCAACATATTTGAGCAATAAAAATAATTTTATCAAAAACTTTATTTTCCTCCATTTTCCAGAAATTAATTAAAATAGCCCAAAATTACGCGGGTTATTACACTTCCCCACTAACAATGGAATTTCGCCCTCGAAATTCGCCGAATGCCTAACTCTAAAAAATCAGGCCAATAATCTCCAAAAATAATTTCGTCTCCAAAAATAAATTCCTCACATCTAATCTAGATGCCTATCACGAATATCACCTAAAATTTGCTATCTCCAAAAATTGCTAACCACACAATGAACCCAAAACCCAAGCCCCGATGGTTGCCGTATACCTAAGCTCTGATACCATTTGTAACACCCCGCCCGCCCGGGGAGAGCGAACGGAGCGCTAATGCGATAAAATAAATTCAAATCCACAAGTGACAAGGTATATATCATCTAAATAAACCCACAATAATATAAATCCACTAATCTCAATCTCTTCAATTACAACAAGTCTCTCGAATTAAAATTACAACAACTAACTCGAAAATAAAATACAAATCTCCAAAGCTCTATACATCAAAATAATACAAATCTTTACCAAACAATCCTCGCTAAAATCAATCTCCATAGCGCCCCAAAATCCGCGCTAACCTGCCACTAAAAGAAAATATGGGGAAGTACACAATACGACAAGAAATTATGCTCAACAAATACGGATTAGAAACGAATAAAACATAACAACCGGAGTACGAATATTCAAATCAAAATGTAAATCTCAATAGCATTTCATCAAATTTTTCAACAACACATCATTGGGTCACCAGGCCTCACCCCATTCGCATATGCTTTATTAAGCCATAGCCCGGGAATAGGTATTTTGGAGGGTTCACAACATTCGTGCCATATTAAAATCTCATGACAACATGCTCATCAATAATATAATGATACCACATGAATCAAAATAATTTCAACAATTATTTTCCAGATTTCAATGAATTTATCAATTCAAATATGAGTTCAATTAAACAAGAATTCAAATAGAATGACACTCGCGAGATTTAAGGAGCATATTGTGTAAAACCCCATACCTCAAACCATGATGAGAAACCAATGATCACATCCTCAAGATCAACACAAAAGATCTACAAAAGCTCCTCCAAGAACCTCCAACAAAATAGTCCCAAGAACACCTCTAATCTAAGGTTGGAACTCACAAATCTCAAAGGCCAATGTGTATATAAAAAGAAGAGGAATATAAAATATATTTGCTCCCAAAATTTGTGCCAAAAGTAGGTTAAAAGGGTTGCCCACGACTTCCTTTTATAATACAAAGAAATGAAGAGTTGAAATCCAAAAGACTCCTTTAAATAAGGCAAAGAAATGAAGAGTTGGAAGTTAAAACAACTCCAAGACTTAAAAACATTTAAAAATCATTTTAAAATCCGTTTTAACTCTGTTTTCGAAACCATTTGAAATTATCGCTTTTAAAATTAATAACCAACATATTTGAGCAATAAAAATAATTTTATCAAAAACTTTATTTTCCTCCATTTTCCAGAAATTAATTAAAATAGCCCAAAATTACGCGGGTTATTACATTAATGAGAATAAGAAATTAGAAGAGAGGGTTAAGACACTAGAATATGTGAAACTTGTGGAAGATAATGCTGCGACTGCCACCAATAAGGAGGCTGATGATGCGAGGAGGGTTTTTGACTAAGCCAGATCTTAGGTGGCAGAAGCAAAGGCCAAGGTTTCCAAGGATAAGGAGGATACCATTGAAAGTGGCTGGGATGAGTGTGACACCCCGCTTAATAAAATACTGGGCGATCAATCCTTTATTAAATTAAACCGAAGTGACCGGTTGGTTCATTCTTAGCATCACTGTTGAAAATAATTTTATTTTATTTATCACCTAATAAATAATTAAGCTAAGTGTCAAAACATTTAATTTTAATTTTACCCAAAAAATCCATTAATAAATTTTCATATTTAAAACAAAAGCTATATGCATTCCACCATAATAAAATAAATACTGAACAGGAGACAACTACTGAATTAAATAAGACTGGATAAAACGTTCTAGTTCAAAGTCTCAAACCAAAAGTGTAATACTACTCAATCCAACAAGAGAAGAAATGCTACTAAGAAAAGTACAATCTCTTAATAACTAAACTGGAAGCGGGCGACACATGCCCTAACTAGAACTGAAAGGAAAGATAGAAGCGTCTAATCTCAATAACCTACAGCTTCCACAACAGCTGCAGCTCGCGAAATGATCCATGCGTCTAAGTCTGGTGGCGACCCTGTGGCTGGGCGCCTGATATATATATATATATATAGAGAGAGAGAGAGAGAGGCTATAGTACATCATGCTTTATACATCACCCATGCATCACGCTTAATTCTAGGCTCTAAATTTTTTTTTCAAATTTTATATTTTTTTTCTTGAAATTAACCTTCCAATCAACCCATATGCAAAAAATTAGGTCAAAATACATTTTGTATCTATTTTTAAAAAATCCACAAAAACTGCTAAAAATACCTTATTTATAAGGGTTCGCGCCAGCAATTTTTTATGGATTTTTTAAAAATAGCTACAAAATGTATTTTGACCTAATTTTTTGCACATGGGTTTATTGGAAGGTTAATTTCAAGGGAAAAATATAAAATTTGAAATAAAAAAGTTTTCTAGGGCCTAGAATTAGGTGTGATGTACGGTGTGATGTATAGTGCATGATGTAGGTGAGCCTTCCTCTCTCTCTCTCTCTCTCTCTCTATATATATATATATATATATATATATATATATAACGAAAGAGAGGAGAATAGCAAGAAACGGGTCAGAGCTCGAGTTATAAAAATATTTGTTTTAGCAAGTATTTGAAACTGCAATGAAGCAAGTATTATGTGCATGTTAGTTTCGAACTCTCACATGAGATTCTCACCTCGCCACTATTGTGCACGCCTAACGTACATCTAATCCAATTTAGTTATTTATATCACTCCCAACTAGTCCATAACCTTATACTTCTAACTATATCTCAAAGGAGTATCCCGTATCTCCCATACAATATGTTATTAAAATAGTTTATCCCACATAACTAAATATCATTATTCACCGTCCGACTAGTTAATCTTTTACCCGCTAAGATCATTTTATTTCTCATCATTACTATATCTACTAATTTCACACAGTAGAATTTTCCCAAGATTCTTCATATATATAGTCACATCATCCCTATATATGTATACAGGATGTTACAGGCTAACCCGTTATAATCCCTATATATAGTCACATCATCCCTATATATAGTCACATCATCCATATATAATCCCTATATATGTATATCCCAATTCTAGATTATTATCGAACTCTATTACAGGTTGACCAACAAATGAAGAATCTTCCCATCAATGGCTACATCCCAAGACTGATTGAAGAGGAACACAATGAAATTTTAGAAGCTGATGCTACTGAAAATGAAATTTTTTCGGCAATATCTGAGCTGAGCTCTGATGCAGCCCCTGGTTCAGATGGATTCGATGGTGTTTTTTATAAATCTTGTTGGCTAACAATTATAGATGACCTTTTTCTTGCTAACATTGTTTTTTTTACAGGTCATGAGATCCCTCAAAGCTGGTCTAGTAACAATATTGTGCTCATTCTAAAGAAGAAGCACCCTAAGAGCTGTTCAGACTTCAGGCCTATTAGCTCGTGCAACTTCTCCTACAAAATCATCTCTAAGATCCTGAGCAATAGACTCAGTCAGTTTCTTCCTAAGTTAATTTCCCCAAATCAAAGTGGTTTTGTGAAAGGTAAATATATCCAAGACAATGTTCTCTTAGCAAAAGAGATGGCTTACAACATTGGCAGGAAAATTCATGGTGGAAATGCTATTGTGAAAATGAATATGGAAAAAGCATATGATAGAGTGCACTGGATGTTTTTAATCAAGGTGCTAAGATCCTTTCGATTTGGAGAAAGATGGATTGACATGATCTAGAGGTGCATTTCCAATAGTTGGTTCTCAATCACTATTAATGGATCATCTAAGGGATTTTTCAAATCTTCCATAGGCTTGAGGCAAGGGGATCCCCTTTCCCCAACCCTTTTATTCTGGTAGCAGAAGTTCTTAGTAGAGGTTTAGACATGCTCATGAGGAATGGAAAAATAAAAAATTTCTATTTGCCTAGTGGTATCCCTCTCATCTCACTTCTATCTTTTGCAGATGATGTGATTGTGTCTTCTAGAGCTGATAAGAAAAGATTGTCCAACTTGATGACTTTTCTAGCAGATTACTCAGGTGTCTCTAGCCAAAAAATTAACATGAGCAAAAGTAGTGTCATTGTGGATAAGAAGATGTCTATTCAAAGGAGGACAACCATAGGAAATTTCACTGGTTTATCTATCAAAAACTTTCCTATTAAATACCTGGGTTCTTCCCTTTTCAAGGGGAAAACCAAGGTCTGCTTATATGCCCCTCTTATAGAGTCTATTAGGTTAAAAATTGAAAGTGGAAAAGGAAAGCTTTTATCTAGTGGTGGAAAATTCATTCTCATTCAGCATGTCCTCTCCTCTATTCCCACATACCTCCTTGAATCTTAACACCCTCCTAAAGCTGTCATAAACAGGATCCATAAGATGTTCAGCAGATTCTTTTGGGGTGGCAATGAAATTCATGGTTGGAAGCACCATTGGTTAAAATGGCAGGTGATGTGTAAGCCAAAAGATTCAGTGGGTCTTGGTTTCAAAGATTTCCAATGTCTTGCCAAAGCCTCTAGAATTAGATTGATTTGGAAATTCTATACTGAGGAGTCTCTATGGACTTCTTTTATGAAAGCTAGATACAAGTCATGGGCTCACCATCTGCAAGGGGGTTCTCAAGCCCGAAGAAACATGAGGAAATTTAAAGATGTGGCTTTGAATTATATGGAGTTCTTGGATGGAAAATGGATCTGTAAGGCTTCGAACACTCGATAATTATCTTTCTCTTCAGCTTACAAGGCTATGGAGAGTAGGTATCCAAATTCTCTTTCTTATAAAAGAATTTGGGATACTCATATACTTATTAATCTCTCTATTAACATGTGGAAAATCCTCAATAACTCTTTCCCCCTAGATGATAACATTCAAAAGGTTGGAATTCGATTGGTTTCTAGACGCCAGGCCTACCTAAAGAATTCAGAATCATGTAATCACTTATTCCTTCAATGTCCAGACGTTAAAACTGGTGTGGGAATTTTTTTTGAATCATATGGGAATTAAATGTGATATAAAGCATATGTCTACTGCCATTATGAGCTGGTGGTTTAGATCACAAAAAAGAGACTATCAAAGGTTCCTTTACAAAGCGATCCCCATTGTGATATGTTGGGAAGTTTGGAAAGTCAGAAATTCTTGCTTGTTTGAGGGCCTTAAATTTAGCCATCAAAACATCATTACAAATTCAATTAGGATGATTTCAAATTTATGCAGTGGTATGGTATTTTCAAAAGAGTGCCTTCTTCAGGATATCAGTAGTAAGGAGTTATTTAACCTTTCTTTTAAAAAGTGTTCAAGAGTCCATTCCTTAATTAAATGGATTCCCTCTCCTGCGAATTTTTACAAGCTTAATGTTGATGGTGCTTTAAAGGGCAATCCAGGTATTAGTGGGTATGGTGGTATTGTTAGGAATGCGAAGTTTCGGGTTATGTTTGCCTTTGCTTACCCAGGTCATCTTGCAACAAATTCAGAGGTGGAGCTTCTTGCCTTACAAAAGGGGATTCAATTGTGTTTACAGTTCAAGATTATTAATGTCATCATTGATTCTGACTCTTTGATGGTGGTGAAAGTCGTAGGTAACTCATGGAACCCCCTTGTAAATTCTTTAAGATTATTAAGGATATCAGAGCTATGCTATCTCAAATGCAATTTTCTTTAAAGCACTGTTATAGAGAATCAAATATGGTGGCTGACTAATTGGCAAATGTTGGAATTAATCTTCAAGAAGGAAAAGTCTTCAAAACTCTTCCAGAATTACCTAAAATGGTCAGGGGTGCCTGCAAAATGGATGCTATTGGATGCCATTATGTTAGAGTTTTATATGCTTAGATTTGCATTGGGTTATGTAAAGCTTCATTTTTATGTTGTTAAGTTTTCCCTAAATTTCCTCAGTTTTAGCTTTTCTATTGTAAGTGCCACTCTCGGGAGGCTATTTCTACAGTTTGATTTAATAATATAAGGATCCTATTCCATTATATATATATATAGTACATCATGCTCTATACATCACCCGTGCATCACACCTAATTCTTTTTTTTTTAAATTTAAAATTTTCCCTTGAAATTAACCTTCCAATCAACCCATGTGCAAAAACTTAGGTCAAAATACATTTTGTAGCTATTTTTAAAAAATCCACAAAAAATTGCTAAAAATACCTTATTTATAAGGGTCTGCACTAACAGTTTTTGTGGGTTTTTTAAAAATAGCTACAAAATATATTTTGACCTAATTTTTTGCATATGGGTTGATTGGAAGGTCAATTTTAAGGCAAAAATATAAAATTTGAAGAAAATGTTTTTCAGGGCCTAGAATTAGGTGTGATGTATAGTGCATGATGTAGGTGAGCCTTCCTCTCTCTCTCTCTCTCTCTCTCTCTCTCTCTCTCTCTCACTCTCTCTCTCTCTCTATATATATATATATATATATATATATATATATGTATGTATACTACACCTGCACCCCTTGGTTAATACCACTTGGCGCAAAGCAATTATTATTATTACCATATCTACTAGTTATACACAGTAGGCATAATCACAAGGGCACACACACATATGTATACTACACCTGCACCCCTTGGTTAATACCACTTGGCGCAAAGCAATTATTATTATTACCATATCTACTAGTTATACACAGTAGGCATAATCACAAGCGCGCGCACACACACACACACACACACACACACATATATATATACACACACACACACACATATAGTCACATCATACCTATACATATATATATACTAATCATGCATCCCTTGGTTAAGACCACTTGGCGCAATGCATACTCTACTATCATGTCCCGGTGCATCGCTCACAGCATAAAGGAAAATTGGCTCGGCGTCTCTCACGAACCATAAATCTCATAACATAAATATTGGAGGCGAGCATACTCACCAGCCAAATGGGTCACGCACATACCTACGCCCCCATTCAACTGTCGAAACTATCCTACGTATCAGATAGCACGTATCCAAGTTCATATGCTCTGGGTACAAGTCAAGTATCTCCCCATTGGGTCACCCAGGATAAGACTGTCCACTGTGCGAAACCTCCTCCCGATAGCAAGCAGCGTAGGTATGTTATACATAGTGTAATAATATTCATATAATAGGTATACACACATCCTATTTAAAATAAATAGGTATTCACCCAACCAGAACATATACTTTCCATACGTATCATTATCTCATTACTGCGTATATCATGTTTATTTCGATTACTCTCTCTCTCTTTAAAATTTTCAAGTTATCTCACCTTTCCAAATATTTAATGTATCATTATACAATTACCTCCTAACAATTCTGCACTATACTAAATTCATCAATTGACAGTTTTCCTCACTCAAAATAACTGTGTAGCTTGAATTGGACTTAATTGGGAATTTATCATATTTTTGGACCTGTCATTTGAATGAGGTCAGATGTCGTTCGAACGACATCAGCATTCTCGTTCGAATGAAGCTCAATCTCGTTCAAACGAGATTCAGCAGTCTTCTCCCCCACCAGACCTGTTACGTTCTACACCCTTAATAGTTCTGTTTTCCACCATTTTAAGCCTGAAACCTCTAAAATAATCAGTCCAAACACTAATCATTCAATTCCTATAAACTACCTAACATCTATACGTGATTTCCAATAATATATCATCATTAAATCATCACTAATCATTAATAAAATCGAAATTCCCAAATTAAAATATTAAGAACCCTAATTCTCAAATTTATATGCAAAACTCCAAATTAAGCCCGAATTTAATCATAAAGTTATCACAATCTCGTGGACATAATCCTATCTACATGAGGGAATCAAACTTTATTCAAATCAGTCCTGATTTATGTTCAATTCTCCCAAATTTTCACCAATATTCATCTTCATATTTATAGGGTAATCATTTAGTCTAACTTGAGCATAACTATTGCTAAAGAAAGCAAGCAATAAACACTTGCCTCGATTTTGATGGTCTAATCCGCTGATGAAATTGGTATAGACTTGTTCCTCATCTTTCGATCTACGCAAAGGTGGCCATGGTGGTGGAAGACGATGGGGTTTTGGCCTTAATCTCTAGAGGGTTATTCTCTCTCACCCTCTGTGGCTCTCCCTTGAAGTTTATGCATAATACCCTAACTTTCCCTTTACATAACTGATATTAACCATCTCTAATTTACGTCATTAATTAAACCCTAAAAATGTAATTTACCCAAACGCCCTCCCAGGAAGCCGGTTAGGCCTAAAATTGCCCCGGACCCAAACTAAACACCCGGGCATTCTATTCTGAGTATCTCGACCCTTCCGGACTCAATGGCACACTCGAAATGACCATACGAGTTAATTAAAAATAATTCACTTCTTTAATCCATTAAATTAGTCCCGACACGACTCACACGCGCGTCCTGACTTAATATACCAAACTGTCGTATTTCTCACTCTCAATAATTTATAAAATTTCATAATTCCATATTATATATCCACACAATAATATTCAATAATTTTTATCAATAAGTATTAACCCTTAGCACGCTAGTTAATAATTTTTGAAATCCGGATTACTTAGCAATTTATTTCTCACATTTTTATTAATTAATCCAACAATAATAATTAATTCCATAATTATTTAAATCATAAAAAATACGGGGTGTTACATACTTCCCCCCTTACAACGGAATTTCGTCCCGAAATTCGAAAAAGTATAACATGAAAAACGTTGCTAATGTCGTTTAATACAAGATTAAACTGTATAAGCAACTCCAAGATGTTTGTTGGAGAAACCCTTTTCTTTTGAAAATAAAAATTATAAACAACAAGTTGTGTTTACAAAAAACTTATGTACGAGAGTAATCAAGACTTTGTAATCAGTTTTTAAAACAAGACGGTTTTAAAAATCAACACACTATAGACTGAGATGAGGAGATGAAGATAAGCAACACACAGTTTTTAACGTGGTAAAACCTCTCCCAACAGAGGAAACATCCACGGTGACTTCTAAGTCACAAAAACAAAAATCCACTAATAACAAATAATAGTTACAAACAATACAACATACATGCACACAAATCAACCTATTCTAAGTTTGGAATATACCCCACTTGGTGTCCTTCTATTCCCATAGATCTGATTGTTGATGATGTTCTTCCAGTTTGATAACTTCCTTTGCTTTAGCTTCCTTATGTCGACTCAATGATCTTTGATCTTATACACAACACTTCCAGTGTAGTAGTGTGTTAAGTGTTTGTAAATTGATTCCTATTCACATGCATGCACTCACACACACTTAGATTTACAGACAGTCCTAGAAAAATTACATATAAAGTCTATATGCTGTGATTTTGTTTTCTTTCTTTCTTACAGAACTAAAAACCTTTTTGACCTTTAATATAACCCAGATTCCACGGATATCTCGCTTCAAAATCGGTCAAGATCTTAATCCATCTCGGTTTTAAAAATATTTTTGAGATTGAAAATCTCCAAGTACGAATCCAACTAGGTCAAGGTTAAGTTTCGTAAGAACAGAAACCATAAAACATTTTCAAAACCAAATCAGTAAAGATTTTCTTAAATCAAGTAAGAAATATGCAGATCTAGTGAAAATGTAACATGCAGAATGTAGATTTAAAGTTTTTATGAAAAAGAAACACAGATCTTCACACGAATGTTTAAGTTGTAAACAAGATCATAGACAAAGAGGTTACAGCTTCAATATGAACAAACCACTCTCTCTCAAAAACTCAAGGTTGTGTTTGGGGTTAGGTGTATACGAAGGTTTGATTCAGAAAATGAAGTGTTTAGGGTTAGGGTCTGGTTTTTGGCTAACAGAGTTTTCTTTTCTCTCTCTTCTCTCTTTTCTTTTCTCTCTTCTCTCTCACTTCTCTCTTCTCTCTATTTTTTTCTCTCAGAAATGATGAATGCCCAAAAATCTTGAAAGTCTGAGAAGTGGCGGGTTTATATAGGGGTGGAGGAAGGTTCTGGAAATGCGCATGGAATCAATGGCTGAGATTAAGTCATCCTACGATTGACTTGATCTAAGGGTTATAAAACAGCGGTGGTTAAGTCCAAAGATATTGGTTCAAACGATGGCACACGGATAGGTTTAAAACACATGCAGACCATCGATCAGCTTTGATCCAACGATCATCAATCCACCAGCGAACCCTCTCACATAACAAACACAAATAGATGAACCAGGAGGATGACAAGTGTTGAAATATGAGTGGCTCACACACGCGCGTCCAAAGTAATTACAGCAAGCACCCTGAAGTCTCTAGCGCATTTACATTCTACCCAAACAAACATTCCAATGAAAAATGAAGTTTTTAAAATAGAAATTTTACCCCACAAATTATATAAACACATTTTATTAATGAAAACATTTATTAAAAAAAATGTTTACAAATTCCCAAAAATAATTAAAACCACATTTTAAGGGGAATTAATCACACAATCAATTTTAAGCAATATATACACATGTATGCACTTCTAATTGTGTGTAGTGTGATTCAATTTATACCTTCATGGATCATTGAAGAGGATTAGAGAGAATGATTCTGAGGTTCTTTGGATTCTAGGATAGACAACCAATTTTGTCACTATTTCCAAATTAGATGAACACTTATACAGTATAGACTTAAGCAAGTCAAAGGTATAAGGTGCTTCAATCTCCCCCTTTGGAAATATGAGACAAAATCTCCTTTGAGTTAGCTTAAAACTCGTTGGGAACCAAAAAATAAAACCTAGTCCTATACAAAAGATACTATCTACCCATTTCCTAGAAAGTCAAAAATTACATAACTCAACTATTTACAAAATTTTACACTAGAAAAGGTAGACAATCAGTAGAAGAGATTCCTGCCAATATGCACACTATGATCAAGCAGTTTAGATGAAATGTGAATAAAACATTGAACTCGTAAGACTCAAATTTCTCCCCCATTTTGTCTCAAATGGACAAAGGGTAAAAAATAAGGTCTTAAGAGTTTTAATCAGCGCATACCATACCTATAGAATTACGCAAATACAGAAATCTGTTATAGTCTAAAGGTTTAGTGAACATGTATGCAAGTTGCAGATCAGTAGGCAGGTAATGGATTTCTAACTCCTTAGTTTCAACAAGTTCGCGTATAAAATGATGCCTTATTTTAATATGCTTTGTTCGCGAGTGTTGAACCGGGTTCTTAGATATGTTAATGGCGCTTTGATTGTCACAATACAATTGTAACTGATCTTCTTTAATCCCATAATCGCTTAACATTTGTTTTATCCATAACAACTGAGCACAGCAACTTCCTGCTGCTATATATTCGGACTCAGCCGTAGATAAAGATGTGCAATTCTGTTTTTTGCTACTCCAACCAACTAAATTGTTGCCGACATAATAACAGGCACCTGATGTACTTTTACTATCATCAGTACAACCGGCCCAATCAGCATCAGTATACCCTATGATGGTGCTACAGGTATCCTTAGTATACCTAAGTCCAAGATTAAGAGTGCCTTTTATGTACTTTATTATACGTTTTACACACAATAAATGGCTCTCTTTAGGGTTATTCTGGTAACGAGCACACAGACATACAACATACATTATGTCTGGTCGTGAGGCAGTTAGATAGAGTAGGCTACCAATCATACTACGATACAGTGTGGAATCAACTGACTTTCCAGTTTCATCTTTACATAATTTAACAGTAGTACTCATAGGCGTTTTGGCAACTTTAGCATTATCTAAACCAAATTTCTTAACAAGATCTAAGGCATACTTAGTTTGAGAGACAAATAGACCATCAGAATTCTGTTTCACTTGAAATCCTAAGAAAAGTTGTAGCTCCCCCATAAGGGACATGTGAAACTCCTTATGCATAATAGCAGAAAAAGATTTAACTTCAGAGTTTGAAGTTGACCCGAAAATGATGTCGTCTACATAGACATGGGCTATAATAATGTTTTTGTCAAAATGTTTGACAAAGAGAGTCTGGTCATTTCCTCCTCTCTTAAAACCCTTATCCAACAAAAAGTTGGAAAGGCGTTCATACCAAGCTCTAGGAGCTTGTTTTAAGCCATACAAAGCCTTTTTTAGACGAAAGACATGGTCAGGGTATTTAGGATCAATGAACCCTTTGGGTTGTTCTACATATGTTTCTTCGGACAGAATTCCATTGAGGAAGGCAGACTTGACATCCATTTGATAAAGTGTAAATTTTAAGTGACACGCTATGGCGAAAAGAAGTCGAACAGATTCAAGATGAGTGACAGGGGCAAATGTCTCGCTAAAATCTATCCCTTCTATTTGTGAGTAGCCTTGAGCAACTAGTCTAGCTTTGTTTCTAAGGATGACCCCATTTTCATCAGATTTGTTCTTAAAAATCCAACGTGTCCCAATAACATTTTTGTTTTGAGGCCGCGGTACAAGATACCAGACATCGTGAATGACAAATTGTAAAAGCTCTTCCTGCATAGCAGAAATCCAGTGTGTGTCATTCAATGCTTCATTAACATTTTTCGGTTCCACAAGGGAGACGAAACATGCATAATTAGCATAATTTCTTAACTGGGATCTAGTACGAACTGGCTCATTAGGATTACCGACCACGTTGTCAATGGGATGATCTTTAGAGACCCAGCCAGGTACTTCTGGACTCTCACTAGGTAATGAGTCATCTATTTCTGGTGAATCAGTTTTGAAATCATTTTCAGATTCAACCACAATAGGTGATTCAGATATCTTATTTTCGACAATAGTGTCGCTTACAATTACATTTATCGATTCCATAAGGGCCTTAGTACGCAGATTGTATATACGATAAGCACGACTGTTTGGGGAGTATCCTAAGAAGATGGCTTTATCACCACGTGCTTCGAATTTAGACAAATGTTCTCTGTCTTTACAGACATAACACTGACTTTCGAAAGTTCTTAGGTATTTCAGATTAGGCTTCTTACCGTACCACAACTCATAAGGGGTTTGTTTAGAGTTTTTCCTAAGGTAAACCCTATTAATGATATGACATGCAATTCTAATAGATTCTACCCAGAAGTATTTAGGTAGAGATTTGGCATGCAACATGACACGTGCCATCTCTTGAAGAGTTCGGTTTTTCCTTTCAGCAATACCATTCTACTGAGGAGTTTTAGGGGCACTAAATTCATGTTTGTAACCGTTGTAGTCACAATATTCAACTATTCCTGTGTCTATGAACTTTCCCCCTCTATCACTACGAATGCGATTGACTTGTGTGTCCTTCTCATTTTCAATTCTTAGTAAAATTTTCAAAAAATTCTGAAACATGTCAGATTTTTGTTTCAAGAAGGCAACCCAAGTGAATCGTGTGAAATCATCAACCATGACAAGGATATAACTGTGTCCACAAAGACTAACAGTTCTAGAGGGACCAATAAGGTCCATATGGATGAGATCTAGAGGTCTAGAGGTGAGAATGTCTTTAACCTTTTTATGCGAAGTCTTAACTATTTTTCCTTCCTGGCAATGACCACAGACAACACTTGAAATAGGTTTAATTTTAGGAATTCCTCTAACAATCTCTTGACTAGACAATCTACCAAGGATATCATAACTTAGGTGACCCATACGATTATGCCAGATTTCATTATCATCCATTCTGACAATGTTACAGGTTTCAGAACTAGTCTTGACAGTATAACAATTGTCAGGTGTTCTAAATCCTGTAATAATGCATTCACCTTTATCATTTAGAATTTTACAATTGTTCTTTGAAAAGGTGACTGTATGGTCAGAGTCACAAAATTGTGATATACTTAGGAGATTGGCTTTAAGGCCTTTAACTAAAAGTACATTTTCCAGAACTGGCATTCCTTCTTCTTTTAGGGTTCCTTTACCTATGATCTGGGATGAAATTCCGTCACCAAAAACTACTTTCCCACCAGCAAATCTGGTTTTGTTTAAAAGTTTGGTTTCATCTCCTGTCATATGTTTGGAACATCCTGGATCTAAATACCAACCCGATGAAGTGTGTTCAGCTTTTAAGGCAGTGATAGCAATGTTACACTTCATTTGGGGTAAAAGATCATCTTTTCTAACCCAAATGGCTCTAGTTTTAATTTTGCGCAAGTTTGCCCTCATTTGATAAAATTTTCGAGAAACAGCTTTTTGTTGAAAAACATTTGGAGCAGCAAACTGATTATTGTGGAAAATTTGAGCTTTTGGTTTAGGAAAGTTTCTGGGAGCCTTTCTCTTAAATGAACTCTTAGTTTTGGTCTTTCTATTCCTGTAGTTAGAGTTCTTGTCAGGTTGTCTTGGAAGGACATAATGGTTACAATTTTGCCTAAAATAGTTAAAGTTCTTGTAGACAGAAGTGTTGTACACAGGGGTGTTTAGACGCCTAGCATAACAACCTTCAAAGGAATGACCATAAATGTCACAGTACGAGCAATATAGATTGCTTGAGGGATGAATTTCCTTAGGAAAACTTCTAAAGATGGGTTTAACAGCATTCTGTTCAGAAGTCCTATTCCTAGGAGGTATGGTCTTATAGGTAGAATCAGCCTTTCTGATCAAAGGACAGACGTATTTAGTCTTAAGTGCAGTGTCAGCCTTAGAATTACTAGACTCTCCAATGTCTTTTTGTTGTTGCTTTTGATCAAATTCCTCTTTAATAAAATGAAAGTCTGGACATGTTTCAATTGGTCTTTTGCCCCCAGACACAAACTTAATAGGTTCAAGATTTGTAGTTTGTGGCTTGTTCTTAGGGCAAAATCCAATACCGGTTCTATCATCAGAATTGGTCTTGGAGTCAACAACAAAGTCAGTAAAACAATTTGAATTGCTTTCAAACTTAGAAAATTTTTTGAAAACAGTAGCTGTCTTTGTTTTTGCTTCCTCCAGTTCTAATAATGTTCCCTTATATTTCATTTCCAGGGTTTCATTAGTTTTAGTCAACTCTTTTAATTTTTGATCAAAAGTTTCAATTTCAGATTGATGAGACAGACACTGGTTAGTGTACTCTTCGGCATTCAGCTTCACAATAAGACTTAGATCATCTAATTTCTTAGTCAGGTCTCTAACAGTCTTCTCCAGTCTAGTGCCTTTTTTAAGAGTTTTAGCATACAAAGTATGAATATCTGGGAGGTCATCTGTGTCTGAGTCGCTAAGTGAAGTGTGTGTAGTGACCCCTAACGATTCAGTTTTAGTACTCACGCACCCATTTACATCGTCGTTATCGAGATCACTTTGACTCACACACACGGAACTAGAACTAGCAACATTTTCAGATAATAAAGCATCTAGGCCAGTCAAAACAGTATTCACACAAGCAAGAGTAGGAGCATCATTATCACACACAGGCATATCATCATTGTAAATGATCTTAGCATAAAATGACATGCAAGGGTCAAGTACATTTGATGACTTAAGTTCCTCTTCATCAGAGTCACTTGAATTATTCCAAGTTTTGCAGACATTGGCTCTATTGTGTGTGTTGTCTTTATTCATATTAACTCTGCAATCGTGACCAATGTGACCTCGTTTCCCACATCTAAAACATTCAATCTTTTTAAGGTCTCTAGTGGGTCTGGAGTTGTTGTCCTTAGGATGTTTGTCAAGACCTCTCTCATGAGGTTTGGGATTAGACAGAGTAGGATAATTAGGCTTGCCTTGTTTAGTTACCTGTTTTCTTTGTGAATGATTTAATTGTTTTTTAAAGTCTAATTCCATTTCCACAGTCCTAAGTTTGCTACTGAGTAACTCAGGGGTAAGGTTTTGATCACTCATTTCCTCAATAGCATACCTCTTGTTGTCAAACTTTTGTGGTAATGATCTTAGAATTTTAGAGACAATTTCATTCCTATCATAAGTTATACCATTAGCATGCAACTTAGTAACTATATTAGTTAAGTTCATGTAAAAGTCATCAAAAGACTCAGAGTCAGACATAATCAAAGAGTTGTACTGCTGGGTAAGCATTTGAGTTTTAGCAGCTTTAACTCTTGAGTCTCCTTCATGGGCAGTGATTAATGTGTCCCAAGCTTCCTTAGAAGTGGCACAAGATGAGATTCTCTTGAACTCATACTCATTAATAGACATAAAAATGGCATTCTTGCCTTTATTGTTATTTCGAGAAATAGTTTTCTCTTCTTGGGTAAACTCACTTAAGATTTTCTTTACCCTCCCATCGCTTACTTCAGTGGCTGGTTTAGTAGGATAAGTATATCCATTTTCAATAATGTCCCAGACATCATCTCCTAAAGTCCCTTAGATGAAGGCAACCATTCTTACTTTCCAGTAAGCAAAGTTGTTTCCATCAAAGAGTGGAGGTCTGGACAGATTACCAAACCTTTCATTCTTCTTGTCCATAGTTAGGTTTTTCAGAAAACGATTTCAGAAACACAAGATCTTTTTGAAATAAAAGTTAACAGGGCTCTGATACAAATTGAAAAATGTTGCTAATGTCGTTTAATACAAGATTAAACTGTATAAGCAACTCCGAGATGTTTGTTGGAGAAACCCTTTTCTTTTGAAAATAAAAATTATAAACAACAAGTTGTGTTTACAAAAAACTTATGTACGAGAGTAATCAAGACTTTGTAATCAGTTTTTAAAACAAGACAGTTTTAAAAATCAGCACACTATAGACTGAGATGAGGAGATGAAGATAATCAACACACAGTTTTTAATGTGGTAAAACCTCTCCCAACAGAGGAAACATCCACGGTGACTTCTAAGTCACAAAAACAAAAATCCACTAATAACAAATAATAGTTACAAACAATACAACATACATGCACACAAATCAACCTATTCTAAGTTTAGGAATATACCCCACTTGGTGTCCTTCTAACTTCTCATAGATCTGATTGTTGATGATGTTCTTCCAGTTTGATAACTTCCTTTGCTTTAGCTTCCTTATGTCGACTCAATGATCTTTGATCTTATACACAACACTTCTAGTGTAGTAGTGTGTTAAGTGTTTGTGAAGTGATTCCTATTCACATGCATGAACTCACCCACACTTAGATTTACAGACAGTCCTAGAAAAATTACATATAAAGTCTATATGCTGTGATTTTGTTTTCTTTCTTTCTTACAGAACTAAAAACCTTTTTGACCTTTAATATAACCCAGATTCCACGGATATCTCGCTTCAAAATCGGTCAAGATCTTAATCGATCTCGGTTTTAAAAATATTTTTGAGATTGAAAATCTCCAAGTGCGAATCCAACTAGGTCAAGGTTAAGTTTCGTAAGAACAGAAACCATAAAACATTTTCAAAACCAAATCAGTAAAGATTTTCTTAAATCAAGTAAGAAATATGCAGATCTAGTGAAAATGTAACATGCAGAATGTAGATCTAAAGTTTCTATGAAAAAGAAACACAGATCTTCACACGAATGTTTAAGTTGTAAACAAGATCATAGACAAAGAGGTTACAGCTTCAATATGAACAAACCACTCTCTCTCAAAAACTCAAGGTTGTGTTTGGGGTTAGGTGTATACGAAGGTTTGATTCAGAAAATGAAGTGTTTAGGGTTAGGGTTTGGTTTTTGGCTAACAGAGTTTTCTTTTCTCTCTCTTCTCTCTTTTCTTTTCTCTCTTCTCTCTCACTTCTCTCTTCTCTCTATTTTTTTTCTCTCAGAAATGACGAATGCCCAAAAGTCTTGAAAGTCTGAGAAGTGGGGGGTTTATATAGGGGTGGAGGAAGGTTCTGGAAATGCGCATGGAATCAATGGCTGAGATTAAGTCATCCTACGATTGACGTGATCTAAGGGTTATAAAACAGCGGTGGTTAAGTCCAAAGAGATTGGTTCAAACGATGGCACACGGATAGGTTTAAAACACATGAAGACCATCGATCAGCTTTGATCCAACGATCATCAATCCACCAGCGAACCCTCTCACATAACAAACACAAATAGATGAACCAGGAGGATGACAAGTGTTGAAATATGAGTGGCTCACACACGCGCGTCCAAAGTAATTACAGCAAGCACCCTGAAGTCTCTAGCGCATTTACATTCTACCCAAACAAACATTCCATTGAAAAATGAAGTTTTTAAAATAGAAATTTTACCCCACAAATTATATAAACACATTTTATTAATGAAAACATTTATTAAAAAAAATGTTTAAAAATTCCCAAAAATAATTAAAACCACATTTTAAGGGGAATTAATCACACAATCAATTTTAAGCAATATATACACATGTATGCACTTCTGATTGTGTGTAGTGTGATTCAATTTATACCTTCATGGATCATTGAAGAGGATTAGAGAGAATGATTCTGAGGTTCTTCGGATTCTAGGATAGACAACCAATTTTGTCACTATTTCCAAATTAGATGAACACTTATACAGTATAGACTTAAGCAAGTCAAAGGTATAAGGTGCTTCATAACAGATACAAACAACATTGTATATATGTTGCGCATCGTATAATTGTGCTCTCAACTTAACTACTTCGTACCATCCCTATAGTACGCTATCGAATACCCTTATTAATGAACACTCCACATATGTTCATTTTAAACCCCGGGTTACCCTGTCACGTAGGTTCTTGCCCAAGCCATATCGTTTAAGTTACACTACTTAATCTTTATTTTAGACATTCGCTATCTAGACTTCTACTATTCGTACCTTAGTAGTGTAATACCCCGTATTTCTAACGATTTAAATAATTGTGTGATTAATTATTAATATGGGAATAAGTATGCGATTAATTATTGTTGTTGGATTAATTGAATTAAAATGTGAGAAATTAATTTGTTATTAATCCGGATTTAAATAATTATTAACTAGCGTGCCAAAGGTTAATACTTATTGTTGTGAACTATTGAATATTACTATGTGATATGTAATATGGAATTATGATAGTTGATAAATTGTCGGAAGTGAGAAATACGACAGTTTGGTAATTTAAGTCTGTCACGCGTGTGAGTCGTGTCGGGACTAATTGAATGGAATAAAAAGAGAATTTATTTTTATTAACTCGTATAGTCATTTAGAGTGCGCCATTGAGTCCGGGAGGATCGAAATAGTCAAAATAGTATACACGGGTGTTTAGTTTGGGTCCCGGGGCGATTTTAGGCCTAACCAACACCCCGAGAGGGCATTATGGTAAATTATATTTTTGGGATAAATTAGTGGACGAAAATTGGGACTTAATATATCAGCCAAGGAAGTCCATTAGGGTTAGTAAGTGACAGGAAGTTAGAACGGCCATGGAGGGTGTGAGGGAGAACCAAATTCTAAGGGAGAAGACTCATTTGGCATCACCTTGCACAACCGTGACCACCAACGCGTAGATCGCGAAGAGAGAAACGCGTATATACCAACATCACCAGCGGATCAGGCCGTCATATTCAAGGCAAGTGTTTATTACTTTCTTTCTTTTAGCAATAATCATGCTCATGTTAGTATAGGTGGAATTAATCATGATTTATATGTTAATTGGGTGAAAATTGGAGATTGAAATTATGATTAAGGATTGGTTTAATTAATGGTTGGAATTCCTCCATGTATGTAGAGGATTAATCACGGAATTTTATTATATATTGATGAACGAATCCGGGTTGATTAGGTTCTTGAATTGGAATTTTGAAAACTAGGGTTCATGTGAATTAATTTGTGGGTTTTATGTAATTATGATGATTAATGACGAATTAAGGATCCTAAGATGATAGAAATGATTTATAACCTGTTACGGGTTGATGGGTATTGATGATGAGTTGTCGATAATTGAATCTTATAGGTTTTTAGGTTCAAAAATGGTGAAAACGTTGAAGTTTGGTGAAGAATACGAACAGTGCAATCTCGCGCGATCTCGCGCGAAGTTGTTCAAACGAGATTGGGATCTCGCGCGAAGTGGTTCAAACGAGATGGAGATCTCGCGCGTAGTAGTTCGAGTGAGATGGCATCTCGCGCGAAGCCGCTCGAAAGACACGTGGAAGTCGTTCAAACGACAACACTTCTGGTTCGAGCGATAGAGGAAATTTTTGGGGATTTTTCTCAAAGTTTAGTTTTGAGTTTGTCGATTTATTGGAGTGAGAGAAACTGCCAAATAGTAAATTTAAATAAGATGGAATTTTGAGAAAGTATGTGAGAATAAATACTTTAATTATTTCGGTATAGAGAGAGAGTATACCTTGGATATTACAAGAGAGATGGTAATCTAAATGTTATACTATACGTAGTAATGAGGTTAAAATACGTATGGGGAGTATATATGTAGGTTTGAGAAATACCTATAAATTATAATAGGAGGTGTGTATGCCTATTATGTGATATTATAGTTAAGAGCACTAATGAGTGATAACTCGGGGGTGCAGAAACTCTATTATTAAGTGTACTAATGGGTGATAACCCGGGGGTACAAAGATGATTATTGTTTGGCGCACTAATGGGTGATAACTCGGGGGTGCTGAATTATTATTGATAGGTGCATTAATGGGTGCTAACCCATAGATGCAATATTCTATTGTTAGGCGCACTAATGGGTGAGTGCTGAATTATTATTGATAGGTGCATTAATGGGTGCTAACCCGGGGATGCATGATTTTCTGAAGATATGCACTGATGGGGCTTAGCCGGGGGTGCAGGATTAGTATATATATATGTATAGGGATGGTGGTACTATATATATATATATATATATATATATATATATATATATATGGACTTGTGAATATTGCTACTGTGTGAAATTAGTAGACTTGGTAATAATTATAATCATTTCATTGCACCAAGTGGTCTTAACCTAAGAGTGCGGGATTAGTGTATATATATAGGGATGATGAGACTATATATATGTATGAGTATACTTGGGTAACTTCCTACTTTGTGAGACTAGTAGATAAAATGAAAATGAAAAATGAAATGATCTTAGTGAATAAAAGATTAACCATTTAAACGGTGAATAATGAAATTTAGTCAGTGAGATAAACTATATGAATAGCGTATTGTATGGGCGATACGGGAATCCTACTTGTGAGCATAGTTAGTATTAGTATGGTTTCTGACTAGTTGGACTGGGAGGTATAACTAGGGGGAGATTAGATGTACGTTAGGCGTGCACAATAGACGAGAGGTGAGAAACTCATGTGAGAGTTCGATAACTAACATGCGTATAAGACTTGTTTTAAGAACCAGATTTAAATACTTGCTAAAATATTTTTACACATCGGGATCTAACCCATTTCTTGTATCTCTTCTCTCTTTTGCTATATATATGTATTATATCAGGTGCTCAGCCACAGGAGTATCAGATTTAGAGATTTGGATTGCTTGACGTGCTGCAGCTGCAGTGGAAGATGTAGGTCCTTGCAGTAGACGCATCTATCCTTTCCATTCAGTTTTATCTAGACTTCTTGTTTAGGGCATATGTCGCCCACTTCTAGTTCTTTCATCAGAGTTATTGTATTCAGTTTTGTTGATATGGTTTGGAGTTTTGAACTGGGAGGTTTTATCCAGTCTTATTTATTTCAGTACTTGATTCATGTTCAGTATTTATTTACATTCCTATGTGTGGTGGATGGTTTATATTTTGAAATTTAATAGAAATGGATTTACTTGGTTTTACTAAATTGGAAATGTTTTGACACCTAGCTTAATTTTATATTAGGTGATTAATATGTTAAAAAGTTTTTCGACAGTGATGCTGAGAATAAACTAACTGAATATCCTATTTTAAATTGGTAGATGACTGATCACCCTATATTTAATTGGGCGGGGTGTCACAGGTGGTATCAGAGCATCAGGTTCTAGTGTCCTTAGGATCTGTGCGGCTTATTACGTTTCAGCGTATCGTTCTTTGATATAGAGCCTTATGATAGGACTGTTGTGTCCCCTTATGTATGCGACTTACGTTCTCCTACTACGAATCATAATGGATGTGACTCATTATACGAAATTCAGTGTGATTCGAACATCGAACATTTTAGAACGACCAGCGAGGACCGTAAGAAGAACTGCGGGAGGAGAAGCTCAACAGAAGACATAGAGCAATCGGGTAAGAGTGATTGGGACAAAAATCACCATGAGAATTACTTAAGTAAGAGATGGTAAAATCGTCACTTGGGAACTGTGGGTTCCCAGGACACAGTCATAGAAAATGGTGGGGTGAATTCAGGACCACCTAGCATAGTCGATAAAAAGGGAAATCAGAGGAACTCTTTTGAAAACCCATCGGTGAAGATGCGGAAAAGAAAATAAGAAAGTGTAACAGACCAATGGAGGTGGAAAATCCGAAGGCAATTGTGTAGAGTGGGGCGTGATGACCCTCAGAATTTAATTTGTAGTCAAAAGCTACAGCTCTTAGGATCATCATGTAGTGATTGGAGGCAATCACCATATATGAAGAAGTGTGTTTGAAATTTAGAGAGAAATTTGAGTACGATTTGACTGTGAAGTCTTCCATTCGGTGTGGTAACAAAATGTGAGTGAAATTTTGATGTTTAGCAAAATGTGTAAGGTAGAAACTGATCGTGAGAGAAAGGTTGAATTGTATAATGAACTTCGTACCTGGCAAAGGGGTATACATTATCCAAAGGGTTTATAGTTGATAAAGGACCCGTGAGTAGAATACCAGTATGGATGAGAAATCCATCTAGGATGACTAATGTTGATGTCATCAAATTTATACGGTTGCTAGTGATTACAGTCCTTCCAAGAGAAGGGAGTAAAGAGGGTTAACGAACCTGCTGGAGAGCAGAAACTGAATTTAACGGTGTTAGTGAAACCCCACATGAGAGTATACCCAATAGGGAACTCAGTTAGATGATGTTAAGTGATTAACCTCAAGAAGACGATGAAGTCAATCAGGCTATTGAGTCCAACCATAGTTCCGACTAGCTAGCGTAGTCAAAGGGACAGTGGAAGAATAATAGTGAGTTGAGACTGTCGGTCCGAGAGAAGGACATTCCCAAAATGGTCAGTGGGACCAGTAACGGGGAAATAGTTCGTGATTTTTTCCTTATGTAAAGGAAACAGAACTACAAGTGTTGAATGTGTCCACAATTGAGAAGTGAGACCGAAGAGATAAAAAAAATGGTAAATCGTGCCAGTTAGGCATAACGACTAGAGGAGCGAGACTTCCAGCGAAAGAATTTGGGTTCAAGAGAATTAGGCCCAGGAAATTTATAACCCGAAAATGATGGGTTCAGGCTGGACCATTAGAGTTCGCATTAATAGTAGCATACAGTATGTCAGGGTCTACGGGGCCAGGGATGTAAACAGGAGTTTTATAAAGCTATAATTGAGACCTGGAGAGTTTGGGCCAACGTTTTAATAATGGTCGTGAAATCCACATGATGGAATAAATTGTCCGTGATGAGAGAGGACAACCATAGGATGAAATCCTAGGATGTATGACAATGGCAGATGTTCATGGGTCGTGATGGCATCCACGTGCTGAGACCATGTGATTTGGCGAGACTGGTGAGGTTTTGCTTCTTCCTTGTGAGTAAAGGATAGATTCTAGTGACATGGGTGTGTCACAACTTTTATGTATATTGAAAACCCTAAACTTCGCGTGCGGGTCGAGTTTAGTGGGAACGTTAGTTTTAACAGTCTTGTTACAAACGTATTTCTCGTTGTTAGCAGGGCATTTTGATGATTTCTCGTAAGTGAACCGGGTGGGCCCTAAGAATGTGTTTTGTTATTTTAATTTACTATTGCATTGAGTCAGCTTTAGTAGAGTTTATTATGGTAATGTGTAGTGATTAATTACCGTATGGTTAAACGATAATAAAAATGTAGTGATATAACTATCGTGCCGGATACTCCAAAAGGAGTGATCTTAGTTTTGTGCGGCACCACCTGAAATAGGGTTGGGCCCAGATATGAGTATATATGAGAATTTCATGGTATTATAGACCTCAGCGAGTATAGTGTCTAATTATATGTGATTCCCGAGCATAGGAATTTATTTGTCTGTTAAGACTTAGAATACATTGTGTTCTTATCGAGCGACGAAATATAGCTCGTTATATATTTATAGCGCCAAGTACTTGGGATAGTGAGGGTGCCATGCTTTATGTTACCTTTTAAGGACATAAGAGTGGACGAGTAAACCTTCATGTCACTATACGTAGATTGTGGGAAAGTACATAGTAGGTACTGAAGACCTTACGGACCTCAACAACTGGCTAGGTTAGATAGTAGTGTATCAGGAGGGTTCCTTATTTGGATTTCGCTTTGCGAGACATCCCACGCATGTAACTAGTGAACGTCGGGAGTTGGAGAGAAGTTTGGTCGATAGTACATAAGTTTTGTATGGTTGTTATTGTACCTATAGGAGAATATATTTGAGAGTTGATAATTCTTTTATAACTTAAGGCCAATAAAGTAGTCTGGCCTTAGTATTATTCGGATTGGAGCAATGATACCATTGAAGGATGGTTTAAGTCATGATTAGTGGGGCGGTTGAGTGCACCCCTACCACATCAACATACCGAGTGTGCAAGAATTGAGGTAAGAATATTTTATGTTGTTGTATAATGATGCGTGAGGCATAGGGTGTATGGGCGCCCTAGGGGATTGAATCAATGATGGATTTTCATTATCTTATGAATTAGATAACATGTAGTCGGGTAAGCCGAAGATTACTCCGTAAGATTTGTTAGAGACTTACGTTTTAAAATAAACTGAAATTTTTGAGCGGGAAAAGAGACTTGTGTCACACGATACGACAAAGTCAAACGTATCACAATTAGAAGTACATTCAAGAGAGTATAAAATGAAATAGAATACAAACAACAGTAGTGATGGGTTACGATGTATGGTAATATTGCAAGGACAGGCTTGCAGTGGGTCACTTGACGGGTTGAAAAGGATGGACAATTTGAAACCAGTAGGGGCTTCTTCCACTAGAGAATGGAAGCGTATCCCCAAGGATCTTCTCATGTAGCTGAGATGGTGAGATTATAGGTACTAAGATACGATTGAGTACAGCCTAATACCCACAGAGGGATGGGTAAGGACAAGCGGTCTAACCGAATGCGGGAGAAAAAAAATTATGTGAACCCTGAGATCTTAGAGGAGGGCGGTAGAAGTACCTTCCACTAGTGGAGTTTTGTCCAAATAACTCCTATAAGTTCACGTTCGGGCAGAGTGCCAGTAGAAGTATGGCATGGTAAACTTTTTGTTGTCTTACTTGATAGTTAAAGGTGGGAGACCAGTTATGATTACAAATGTTGGAGGAGAATCGATATTACCGTACATATTGTGTGTGAAATATATATTGCACAGCCAATTTACTTGTATGAGCAACACGAGACGAAGTCGTGTGTATATGAAAAAAGGATAAATCTACTAAGGTGCAAATAGTAAAAGGAAAGAAAGTGAGTATCTAAATAATGTTGGAGTAGTGAAACTTAAGCAGAAAGGCTTGGGCAAGAGCCTATATGATAGGGTAACCTGAAGTTTAAAGCAAATACATGTGTAGTGTTCATTATTAAGGGTATTCGATAGCGTACTATATGGGTGGTACGGAGTAGCTTACTTGTGAGCGCCGGGATGCGATGCGTAATATTTTTACAGCATTGTCTGTACCTGGTATACGTTTTCGAAATTTCGGGACGAAATTCCATTGTAAGGGGGGAAGTATGTAATACCCCGTATTTCTGATGATTTAAATAATTATGTGATTAATTATTAATATGGGAATAAGTATGCGATTAATTATTGTTGTTGGATTAATTGAATTAAAATGTGAGAAATTAATTTGTTATTAATCTGGATTTAAATAATTATTAACTAGCGTACCAAAGGTTAATACTTATTATTGTGAACTATTGAATATTACTGTGTGATATGTAATATGGAATTATGATAGTTGATAAATTGTCGGAAGTGAGAAATACGGCAGTTTGGTAATTTAAGTCTGTCACACGTGTGAGTCGTGTCGAGACTAATTGAATGGAATAAAAAGAGAATTTATTTTTATTAACTCGTATGGTCATTTAGAGTGCACCATTGAGTCCGGGAGGGTCGAAATAGTCAAAATAGTATACCCGAGTGTTTAGTTTGGGTCCCGGGGCGATTTTAGGCCTAACCGGCACCTCGAGAGGGCATTATGGTAAATTGTATTTTTGGGCTAAATTAATGGACGAAAATTGGGACTTAATATATCAGCCAAGGAAGTCCATTAGGGTTAGGAAGTGAGAGGAAGTTAGAACGTCCATGGAGGGTGTGAGGGAGAACCAAATTCCAAGAGAGAAGACTCACTTGGCATCACCTTGCACAACCGTGACCACCAACGCGTAGATCGCGAAGAGAGGAACGCGTATATACCAACATCACCAGCGGATCAGACCGTCATATTCGAGGCAAGTGTTTATTACTTGCTTTCTTTTAGCAATAATCATGCTCATGTTAGTATATGTGGAATTAATCATGATTTATATGTTAATTGGGTGAAAATTGGAGACTGAAATTATGATTAAGGATTGGTTTAATTAATGGTGGGAATTCCTTCTTGTATGTAGAGGATTAATCACGGAATTTGATTATATATTGATGAATGAATCCAGGTTGATTAGGTTCTTGAATTGGAATTTTGAAAACTAGGGTTCATGTGAATTAATTTGTGGGTTTCATGTAGTTATGATGATTAATGACGAATTAAGGATCCCAAGATGATAGAAATTATTTATAACCTGTTAGGGGTTGATGGGTATTGATGATGAGTTGTTTGGAATTGAATCTTAGAGGTTTTTAGGTTCAAAAATGGTGAAAAACGTTGAAGTTTGGTGAAGAAGACGAACAGTGCAATCTCGCGCGATCTCGAGCGAAGTGATTCAAACGAGATGGGGATCTCGCGCAAAGTGGTTCAAACGAGATGGAGATCTCGCGCAAAGTAGTTCGAGTGAGATGGAATCTCATGCGAATCCGCTCGAACGACACGTGGAAGTCGTTTAAACAACAACGGTTCGAGCGACAGTGGGAATTTTGGGGGATTTTTCTCAAAGTTTAGTTTTGAGTTTGCCGGTTTATTAGAGTGAGAGAATCTGCCAAATAGTAAATTTAAATAAGATGGAATTTCGAGAAAGTATGTGAGAATAAATAATTTAATTATTTCGGTATAGAGAGAGAGTATACCTTGGAGATTACGAGAGAGATAGTAATCTAAATGTTATACTATACGTAGTAATGAGGTTAAAATACATATGGGGAGTATATATGTAGGTTGGAGAAATACCTATAAATTATAATAGGATGTGTGTATGCCTATTATGTGATATTATAGTTAAGAGCACTAATGAGTGATAACTCAGGGGTGCAGAAACTCTATTATTAAGTGTACTAATGGGTGATAACTCGGGGGTACAAAGATGATTATTGTTTGGCGCACTAATGGGTGATAACCCGGGGGTGTTGAATTATTATTGATAGGTGCATTAATGGGTGCTAACCCGGGGATGCAATATTCTATTATTAGGCGCACTAATGGGTGATAACCCAGGGGTGCTGAATTATTATTGATAGATGCATTAATGGGTGCTAACCCGGGGATGCATGATTTTCTGGAGATATGCACTGATGGGGCTTAGCCAGGGGTGTAGGATTAGTATATATTTATGTATAGGGATGGTGGTACTATATATATATATATATATATGGACTTGTGAATATTGCTACTGTGTGAAATTAGTAGACATGGTAATAATAATAATCATTTCATTGCACCAAGTGGTCTTCACCTAAGAGTGTAGGATTAGTGTATATATATAGGGATGATGAGACTATATATATGTATGAGTGTACTTGGGTAACTTCCTACTTTGTGAGACTAGTAGATAAAATGAAAATGAAAAGTGAAATGATCTTAGTGAATTAAAGATTAACCATTTAAACGGTGAATAATGAAATTTAGTCTGTGAGATAAACTATCTGAATAGCGTATTGTATGGGCGATACGGGAATACTACTTGTGAGAATAGTTAGTATTAGTATGGTTTCTGACTAGTTAGACTGGTAGGTATAACTAGGGGGAGATTAGATGTACGTTAGGCGTGCACAATAGACGAGAGGTGAGAAACTCATGTGAGAGTTCGATAACTAACATGCGTATAAGACTTGTTTTAAGAACCAGTTTTAAATACTTGCTAAAATATTTTTACACATCGGGCTCTGACCCGTTTCTTGTATCTCTTCTCTCTTTTGCTATATATATGTATTATATCAGGTGCTCAGCCACAGGAGTATCAGATTTAGAGATTTGGATTGCTTGACGTGTTGCAGCTGTTGTGGAAGCTGTAGGTCCTTACAGTAGACGCATTTATCCTTTCCATTCAGTTTTATCTAGACTTCTTGTTTAGGGCATATGTCGTCCACTTTTATTCTTTCATTAGAGCTATTGTGTTCAGTTTTGTTGATATGGTTTGGAGTTTTGAACTGGGAAGTTTTATCCAGTCTTATTTATTTCAGTACTTGATTCATGTTCAGTATTTATTTACATTCCTATGTGTGGTGAACGGTTTATATTTTGAAATTTAATAGAAATGGATTTACTTGGTTTTACTAAATTGGAAATCTTTTGACACCTAGCTTAATTTTATATTAGGTGATTAATATGTTAAAAAGTTTTTCGACAGTGATGCTGAGAATGAACCAACTGAATATCCTGTTTTAAATTGGTAGAGGACTGATCACCCTATATTTAATTGGGTGGGGTGTCACAAGTAGATTAATCGTTTTTAAGATACATACGATCTCGTCTCGCGAAGATCGCACACAAGTAAGTTATTTGCGCAGTATTTATCTTACGCACATGATATACTAAGTACCAATTCATCTCTAATCTTTGCAATAGTACCTAGTCCCCTATCTTTAACTAACAAGTAATATGACAACAAGGCTTACTGTGCTATACCTCAACTAGAACCATGCCCAGAAGTGAACTTATATGAGTTATTGTACATGACTCCACTAGTGGAAGGGACTTCTCTCGTCCTCCCCTGAGATCCAAGGGTACACATATACATTATTCTCCAACATCTGACTAGTCTGCTTGTTCTGCCCATTCGTTTTCGAATGATAGGTCGTATTCAACCACAACTCGGTATCCAAAGCCTTGTGAACACTTTTCCATAATCGAAAGACAAAAATCTTATCCCAATCAGACACGATATCAAGTGGTACCCCATATAACCTCGCTTCTCGTTTAATAAGATCTGCTTATATTGTCCCGTAGTATGACTAGTCCTAACTAGCGTAACATGAGCAACTTCGGTCAACCAATCCATTATCACCCATATAGGATCGTAACTCCCTGCTCAATAAAATCCTTGGGAATATTCTCCCATTATTACTTCGAAATCCCAAATGGTTGAAGAAACATCTACTGGTTTCGGGTGGTCCACCCTTTTTCAATGGATAGGTGACTCATTGCAAAACAAATTTAGCCCTATTTCTCCTCATTAATTCACATCACCACTATCATTTATAATAGGATACATCTGATATTCTTCTCAAATGTACCTTTAATCTTGATCCATGTGGATTTTCCTCACTGCGTGTCATAGGTCCTTCCCCCGCTCTAAAAATTAGTTACTCGTAAAACGTACGCCTCTGATAAATCTTAAGGAATAACTTCGACTCCCCGGGCTAAAGGTTATCGAATTCACATGACAATCAAAATCGAATGCTTAATACCATACCATTTTCGTTAGCGTATAATCAAGTCCTCATATCTCCACTTTTATCTTCATTTACCTTATCCCATATGTCCCGAGCGATAACAAAATCAAGATTCAATTACCTAGGGCACCCATACACCCTATGCCTATCGAGGAAATATATTCTGACATCGTAGTGTAATTATACACTCTCAATTATACTCCCATAAATGTATAATTACTAAGGTACGAATCCCATGTACTATCATCCAAACTTCTCTCCAACTCTCGATGTTCATTAGTTTCATGTGTGGGATGTCATGCAAAGCAAAATCCAAATAAGGAACCCTTCTGATACAAAACTACCTAACACTTTCGGTCGTCAAGATTCGTAAGGACCCTAGTCCATAACATGTACCTTCCCATAATCTCCGTATGTTGACATATTAATCTACGTATGTCCGTAAAAATAACATGAAACATGGTGATCTCACCATCCCAAGTTTCGGTGGTATATATAACAAGTTATCTCTCACTGCTTGATAAAGAACATAATGTATCCTGAGTCGCATTAGTAAATAAATTCCTACACATCGGGGTCATATATAAATAGGCGACATACTCTCTGGAGTCTACGATATCATGAAATTTTCATATACATATATATAGGCCCATCCCTATTTCTGGTGGCACCACGCATAATTAATTTTGCTCAACTGGAGTATCCATCATGATAGTCTTATCACTCAATCTACTATTGTTCAAACATTCAGTAATTATGACTACACATTACCATAATAAAATCTATTTTTGTAACTCATTCAATAGTAAATTATAACAAAAAATTATGCTTTTAGGACCCACTCAGCTCACTCACGGGCGATATAAAAAAGCCTCGTTACCCATGATAAATATTTTTATAACTAGACTGTAAAAACTAACATACCCACTAAACTCGCCTCACACGCGAATGTTAGTGTTAACACTTCATATATGTATTGTGATACACCCATGTCACTTGACCTAATCCTTTTCTCGCAAGGTTGAAACAAAACTTCATCAGGCTCACCTGATCGTAGGGTCCCATCACGTAACTGCCAACATGACCCATGAGCATATGCAATCTTTATACATCTAGTATTTCACCCCATAGTTGCCCACTCCTCGCTGTAGGGAAATTATTCTGTTCTGTGACTTACACACCCATCATTGAAACATTGGCCTAAGTCTCGAGACCTCAATTATGGCCTTACTAGCCACCCTATTTCATCCTAGGACCCAATGACCCTGAGGATTTTTATATGTTATTGTTATTGAGAAATCCACTGGTCTTGCCTAAACCCACCACTCTCGGGTTGTAACTTATTGGGCTCAATCCTCTAGGCCCAATTTCCTCCTTTGAAAATCTAACTCCTCCAGTTCTTATGCCTAATTGAGTTGGTTTACCATTTTCAAATCTTATCGGTTGCACTTCTCAACGTGGGCACATTCAACACTGATAGTCCCACTCTCTACATATAGGGAAACTTCTCGAGCCATTTCCCATCACTGATTCCACTGACCATTTTGGAATGTACTTACCTCGGAATGGCAGTCTTAGCTCCCAATTGTTCTCTCGTTGTCCCTTTGGCTATGCGGACCTTTCGGAACTATTGTTGGCCTCTACAGCCCTGATTGATTTTATCATCACTTGGTAGGAAGTTAATTAATCAATATTATCTAAATGAGTTCCCTATTGGTAATACTCTCACGTGGTGTTTCACTGACACCGTTAAGTTCAGTTTTTCTTTTCGGTCAAATTCTCTAACCCTCCTGGCTCACTTCTTCTAGAGTGCTAAAATAACTTATAAATGTATAACTTTGATGACATCAACATCAGTCATTCTAGCTGGATTTCTCATCCAACCTCGTATTCTACACACAGTCATTTATAACTATAAACCCTTTCTATTCTATCCCCCTTTTCCAGGTACGAAATTCGTTAGGCAATTCAACCCATCTCGCACGATCGGTGTCTAGCCTACCCATTATGCTAAGTTTCAAAATTTCACTTGTATCTCTGTTGTAACATCAAAAGGAAGACCTCGCGGTCAAATCGTACCCAAATTTCTCTTTAAGTCTCAAACACACTTCTTTATATGTGGCAATTGACTCTAATTAATTTATGTCGCTCCTAAGAGCTACAAATTTAATCCCAATTTAATTTTGAGTGTCGCTGTACTCCACTCTACTCAATTGCCTTCGGACTTTCTGCTTCCATTGGCCTGATACACTTTCTCTCTTTCTTCTCTGCATCTTCACCGATGACTTTTCAAAATATTTCTTCTGACTACACTAGATGATCCTGAAATTGCTCCACCGTTACTTATGATTGTGCCTGGGGATCCCACTTCCCTAGTGAAAATTCTATTATCACTTGCTTAAATATTACTCACGGTGACTTTTGCCACGATCGCCATTCCCAAAGTAGTCTATGTCTTCTGTCGGGCTTCTTCTCTTGCAGTCCTTCTTATGGCCCTCGCTAGTCATCCTACAGTGTTCAATGCTCGAAGAACACACGATTTCATATAATAAGTCACATCCATTATAATTCATAGTAGGAGAACGTAAGTCGCATACGTGAGGGAATACAACAATCCTATAGTAAGGCTCTACATCAAAGAACGCAACGCTGAAACGTGAAAAGGGCACAGATTATAAGGACACTAGAACCTGATGCTCTGATACCACCTGTGACACCCCGCCTAATTAAATACCGGGCAATCAGTCCTTTATTAAATTAAACCGAAGTGACCGGTTGGTTCATTCTTAGCATCACCGTCGAAAATAATTTTATTTTATTTATCACCTAATAAATAATTAAGCTAAGTGTTAAAACATTTAATTTTAATTATACCCAAAAAATCCGTTAATAAATTTTCATATTTAAAACAAAAGGTATCTTCATTCCACCAGATTAAAATAAATACTGAACAGGCGACAAATACTGAATTAAATAAGACTGGATAAAACATTCCAGTTCAAAGTCTCAAACTAAAAGTGTAATACTACTCAATCCAACAATAGAAGAAATGCTACTAAGAAAAGTATAATCTCTGAATAACTAAACTGGAAGCGAGCGACACATGCCCTAACTGAAATGGCTGAACTAGAACTGAATGGAAAGATAGAACCGTCTAATATCAATAACCTACAACTTCCACAATAGTTGCAGCATGCCAAATGATCCATGTGTCTAAGTCTGGTGGCATCCCTGTGGCTGTGCACCTGATAATATATATATATATATATAGAAAAAGATAGGAGAATAGCAAGAAACGGGTCAGAGCCCGAGTTGTAAAAATATTTGTTTTGTCAAGTATTTAAAATTGCAATGAAGTAAGTATTATGTGCATGTTAGTTTCGAACTCTCACATGAGATTCTCACCTCTCCACTATTGTGCACGCCTAACGTACATCTAACCCAACCTTGTTATTTATATCACTCCCAACTAGTCCATAACCTTATACTTATAACTATATCTCAAATGAGTATCCCGTATCACCCATACAAAACGTTGTTAAAATAGTTTATCCCACATAACTAAATATCATTATTCACCGTCCGACTGGTTAATCTTTTACCCACTAAGATCATTTTATTTCTCATCATTAGTATATCTACTAATTTCACACAGTAGAATTTTCCCAAGATTCTTCATACATATAGTCACATCATTCCTATATATGTATACTACACCTGCACCCCTTGGTTAATACCACTTGGTGCAAAGCAATTATTATTATTATCATATCTACTAGTTATACACAGTAGGCATAATCACAAGCACACACACACACACACACACACACATATATATACACATACACACACACACATACACACACACACACACATATAGTCACATCATCCCTATACATATATATATATACTAATCCTGCACCCCTTGGTTAAGACCACTTGGCGCAATGCATACTCTGCTATTATGTCCCGATGCATCGCTCACAACATAAAGGACAATTGTCTCGGTGTCTCTCATGAACCATAAATATCATAACACAAATATTGGAGGCGAGCATACTCACTAACCAAATGGGTCACGCATATACCTACGCTCCCATTCAACCGTCGAAACTGTCCTACGTATCAGATAGCACGTATCCAAGTTCATATGATCTGGGTACAAGTCAAGTATCCCCCCTATTGGGTCACCCAGGATAAGACTGTCCCCTGCGCTAAACCTCCTCCCGATAGCAAGCAGTGTAGGTATGCTATACACACAGTAATAATATTCATATAATAGGTATACACACATCCTATTTAAAATTAATAGGTATTCACACAAGCAGAACATATACTCTACATACATATCATTCTCTCATTACTATGTATAGCATGTTTATTTCAATTACTTTCTCTCTTTAAAATTTTCAAGTTATCTCACCTTTCCAAATATTTAATGTATCATTATACAATTACTTCCCAGCAATTATGCACTATACTAAATTCATTAACTAACAGCTTTCCTCACTCAAAAAAACTGTGTAACTTGAATTGGACTGAACTGGAAATTTCTCAGATTTTTGGACCTATCGTTCAAATGACGTCAAATTTCGTTCGAACGACATCATCTTTCTCGTCCGAACGAAGTTCAATCTCGTTCGAACGAGATTCAGCAGTCTTCTCTCCCACCAGACCTGTTATGTTCTACACCCTTAACAGTTCTGTTTTCCACAATTTTTAAGCCTAAAACCTCTAAAATAATTAGCCCAAATGCGAATCATTCAATTCATATCAACTACCTAACATCTATACATGATTTCCAGCAATATATCATCATTAAATCATCACTAATCATTAATAAAAATGAAATTCCCAAATTAAAATATCAAGAACCCTAATTCTCAAATTTATATGCAAAATTCCAAATTAAGCCCGGATTTAATCATAAAATTATCATAATCTCATAGACATAATCCTATCTACATGAGGGAATCAAACTTTATTCAAATCAGTCCTAATTTATGATCAATTCTCCCAAATTTTCACCAATATTCATCTTCATATTTATGGGGTAATCACCTAGTCTAACATGAGCACAATTTTTGCTAAAGAAGGCAATCAATAAACACTTGCCTAGATTTTGATGGTCTGATTCGCTGATGAAATTGGTATAGACTTGTTCCTCATCTTTCGATCTACGCAAAGGTGGTCACGGTGGTGGAAGACGATGGGTTTTTGGCCTTAATCTCTTGGGACTTGTTCTCTCTCACCATCTGTGGCTCTCCCTTAAAGTCTGTGCCCCCTAACTTTTCCTTTACGTAAATGATATTATCCATCTCTAATTTTCGTCATTAATTAAACCCCAAAAATGCAATTTACCAACACGCCCTCCCGGGATACTGGTTAGGCCTAAAATTACCGAGGGACCCAAAATAAACACCCGGGTATACTATTCAGAATATCTCGACCCTTACGGACTCAATGGCACACTCGAAATGACCATACGGGTTACTTAAAAATAATTCACTTCTTTAATCCATTAAATTAGTCCCGACACGACTCACACGCGCGTCCTGACTTAATATACCAAACTGTTGTATTTCTCACTCTCAACAATTTATAAAATTTCATAATTCCATATTACATATCCACACAATAATATTCAATAATTTTCATCAATACGCTAGTTAATAATTATTTTAATCCGGATTAATTAACAATTTATTTCTCACATTTTTATTAATTAATCCAACAATAATAATTAATCCCATAATTATTTAAATCATCAAAAATACGGGGTGTTACAATAAGGCATTCTCTAATGCTTCTATGCAGATTGATTATTTGAAGAAATCATCCTTCAAAGATGGTTGGGATGCAGCCCATGCTAAGGTCGACACTGTTGAAGATTCTGAACTTTTTCAGTTACATAATCAAAGCATTGCTCCCCATATTTATGAGGAGGTTGATCATGTTGAGGAGGAAACTACTAACATTAGTGGTAAGGGATAAGTAATTGTTGTCGATCAAGGTGATGATTAAGTTGCTGCTAATAAAGAGAAAGTGAGGAAAAAAAATCCCAATAGTCTTGTTAGAACTTTTTTACTCTATTCCTTTTTTATTTCTTCAATGTACTAGGAACATCTTCATGTAACTCCTTTTTATGATGAAATAAAGTTTATTCTATGTATATAGTTATTTTAGTCAAATTCTTGCAAGTTTTTTTTCTTGACGAGCACTTATATCCATCCGACCACCAATCTTTCAATTTAATGCTAGTCTGGCATATCTGGGAGTTTTCCAAAGTGACTCTCAAGAAAGATGTAATTGATTGTTCAGTGCTGGTCATAGAGAGATGGATGTAGATGAGTTTGAGGATTTTCTTGGATATAATATTTCCTCCTCTTTGTTAAAGCGTTCATACTTAAGTCCACGCGATCTTTTTCATAAGGCAGTTGTGGACAATGATGCCTACCATGGCATGATTTCTATTTCCACAAAATCCAAAAGTAATCAATGTCAAATCTCCATGCCAATTACTAGAAGAATTTAGCCAACCTACAGGAGAGTAGAGGATTCGAGATAAAGTTACTTTCTTTGACATTAGATTAATACCAAAAGGAGTTTATTCTTAACGTATAACTGAAAGGTGCCAGGGAGGTCACCATAATGATCAAGAAAGAAAATAATGCTTTACGCAGTGAGCTTAAAGGTCTTAAGAAAAAAGGATCAGCTGATCAAAATAAGGGTGTTTCCTTCGTGGAAGAAGAGAATGATCGCCTAAGAGTGGACTTGGAGCAAATAAAGAAATACAAGAGCCAATCTTTTGATTAGCGTGGTAGGATTGTGCAATCAGTAGAGGAAGAGAAAACTCAAGAAAATTTAACCTACCAAGATGCGACCATAAAGAATCGGTTGTTCACCATTAAGAGGATAATAAGGGGGTATATTGCCTCACATACCAATTTCATAACCAGCCTTGAACTATTTGGATGGAAGACTATGATGAGGCACTTGTTTATATAGGGGCAAAGCTAGATCAGGCAAAGAAAGACGACTATAAGCATGCTGGCTCAATGATCTGATAGTAATGAAGGCTCCAAAAGAGAAGGAACTATGGTACTGGAATGACCTGGGTTGTTTGGATATGTCGAAACCTCCCTTCAAGATTGATTCTTCATAGATTTCTCCAGATGATATTCCTATAAATTTTATCAGAAAAAATCTTGGGGACTATGGTCTCGTTGGGGATTCAGATTTGAGTCGACCTCTTTATCTGCTAGCTAGGGTCAGTTATGGTAGTGAGCCTAGGGCCAGAGATTTATGGATGATCATTACTTATGCTTTAGACATTCCCCCTGTTCATTTTCAAGGTTCAGTAGGAAAGCTAACTGCTTTTCGTGACTAAAGATTCTGACTAAAGATTATGCCAAAGTCTATTTTTATAATGCCTTGTAATAACCTTCAAGTTATGTTAAAATGTTATATTTATGTTCCTTTAGTTGTTTGACTTCTTGCATAAGTATATGTAATCAAAATCTTTGTGATTTTAAATCACTTTGTATTGTTGAGTTATAATGGTTCTGCTAGTAGTTTTGTCTTACAATCCTGTAGTCGGATATTTACTAACTAACCTGCTAATAATATGCAAATATTGCGTATTTCATCCCTTGAACCTATGCATTTTAGCCCCCTCGGGTGCCTAAATCTCTATATTTAAGCCCGTTAACCAGAAAAACTCAATTTTATATTGTTAAAATGTTATATGAGATATAATTAGGCTTTTGTAGGTATTTTGGTACTAAGTATGGAGTTCGGACACATTCCAGTGAATTTTTGTATGCAATCGCACGTTCAAGGGGATTTTAGTCAATTCACATTTGGGGCACCTGGCCCATCATCTTCACGGAAGTTGTAACCCTCTGTGCGAGCTTCGCGTGGCCATAAACGGTGTACGATTCTGATCCCTAACGAAGAAGTTACAGCATTTATAGCGGAAGAGAAACCCAAATACACCAAAACAGGAGGAAGCTTGAAGCAGCCCTGCTTGATTGATCAATCGATCAAAAGGATCGATCGATCGATCCTTCGGATATTTGCCTTCGAGCTGAGACATTAGGCTCATTTTCTAACCATCGATCGATCGATCGATCCCCTGTTTCCAGCTAATATTTTGCCTTTTCTTTTCTTTTTCCTTTTCTTTTCTAATTTTATTCCACTTACTATATAATGGTTTTTTGTTGTAATAATCAAATATTGATAGATATAATTCGTTTTAGATAGTTTTAGCTTAGGGTTTGAGGGTTTTGGAGAGTTCTTCTTCATTTCTTCTTGGTTTGACACCCATTTGGGTTTGTAAGTTGACTATTCATCTTCCCTCTCCATTAATATAGCTTGTATTTCCTTAATTCTTTATTTGTAGTTAATTTACATGATTTCATAATTAGGTTTACATGCTTTATTTACTTGCTTTCTAGTGTAGTTTTATTGCGTTTATTTAACGCGTTTTTAGTATGCTTTCTAGCTAAGTTAGTCTAGGTTGTGTTTGAATAGAACTCACTCGGGTTGATGTGTTGCTTTCCTTTGGTGATGGAGTTTACGGGTCTATTTCAAGTGCGTTATCCTAGTTATTAAACCTAGGAGATTTGACGGGGCATATCATGTATGTTCCGTGCTTATGACCTTGCGTGCATAATTTTCGGGGTATTTGTTGACGCCAAAATCATATTAGGCTTTTATGCGAATTTAGGGGTGTGAAAACTCTTAATTCAATTAACTATCGAAATGAGATGCAGTCTTAATAACTCGTCGGCCCATGTAACCATTTTATTCTAATTAACTCGGGTAAGGGATATTCGACGCAACCTATAGTTTTATCCGCTTTGTTAATCTAGTTTCAATACACTCGCCTAGATTAATCTTTCCCTTTTCTCATCTTTTCCTTTTTGTTCATATTTATCTTTTACACTTTTATTTAGGAATATTAAACCTTATAAATTCTAGCAACTCGTCACTGTGGATTTTTCGATACTCGGACTTGGCCGCTATACTCACTCGTTGAGTGTTTTCGTAAGTTTGGGGTTTTGTATTAAGGCGATGAACAGAAAACAACGATCGGCGTTTTGACAGGCGCCACTTTTCACCCTTGATCACTTGCCTTACTAGTTACCATAGTTGGACGAACTCAATTTCTCCAATTTTAGGCTTTACTAACTAATTATTGGGGTTAGTTGCCTTACATGACCAAATGTGTTAGGAATTATCCGTGTGTTTAGTCAGTTATGGTCAAATTGTGTCGTTTGTATGACTATAATGGGTTTCCTAATTTCAGTGAACTTCTTGTTCTTGGTCTTCCTTAACAGTGAGATCATGTATGAAGTAATTTAATGAACTCCTTATTTTTGGTCTTCCCTATAGGGGCGATTATACATGAAGAAACTTAATGAACTTCTTGTTCTTATTCTGTCCTAAAGGTGAGATCATACGTGAAGTAATTTTGTAAACTTCTTGTTCTTATTCTGTCTTAGGGTTCTTGAATGTCTCTCCTTCCAAGGTTTCAATTCTATAAGTCCTTGGTGCGATAATAATAGAAATTTTATACAGACCATTCCAATTAGGATCCAACTTGTTCCCTTTCTGGATGACTTTCTCTAGCACGTAGTCTCCCTCCTTCAAAGTGCTTAGTTTTGCTCTTTTATTGTAAAATCGAGTAGTTCATTGTTAGTATGTTGCGACCCCAAGCGCTGCATGTTCTCTAACTTCCTCCACCAGGTATAGATCTAGATTTCTCAATACGTTGCTCTTTGATGAGTTAAAATTAAGAACACGGTGACTTGGTAGACCATTTTTTTATTGGGGCTACTTCCTCTATTTCTAAGTCTAACATACAAGGAGTTTCTCCCATTTTTGTTCTCGACATTGTTCGATATGCCAAAAGGATACTTTATAGTTCATTAATTCTGCTTCTTTTTACACCGTCTAGTCTCTTCTTTATCCCATCGAGCAGAGTTTTGTTTGTCACTTCTGCTTTCCCGTTGCATTGTGGATGACCCGGTACAAAATTTAGTTTTGGGATTTTAGATCAAATACAATAGTCTTTGGACTCGTGATTGTCAAATTGTGTAGCATGGTCGGTGATGAAGGCATACGACATTCCACACTCGCAAATAATGTTCTTCCAGATGAAATGGAAGACTTTATCGTAAGATATTTCAACCACGTGTTCTACTTCTATCCATTTGGTAAAATAGTCCACTGCAACAACCTGATATTTAAACTTTCCTCTTATTTTTAATAGAGGGTCGACTAGGTCTATATCCCACACAAAAAATGGCCAAGGGGAGGTTATCAACGCGAGAGAAGTCCTCAGCCTTTTATGTATTATGGCATATTTTTGGCACTTATCACATCTTGTTGCATAATCTGTGTAGTCTCATTCATAATAGGCCAATAGTAGCCTTCTAGGGCTACTCGCTTTACTAATGATTGGTCGAATGAATGTGCTTCACAAGAGCCTTCATGTACTTCTTTAATTAATCCACATACTTCAGTTGGATGGACACATCAGAGTAAAGCAATGATGAATCCTCTTTTGAATAGGATTTACCTTTAAAGAACATATCTTGCCGCTTTGTATTTTAGTCTCTAGGCTTCTCTGGAGTCTTTCGAAAGAATGTCATTCTCTAGGCATGCTCGTATTGGATCCATCCATGATGGCCCCAAGTTTAATTCCATTATATTGATAATATCTTCATCTATACACCGATGCATGAGTATCTCTACATGAACTATCCTCCTCAACTCTGTCCTTGTAGAAAATGCTAGTTGGGACAGTGCATCTTCTTGAGCATTTTTTTACCTTAGAATTTTGATCATCTTAATCGCTGGGAATTTTGCTAACCACTCCTTGGCTTTGGCCAAGTATTTTGCAATAGACTTTTCTCCCTCCTCATAGATTCCTAGAACTGACTTTACTATGAGTTGAGAATCACTGTGTGCCAATATCTATTCAGTGCCTAGAGATGATGTCAACCTAAATCCTGCTATGAGTGCCTATTACTCTACCTCATTGTTGGAGGCCTCAAATTGGAATCAGAGGGCATATTCCACATCGATGTTGTCTGGCGTCGTAATTATTAAGCCTTCTCCACTGCCAGTGGCACATGATGAGCCATATATGAACATTTTCTAGACAGGAGGCTCTTAGTCAAAATTTCCTTCAATTAGGTTACCATATTTGAATAACTTTTTCATTTGTTCTAAGTCGGGAGCAATTTATTCTTGCCTGGATGATGACTCTGGTACATCGGTATCCTAGTCAGTTGGGTTAATGGTTGAGTTATATCTTATACAAGTCTGCTTATTTGGTTGAACCGATGAGCTCTCTTCTGAAGAAATGTGATTTTCCCTTTTTTTGTTAAGCTTTCTTCTGTAGATGTTTGCTCGATGAGCTTTTCTTCGTATGTGAATTCGACTATAAAATCTGCCACGACTTGGCCCTTGATGGTTATTTTAGGTTCATATTTGATGTAATACTCTCCTAGTTCTATAATTTAAGTCATCAATCTTCCTGATTTCTCAGGTTAATGGACAATATGGTGAATAGGCAGGTCTATATAGATAACAATGGTATGGTCCTAAAAGTATGGTTTCATCCTTCACGAAGCCTCAATGAGGTTCAGTGCCAATTTTTCATGTCTAGGATATCGAATCTCTACTCCTCGGTATACTTTGTTGGTATTGTAAACTGGTTTTTGCACCCCATTTTTTTCCGGAAAAATGCCGAGCTAATAGCTAATTCGGATATGACCAAGTACAAGTGAAATTCCCTCCCCCCCCCCCCCCCCCCCCCCCATGACAAGCCTTGAAAGCAGAGGTAGAGATACCAGATATTTCTTCAACTCTAAGAACATTGTCTCACATTCATCATTCCATTAAAATGTATTTTACAATACTTTGAAGAAGGGTAGGCACTTATCTGTAGCACGCGAAATGAACCTATTTAATGTAGCCACTCCTCCTGTTAATTTTTGTACTTCTTTTTTGTTTGTCAGAGATTGCATGTTGATTAATGCCTAAATTTTATCTGGATTGGTATCAATGCATCTCTAATTTATTATAAACCCTAGGAACATCCATGTTCGTACTCTACAGACACATTTCATTAGATTGAGCTTTATTTTATATTGTTCAAGTTGGTCAAATGTCTGTCCTAGATCTCTGATGTGGTCGGTGGTTGCTTTATTTTTGGTTAGTATAGCATTAACGTATACCTCCATGTTTTACCGATTTGTTCCTCAAACATATTTTTCACTGGCCTTTAGTTAATATATCATCAATGTACACCTCCATGTTTTGGTTTCATCATGATTCGGTTGTATCTTGAGTACACATCCATAAAATCGAGCAGTTCATGCCCCAAAGTGGCATTGACCAACTGATCAATTCTTAGCAAATAATATAGATCCATCAGGAATGCTTTGTTCATATCGGTGAAGTTCACACACATACACCACTTGCTATTCTTTTTCTTTACCATCATTACGTTAGAGAGCCATTCCGGGTACGTGACGTCTTAAACGAAGTTCACTTTTTACAACTTTTCCACCTCTTCTTATGCGACTTGGTTCTTTTCTTAACTGAAGACATGTCATTTTTATTTGACTGGCTTGGCATCATTCACTATGTTTTAACTCATGATAGATGAGTTCTGGATCAATCCCCGATATGTCCTCATGACTCTAGGTAAATACGTTCCTCTGTTACCTAAGAAAATTAACCAATTCTTTCTTGAGTATAGTATCTAGTGATGAGACGACCTGGGTCGTCCTCTTTAGGTTTTCATTATCCAAGATAATTGATTATACAACTTTTATAACTTTTCCCTTGACCAGCTCTTCAACCTCCTGAGGATCTAATGTTTTGATTTTATAGGTTGTGATCAATTTCTTATGTTCCTCTTGGTCGGTCGAGGTATAATAACATTCACTGGCCTTCGCTTAACTTCCTTCCACCACACCTATCCCATAATAAGTAAGGAACTTCACACATTGGCGTACGGTGGAAGGGACTACTTCAAATTTCTTCAGCCCTACCCTGCCGAAGATGAGATTGTATCCTGAGTGGACGTTCGTCTAAGATGAAGAAGTGAATTTTCTCTTTTTTGTAGGTTGGCCACATGTCGATCATAACTTCCAACTCAATTGTGCCAAAGGATACACCCTTTCTCTTGAGAAGGTAATATGTGCTCGGTGATAAGATTCAAGATAGTTGTCCCTTAATCTCAAAATCTTAATGTGAGCATAGAATAAAACATCAATGAAACTACCATTATCGATTAGAATCCTTGCCACCTTTATTTAATGTACCATCATCGTGATGACCAATGGATCGTCATGTGGATATAATACACCGAACAAGTCATCTTTCGATAAGCCAACCACGAGGAGATCTTTGTTTACCTTCCTGGGTCAGCTGTCCATATTGCTGGTCAAGTTGATCTGTCTGATGTGAGTGGAGGATTTTGCCTTAATGAGATAAGATTTACTTTTTGAGGGTTTATTGCCTCCTCTAGCATATCCTCTTGCAATGAAGTTACATCCAACAGAGATCATTTTTACCTCATGTACAGGCTCCTTGGGCCTTTTAGGTAGGTCTATATTATCTCTAAAATCATCATCCCGCTTCCTTTCTTCTCGCCAGGTCCTCTGTATGGAGATTCTGATCATCTTCTGGTCTTCTGCTCATCACTTTAATGAGTTCGACCACCGTTCTCCACAAATTTTGACAATTTCCCCCTCCTGATTAAATTCTCTTTCCCATTCTTCTAGTTTATGCGGTTATCGCTACAATGGTTATAATCCCTATGGAATTCACAGTACTTTCTCCCGTCCCTTCTATTAGCTAGGGCTTTCAGCTTATCATCCCACCTCAGATCTTTCCTCCCCGATATTTCCTTTAGGATATGATGGAAGTTGGAAGTCAAAGGGGTATATTCTTCGTATATCTTTAGTTTGTCAGAATTTTTTATATTTTGGCTATTTTTTCTCTAAGCTTTTGTTCGTGTTGGATTTGGAGCTACTAACCTCTTTCACAACCATAGTTTCTTCTGCATTCATAACCTTCTCGACTTTGGCTAATAACTCAGTCATCTTCTTGGGTAGCTCCTTAGCTAACAAGTAATACAGCTTCTCAAGTAGAAATTCACTTATTAGCGCGGTGATCATTGTCTTCTCGTCATAGTCAATCACTTCCATCTTCTCAATGTTAAAGCGGGTGATGTATTCGTGCGTGGTCTCACTGACTTTCTGGAGGACATTTAGCAGATGATCCATCCTCTTGTCATGCTTGGATCCAAAATAGAAATTACTGATGAAGAGGTCAACTAACTTGGTAAAAATTTGAGATTTATCCGCATGGTATATTATTGTATAAAATCTGCACCAATCCGGTGATTGTATTGGAGAATGATCGACAATGCATCTCATTTGGGGCTGAATAGATGTTGGCAGAACATTGTTATTATGACACATATAACACCAGATCTGTTTTACCATCAAACTTTGGGGTCACTACAAGTGGTTTGAACTTGTAAGGTCTGGGGTTATCCATGATAGATGGGGTTAATGGAGATCCTTTCATGTAACCTCTGTGTAAGGGGTTATTTGATTTGGTCATTTCTTCGAAACGATCCTTGAATCGCTGAATTGAGCCTTTTCAAGCTTGGTCATCCTACTCAGCCCTAACCATAATTGTCTTGGCTGCTCGACCACTATTTTGTGTTGAGCTCCTTTCATGGGAATTATGCTCGACTTGTACCGACCCCCATATGCTCATCCTTGATCTGATAATACTGATCGACATTCTCTAGGTCCTTTAGATTCTTTGTGATACTGCCCTCTTGCTGCTCGTTGGCCCAGATAATTAAATGTGGAGCCTCTGCTCAGTTTGTCCAACACACTTGGCCTCTCCTCAGATAATGGTCGCTCGTCACAATTATTGATTGTCCTGAGGGACGAGGTGGCTCTTGGGCAATATGACCTGTTATTTTATGATTGAGAATAGTTGGATCTACTTCTTTCATTTGGAGATACCAAATTCAACCTCATAGGGCTCTCTGGGGCTTATTAGTGGTAGGATGACTTCTTGCCTCTTTAAGGGTCATGAGGCAACATTTCACCTTTCCTTTCAGAGGGTTCTCTACCAGCTAGGATGGTAACATTAGCCCCAGTTCTATTCAACCTCATAGGGCTCTCTGGGGCCCGTTAGAAGTGTCTGCATAAATTGTTTCACCATTTCTTTCATCGCATCTTGGCCCTTGGCTATGCTCATTAGAATTCCTTATAAATTCCCCATTCCAACAGGGGTTGAGGGCGGAAGTGTTTCGTTCTCCAAGGCTACATTTCGCATTGTCTCCCGTTGACATGTATTTTAATGGACCCGAGTTAGGTTTGTAAATATGGAATAGTAGGAAACAACAAAAGTCTTGTCGAGGTTTCCCACAGATGACATTAATTTGTTATTGCCTAAAAATGGTATATGGATTTTGTGGACCTTAGATAATTAATACCAATAGTAAATGTAACAGATAAAGAGATTAATGGCTTAGATTTGAGAATGATTAGAGACAAATAAGGGAACAAGATATTAACGTGGTTCATCCTAATGGGGCACCTACATCTACAGGTGTAGTGTTGTTTATATTATCCGTATATAGAGGGATACAATCCCTCAGGAATCTCTCTAAGGTTATGTGTATGGCCATTAGGTTGGACCTTTCTTTTGTTGTGTGTCATTGAGCACTATTTATATATAGAGAGAGAAGATGAAGAGGTGGAGTGCCTTTATATATCATGCAGTTGCACATTTTTACATTCCAGGAAATAACTAATGATGAGATGGCCACAATTGGCTGAAAGGACTAATCCACAAGTGGGTATTGTGAGTTGTACATATTCCCGCATGTGGCTCGTATATGTGTTTGGTCACTGATAACATTAATTCATCGGAGTCGATCATCCAGCCAGCTACAAATATTAACAAGCCGACCACGAATAACACCGTGCCAACCACGTTCAGATAATGAGATAATCTTCTTCCAATGAAAGGTGACACGCTATCATTGGTCCATATCATATTCCATATTTATAATATAACATTAATATTTAACAAAAATTTATCATAAGTTATTAAATATAAGAACATAAGTTATTTATAGTAATTTAATGAATTATCAATGTATCCTTATCCTTATTATACCTATAATACAATAGTATTAGAGGTTTTAATAGCAATAAATTCATAATTGTAATTAACGCAAATCCACCTTTCGAGACAGTCACTTTGTATCTCATACACAACTGAAAGGACATCCTTTCAAAACTGAATGAGTTCTCAAAATTCATCCCTACTTCTCCTACTCCTTCATGTCTCTTCGTTTACCCAACCAAATATAAATGAACCTCATTAGGTTCGTTTTGAGATCAACCAAGAAGTAACGAACTAGTTATTAGTCCATAGTATCCATAAGTTCAACATACAATCTATTTTCATCATCAACTTTCCCTATACATTTTTTTCACTATTTGATTTCTTTTAAACTTGCTTGAATTTCATAGAATGTTGCCACCGAAGCAGTGGGGTCTCCAGAAGTGAGTTGCTACCGAAGGTCAGGTGGTCACTGGTGGGGGAAATAAGTGGTGTAGAGGCGATTTTGGGTCCATCAGGTGGGTCGCATTTTTTCCTCAACGGGTTTGGGAGGGTAGACGGGGGTTGGGTAGGAGGTGTACATGGTGTAATACCCCATATTTTTTATGATTTAAATAGTTATGGGATTAATTATTACATAGGGATTAATTGAATTTAAATGTGAATTAAATTGTTAATTAATTCGGATTTAGTAAAATAAATATTAACTAGCATGCCAAGGGTTAATACTTATCGATTTAATATTACTGTGCGATATGTAATATGGAACTATACACTTTGATAAATTATCGAGAGAGAATAATACGACAGTTGGTAATTTAAGTCTGACACGTGTGTGAGTCGTGTCGGGACTAATCGAATGGAATATAAAGATAAATTATTTTTATATAACTCGAATGGTAATTTTGAGTACGCTGTTGAGTCCGGAAGGGTCGAGATAGTCAGAAAAATCTACCCGGGTATTTTATTTGGACTCCGGGAGATTTTAGGCCAAACCAGCACCTCATAGGGGTAGTTTGGTAACTTGGATTTTTGGGAGAATTAAATGGGCGAAAATTAGAGAATAATTATATCATCTACGGGAGTCCATTAGGGTTGAGAGTTGAAGAAAGAAAAGAACGGTCATAGAAGGTGTGAGGGAGAACCAAATTCCAAGAGGGAAGACTCATTTGGCACCACCTTGCACAACCACCACCACCATCGTGTATATCGGGACAAGGGGAACACACCCATACTAACAACGTCAAGAAATCAGATGACTAATTCGAGCCAAGTGTTTATTACTTGTTGTATCTTAGCATTGATTACACCCATGTTAGTATAGGGATGTTATACACATGTTTTGGTTCATAAAAGTGATGATAATTTGGGGATTAGAATATATAAATTGAATCTGATAATTATTTAATTGAAACCCTCTATGTATGTAGAATAGAATTCCCATTTTGATGAACTTATGCGAAGGACGAATCTGGGAAACACGTATTCTTGAATAAGAAATTGAAGAACTAGGGTTTGTGTGAATTAATTTGAGGGTTTTGTATAATTATGATGATTAATGACGAATTAAGGATCCTAGGAGGTTTGGAATGATTTATAATCTGTTATGTGATGTTGGGTATTGATGATGAGGTGTTGGGTATTGAATCTTAGAGGTTTTTAGGTTAAAAAATGGTGAAAACGCTAAAAATCTGGGCAGGAAGACGAACAGTGAAATCTCACGCGAAGTCGCTTGAGGTCGTTCGAGCGAGATGGCATCTCGCACGAAATCGCTCGAGCGACATGTGGCAGTCGTTCGAACGATATTCCATCTGGTTCGAGCGACAGAGTAAAATTTTGGGAATTTTCTTAGAGTCCAGTTTTGAGTTTATCGGTTTATGGGAGTGAGAGAAATTACTAGTTAATACACTTAAACAAGGCAGAATTTCGAGAAAAGTATGTGCGACTTAATACTTTAATTATTTCGGTATGGAGAGAATGTACCTTAGAGATTACGAGAGGGATAGTAATCTAAATATTCATACTATACGTAGTGTTGAGATTAAAATACGTATGAGAAGTATATATGTAGGTTGGAGAGATACCTATAAATTATAATAGGATGTGTGTATGCCTATTATGTGATATTATTATTAAGACCACTAATGGGTGATGACCCCGGGGGTGCAAGAATCTTATTATTAGGTGTACTAATGGGTGATAACCCGGGGGTACAAGAATGTTATTATAAGTGTACTAATGGGTTATAACCCGGGGGTACAAGATTAGTTTTATAAGTGTACTAATGGGTTATAACCCGGGGGTACAACATTATGGTTAGGTGTGCTAATAGGTCTTAGCCAGGGGGTGCAGTATTAGAATATATATATATATATATATATATATATATATATATATATATATATGCATTCTCTCTCTCTATATATATATATATACATATATATATATATATATATAGAGAGAGAGAGAGAGAATGTATATATATATATATAGAGAGAGAGAGAGAGAGAGAGAGAGAATGTATATATATATATATATATATATATATATATATACGTAAGCTTATGAACCAATCTACTGTGTATAGTTAGTAAAGATGAAAATGTTAATTTATCAAATAAATCTTAAGAGTATAATAGATTTATTATGAAAACGAGAAAACGTATTGATTAGCTGTTCGACATAGGCTATTTTGAAAGCGTATTGTATGGGTGATACGGGTATACTAATAATGGGTATAAATACTATTAGAATGAATTAGGACTAGTTATATTGGGTGGTACAGCTAGTAGAAAAAATAGATGTACGTTAGAAGTGCACAATAGAGGAGAGGTGAGAATATCATGTGAGAGTTCGATAACTAACATGCGTATAAGACTTGTTTTAAGAACTAGTTTTAAATACTTGCTAAATCATTTTTAAAACCTCGGGCCCCGACCCGTTTATTGCATCTCTTCTCTCTTTTTCTATAGATATATATTATATCAGGTGCTCAGCCGCAGGGGTACCAGAATTAGAGATTGGATTATTAGACGTGTTGCAGCTGTTGTGGGCGCTGTAGGTCCTTGCATAGATGCAATATATTCTTTTCATTCAGCTTCTCTTAGACTTCATATTCAGGGCATGTGTCACCCGCTGCTAGTCTTTTATCTGAGATATTGTATTTAGTTTATTTAATGGTTTGGAGTTTTGAACTGGGAGGTTTTACCTAGTCTTATTTATTTTCGTATTTAATTCTTATTCCGTACTTATTATTTCTATGTATGGTGAATGGTTTATAATTTATATTTGAAATGTTGTGATTAAATGGTTTTATTAAAAAGGGAAAATGTTTTGACACTTAGCTTAATTATATTAGGTGGTTAATATGGATTATATTGTTTTCAATAGTGATGCTAAGAATGAACCAACCGTATATCCTGTTTTAAAATTTGGTGAAGGACTGTTCACCCTATATTTAATTGGGCGGGGTGTCATAGCTGGTATCAGAGCATCAGGATTCTAGAGTCCTTTAGGATCTGTACGGCTTACTATGTTTTCAGCTTTGCGTCCTTTGATATAGAGCCCTATTTTTAGGACTGTTGTGATCTTAATTTTGCGATTACGTCTTCAGCTATTTGAGATTTAGTAATAACTGTTGTTGATGTAAAAAATTAGATCACTCTAATAATCCAATCACAGGTAAATAAATGAGACAAAAGATTTTAAAGTGGTCCAGCCTTATAAGAATGGCCTACATCCACTATTTTGGTATTGTTGTTTGTATGGGAATTCTCGATTACAAATTTTATCAAGAAATTCCGGTCCGGGGGTCCTTCTACAATGAGGATTGTATAATGTATTTATAGCTCTGAGGCTGTCACGTGAAAGGGTGATACATTAAATGATGTACATATGAAAGGGTGATGCATTCAATGCCCTTGTGCATGTGCATCTGAATGATAAGCATTTAATGAACCAGTTGAACTGTTGATTATCCATCTATTAATGCTTTGTTCGAGGTGCAGCTCGGACCGCCTGAGTTGCTCGGACCACCTAAGCTTCTCGATATTCAAGAGTTCCTCGAAGAGGCATTATTCCTCGGAGTGTGTGAGTTCCTCGGGGAAGCAGTGTTCCTCGGGGAACTAGTCTTCCTCATTGTAGTCTTGTTCCTCGGAGCCCGTGGGTTCCTCAGAAGTGTTTGTTATTTCCATGTAGATAGCCACGTGTCTTCATATGATTGGTCCATGTCAGCAGATTAAATTTGGTATCAACAGAAGCCCCCAATGTTTCATAGTTCGAAATTTGAGGAGTATGGAGCATTCTTTCTCGGAGTGTGGTAGCTTTAAAGAGTCTTCCTGATTTTTAGGAGCGTTTCCCTTGTATTTATTTCTCCTTCCCAATTCATAGAATCATGCTTTTTTGGACTTTCCTGCGTGCTTCGATTCCCGCGTCACTTTTCGTCTTTCTAGCCGTTATTGTCCGCTTTGATTCCCGCACCACTTTTTATTTTTTTAGCCGCCGGTAACGTAATCATCCTTTTTTGTAATCATTACTTCACCATTTCCCAAGGCAAGGTATTTAAACTTCACAGACACTCCCATCGTCTTTTACCTTTTCAAATTTTTTATCTTCGAGTTTTACATCATTTCTTCCTTCTCTCTTGTGCGTTCATCTTTTCCATCGTTCGTTATCAGCGGATCCATTCTTTTCCTGTAAGATCTTCTTCCTTCTTCTTCATTTCTTTTATTCATCATCATGGTTTACTCTGTTGAGTCTCTTGAAAAGTTTCGCTCTGATTTTTCCATTCCCTCTTGGGTTGTCTTGGAAGAGCTTTCTGAGCCTTCTGATTATTTCAATTTGGCTGAGGGACATTGGTTCCCCAGCCTTTTTATTGCTGAATGTGGATTCTCTTTTCCACCAAATCCCTTGTGTCTGGAATTCTGTCATTATTTTGACGTCGTTCCTGCGAGAATATCCCCCAACACATGGATAATAGTTAATGGGGTGCATAAATTAAATCAAGTCCATGGGACTCGCGTAGGAATTCCAGAAATCATGTACTGCTATAGATGGGCAGTTAATGATAATATTTTTTATTTAAAAACTAGATTTTTAAATAGAGCCTTAGTAGTCAATCTCCCTGATGCCAATAGGGATTATTTTGAACACGGGGTTGTCATAAAAAATTGGCAACACCCTCCATTAACTGGAGATGAGGTTTACCAGGGTCCCAGATGCCCTCCTTATGGCAATGGGATAGGTTATTTTTATTTTATTTTATTTATTTTGAAATCATGTTTCCTTTATGTTTGATAAAATGTGACACTGATAACAATGTTTGTTTATTTGCAGTTGATAACAAAAGAAAGTGCCCAAAAGAAGCAGATGTCAATATAAGGCATTTGAAGCTTATCTGGAGTTTGCATCAGAGTGTTGCCGACGAGCACATTTGATCATCTTCGTATCTGCTCCAGTACAAGAGCTACACCACTTCTTTCACTGCTCGTCCAGTGATAAGTGAATCAGAGCCAGTGCCAGCTTCCACCAGCTCATCGCCTGAATCTCATATTCCTTTAAGTGAAAGGATGAAGAAGAGAAGACCTCCTACCCTATTTGAGAAGACTGCCTCCGGTTCTGGGGAGGAAAAAAGGAGTAGGATTGATGTCCCAAAGGAGGGGACGAAGAAGAATGATGCAGCTCCTCCGGTTGCTTCTGCTAAAGTTGTCGAGAATGTTGCTGAGAAGCCCGCAGTGGCTCCGAGCAGGTCTGCTACTCTTGGAGAGGTGATTGTGATATCACCGACCAAGGGTTCTTCCTTGGTTGAATCAGTACCTGTTCCCCCGAGGAGGCTGAAGAAGAGCTCCTCAGTCAATTTGGCTGACACCTTTACTCAGCCCCCAGCTGCTGGGACTGGAGTTCCCACTTTTGTTCCCCCGAGCTCTGCCATGAGATCAGTAAAGTCCTGGATCATTCCCGAGGTCCAAGGTACTGAAGAAAACCTTACTCGGGATATGGTTACCTCACTAGCTGCTCGTCATCTTGCTTCTGTAAGTCTCTTTACTTTGAATTTTTCATATTTTCCTTTGTTATTTCTTGTTTCTAACTTGCTTTCTTTTTCTGTTCACAGTTGACGAGCTGCTTCAATATAATCCTGAAGAAGGATGAAGTGATTAAGGCTTCTTGCTCCTCGTCCAGTGTGGAGGGAGCTCTGGAAGAAGCTACCAAATCTATGGCAGATTCTCGCCAGAAGTATGCCACTGATAAGGCTATTTGGGAGAAGAAGCTTGCCTCCAACGAGAAGGAGAAAGCTTGAGTTATTGAAGCCTCCAAGGAGTTGGAGAAGAGAATAAATGCCTTGGAGAAGGCAAATAAGGAGCTTGAAGAGAAGCTCAAAACTGCTGGAGAGCTGGAAAATAAACTCAAAGTTACCGAGGAGGAGTTGGCTAAACTTCAGGAAGTAGGTCGGCAGAAGGAGGAGGTAGAAAATAAGTTGAAGGCTGCTGAGAACCTGCTGTCCGAGAAGCTCTCCTCGGAGAAACTGAAGAGGAAAACCGCCGTGAAGAAGTACTTCAGCTCTGGATGGGACAAGGGGTGGAATAAGGGGTTGGCTGCCATGGTATCTCAAGTGGACTATGGCAGTCTAAAGTACTTTAGGGATGGATGGGTCGCTGCCCTTCAGGAAATGAAGGTCGACGAGTCCTTCGAGCTCTTCCAGAGACATATCCCTGGTCCCCCTCCAACTCCAGAAGAATTAGAAGAGGACGAAGCTACCTCTGAGGAGTCTTCAATGGTGATGGGAGATCATGCCCTAACCATTATGCCCGTTGCCGAGGAAGATCAGCACATCATTTCCTCCTCCGAGCAACTGCCTACTCTACCCGAGCAACTATCTCTTCCCTCTGAGCAACCTACCTCTTCATCCCAGCCTCCCGAGAAGGTTTTGGGAGATAAGGAAAAGGTTCAGTGTTGTTCGGTTTTCTCTTTATTTTGTTTCTTTTCATCAAATATAACTCAGAAGATGTAACTCTTAATTATGATCTAATAAAACTTGAACTTTTTTCCATACTGTTGTTCATCTTATATTCATACTCTGCTTGTTTCTTTTATTGATGATTGCTCTTTCTCTTCTCTGCTAGTTTCTGGCCAAGATGGAACTGCTATATGCCCATGATACAAAGTTGTTGCAGCAATGTAATGAGTACTTTAAGGCTGGTCACACAAACTTGAGTGCTGCACAAGTTGCCGACATCCTCGGACAGGATGCTTCAGAACAGGCAGTTGAAGCATATCAGTACCTGAAGTGTCTACTTGACCGAGCAGTGGCCAATAATGTGGCTTACTATGAAATGATCGAGGATCTCCAGTGCACCCTCGAAGACCTTCAGAATCAATACAAGGAATCAACTGCTCTGTTGCATGAGGGTTACGAGAAGAAATACAAACTGATCATGGATGACAAGGGCTACGAGAAGCTTTTTGCTGGGTATGATCTGAGGGAGAGAACTTTAAAGGGTGAGGTCGAGGAATGCAGACAGATTTCCAAGTTGCTGGAGCAAGAGAACAACAACTTGCAAAAAGAGCTATCACAATTGAAGTCTGCAGCCTCCACTTCCAGTGCCTTGATCCCAGTGACCGATGAGGGATTCTCGTTCCTAGAGGTTGAGAATGCCAAGTTGAGGGACGAGTTGGAGACTTTGAGGAGCTCTGTCACCTCTTCATCTTCTCGGGGACGAGCAAGAGCTCCTCGAGGATGAGGAAGAGCAGCTCGGGTTCTTGTCGAGGAACAGAGAACTCAGTCTGCGTTAGAGAACCAAGCTTTCCAATTAATGGCGAAGAACCAGGCTTTGTCTGATATGTCAAAGAAGATTAGGGACTTGGAAAAACAGCTCTCTGCGCAGAAGTCAGTCTTGCAGAATAAGGAGCCTTTCATCAAGAATCTCCATGAGCAGCTAGAAAAGCTAACATATCAATTCCACAAACAGCCCAGGGAGTTCTGGATGGCTGGATACAACGAAGCATTATTCCACTTGGACGACCGTATCCAGAATGCCAACAATGAGGGCTACAAGCAAGGCTGGATGAATGCCTTAGGTGTGTTGAAGCTCGAACAAGGTCATTATCTGTGGGACTACGATGATCCCGGGTCGCTCGACTTGCCTGTGCCACCATACAATTTGGACATGGATTGGATCCCTACTCGGGCCATTCCTCAGAGCTTAATTTCAAAGTATCTCGGTGACTACAAATTACATTCTCAAATCGAGGTATCTCGTCCCGAGCATCTTTTTGATCGACCATCCGTGATGAATACAAGGATGTTGAAAGATCTTAATTTCATCAATTCTCCTCTGTCTTTAAATGATCCGTCTGCTGGCGAGGAACCTGTGTCAAAAGCAGAGGGGAAGAGACCAGTAGAATAGGAATTTTCAATGTAATAGTTAGTATACATTTCAATATCAATGTACTTGTAATTTATTTTGAATTCAATGAAAAACTCTCATTTTGTTTGCAAATCTTGATTGATATTGTCTTGTAGTTATCAAACACTTTATATTTGCGTATATCTGTTAAAAAAATAACAATATTGTGTTGTTTGTCAACCAACTCAGTAATAATTAAAAATTACAAGTATCAGTATTGTTGCTCGATCACTTAATAATAAAGTAATGAGTATAAAAATGTTGTTTAAAATTTTTCCAACCAACCAAGGTCGTTAAATTATGCTTGTCGACCAACTACAGTTAGTGGGTTTTTATCCTCGACCAGCCATACTTGATAGATTTTTCATAAAATGTGTTCGACCAACCAAGGTCGATAAATTATGCTTGTCGACCAACTACAGTTAGTGGGTTTTTTATCCCCGACCAGCCATACTTGGTAGATTTTTCATAAAATGCGTCCAACCAACCAAGGTCGATAAATTCTTCTTGTCGACCAACTACAGTTAGTGGGTTTTTATCCCCGACCAGCCATACTTGGTAACTTTTGCACTTTCTGGAATAATCTTACCTCTCGACCAACATAAGTTGGCATTTGCGAGAATATTTTGTTTCCTAGCCAAACAGGTTGGCATTTTTAGGAATATTTCGTTTCCTAGCCAAACAGGTTGGCATTTTTAGGAATATTTCGTTTCCTAGCCAAACAGGTTGGCATTTTTAGGAATATTTTGTTTCCTAACTAACCGAAGTTGGCATTTTTAGGAATATTTTGTTTCCTAACCAACCGAGGTTGGCATTTTTAGGAATATTTTATTTCCTAACCAACCGAGGTTGGCATTTTTAGGAATATTTTGTTTCCTAGCCAACGGTTGGCATTTTTAGGAATATTTTGTTTCCTAACCAACCGAGGTTGGCATTTTTAGGAATATTTTGTTTCCTAACCAACCGAGGTTGGCATTTTTAGGAATATTTTGCTGCTGAGCAGTCTGAGCTTTGCCGAGTTTTGCTGAGTAGTGTGTAGCACTAGTATTCCCCGAAAAATTCTCAATAAAAGGAGAGACTTTAGCAGAATATCTTCATTTTATTCATACTGATGGAACTGTGTTACATATACATCACTGATAATACTTGCGCAGATGCTCTGCGTTCCATGCATTCTTAAACTCTTCGCCTTCTAAAGTTGCTATTCGATAAGTTCCTGGTCGAACAACTTCTGTAACTCGGTATGGTCCATGCCAATTTGCCTCCATTTTGTTATGCTTTTGAATTACTTGCTTCAGCACATAGTCTCTTTCTTTCAGGTCGCAATTCTTCACCCTTTTGTTGTAGAACAAAGTTGTTCGCTGCTGGTAAGCAGCATTTCTAATGACTGCTTCTTCTCTGACCTCCTCGAGCATGTTTAAATCCAGTCTTCTCATTAGGTCATTGACAGGGGAATTGAAATTCAGAACCCTGTGTGTTGGGAGGCCCAACTCGGCAGGTATAACGGCTTCAGTTCCAAACGCCAGCATATATGGTGTTTCTCCAGTTGCTACTCGGGGAGTAGTTCGGTAAGCCCAGAGTACTGATTGTAGCTCGTTGATCCAATTCGATTTTGCATCATCCAGTCTTTTCTTCAAGCCATTTAGCAGCGTTCTGTTTGTCACTTCAGTTTGTCCATTGCTTTGAGGATGGCCTGGTGCTGAGTGGACCTTCAAAATGTTTGACTGATGACAATAGGCGGCAAACTCCTTGTTATCAAATTGTGTTCCATGGTCTGTGGTGAAGGCATGAGGGAGACCATATCGGCAAATGATGTTCTTCCAAACAAATTGGTACACCTTCTCGTACGTCATGTCAATGAGTGGCTCAGCTTCTACCCACTTAGTAAAATAATCCACTGCGACGACGAGGTACTTGAACTTTCCTCGGGTCGTTGGCAATGGCCCAACCAAATCAATTCCCCACATGGAAAATGTCCAAGGGGAAGTTATGGGTGTCAACAATGCTTGTGGAGTTCTTCGGATGGAGGAAAAGCGCTGGCACTTGTCACACTTCTTGGCGTAGGCTATACAATCAGCCCTCATCATCGGCCAGTAGTATCCTTGCGTCATTACCCTTTGTAAAAGCGTCTGACCTGCTACATGTGCTCCATAGGATCCTTCATGGATCTCTTCAATTAATTCTTTCACCTCGGAGGGGTGTACACATCTCTGCAAACCTGCCATAATTCCTCGTCTATATAAAACACCATTAGTTAATACATACCGAGCAGCTTTAAACTTTAATTTTTTGGCAGCGAGCTTATCAATTGGCAATTCTCCCTCCTCGATATACGCCCTGATGAAATCCATCCAAGATGGTCCTAAATCAAGGGTGATAAAGTTCATCATTTGATCTTCATCTATGCTCCGACCAGCTAACACTTCAATTGGGATCGTTCGTCGTAGCTCGGTGCGAGTAGCTGATGCTAGTCGAGCTAGGGCGTCTGCTCTCGCATTCTCCATTCTTGGTATTCTGACCAGCTGAATAGCGGCAAATTCTGACACCAGCTCCTTTGCCTTTGCATGATATCTGATCATTAATTCTCCTCTAACTTCATATACTCCCATCATTTGGTTTACTATCAATTGAGAGTCACTGAAGATCACAACCTGCTGAGCCTCCATAATTTTTGCCAAGTTAAGCCCTGCAATCATGGCCTCATATTCAGCCTCATTGTTGGAAGCTTTGAATTGGAAACGCAAGGCGTATTCCATGTCGACCTCGTCCGAAGTGCTCAAAATTATCCCCGCGCCACATCCTGCAATGCAAGATGAGCCATCTACATATAGCCTCCATATAGGTAACTCGTCATCAAATTTCTGATCAGTCAGAGTTCCTCGGTGAAATATTTGTTGCTTCCTTTCATCCTCCCCTGGTATTTCTTGCTCCTTGTCGATCATCTTTTCTCGCCCTTTTACCAACCGGAGTTGGTCTGAGCTTGAATTTGATGATCCTGTTACATCCACGAGCTCTTTTATTAATCGGAGTTGGTCTGAGCTAATGTCTGTTGATCCTGTAACATCCACAGGTTGATCAGCGAGCAACTTTTTCTCCTCGGGGGAATCAGGGTAGGTGAACTCTGCTATAAAATCTGCTACAGCCTGCCCTTTTAGCGATGATCTGGGTTCATAGACTATATCATATTCACCGAGCTCTATTGCTCATTACATCAATCTCCCTGATTTTTCTGGTTTATGAAGGGCTTGCCTCAATGGAATATCGGTATATACTACTATGGTATGAGCTTGAAAGTATGGCCTCATTCTCCTACTCGCTTCAATCAACGCCAGTGCTAACTTTTCTAGCCTTGGATATCTGATCTCTGCTCCTCGGAAGGCCTTACTTGTGTAGTAAATTGGTTTTTGCACTCCACTCTCCACTCTGATCAACGCCGAGCTAACTGCATTTTTCGATACTGCTAGATACAAGTACAATTTTTCTCCCATAACTGTCATGGATAACAGTGGAGGTGCTCCCAAGTATTTCTTTAAATATTGAAAAGCCTTCTCACATTCATCATTCCACTCAAAATTCTTTCTGAGTGTCTTAAAGAATGGGATACATCTGTCAGTTGCTCGAGACACAAATCTGTTGAGTGTTGCTACTCGTCTTGTAAGACTTTGCACCTCTTTCTTCGTCGTTGGAGATCGCAGCCCTAATAGAGCTTTGATCTTTTCAGGATTTGCTTCAATGCCTCATTGATTAACATTGTACCCGAGAAACATGCCTTCTCGTACTCCAAAGATGCACTTCGTCGGGTTCAGCTTCATTTGATATTTATCTAGTTGATCAAAAGTCTGACTTAAGTCAACTAGATGATCGACAGCTTTCTTGCTTTTCGTCAGCATATCGTTAACATAGACTTCCATATTGTCATTGATTTGTTCAGCAAAGACCTTGTTCATCAGCTTCTGATATGTCGCACCTGCATTTTTCAAACCAAAAGGCATAACATTATAACAATAAGTTCCCCTAGGGGTAATGAAAGAAGTACTCTCCCTGTCTTCAGGTTTCATTTTTATCTGATTGTAACCAGAATAAGCATCCATGAAGTTCAACAACTCGTGTCCCGAGGTAGCATCCACCAGTTGATCAATTCGGGGAAATGGAAAGTGATCCTTTGGGCATTCTTTGTTGAGATCGGTGAAGTCTACACACATCCTCCACTTGTTGTTTTTCTTTTTTACTATCACCACATTTGCTAGCCAGTCTGGATATTTAACATCTTCAATGAAACAAGCTTTCTGGAGCTTCTCGACTTCCTCCTGTATAGCTTGATTCTTCTCGGGACTGAATACTCTTCTTCACAGGCTTGATCTCCTTATTCACATTGAGTTCGTGATATAAGAAGTTTGAGTCTATCCCTGGCATATCTTCATGACTCCATGCAAAAGTTTGTCTTCTGCTTCTAAGGAAAGTTATCAATTCCTGTTTTAATGAGGCTTCCAATGATGAACCTATTTGAGTAGTTCGTTCAGGGTGCTCGTCGTCCAGAATGATGTTTTCAGTAACTTCTACCACTTGACCCTTCACGAGTTGCGACTCATCTCGAGGATCCAATGTTTCAATCTCTGCACCTTCATCGACTTGGTAGGTAGTAGTCTTTTTCTTTGATTCTTCCAGTTCTTCTTGCTCGGCGGATGAATAATAGCATTCCCGAGCTACTTTCTGATCACCTTTCACAACTCCTACTCCAAAGTTTGTTGGAAATTTTAGGCACTGATGTACTGTAGATGGTACAACCTCGAACTTCTTCAATCCTACTCTTCCCATGATGATATTGTACGATGATTGAACATTCTTATCCATCACGAAAAAGCGTATTCTTTCTGTCCAACAAGCAGGCCACGTACCAATGAATATATCCAACTTGATCGTCCCAAGCGAAAATACTTTCTCGCCAGCAAAACCGATGAGGGGTCTGTGATAAGGCTCCAGTTGAGATAACCTTAGATTTAAACTATCGAAGCACGAGTAGAACATGATGTCTGCCGAGCTACCATTGTCGACCAGTACCCTTGAAATCATAACCTCCTTCATCCTCATTTTGATCACCAGTGGATCATCGTGAGGATATAAAACACCTGCAAGGTCATTCTTTGAAAAACCGATGACCAATTTCTCCTTGTTCACCTTTCTCGGGCGATCTTCCTCAGCTAAATTGATTCGCTAAATATACGAGCAAGCTTGAGCCTCACCGAGGTAAGCTTTTCTCTCTGCAGTAAGGTCTCCTCCTCCTGCATCTCCTCCTGTAATAACATTACAATCAAATGACCCAAAGCGTATTGAAAATACCTCTCGTTCTGGCTGCCTTAGTTTCTTGGGAAGATCGGGGTCATCTTCTGGATCAACTTCATGATTTCTCTTCTTGTTCTCCTCTGCTCGATGAGGATATCTGGACCTCTCTCTAGTTCGGTCGTTGTTTCTTCTTTCGCCTCCCCGATCAACATACTTTGCTAGCTTTCCTCGTCGTATGAGTGTTTCAATATCATTCTGAAGAGCTATGCAATTTTTGGTCATATGGCCATGATCCTTGTGGAACTCGCAATATTTTTCCCTATTCCTCGTGTCAGGGTCTACCTTCATTTTCTTTGGCCAGTTTAACTCCTCGTTGTTCTTAATTTCTTCCAGGACGTGGTTGATATTTACCTTCAAAGGTGTGTAATTATCAAATTTTCTCAAGACTTCCCATGTCACCACCATTGTTCTTATGTTCTTTCTTCTTAGCTTTATCACCTTCCACCTTGGTTTCTTTGGCGTCCATATTCTTCTTCGCAGACATAACCTCCTCGGCATTCATAATATTGGACGCTTTTCCCATCAGGTCCGACATGGTTCGAGGTGGATCTTTGGCCAAAGTGTAGTACAACTTGTTTGGCAGTAGTCCACTCATCAAAGCGGTAATCACTGTCTTCTCCTCATAATCAATGACTTCGAGTTTCTCGTTATTAAAACGAGTTATATACTCTCTGGTACTCTCACCAGCTTTTTGTCTAACACTTAACAAATGTGCTACTCGTTTAACTGGCTTGGCTCCAAAGCAGAAATTTCCAATGAATAACTCGGCCAGTTAAAGAAAAGTTGAAATCTTACCCCGAGGAAGATTATTATACCATATTTGAGCAGATCCGGTAAGTGTTCCCGAGAATGCTCTGCATCTCATCTCATCTGGGACAACATAGATGTAGGCTGCAGCTTGGTATTGTTCTATATGAAGGACAGGGTCAGTCTTCCCATCATACTTGGGAGTCATAACAGGTGCTTTGAACTTTGATGGTGTTGGAAAATCAACAATATCCTGGACAAAAGGTGTTCCTCGAACAAAGGTTCGTTGTAGAGGGTTCTTGGCCATAGCCATTTCCCCTAATCTATCCTCCAGCCTCTGAATAGATCCTTTCCATGCATCATTTCCTTCCTCGGGCCTATTGGTTCGAGCAGCCGATCGTGTTGAAGTGGCTTCCTGGGATTTATCTTGACGAGCAGCTGGTCGGTCATAGGATTTATCTTGACGAGCAGCTGGTCGCGACTGGGCAGATCCCTCCCTTAAATCTGATGGTCGTCGAAAGCTCCTCGGCACTGCATTAAGAGGACTTTTGTTCCTCCTAGGGCCTAATCGGTCGAAAGGAGAAACCCTACTTAATCTTTCCAATGCACTGGTCCTTTCTGGGGAGAGGGTGACACGTTGTTCAGTATCTGTGGCTCGCACTGACGAAGTTCGTCCAAGTTGATAAGAAAAATCTTCAGACTCCTCATTGCGATATGAATTAGTATGCCTAGTGCGCGAAGAAGGCGCACGGGTATTTCTTTGAATGCTTAGTGGTCCGGAATGGGATGATGCACCGCCATGGAGGGTTTGGATGAGTTGTCGCATTGTTTCTTGCATAACGGTCTGACCCTGAGCCAGATTTGCCATTATTCCAGTCAGATCTGGAATAATTGGTGGAGCAGATGGATTTGGAGGGGTTCCAACGTTTCGATTGCTGGATTCAGGAATATCAGCCATTGGTAATGGATTGTTTTTGTGAGAAAATGATATTACCAGTCGATTTCCCACAGACGGCGTCAATCTGTTGATGTAAAAAATTAGATCACTCTAATAATCCAATCACAGATAAATAAATGAGACAAAAGATTTTAAAGTGGTTCATCCTTATAAGAATGGCCTACATCCACTGTTTTAGTATTGCTGTTTGTATGGGAATTCTCGATTACAAATTTTATTAAGAAATTTCGGTCCGGGGGTCCTTCTACAATGAGGATTGTACAATGTATTTATAGCCCTGAGGCTGTCATGTGAAAGGGTGAGACATTAAATGATGTACATATGAAAGGGTGATGCATTTAATTCCCCCATGTGCATGTGCATCTGAATGATAAGCATTTAATGAACCAGTTGAACTGTTGGTTATCCATCTACTAATGCTTTGTTCGAGGTGCAGCTCGGACCGCCTGAGTTGCTCGGACCGCCGAAGCTTCTCGGTATTCAAGAGTTCCTCGGAGAGGCATTGTTCCTCGGAGCGTGTGAGTTCCTCGGGGAAGCAGTGTTCCTCGGGGAACTAGTCTTCCTCGTTGTAGTCTTGTTCCTCGGAGCGCGTGGGTTCCTCAGAAGTGTTTGTTATTTCCATATAGATAGCCACGTGTCCTCATATGATTGGTCCATGTCAGCAGATTAAATTTGGTATCAACAACTGTGGACTAATAAAATTCTTTCTCGTCTCATATGCCTCCTCGAGTGCACCAAGAGACAGACAGGCCCAGCCAGAGCAATCGGCAGAACAGGCTCAGGGGACAATGAACGCAATGGAGGTTGCCGCGATAGTTACACAAGCGGTGAATGCAGCCTTAGCAGTGGTGCAGCAGGCCCCACTGATTAAGCGTGAAAAGTAGCGCGTGTCAAACGCCCATCAATGTTTTCTGTTCACCGCCTTAATACAAAAACCTAAACTTATGACTACACTCAAAAAGGGAGTATAGCGGTCAAGTCCGGGTATTAAAAATCCACAGAGACGAGTTGCTAGAATTTAATGGATTTAATGCTTCTAAAATAAAAGTGTAAAAGATATTTGGTAACAAAAATAAAAGATAATAACAGGAAAAGATTATACTAGGCGAGTGTATTTAAACTAAAATAACAAAGTGAATAAAAACTATAGAATGCGACTAATATCCCTCAAATTGAGTTAATGCGTATAAATGGTTACATGGGACTACGAATTATTGGGATTGCGTCTCGTTTCGTCAATTAGTTAAATTAAGAGTTGTCACACCCCTAAATTTGCATAAAAGACTAATAAGATTTTGGCGTCAACCAATAACCCAGAAATTACGCACGCAAGGTCGTAAATACGGTGCATACATGATATACACCGTTAAATTTCCTAGGCGTAAAAACTAGGACAATGCACTCGAAATAAATACGTCAATCTCCATCACCAAAGCGAAGCAACAAATCAACCCTACGTGAGTTCCATTAATCGTACCCTAATTTAAAATAGCCGCTACGCATGATTAAAAGCATTAAATAAATGAACTAATTAATTAAAGCACAACTAATTAATTTAACACTACAAATTAATTTAACTAGGTAAGAAATGAATATGCATGGAAAATAAAGCAAATACAATTTAAAGGAGACAATGAATAGTAGCACTTACATTAATGGAGAAATTACACAAAGAAAATGGAGGAGAGGGGTGTCTTCACAAAATCCCCAAAAATACTTCTCAAACGCTAACCTAAAAACTAAGTAAAATGAAGAGAGCTACAAAAATAAACAAAGTGTTCTTTTTATACTAAGTTGGAATAAACAAAGAAAGAAAAAAGAGAAAAGAAAAGAAAATGGGTTTAAGTTACACATTAAAAAAAAGGAAAAAAGAAAATAGAAAATGGAAAAGAAAAAGAAAAAGAAAAAGAAAGAACCAAAATCTAGGCCAAAATACAGAGTCCCGGTCGACCGGGATCTCCAGTTGCAGCCCACTGCAATCCCATCATTTCTTCCATGCCAAGAACTCCAACTCCACAAAAATGGACCAGCCATGGTTGCCCTTTAATGGCCGAGACCCACCATGCAAAATGAATTGCAAAACCTGAAACTCCGTGCTCATGTTGGAGACCGTGTGTTGTGCCCAAGCCGAGACCAACACAAACCAAAACCTAGACCTCCAATATATGTGTTGGACAAAACCCACCATGGTTGAAGTCAAGACCCACTTCCATCATTAATGGTCAAAACTCAAGCTTCAAAAATGGTCAAAGAGATCCATTTGCGCGTGTGGTCAAATATCCTACCTCAATTTCGGATCAAAGTCCCGGATTTGGAACGAACCCAAAACCCGAGCCAAAACCCAAATGGCCATCTTCATTTGGTGTCAAAAACGAAGTAGGGACACAAAGGGAATTAATGGATTTGTTATTAAAGAAGAAAAAGGACATGGATGTAATTAATAAAATTGTTAATGAATTTTTTATAATTCTTTCCGATTAAAGGTCCGTGTTTCCTTCGTTCGGACTCCGATTCGTGCACTGTTCGTGTCCACGTGAAGCTTAGCCCGAGGGATACAACTTCCGTGAAGACTTCGGGTAAAAAATCCGAAGTGTAAAATTACGAAAATCCCCCTGAACGTGCGAATCGCGACGGAACTTTACCAGAACGCGCCCAAACTTCATAATAAGCACTTTAATACCTATAAAAGCTCAATTATACCTCAAATAACATTTTAGCATATAAAATGGAGGTTGTCTTATTAACGAGCATAATTATAGGCATTAAAGTACCCGAGGGGGCTAAAAAGCCTAAGTTCGAGGGTAATTAAATGCATAATTCGATACGAATCACACCCCCTAACTTACACATTGCTAGTCCCTAGTAATGAAATTCAACGCAAGAAGAACTATAAGAAAATCACAACATGTATATATGCATTGAAATATAAATGCCACTTTCGTAGGGAACACGATTGCATTTAGCATATGCAATAAGTCGTTAAACCCCTAGGTTACCCTAGTGGACGAGTGTCATCTCGTGAGGGTTTTCAGGGATGAAACCCACAAACATCATATGGTTTTCTCAAAATATGCCCAAACCAACATGCGACAAGACCAACAATAATGAAAAAGATTTCATACGCATTATTAGCAAAGTGAATGAATTCACACAAAAGTCCGTATTATTAACATTATAGAATGCACCTCATAGAATTGTAACCTTAAAATGTGAGAGGGGAGCGAGCACATGCAAAGTGTGATTTGGCAAAAACTTAAATAAATCGGATCAAAATCATATATTCAATCATCACAGGCATTACACTCATCAAGAGAATTCACTCGAAACAAGCAGTTAACACACGGAACATGCGGGCATAAAGGGTAAATGTAAATGGAAACTAGGCCGCACACATGTCAAAAATGAAGAACGCTATATATAAAATGAAAAATTGTAATCTAAATGAAAGATACCGCTCATTAAAGGAGGCGAAATGCATTTTTACAGATTATCAAAACTATTTCAGCTTTTAAATTAAATTCACCCTAAGATCACATAGAACTTGTATAGGGTTATAATGTAGGTTAGGCTAGGGTTATGAAATGAAATTACTATGTACGGATTCAAAGTGTTCGGATATGAAAACTCGGGATAATGGAAAATGCGGGAAATTTTAAAAATTGGAAAACAAGTTCCAAACAAGCATTAAATATAACAAATGGAGAGTAATCAAAGCTTATTGAACTATATACACAACATATACAAATTTATCTTTCTTTTTTTTTTCTTCTTTTTCTCATGTTTTTTTTTGTTTTCTTTTGCTTTTTGCTTTCTCCTTTTCTCTTTTTTCACATCTCTTTCTTTTCTTTTCTCACTCTTTTCATGCTCAAATTGCAACCATACGCAACATCATTCAATCCCAAGTAATATTCCAAACAAAGGTATGGAAGGTAATATATATGGTATATAACTCCAATTCGGAGTTGGTTATGGGATTTGGGTTATGAAACGAAAGGCTATATTTAGGCTCAAAGGGGTTGACGAGGGTAAATATATAAGGTGAGGTCAAGGTAAATATTTTTGATATAACAAAGATGGCCTCTGATCATTTCCAAAAGTTTACGCAATTCCCGTGTTAAAACAATATATGAAAATCATGATCAAGTAATACATTTCAAGAATGAACTCAATTAATAAACGGTCAAATGAAAGAATAGTGAGATTACCAACGAATTCAACGTTTTCAAAGAGGAAAGAATAGTGTATACACTCACAAACGACAAAAGGTACAAGGCTTACTCGGTGTAAGTATATACAATGCAACAAAAAATTACCGAGTTATAAAAATCTTAAACCAAATCAATAGAACAATAAAAGTGCATGTGCTCATGGGATTAAAGTTTAATTCATGAAGTTATTCACAAAATCAATAATCGAGGACTAAAGACGAACAATTTCTAAAATCGAGAACATGTATCATTGGGTTGTCAATTGGATCGGGCAATTATTGAAATTTATCATCGGAAACAAGGGCAAAAAGCCCAAAAAAAAGAAAAAAGAAAGAAAGAAAATCTTTTTGAAATTTTTGAATTTTTCTAAGAAAAGCATACTAAGTAACTTACATGTGATCAAAAACATGGACTAAATAAAGAAATGGATAGAATATCTCACACCCCCTAACTTAAAACTGGACATTGTCCTCAATGTAAATTAAGAACCAGGTCAAAGAGAGGAAAAGAGCGATATTACCCCAAATTGGAGCGATCCCCATAAGAATAAGTCCAAAGCATCTACAAAATAAGTTAGTATCGAGCATAGCAAAAACAAATAACAAAAATTTAACTAAGTACACTAGACTAAATTAAAAAGGAAAGAAAAAATAAAAAGAAAGAATTAAAAGCTAACTATATACAATCTACTATTTAGGCTTCACACAAACTCTACACTAGAAGTCTAAATAGTTGAGGGTCCACCATGAAAATGATTTGACTTTGGAGGATAAGCAGTGTACCCTCACATACAAGCATGCCTTCCGAAAAATATGAATTCCGTTTGAACAACGGAAGGCATGTGTAAGGCGGAAGAAAGGAACCATCGTCAATTAAAATTTTTGGAGGGACGATGGGGGATTTGGATTGAACAGGTGACAAAAACATGTGGGGACCGAGAAAAGCCGAATATCCTCCCAAAGATTTAGCAAGTGTAATGGGAGGTGGCGCACATGAGGGAAAAGATGCCTTCATGGAAAGCAACTCGAGCAAGTACTCCTCATCGGTGAAAGGGTTGAACGTTTTGAAGTTCGGAACCGATTCATCGGGTACTTGTGACGGTGTGATAACGGAGAATGAAAATGGGGTGGAAAGAAATTTAAACTCAAGAGATGAGTTATCATCGCTCAGAGTTGGAATTTCAAAGGAGATAGGATCATTCTCAATGAAACTTTCTTCTTTGGGATCCAAAGAAGAAATCATTGCATTGCAAATGGATACTATATCCATTTCATCCCCGCTTTCCTTCTCAATTACAAGATGGGCCAAGTGACGAATGGTTTGTTCCAAAGTAGGCATAAAAACATCATTTGGTTGAAAACATTACTCGACTTCAAAAGTCTCGAAAGAGAAATCGTCGTTGGATTTGAATAATAAATCCAAGTCTTGCTCCCAACAATGATTTTCTTCCAGATAACGTTCTCCATACCTCTCATTCTCAAGCATAAGCAAACCCTCGCCAAATGTCATACGCCGAGGTGCGGATGCTTGAAAATTAGGAGTTTAAAAATCATTAGCGGCACTAAAGTTAAACTCATTATTATAGGAATTTTGAAAGCTATTGCAATTCGTTTCAAAATTCCTATTATAAGGAGGTAGAGGCCCAAAATCATTATCTACATCATCAAAATTCCAATAACCCAAGTTTTGACTTTCGTTATACTCACCCAAAGTCATTTTTGAATTTGTAAATTTTTGGAATTCTAAGTATTAACCGAAAGTCATAGGTTTGCGAGAATTTTGAGAATTATCATAATGATTACCGAAAGAATTGGAATAAGACATGCTTACCCCGAAAATGGCTCGAAGTGGCGAATTCCACAAAGTAGATGTGCACGCTAAAAATTCAAGAAGTTCTTGGTGCTCAAATGTAGAAGTCCTACAAAAATATTAAGCAAAAAATACAAATAGAAAGAAAACACTACGAAATACTAAATCAAATAAATTCTAAAACAAACAAGTCCCCCGCAACGGCGACATTTTGATTAAGCGTGAAAAGTAGCGCGTGTCAAACGTCGATCGTTGTTTTCTGCTCACCGCCTTAATACAAAAACCTAAACTTATGACTACACTAAAAAAGGGAGTATAACGGCCAAGTCCGGGTATCAAAAATCCACAGAGACGAGTTGGTAGAATTTAATGGATTTAATACTTCTAAAATAAAAAGTGTAAAAGATATTTGGTAACAAAAATAAAAGATAACAATAGAAAAAGATTGTACTAAGCGAGTGTATTTAAACTAAATTAACAAAGCGAATAAAAACTATCGAATGCGACTAATATCCCTCAAATTGAGTTAACGCGTATAAATGGTTACATGGGACTACGAATTATTGAGATTGCGTCTCGTTTCGTCAATTAGTTAAATTAAGAGTTGTCATACCCCTAAATTTGCATAAAAGACTAATAAGATTTTGGCGTCAACAAATAACCCAGAAATTACGCACGCAAGGTCGTAAATACGGCGCATACATGATATACACCGTTAAATTTCCTAGGCGTAAAAACTAGGACAATGCACTCGAAATAAATACGTCAATCCCCATCACCAAAGCGAAGCAACAAATCAACCCTACGTGAGTTCCAATAATCGTACCCTAATTTAAAATAGCCGCTACGCATGATTAAAAGCATTAAATAAATGAACTAATTAATTAAAGCACAACTAATTAATTTAACGCTACAAATTAATTTAACTAGGTAAGAAATGAATATGCATGGAAAATAAAGCAAATAGAATTTAAAGGAGATAATGAATAGTAGCACTTACATTAATGGAGAAATTACACAAAAAAAATGGAGGAGAGGGGTGTCTTCACAAAATCCCCAAAAATACTTCTCAAATGCTAACCTAAAAACTAAGTAAAATGAAGAGAGCTACAAAAATAAACAAAGTGTTCTTTTTATACTAAGTTGGAATAAACAAAGAAAGAAAAAAGAGAAAAGAAAAGAAAATGGGTTTAAGTTACATATTAAAAAAATGGAAAAAAGAAAATAGAAAATGGAAAAGAAAAAGAAAGAACCAAAATCTCGGCCAAAATACAAAGTCCCGGTCGACCGGGATCTCCAGTTGCAGCCCACTGCAATCCCATCATTTCTTCCATGCCAAGAACTCCAACTCCACAAAAATGGACCAGCCATGGCTGCCCTTTAATGGCCGAGACCCACCATGCAAAATGAATTGCAAAACCTGAAACTTCGTGCTCATGTTAGAGACCGTGTGTTGTGCCCAATCCGAGACCAACACAAGCCAAAACCTAGACCTCCAATATGTGTGTTGGACAAAACCCACCATGGTTGAAGTCAATACCCACTTCCACCATTAATGGTCAAAACTCAAGCTCCAAAAATGGTCAAAGAGACCCATTTGCGCGTGTGGTCAAATATCCTGCCTCAATTTCGGATCAAAGTCCCGAATTTGGAACGAACGCAAAACCCGAGACAAACCCGAACCAAAACCCAAATTGCCATCTTCATTTGCTATCAAAAACGAAGTAGGGACACAAAGGGAATTAATGGATTTGTTATTAAAGAAGAAAAAGGAAATGGATGTAATTAATAAAATTGTTAATGAATCTTTTGTAATTATTTCCGATTAAAGGTTCGTGTTTCCTTCGTTCGGACTCCGATTCGCGCACCGTTCATGGACATGCGAAGCTTAGCCTGAGGGATGCAACTTCCGTGATGACTTCGGGCAAAAATCCTGAAGTATAAAATTACAAAAATGCCCCTGAACGTGCGAATCGCGACAGAACTTTATCGGAACGCGCCCAAACTTCATACTAAGCACTTTAATACATATAAAAGCTCAATTATACCTCAAATAACATTTTAGCATATAAAACGAAGGTTGTCTGATTAACGAGTATAATTATAGGCATTAAAGTATCCGATGGGGCTAAAAAGCCTAAGTTCGAGGGTAATTAAATGCATAATTCGATACGAACCAGGTTCAGGCAGTGGCACTAGTCCCAGTGCATCCATTTACTACTCCATGGGAAAGAGTGAGAGAGTCCTTTCAGAGGGCATGTCCCCCAGAGTTCATGGGCAGTTCAGATGTGGTTATTGCCAGTCAGAAGAAGAAGGACATACAGCGACACCTTCGTATGTATGAGTGCACTGAAGTTCAGAGGCAAGTTTTGGCTACCTTTAAGCTGAGAGGGGCAGCCTTACAGTGGTGGGAGTCCAATACTACTACCGAGGAGCGAGATTTGATTACTATCAGTGATTTCTGGGTGCGGTTCGATCGCAAGTACTTTCCTTCCACCATCAGAACTGAGATGAGGCGAAAACTTTTAGACCTCACCCAGGAAGGGAGGAAAGTTGTAGAATACGAGGAGGAGTTGATACGATTGATTAACTAGAGCTGGTGCTGGTAGGGCGACGGGAAAAATAGGTCTCTGGGGCTCCTGGTGAGCACCCTGCTGTCGAGGAACTCTATCCTTATCGGGGCACTCCTATTTCTTATGGCCACTTCTCAAAGATAGACTTGAGATCCAGGTATCATCAGCTACGCATCAGGGAGCAAAACGTAGATAAAATTGCTTTTCTGACGAGGTATGGGTCGTATGAATTCAGGGTTATGCCATTTGGGCTAACCAATGCCCCAGCAGTATTTATGGACTTGATGAACAAAGTATTCAGAGAGTTCTTGGATCAGTTTGTCATTGTCTTCATAGATGACATCCTAATTTATTCTCGCACCGAAGAGGAGCATGCCAAGCACTTACGTATGGTTCTGCAAACCTTACGAGAGCATGAGTTGTACGCCAAGTACGAGAAGTGTGAATTTTGGCAGCGGGAGATACAGTTTTTGGGACACATTATATCTGAGAAAGGGATATCCGTGGATCCTAGTAAGGTGTCAGCGGTGAGGGAGTGGGGACAGCCCATGACACCGACGGAGGTACGGAGTTTTCTGGGATTAGCCAGATACTATAGACGATTTATTCAAGGATTCTCGAAGATTACGGGTCCGATGACGAATCTGACTCGTAAGGGTGTGCCGTTTGTTTGGGATGACGCATGTGAGTTGACGTTCGATGAGCTGAAGGACAAGTTGACTTCAGCACCCGTACTAGCACTTCCCAGGGCAGGGGTGGAGTACTTAGTTTACACTGACGCATCCTTACAGGGACTTGGGGAGTACTCCAGCAAGAGGAGCAGGCTATAGCTTTTGCTTCTCGGAAGCTTAAGCCGCACGAGAAGAACTACCCCACCCACGACTTAGAGCTGGCAGCAGTCGTGTTTGCGCTTCGAATTTGGAGGTATTACTTATTGGGGGAACGATTTCGCTTATTTACAGACCACAAGTCGCTGCAGTACTTGTTCACGCAGAAAGAGTTGAATATGCGTCAACATAGGTGGCTTGAGTTTGTAAAAGATTGTCAGTTCAAGATACACTATCACCCTGGGAAGGCTAATGTAGTTACTGTTGCATTGAGCCGTAGACCGGTAGATGAGACAGCCGAGGTGTGGAAAGCAAAATTGAAGGAATTGGGACACCAGGATGGAGTTGCCAGGTCCTTCATGTCAGTTATGACCGTCACACCACAGATAGTGACAAGGGTAGTTCAGGCATAGGCGACGGACCCTTTTAGCCAAGAAAGGATTAGACAGCTGTTAGTCGATGGAACTGAGTCTTATTCGGTGAGTTCCGAGGGCGGTTTGCGCTTTAATGGGAGACTCGTGGTTCCAAAAGGGGAGGACCTTCGACATGCAGTGATGACGGAGTCGCATGGGTCCCGATTTACGGTACATCCTGGTGGGGACAAAATGTACTAGGATAAGAGACAGCAGTATTGGTGGAGCGAAACGAAAAGGGATATCGCAGAGTTCGTATCCAAGTGTACCACTTGTCAGTTAATGAAAGTGGACCATCAGAGACCACCAGGTTTGCTTCAGCCGTTAGAGATTCCTACGTGGAAATGGGAAGGCATTTCCATGGATTTTATTACGGGGTTTCCCACTTCACAGAGGGGGCATGATTCTATATGGGTTGTTATGGACCGATTGATGAAAGTAGCCCATTTTCTGCCAGTCAGAACAGACAATACATCAGGTCAGTACGCTCAGCTATTTATTACAGAGATAGTAAGACTGCATGGTGTGCCTCTTAATATCGTGTTAGACAGAGCCAATACTTTTGTGTCTCATTTTTGGGAGAGTTTCCAGGAGGCTATGGGGACCGAGTTGTGGTTGAGTACGACGTATCACCTGCAGATCGATGGGTAGACTGAGCGCGCCAATCAGATACTTGAGGATATGTTGCGCATGTGTGTCCTTGATTTTGGTGGAGGTTGGGAGCAGTACCTTCCACTGGTGGAGTTTTCTTATAACAACTCTTATCAGTTTACGATTGGCATGGCCCCGTTCGAGGCATTATACTGTAGACCTTATCATTCTCCATCTTGTTGGCTAGAAGTGGGAGACAATAAGCTACTCGGGCCAGAGGTAATTCAGGATCCATCGAGTAGGATCGAGATGATTCAGGGTCGCATACGGGTAGTGCAGGATAGGCAGAAAAGCTATGCCGATGTTAAGCGGTCCTTTAGAGAGTTAGACATAGGGGACCAGATTTTGCTGAGAGTATCTCTGATAAAAGGGGGTAATGAGATTTGGGAAGAAAGGGAAATTGGCTCCGAGATATGTAGGACCATTTCCTATTATCAAGAGGATCGGACCAGTGGCATATAGGCTTGGGTTGCCGAAACATTTGCATCGTATCCATGATGTGTTCCACATTTCGTCACTAAGGCGATATCTTTGGGATGAGTTGGCACACACTCACATCGCAATCGAGGAGATTGAGTTACAGCCAGATAGTTCATATGAGGAGGGGCCGGTGGCTATCCTAGATCATAGTAAAAGGAGGCTGAGGTCAAAGGTAGTTCCACTTGTTCGGGTGCAGTGGCAGTATCACAATGTGGAGGAGTCTACTTGGGAGCGTGAGGCGGATATGCGTAAGAAATATCCAGATTTATTCGTACCAGGTATGCCATATTTTCTAAATTTCGGGACGAAATTCATTTATTAGGGGGGAAGCATGTAATACCCCATATTTGCTATGATTTAAATAATTATGGGATTAATTATTACAGAGGGATTAATTGAATTTAAATGTGAGAATTAAATTGTTAATTAATCCAAATTTAATAAAATAAATATTAACTAGCGTGCCAAGGGTTAATACTTATTGATTTAATATTACTGTGCGATATGTAATATGGAACTATACACTTTGATAAATTGTTGAGAGAGAATAATACGACAGTTGGTAATTTAAGTCTGACACGCGTATGAGTCGTGTCGGGACTAATCGAATAGAATATAAAGATAAATTATTTTTATGTAACTCGTATGGTAATTTCGAGCGCGTTGTTGAGTCCGGAAGGGTCGAGATAGTCAGAAAACTCTACCCGGGTATTTTATTTGAACTCCGGGAGATTTTAGGCCAAACCGGTACCTCATAGGGGTAGTTTGGTAACTTGGATTTTTGGGAGAATTAAATGGACAAAAATTAGAGAATAATTATATCATCTACAGGAGTCCATTAGGGTTGAGATTTGAAGTAAGAAAAGAACGGACATAGAAGGTGTGAGGGAGAACCAAATTCCAAGAGGGAAGACTCATTTGGCACCACCTTGTACAACCACCACCACCATCGTGTAGATCGGGACAAGGGGAACACACCCATACCAACAACGTGAAGAAATCAGACGACTAATTCGAGCCAAGTGTTTATTACTTGTTGTATCTTAACATTAATTACACCCATGTTAGTATATGGATGTTATACACATGTTTTGGTTCATAAAAGTGATGATAATTTGGGAATTAGAATATAAATTGAATCTGAGAATTATTTAATTGAAACCCTCTATGTATGTAGAATAGAAATCCCGTTTTGATGAACTTATGTGAAGGACGAATCTGGGAAACACGTATTCTTGAATAAAAAATTGAAGAACTAGTGTTCATGTGAATTAATTTAGGGGTTTTGTGTAATTATGATGATTAATGACGAATTAAGGATCCTAGGAGGTTAGGAATGATTTATAATCTGTTATGTGATGTTGGGTATTGATGATGAGGTGTTGGGTATTGAATCTTAGAGGTTTTTAGGTTAAAAATGGTGAAAAATGCTAAAATCTGGGAGGAAGACGAAGAGTGAAATCTCGCGCGAAGTCGCTTGAGGTCGTTCGAGCGAGATGGCATCTCACGCGAAGTCACTCGAGCGACACGTGACAGTCGTTCGAAGGACATGCCATCTAGTTTGAGCGACAGAGTGAATTTTTGGGAATTTTCTTAGAGTCCAGTTTTGAGTTTATCGGTTTATGGGAGTGAGAGAAATTACCAGTTAATACACTTAAACAAGGCAGAATTTCGGGAAAAGTATGTGTGACTTAATACTTTAATTATTTCGGTATGGAGAGAATGTACCTTAAAGATTACGAGAGGGATAGTAATCTAAATATTCATATTATACGTAGTGTTGATATTAAAATACGTATGAGAAGTATATATATAGGTTGGAGAGATACCTATAAGTTATAATAGGATGTGTGTATGCCTATTATGTGATATTATTATTAAGAGCACTAATGGGTGATAACCCCAGGGGTGCAAGAATCTTATTATTAGGTGTACTAATGGGTGATAACCCGGGGGTACAAGAATGTTATCGTAAGTGTACTAATGGGTGATAACCCGGGGATATAAGAATGTTATTATAAGTGTACTAATGGGTGATAACCCGGGGGAACAAGATTATTTTTATAAATGTACTAACGGGTTATAACCCGCGGGTACAACATTATGGTTAGGTGCACTAATGGGTCTTAGCCCGGGGGTGCAGTATTATAATATATATATATATATATATATAGGGAATATGTGACTATATGTATATATATATACGTAAGCTTGTGAAACAATCTACTGTGTATAGTTAGTAGAGATGAAAATGTTAATTTATAAAATAAATCTTAAGAGTATAATAGATTTATTATGAAAACGAGAAAACGTATTGATTAGTTGTTCGACATAGGCTGATTTGAAAGCGTATTGTATGGGTGATACGGGTATACTAATAGTGGGTATAAATACTATTAGAATGAATTAGGACTAGTTATACTGGGTGGTACAACTAGGGGGGGAAATAGATGTACATTAGGCGTGCACAATAGAGGAGAGGTGAGAAGCTCATGTGAGAGTTCGATAACTAACATGCATATAAGACTTATTTTAAGAACCAGTTTTAAGTACTTGCTAAATCATTTTTAAAACCTCGGGCCCTGACCCGTTTATTGCATCTCTTCTCTCTTTTGCTACACACACACACACATATATATATATATATTATATCAGGTGCTCAGTCGCAGGGGTACCAGAATTAGAGATTGAATTGTTAAATGTGTTGCAACTGTTGTGGGAGCTGTACGTCCTTGCAGTAGACGCAATCTATTCTTTTCATTCAGTTTCTCTTAGACTTCCTACTCAGGGCATTTGTCGCCCGCTTCTAGTCTTTTATCAGAGATATTATATTTAGTTTATTTGATGGTTTGGAGTTTTGAACTGGGAGGTTTTACCCAGTCTTATTTATTTCCGTATTTAATTCTTATTCCATACTTATTATTTCTATGTATGGTGAATGGTTTATAATTTGTATTAGAAATGTTGTGATTAAATGGTTTTATTAAAAAGGGAAAATGTTTTGACACTTAGCTTAATTATATTAGGTGATTAATATGGATTATATTATTTTCGACAGTGATGCTAAGAATGAACCAACCGTATATCCTGTTTTAAAATTTGGTAAAGGACTGATCACCCTATATTTAATTGGGCGGGGTGCCACACATGACAAGAGGGTGGTATAAGAGTGGGTTTTCTATCAGGTTGGGGAAACCGGGTAAATCGGGTTAAGGGGTTGTCCGGGTTTTGGACTGGGTTCATGGGTCAGTAGATGGTTGACGTTGTGGGTGTTGGTTCGGGTTAAGGGTTGAGTTGGGTGGTAAATGGTGGTGGTTTTGTTGTGTAATAGTGGAAATGCGGTGGGTTTTAATGGAAGGAGAGAGAAAAGGTTGGTGGGATGTTGAAGATGAAGATATGAGAGAGGAAACAGAAGAATAAAATACTATTTGTATTTCAATTGAAGTATGAGAGTGTGTTGGGTGTATGTGAGTGTACGATTGTATGTGTGTGATGATGGGGTTATTTAGGTATATGGGTATGCATGGGGTTTGTGTGTGTGTGTGAGTATTTACTTTATTGCAGTGTTCTAAAAGGCGCGCCTAGGCTTGAGAGAAACGTCCAGCCTTAAGCTTTTATCGCCTTGTTCTTAGTAAAAGCCTTAAGGCTCACTTTTTAAAAAAAACTAAAATGCTTTAGTGAAACAATATCGCCTTTTAAAGACTTTTTTACAAACCGAACCAATATCTTGTCCAAAACAATCAAATAGTATTTTAATTTGCATATATTCAGACGTATTTTAAGATATGTACAATTTTAGTATTATTAATAGCCTTGTTATGGTTAAAAATATTAAAATATAATTAAAAAAAAGGCTTTTCACGCCTTTTTACGCCTAAGACCCGCCTAGGCTTCTAAGGCTTAAGGCTTGGCCTCCACGCCTCGGTCACGCCTCGCATTTTTTAGAACCTTGCTTTATTGTATATATAAAAAATAGAATATATATATACACACACACACACACACACACACACACACACACACACATAATAAAATAAAATGATAATTTTGAAAAAACTAAAAATTAGAGCTGTCAACGGGTCGTGTTAACGGATTAACGGGTCGTGTTAACGGGTTAACGGGTGAAAACACCCTTAACCCGTACACGACCCGTTAAGACTAACGGGTCAAATTATAATACACAAACACGACCCGTTAATATTAACGGGTACACGACCCGAACCGTTAACACCCGTTAATATTAACGGGTCTAAACGGGTAACGGGTTGGGTGACCCGTTATTACCCGTTAATACCGTTAATACCCGTTAGTACCCGTTAGCACCCGTTAATACCCGTTAGTACCCGTTAATACCCGTTAATACCCGTTAGTACCTGTGTAATATTGGTTCGGGTCACACGACCCAATAAAACCCGATACCAGTAACGGGTGATAATGGGTATAAACGGGTTTAATCGTGTAAGCGTACAAACCCAAACACGACCCGTTATGATAACGGTTCTACCGTGTTGACCCGTTAATGACCCAAACCCGATAAGATTAAACCCATTAACTTATAATTTCGTGTCGTATCGTGTCGTGTTATCGTGTCGTGCCTCATTTTGACAGGTCTACTAAAAATCCACACATAAATAAAAAAAATATAAAAAAACTCAAATAAGAAAATTAAAATATAAAACAAAGAACACTAAAAAAATTTAAATTAAAGTAAAGGAAAGCATATTTACAACACACCTATATAATATATGAGAAAATAATCAATATAAAATAACGAACCATCTCATGCGGATTCTATATAGTGTCCGTGCCTCGCACGGTTCACATGCTAATTATACCTCTAATACAATAATATTAGAGGTTACTAGCATACAACGTGCGCGATGCACGGACGATGTGCAATAAACAAATATAATTATAATTATAAAAATTAATATATATCATAAATTCAATATCTTATCTTAAAGCCATTATAAAAGGTTAAGTTTTTCATAAATAAAATTTGCCTACTATTTTTAAATGTTTTTATTATATAAAAACTATTTTTTATAAATAAAAAACTTCAAAATAATCGTATGTATTTTGTATAAAAAAATTATACATATTTTTATCTATTTTTAGTTAAAAAAACTGTATGTCATTTATAGATACAAAACTTAAAAAAGTTTTTTCTACAATTAAAACGTTAAAAATGTTTTTCTTACCAAAAGTTTTTTTATTTATATTAAAAACATTTTTGAAAACTTATTTGTTAACTTAAAAACTTTTTTTTTTAACTTAAAAAGTATTTTTTTTAAATAAAAACATCAAAAAAATGTACATATTTTATATTAAATAATGATATATATTTTTATTTGTTTTTAGTTTAAAAAACTTTATGTCACTTATAAATACAAACTTAAAGTTTAAAAAAAAAAATTTAATGTCATTTAAAAATTTGTATATTATTTTTAAACGTTTTTATTATATAAAAACTATTTTTTATTAATAGAAAATTCAAAACAACTGTACGTATTTTGTATAAAAAAATTATACATATTTTTATTTATTTGTAGTTTAAAAAGTTGTATGTCATTTATAGATACAAAACCTAAAGTATTTTTTAATAGATATAACGTTAAAAATGTTTTTATGACCAAAAACTCTTTATATTTTTATTAAAAATGACTTCGAATTTTGAATTTTTTTTAACTTAAAAACTATTTTTATAAATAAAAACTTCAAAAAAACTGTACGTATTTTATATAAAAAATTATACATATTTTTATTTGTTTTTAGTTTAAAAAGCTTTATATCACTTACAAATACAAATTAATATTTTTAAAAAAATTTAAATGTCATTTAAAAGTTTGTCTATTATTTTAATTGTTTTTATTATATAAAAACTATTTTTTATTAATAGAAACTTCAAAACAACTGGACGTATTTTATATAAAGAAATTTATATACTCCGGCGGGCTCAAGCAGCCATTTAAGCAATATTCTCTTATTTTTAAAGGTCTGCTTAGCGGCACCCCACCCCACCCCCACCTCCACCCACCCCACTGTCGGAGCTCCAGTGGGGTCAAACACCCATTTACCTAATATTCTCTTATTTTTAAAGATTCGCGCTAGCGGCACCCAATCCTCAACCCACTACCGGAGTTGTGACGACCGTCATCATAGCACCAGCAGTGGGGTGGGGTGGGGTGCCATTAGCACAGACCTTCAAAAATAAGAAAATATTGGATAAATGGGTGTTTGGGCCCACCGGAGCTCCGACAGTGGGGTGGGTGGGGTGCCGCTAGTGCGAACTTTTAAAAATAAGAGAATATTCGATAAATGGGTGTTTGAGGGACTAAATGTGTTAAACTGAAAATAGGTGTCTTTTTCACAAAATATATATTTATGTTGAGGACTATATGTTGATGGATCAATTTATTTAATCTCTTTGTTTATAGTATTATTTAATCCTAACAACTAATGTGACAATCCAGTTAATAAGTATTATTATATGTAAGTACTATTTTAAGAGTTTTTTCTTAATTAAGTCCTATTGAGTAGTCAACCATTAATTAAGTTCAATTTTTAAAGGTGCACATAGTAAATTTTACTGTTTGTGTAATTTGTTTTCTTTGAAATATTATGGGCTTCATTGCTCTTATTTGATAAATTTATGAATTTTATTTTTCGATGAACACAGTAAATTTTATTGTATGTATAATATTAACACAGTAAATGTTACTATCTGTGAACATGTCTCAAATATGAAACCTTTTCATTTTTTTGTGCACAAAGTAAATTTTACTGTCTACGTAATTTTTTTTATAAATATTACGGCTTCATGGATCTTGTTTGATAGATTTCGATGAGAAGAGAAAAGAAAAAAAAAGTTTAACTACTTGTGTAAATTTGGATGATTGGTTTCAAAAGGGTAAAATTATGAAAAAGTCCCAAAAAAATAGGAATAGGACCTATTTGTTGGTTGAAAAGTCAATGAAGCTTATTTAGGGAAAATCTCTTCATATAGGACCTATATATAAAAAAATCCTTTAATTAACATCAAATAATTAACCAAAAAAAACAGGTAAGAATTAACAGCAAATAATTAACACCAACTTAACAAGAACAAACACCAACTTAACAACAAATAATTAACACCAAAATTATAGATTAACTAGTTTTAAGCCCGCGCGATGTGCGGGGGCTTTGTAATCCTTATTTTACAACACAAAGTAGTCAAATTTGGTTATACATAAGAAATATTTTATCATTTTCAAGAGGTGATACTTCTATTGAAGTGGAGTTGACATCGCACTCTATGTCATTACACAATACCCTTTAAAAACAAATATTGCATAAAAACATTTAAAAAAATATTTACAAAATCTTATATTTACAAAAAAATTAAAAAATTGAAAATTACAGAAGAAAAGTTTAAAAACTGAAAATAGTTTTTAAATTATAACCAAATGTTTTGAAAATCTTAAAAATCCTGAATTTTTTTTTTTGGAATTTCCAGAAATTTTTTTTAAGAAAATAAAAATATTGAAAATAATTACTAAACAAAATGTAAAAAAACGAAAAAAAAAATAATTTCCAACTAAAGAATTCAATCTTGACAAAAAAAAAAGTCATTTTCAGAAAAAATGGAAATTTCGAACAAAAAAGAATGATCTCGTGGGAAAAATATTTCAACCTACAAAAAATTAAAAATTATAAAAAAAATCATTTAATAAATATTTTAAAAATCTATAAATGATAGAAAAACTGGTAATGGTTTTGAAATTAGACAAAAAAATCTGTAAAAAAATTATGGAAAAAATAATTTTATTCAAAATACAGAATAACACTAAAAACTTTGCAACAAAGGAAAAAATTAAAAAAAAAATTTAAAATCTATAATGGACAAAAAATTATCAAAGACAGATTTTTTTTTTTAAATATCTGGACAAAAGATGATTATTTTTAAATCCATAAAAAATAGTATAAAAACATTTGACAAAAAAAATTAAAAAAAATCTAATAATTACACAAAAAAAATGAAAATTACAAAAGAAAAGTTTAAAAAGAGTAAATATTTTTAAAATTATAACAAAAAGTTTAAAAAATATGAAAAATCCTGATTTTTTTTTTAATTTCCAGAATTTTTTTTAAGAAAATAAAAAATATTGAAAATAATTACTAAAAAAATGTAAATAAACAAAAAAAAAATTCCAACAAAAAAATCAAATCTTAATAAAAAAAAAATGGCAATTTCTAAAAAAAGATCTCGTGGGAAAAATATTTCAACCTATAAAAAATTGAAAATTACAAAAAAAAAACACATTTAATAAATATTTTAAAAATCGAAAAATGATAGAAAGACTAAACCAATTAGAGTGAGATACTTCCAAAACCAATTAGATTAGCTTTACCCTTTGTCATATGGATACAAATAGTTTTTAAGAAATGACCAAACCAAATCTTTGTTCATTTCCAATTGCAGAGAATGAGTTTCTTTCTTTATCTTGGAGGTAATTCTATTTCCCCATGAGTGGGCCCACCCCACTTAAATGATGGTAAGTACTCCACAATTTACTCTCGTATCAGGAAACAATTAGAGTGAGAATTACCTCCAAAACCATTACTCCACCATTGTCCACAAGCTTCAATTCTTTTTTTTTTTCTTTCAAAAATTGTATACCCATATACGAAAAATATGGATGATGTATCCATATAGTTAGATCCAACACTATATAACACGCATAAACTTATTATAAAACATGCAGGCACACAAACATTATAACACTTATAAACAATATATTTACTGTAGGAGGGTAGTGAGACTGGGGTCTATGAATAACTGGAAAGGGTGAGGCGTGACCCACTCTAATGGACGCTGTCTGCAAGGTTCTCAAGAACTTCTGAAACAGCTTCTGAAGAGACCTTCTCCTTTTGGTAAAAATGGAGCTCAAGCTGTAACTCCCTCCCTGCAAGAAGATGAACTTCCACAACAATAATAGTAATTTTCTCAAGGGAAACACCTGAGAGTGATGGCTGTCAGTGGGGAGTGAAGGAACAAGGCACTCAGCACTAAGAGAATGAGCAGGGAAAGAATACTTAGGTAGGTCTGGTGATATTTTGGCAGAGTAACAGTGCAATTTTTATTGTTCTTCTTATAACCTTGTCCAGGGGTCCTATTTATACTTGGGCACTAAGGCTGGATTGGCACTTTTGGCGCCAAAACTTAGAGGGTTGGTGAGGGAAAAAGTCTGCAGTGTACTATTTGTCCCTACCTGCAGGCAGGTCTGCCTCTCCCCTCTGCCAGATGCCCCCTGGCGCCGACCAAAGTCAAAAACAAATATGTCTTCTAATGGAGACAAAATATCTGATTTGATAAATATCTTTTGAAACGGTAACTTTGATACAAACTTTGTAAACTTGAGGGGGGGTCTCGAGGACCACCTCCTCTAAAATATTTACAAGCTTGAGGGGGGTCCCGAGGACCCCCTTCTAAAATCATTTTTCTTGAGAGGGTTTTAGAGGACCCTCTCCTCTAAAATCATTTTATAAAAGTTCTTTTCTTGTGAGCAGCCAACCCTTTGGCTGCTCACTTTACTTGTGACTAAGTGTGAGGTGTGTGAGGACTGGGTGACCCTAGGGTCTCCTACTAGTATTCTCTCAATCCTATAGTGCTAAGTGGTTGAGCTTGCTCAACATACCTTGTCCCTCAGCCGCCAAGCCAAAACTCCCGGGAGGTCCCAACTAGCCTGCTTGAGCCCTGCTGGCTCAACTAGGCAACCTGCACAAGAAAGTAAAGTGTTAATAATGTTGTTTATTTAAAGACTGACGTCTCATGATGAGGAGTTGCTCGTGGTAGCTATTCCCTCATCCTGGCCACTCTGGGTGGGTTCCTTCTCAATATGAGTTTCGGTCCAAACCCTTGTAATGGCACTTCTCAAATAACATTTCTGCAGTGACCCTTGCAGTGGCGCTGACCCTCTCGAATGTCATTACTGCGGTGACCTTGTAGTGGCGTTGACCCTTGCAATGGCGCTGACCCCTGCAGGCACTGACCCTTGCATTGGCACTTCTCAATCTTGTATTTCTGTGGTAAGCCTTACGAGGCACCTCTCGAATGTCATTACTGCAGTGATCCCTGCAATGGCGCCGAGCCTTGCAGTGGCGCTGACCCTCTCGAATGTCATTGCTGCAGTGACCCTTGCAGTGGCGCTGACCCCTGCAGTGGCGCTGACCCTTGCAGCGGTGCTGACTCTTGCAATGACACTTCTCAATCTTGGACTTCTGCGATGACCCTCGCGGGCACCTCTCGAATGTTATTGTTGTAGCGGCGCTGACGCTCGCAGCGGCGCTGACCCTTGCAGCGGCGCTGACACTTGCATCGGCATTGACACTTGCAGCGGCGCTGACACTTGCAGCGGCGCTGACCACTTGCAGCGGCGCTGACACTTGCAGTGGCGCTGGGGGTTCCTACTGAATATGAGTTTCTGTCGGGACCCTGGGGTGGTTCCTTCTCAATTATGCATTTCTGTCGGGACCCTGGGTGGGTTCCTTCTTAATACGAGTTTCTGTCGGGACCCTGGGGGGTTCCTGCTCAATATGAGTTTCTGCCGGGACCCTGGGGTGGCTCCTCCTCAATAAGAGTTTCTGTCGGGACCCTGGGGGGTTCCTGCCCAATATGAGTTTCTGCCGGGACCCCGGGGGGGTTCCTGCTCAATATGAGTTTCTGCCGGGACCCTGGGTTTCTTCTCAGTATTTCTAATAAAATAATATTTTTACTTTTTATAGGTAGACACCCTTCTACATTAGCCCCTCGTGCAAAGTCTTTTGTGTTGGATTGACCAAAAAGCTTTGTACGCCATAAATTCAGTTTTTTTTCAGGGACCCTAGGGTTTCTTCATCATTCCTCTTAGGGTCATTAAATGTTATGTCACTTCATCTCAAGTTTTGTAAATGAGGCCACTTATAGTGGACCTCCTTATCAGGGTATAAACTTGGTCGGAGGGGTTACTCGCGGTGAGCCCCTCATTTTTAGCCTTCTTCTATAGCCTTCTACTTTGTTTAAAGGTGTTGCTCATGGTGAACCCCTCGCCCTTGGCCTTTTTTCTATGGCCTTCTATCTTGAGCGGAGGGGTTACTCGCGATGAGCCCCTCTCCCTTGGCCTTCCTCTGTGGCCTTCTGTCTTGGGTGGAGGGGTTACTCACGGTGAGCCCCTCGCCCTTGGCCTTCTTCTGTGGCCTTCTGTCTTGGGTGGAGGGGTTACTCGCGATGGCCCCCTCACCCTTGGCCTTCCTCTGTGGCCTTCTGTCTTGGGTGGAGGGGTTACTCACGGTGAGCCCCTCGCCCTTGGCCTTCTTCTGTGGCCTTCTGTCTTGGGTGGAGGGGTTACTCGCGATGGCCCCCTCACCCTTGGCCTTCCTCTGTGGCCTTCTGTCTTGGGTGGAGGGGTTACTCGCGGTGAGTCCCTCGCCCTCGGCCTTCTTCTGTGGCCCTTCATCTTGGGCGTAGGGGTTACTCTCGATGAACCCCTCGCCCTTGGCCTTTTTCTGTGGCCTTTTATCTTGGGCGTAGGGGTTACTCTCGATGAACCCCTCACCCTTGGCCTTCTTCTGTGGCCTTTTATCTTGGGCGAAGGGGTTACTCGCGGTGAGCCCCTCGCCCTTGACCTTCTTCTGTGGCCTTTCATCTTGGGCGGAGGGGTTACTCGCGGTGAGCCCCTCGCCCTTAGCCTTCATCTGTGGCCTTCTATCTTGGGCGGAGGGGTTACTCGCGGTGATCCCCTCGCCCTTGGCCTTCTTCTGTGGCCTTCTATCTTGGACGGAGGGGTTACTCACGGTGAGCCCCTCGCCCTTGGCCTTCTTCTGTGGCCTTCTATCTTGGGCGGAGGGGTTACTCGCGGTGAGCCCCTCGCCCTGAGTTCTTTTCTGTATCATCAAGTTTGGGAAGAGAGGGCACTCAAGGTGGATCCCCTCGCCCTAGGCTATTTTCTGTCAAACTTGCAATCTTGGGCAGGTGGAGCCACTATAAGTGGATCCCCACACTCCAAGCTATTTTAATATTTGTTCACTTGCTTGATGACTTCTCAATATTAGCCCCCTCGTGCAGAAGTGTCTTGTAATGTCGAGAGACTTGTGCACGAAACTGTCGTACCTTTTATTTATACTTGGCAGTTGCTCAAGACTGTGAGCACTCCGGTGCCCTTGGAGTCTTAGGTGTTAAACTGTCGCACCTTATATTTGTACTTGACGCTTGCTCAAGACTGTGAGCGCTCCGGTGCCCTTAGAGCCTTAGGTGCTCAGCTGGTGCACCTTATATTTATACTTGGCACTTGCTCAAGACTGTGAGCGCTTCGGTGCCCTTGGAGCCTTACGTTTATACTTGGCATTTGCTCAATACTGTGAGCGCTCCGGTGCCCTTGGAGCCTTACGTTTATACTTGGCATTTGCTCAATACTGTGAGCGCTCCGATGCCCTTGGAGCCTTAGGTGCTCATCTGGAGCACCTTATGTTTATACTTGGAACTTGCTCAAGACTGTGAGCGCTCCGGTTCCCTTAGAGCCTTAGGTGCTAAACAGTTGTACCTTATGCTTGTACTTGGCCTTTGCTCAAGATTGTGAGCGCTTCGGCGCTCTTGGAGCCTTAGGTGCTAAACAGTCGCACCTTATATTTATACTTGGCACTTGCTCAAGACTGTGAGCGCTCCGGTGCCCTAGGAGCCTTAGGTGCTCATCTGGAGCACCTTACGTTTATACTTGGCACTTTTTCAAGACTGTGAGCGCTCCGATGCCCTTAGAGCCACAGGTGCTCAACTGGCGCACCTTATATTTATATTTGGCACTTGCTCAAGACTGTGAGCGCTCCGGTGCCCTTGGAGCCTTAGGTGATAAACTGCCGCACCTTATACTTATACTTGGTAGTTGCTCAAGACTGTGAGCGCTCATGTGCCCTTGGAGCCTTAGGTACTAAACTGTTGTACCTTATATATTTAATTGCACTTAGGTACTAAACTGCGGTGTACTTGCATATAACTGAGCAAGTTAAAATTTGGACGCTGCCCCTCTAACTGCGGGGTACTTGCATACAACTGAGCAAGTTTAAATTTTGAAGCAACCCCTATAACTGCGGGGTACTTGCACACAACTGAGCAAGTTGAAATTTGGAAGTGGCTCCTCAAGCTGCGGGGTACTTTCATATAGCTGAGCAAGTTTAAATTTTGAAGCTGCCCCTTTAACTGCGGGGTACTTGCATATAACTGAGCAAGTTGAAATTTTGAAGTGGCTCCTCTAGCTGAGGGGTACTTGAATATAATTGAGCAAGTTAAATTTTTTTAAGCTACCCCTCTAACTGCGGGGTACTTGCATATGAGCTGAGGTAGTTAAATATTTTAGCACAGCCCCATGTGCCTGTGGGGTACTTTTTAGTGCACCCTCGTGTGATTATGGGGTATTTTGTTATACACATTCATTTCTTAAGGAGTAGCTGGGAGATGGGGTTAGTCCTTCTCCTTCCCACAAACTTTGAATAAAATTTCGCATATATCCTAAGTAAAGAAATAATTATTTCTTTATACTGGAAATTTCCCTTTGTCTACAAGGGTGCTTGTTCCAAATTTTTCTTAGGAACCTTTTTTGTCTTATAAAAAATAACAAGTTTAGAGAGGGGGGTAGACCCGCTTCTCCCTATTTTCTGAAAACTGGTCGAGTAAATTTTTTCTTGAGAACAGAGGTTAGGACTTGTTCTCTAGGCTATAACTCTATATTGAATAAAAAAAAAACGTAGTGAATTTTTTTTATTATTATTATTACTAGGACGATAACTTCCTGCTGGTCCTGTCGGGTCTTAGGGACTTTACTCAGTATACTTTTACTTTTGGGTTGGATATCCCCCCAAGTATGATGAGGAAAGTTCCTTATATCATGGGCCCTCTTCTAATCTAGTAGAGGTTTTGCCTTTTTTTAAGAAAAGAACGTATAAATCTGGTGTACCCACCGCACAATGTAGGTAAATGAGTCATGCACAAAATTTCTAGTGCCAAAAATAATGGGTATTACTTTTCTTCATTGCAGTCAGAATTTATATTTCTTACAAGAAGTGTACTCATAAAACTAGAGCAGGCTATTCAAAAATTTTTTAAGAAAATGAAACTGGGAAGGAATTAGGCATAGTACCTTCTCGGTTGTAGTGGTGAAGATGTCTGTTGACGACGGGTCGAATTTTGGGATGATTATGGGTATTTCGTCATCAGAAATGTTGGAGGTTCCTCGTGACCTTTGTCCACCACAAGATGATTTAGGCGCGCCGACTGATATGGATTCCTTGTCAAGGGTCGTGACGGGCGAGGGTACCTCGCAGGAGGCTGCTGCTGGCGCCAATCTGGGTTCCTCAAAATTGTGGGGTTCCTCGAAATCTAGGTTCCACCCAAGATCTGGGTTCCCAAACTTTATTTACAGTCTATAATCTGTGTTCCACCCAAGATGCTAGGGGTTCCTCGTGAAGGTCATTGACCACAGAGGATTCCCTTCGACTCTGTATTGCCTATACGGGTTACTTGCCATCGCGCAATGCTGAAAGAGGTTCCTCTACGATTATGACTTACTTTATTCTCGCAACCATGGGGGGTTCCTCGAGCTCCGAGGGTTCTCTACCACCGTCGTCAATTCGGATGGGTTCCTCATAAAAAATGGCGTTGAACCCTTATTTTCCAATGAGTTCCTTGCCAACATCTGTGTCAGATAATTTGGGACATGTTATGAGTGAGGGTTCCTCGACGACTCTGGGTTCCTAGCATAATTTTTTTTTTGTTGGCAGTTTCTCGTCCACTGCTCAAACTGAAAGGGGTTCCTCGCGCGTTGTTGTCCTAACATAGGGGGTCCCTCGTCCGGACCCTTCTTAGATGTGGGTTCTTCGCACGAGTTGCTATCTACAGAGGGTTCCCCATTTGGACTTCTGTATTTACTCGCGAGTATAAGATTTGGGCGAGGGTTCCTTGTGTGGGCATTTCGTAGCCTCGGGTCCCTCGCACTTGAGGGAATTTCGTCACCTGGAATTTTGACCACAAGGGGTTCCTCACTTTTCATCACGACCACAAGAGGTTCCTCGTGGCCATCATTAGACAAGGGTTCCTCATCGCTACCTGTTATTAGCGAGACGCAACTCAGCCCCTCGCGCTCGCGCGTGACTCTCGAAATGGCTTGCTCGTTGCAACCGTCGTCGGCGTCTTCTGTGTCAATAATTTGGGTTCTATCATAGAAAAGGGGTTCCTCGCAAATCCCTTTGGGTCCCTCGCGCGCTGTTTTTTGGCGATATGATATTTGGGACGACCTTGGGTCTTGCGCCGTCGTCAAAGGTGCCACATGAATTTTGTCCCTCCAAAAACGTTAAGGGTTCTTCACTAGAGGTTGAGGGTTCCTCGCAACCTCGTGACACTAGCATATAACCCTCTCCCACGCGCAATACTGGCAGGAGGTTCCTCGCGACCTTTGGTCTGCTCGCATGCGACTTCAAACACACTTTTGGGTTCCTCGCCCGCAGTACCTATGAGCACGATTTTAGGTTTTGCGCCTGGGACTTCGCGCATGATGGGTCCCTCGCCAGAGACTTTTGCAACCAAGGGTTCCTCACCGACTTAGGAGTTCCTTGCGAGGTCTATTAGCCCTGGGGAAGGTGCCTCACGACCTTATCACACTGATAAGGGTTCCTCACACCTGATTTCAATATCTAGAGTTGACGCCACCCAGGTTTCCTCACAAGAGCAAGTACCAACTAGGGTATCCTCGTTTGGAGTACGTGCTACTGAGGGTTCCTCATAAGAGCTACTACTAAGGAAGGGTTCCAAACTATTTACGGTCGCGGATTCCTGGATCGAGTTTGCTACCATGAGTTCCTCGCGCCTTGACTTTCCATCCGGGGGTGTCTCGACCTCAATCTTCGTTGGGACTGCTGCCACGATGTTTTGTTGGCAGCGAGGGACACCCAGGGTTCCTCGCCCATGAGTTCCTCACGCCTTGACTTCCCATCCGAGGGTGTCTCGACCTCATGCTTCGTCGGGACTACTGTCACGACTTTTTTTGTTGGCGACGAGGGACACCCAGGGTTCCTCGCCCATGAGTTCCTCGCGCCTTGACTTTCCATCCGGGGTGTCTCGACCTCATGATTCGTCGAGACTTCTGCCATGACTTTTTTGTTGGCGACGAGGGACACCCAGGGTTCCTCGCCCATGAGTTCCTCGTGCCTTGACTTTCCATCCGAGGGTGTCTCGACCTCATGCTTCGTCGAGACTACTGCCACGACTTATTGGCGACGAGGGACACCCAAGGTTCCTCGCCAGTTAACATTTTTATAAGGGTTGCTGCCACTACTTCCCCTTTTTTTTTGTGATGAGGGACACCCAGGGTTTCTCATCCATAGGTTCCTCGCGAGTTGTTCTTTCAAGAGGGGATGCTGTAGCTGAGAGTTCCTTACTTGGAATTTCTACCACGATGGGTTCTTTTCTTGAGGGTTCCTCATCGCTATCATTGAGTGCGAGGAGTTCCTCGACCATACCCTCGCCAAACACTTAGGGTTCCTGGGGTTCCTGCCAATGAACTTGACGGTTGTCACAACTTGCTCCAGCGCCGTCCTCCGCGACTGAGCTACTTCCACCGGAATTGCCATCGGAACGGCTGCCCCTCCACAGGGGGTTGCTGCTGGTCTTACACAATATTAACCCAAACTTGCCAAGTCTTAAAAACATACTCATAAGCCTCTGCCACTGGAGCTGTTGCCGGTGAGCTGGTCTGCCCTCCCGGAGTAGCAGGTACCTTTGCTCCAGTCACCACCACATCCACCTGAGTGACCTGGTCTCTTTGATCTCCATTCCCAGATGGAATGTCTTCAAACACTAGCTTCTTAAAAACATGAAAACCTTCTTTATCCATTGAAAGTGAGGATACCTCCCCAGCAGAGTCGCCAAATGTAGGAGGGTAGTGAGACTGGGGTCTATGAATAACTGAAAAGGGTGAGGCGTGACCCACTCTAATGGACGCTGTCTGCAAGGTTCTCAAGAACTTCTGAAGCAGCTTCTGAAGAGACCTTCTCCTTTTGGTAAAAATGGAGCTCAAGCTGGAACTCCCTCCCAGCAAGAAGATGAACTTCCACAACAATAATAGTAATTTTCTCAAGGGAAACACCTGAGAGTGATGGCTGTCAGTGGGGAGTGAAGGAACAAGTCACTCAGCACTAAGAGAATGAGCAGGGAGAGAATACTTAGGTAGGTCTGGTGATATTTTGGCAGAGTAACAGTGCAATTTTTATTGTTCTTTTTATGACCTTTCCCAGGGGTCCTATTTATACTTGGGCACTAAGGCTGGGTTGGCACTTTTGGCGCCAAAACTTAGAGGGTTGGTGAGGGAAAAAGTCTGCAGTGTACTATTTGTCCCTACCTGCAGGCAGGTCTGTCTGTCCCCTCTGGCAGATGCCCCCTGGCACCGACCAAAGTTCAAAAGCAAATATGTCTTCTAATGGAGACAAAATATCTGATTTGCTAAATATCTTTTGAAACGGTAACTTTGATACAAACTTTGTAAACTTGAGGGGGGGTCTCGAGGACCACCTCCTCTAAAATATTTGCAAGCTTGAGGGGGGTCTCGAGGACCCCCTTCTAAAATCATTTTTCTTAAGAGGGGTTTAGAGGACCCTCTCCTCTAAAATTATTTTATAAACAGTTCTTTTCTTGTGAGTAGCCAACCCTTTAGCTGCTCACTTCACTTGTGACTAAGTGTGAGGTGTGTGAGGACTGGGTGACCCTAGGGTCTCCTACTAGTATTCTCTCAATCCTATAGTGCTAAGTGGTTGAGCTTGCTCAACATACCTTGTCCCTCAGCCGCCAAGCCAAAACTCCCGGGAGGTCCCAACTAGCCTGCTTGAGCCCTGCTTGCTCAACTAGTGGCGCTGACCCCTGCAGGCACTTACCCTTGCATTGGTACTTCTCAATCTTGTATTTCTGTGGTAAGCCTTACGAGGCACCTCTCGAATGTCATTACTGCAGTGATCCCTGCAATGGCGCTGAACCTCTCGAATGTCATTTCTGCAGTGACCCTTGCAGTGGCGTTGACCCCTGCAGTGGCGCTGACCCTTGCAGCGGCGCTGACTCTTGCAATGGCACTTCTCAATCTTGGACTTCTGCGGTGACCCTCGCGGTCACCTCTCGAATGTTATTGTTGTAGCGGCGCTGACGCTCGCAGCGGCGCTGATACTTTCAGCGGCGCTGACACTTGCAGCGGCGCTGACCACTTGCAGTGGCGCTGACACTTGCATCGGCGCTGACACTTGCAGCGGCGCTGATACTTGCAGTGGCACTGGGGGTTCCTGCTTAATATGAGTTTCTGTCGGGACCCTGGGGTGGTTCCTTCTCAATTATGCGTTTCTGCCGGAACCCTGGGTGGGTTCCTTCTTAATACGAGTTTTTATCGGGACCCTGGGGGGTTCCTGCTCAATATGAGTTTCTGCCGGGACCCTGGGGTGGCTCCTCCTCAATAAGAGTTTCTGTCGAGACCCTGGGGGGTTCCTGCCCAATATGAGTTTCTGCCGGGACCCCGGGGGGGTTCCTGCTCAATATGAGTTTTCTGCCGGGACCCTGGGTTTCTTCTCAGTATTTCTAATAAAATAATATTTTTACTTTTTTATAGGTAGACAACCTTCTACATTTACTATATACTATACGACGTACAATAAACTCACAAAATTAAAATAGACAATGATCTTTGCATAGAGGAATAGTGCGAATATGGGGAATCCAACCTGACACAATTCACCGGAATGAGAAGGCCGGTTGAGAAACATAGTCAGAGAGATATCTCAATGGTAATTCTCCATTGGCAGTGAGAGGAGGAGAAAGAAGGGTATGCGACCAAAAAAATTGACAATACATGGGAAGTATATAAGAGAAAACTTACTTTAACATTTAATGTTTAAACATATAAAGGGACGGTAGTATTGGGGAGAAGTGGAAGAAGTTGAAAGATTGGCACATTTTTCAAAGGAGACGCCGTATGTGGCTGGGAAAATGAGGTGAAGTTGAGGAGACATGGAGAGGGGAGGGGTATTGTAAATGAATATTTAATGTAAGACACGTGCTATTCTCTCGAAACAGACACCAAAATTATATTATGTTATTAGATAAAATCGATTTAGAAAACTCGATTTAAGTACTATTTTTAAATACAGTTTTAAAATTCAATTTTTTGTGTTTACAAATATTGGTGCATGTTTGGTAAACTTGTTTATAAATACAGTTTTTTGAAAATTTGAAAAAATTGGTATTTATTTATATATATATATATATATATATAGTTAAACTTCTAAACATACTTCATTAAATATACATACAAACACATGATATATTGATGCATTTATAATGTAAGTATGTATGCATGTATGTATGTATTCATCTATCATGTATGTATGGAAATTTTATATGCGTGTTTATATATATATATAGTCACACACACACATGATATATTGATGCATTTATAATGTAAGTATGTATGCATGTATGTATGTATTCATCTATCATGTATGTATGGAAGTTTTATATACGTGTTTATATATATATAGTCACACACACACACACATACACACACATACACATAACTATATATATATATATATATATATATATAAACATACATACATAATACAAATATATACATACATAAATGTATAAATACATACATATACATGTGTGTGTATATGTCTATATAATGATATTGCATATATAATTGACAATAAAATTATATACATACATGAATTGGTAATATTTTTTAGTACATATGTACTCTATGTATATTTTATATTATTCCATGAATTAATAATACATGTATAAAACTATATATAAGTATCATGTATATATTGACAATATTATTTAACATATAAATCTTAGTATATTATATAATTTAATAAAATATAAATATGCATAATTTTGTGTACATGCACATATATATATATATATATATATATATATTTATTTATTTATTTATTTATTTATAAGAATTATACACATATTAATGTATTATGTATGTATATTATATATTAAGGTATAAATGCATTTAAATATTAAGAATGAATAATTCAGAGTTGAAAAATAAAAAACATAAGTTATAAAGCACTCTTTTGTTGTTTTCTGAAAAATTTGATTATAACACAAACATATTATAATTCATTGTTTAAAATAGGTATGCCAAATGTAAATTTTTATCAGAATTCCATTTTAAACACAGAAACAAAATTATAATTGCAAACCAAATAGGCCCTTAATAACTATAATTATAGTTAAAAAATTACGTATTGATTGTTTTGTAATGATGTTTTCACCCTAATTTTTTCCCCACTACACCAATTTTATTCCAATTACGATCCATTGATTGAAAAATGTGTTTGTGGTAAGTATCTTCATACTCAAATGTTTTAAAAATTAAAAGATATGCAATGAATCTCGAGTGAAAGTAAGGGTTAATGTTGTTAAGGATTCGGTATGTTCAGAAGAACTGAAAAAATGGTGAAGGGTTAGTCAATTTGGGATTTGAAAGAAAATAAATGGAAGACCAAGAGCGTTTGGGTTTTGGATATTGGAAGTCAGTGGACGATAGCCATTTTTCTTGCTTATTAGTAGTTTGGCACGGGTAATTTGATTATGAGCCTTTTTATCTTAGCAAAGTGACGTGGGTTAACATATAGTATAAAATTGGGCCTATTTAAGCAAAATAAGCTATATATAACTTATACATGAGGGTTGTAAAATTAATGCAAAATTTGGAGGCCCAATGCAGTGGCCTCTTGGTCCTACCCATGGGTCAACCCTGATTATTAATTGAGGAAAGTACTCTTAGGTTCCTCACAAACAGATTTTAAACACTAAGGGTGTGTTTGATAAACAAAATTTTCTATGAAATTGATTTCTTTAAAGCAAGTCATATAACCATTTTTTTCACAAAAAGATGGAATTAAAAAACCTCCTCCCACCATGTTATTCATTTTTCAGGAAAAATAATTGCTACACCCAAAAAATTGCTAAAAAATCCAGAAAATGAATAAAACCCAAATATAATGAAGAAAATACAGAAAGTGAATAAAACCCCCCAAAATAATGAAAAAAATCCAGAAAGTGAATAAAACCTCAAAAGTAATGAAAAAAATCCCGAAAATGAATAAAACCCAGAAAAAAAATCTAGAAAGTGAAGAAAAATCCAAAAATAATGAAAAAATCCAGAAAGTGAATAAAAACCCCAAAATAATGAAAATTGTCCAATAAATAAATAAAACCTCAAAATAATGAAAAAATACAAAAAGTGAATAAAATCACAAAAATAATAAAAAAATCCAGAAAATGAATAAACCCCCCAAAAAATGAAAAAAAATTTCCAGAAAGTGAATGAAACCCCAAAAATAATGAAAATAATGTATAAAAGCCCCCAAAAAATGAAAAAAATACATAGAGTGAATAAAAACCCAAAAATAATGAAAAAAAATCAAGAAAGTGCATAAAAACCCAAAAATAATGAAAAAGATACCGAAAGTGGATAAAAAAAAGAAAATAAATATTAACCCCAGATTTAATTTTAAAAAATAAATTTATGAAAAAGTCAGAAATATTTAATTAAGAAAACAAATAATAGAAAATTAAAAAAATGCTCACAAAAAAAATAGAAGTGAATAAAAACCAAAAATAATGAAAAAAATACAAGAAATGAAAAAAAAAAATGCATAAAATAAATATTAGTCCCATAATTAATTTAAAAAATATCAAAAAATAATAAAAAAGCTCAGAAAAAATCAATGAAAACACAAAAATAATGAAACAAATACAGAAAATGAATAAAAAAATAGAAAATAAATATTAACCCCTGAATTAATTTAAAAAGACACCCAAAAATTTATTAAAAAGTGAGAAATTTATTAATTAAGAAAAAAATAAAAGAAAATGAAAAAGCGCTCAAAAAATTAAAAAAAATGGAAATGAATAAATACCCTAGAAAACTAATAAAAATGCAAATATTAGAAAAAAAATTAAAAAACAAGAGAATAAAAAAAATGACAGACCTGGCGACAGGGGGGACGAAACAGTTGGGGGTTGGGGTGGGGGTGGGGGCGTGGTGGATTTGGTTTTTATTCATTTTTTATTTTTTCTTAATACTCTTAATACATTTTTTTTAATATTTGTTTTTTTAAAATTCATTATGGGACTGATATTTATATTCTGGTTTTTTTATTCATTTTCTGTATGTTTTCTTTTTTGGATTTTTATTCATTTTTTGTATTTTTTTTTAAATTTTCTGGTTATTTTATTAATTTTCTAGGTTTTTTATTAATTTTCTAGTTTTTATATAAATTTTCTACTTTTTTTTTTCATAGAAAATATTGGGAATCAAGCACATAGAAAATGGAAAATAGAAATTTTCCACCTGTAAAATAATTGCAATCAAACAACACCAATAAATTTTTTCCATGAAAAATATTTTCAAGTTTTCAATTCCATGGAAATTGAATTTTAGCGCCTTCTTTTCCATCTTTTTTAGCAAACACACCCTAAACGGATTTTGACAAATTTTAAACACTTAGATCTATTAATTCTCTTTTTGTACAAATCCACGCTAGTGGCTTAACAAGTGGACCTAATAGTAAATTATCCTTAAATGTTTAAAAATTATTATCAAAGGACCTATACGTAAATTGCCCTTATTAATTTGAGGAATAAATTTAGAGAGACTTATAAATTATTTCAACAAAACATACAAGTATTTGACATAAATACATTTGTTACTGTTTCAAATGAATTCCAAGTGAACCTCACATATTGATCAATATATTTTTTTATTTGGGTTTATAATTCGATAGTATCTCTAAATTTACTCATAGTTTGAAACAAATTAAAAAGAAAAGCATGACTATGAGAGACAAAAATGATTATTATTGAAATTACAATTCTTTTTTTTTTCTTTTTTGCGTCATGACTGTTCATGTTCTTAAGAACTGATGTTGACTTTTGATAGATTTTATTAATATTTTTGAAGTAGGAATCCAGCATACACTTATTCCCCCAATGAAACCCATTACTAGGCCACATGCACCATCCATTCCTCAAATCACACCATTATTAGCACATGGTCGTTCTGCTGCAGCTGCTTGTGCCACCGCTCTCTCTTCTGCTCAGCCCTCTCTCTCCTCCCATTGTGGCCCCGCCGCTGCTCTCATTTCATTTCTTCCACTCAGGTAAATCGATGATCCTCTCATTTTTTGTTACTAAACAAAACAGAGTTTTTTTTTTTACTGTTTTACTAATGTTGATATCATTCAGCAAGTTTATGTCCAGTATGTTCTTGTATTGATATGTTCAGATTTAGCAGTAGTAATGTTTTATAATCTATAAACTTTCGCATTCATTTTTTCTGAAGTAATACATTCCAGCACTCTTTCACTTTCATCAATAAGATTAGAACTGACAAGTTCAACCGGACCGACCTTACAAAAAATCGGACCGACTAAGCCCGAAAAACCGGTTTAATCGGTCCGGTCTTGGTCCTTTTTTTTAGGATCGGTTTAATCGGTCCGGTCCTTAAAATTACTAAAAACCGGATCGGACCGGATCGCGAACACCCCTACCCTCCAATCTCAAGGTATGCAATGCTTAATTTCCTATATCTGATGATTGTTGTCGCCTCTAGATGTAATATTTATGTTCTTTATATTTGGTCTTTAGATCTATGAAATTAATTCGAGTTGGTTGATCGATTTTGTTGCTCCTTTATAGGTTGTAGGGGTGACAAATTGTCAAAAGATCTGATAACACGATACGATTCACACTACTTTTTAGCGAGTTCGGGTGAAGCCTTAATGAATACGGGGCTTAACGGGTGGACCCGCTAAACACAACAACTTAGCGAATCGAATTTGAGCACTGTTCTAAAAAATCCGTCTAGGCACGCATAGGTTGTGGCTTGGGAAAAACGCCCCGCCTTACGCTTTTTACGCATTATTCTTAGTAAAACTCTTGAGGCGCACTTTTTTTCTAAAAACAACAATGTTTTAGTGAAACGATATCGTTTTTTAAAGATTTTTTTTACAAACCGGACCATTATCTCATCCAAAATAATCAAATAGTATTTTAATTTGCATATATTCGGACATATTTTTATGATATGTACAATTTTAGTATTTTAATAGTCTTGTTATGGTTAAAAAATATTAAAATATATTAAGAAGGCCTAAACGCCTTTTCACGTCTTTTTACACCTAAGGCCCGCCTAGGCTTCTAAGGCTTAAGGTTTGGCCTTCAAGCCTTGATCATGCCCGCGTTTTTTAGAACATTGTTTTTGAGTTTAGCTATTTAGTGTAAATACACGACACGACTCGTTAACACCCAACTTGAACATCATTCAAACACGACACGAACCCAATAAGACACGATACGTACACTCAAAAGGCTTAAAGGGGGGTTTGGGTGGAGGTGATTTTGACACGAACCTGATTAGGCTTGACACGAAACGACCCCTTGCCACCATAGGTTGGTTGGTTTCATGTTTTCTTTAACTATGAAAATGCCTCCTTGGAAAAAAAACAGGGTTTCTTATTTGATCTGTCATCTAATGGTCCAAGTTAATGAATAGGCTATATAGATAGAATAAGAATTATTGGGTATCCAGGTTTAGTTCCTTCAAGTTTTTTAGGAATTATCAATTTTTTTTCGCAATAATCATCCTAACCCTTCTCCTCTCCCGGGTAAATTCATTTTGTTCATAATAAATAGGTCTCAAATTTTTATTATGGTGATTTATATGTATATGTACATGTCTAAATCTGTTTTGCAATATGAGTATGACAACAACATAATTTTACCCACTGTTGACTTTTAGGTTTACTGTTTTGGTGGTGATATCGCTAATATGCTAACATGTAACACTTTTTACAGTTTTGTTTCACTTACAATAAACAAGTATTTTTAGTAAAATTTATTTTCCTTACTATTAGTGATTTAATTTTTAATGATTCATAAATACATGATTTTGGAGTTTTATGTAATTATTTTTCATATGAATGTTTTTAATGATTTTTGTGTCAACATATGCAGAGTTGATTGACGAGGCTCCTTTTACATCTTCATTTTAGCTTTTAGGAATTTAAGATTATAAACAATAGTTCATTGTCAATGTTGCTTAAGTAACTAGGTAACAACTAATTGAATATTCACTATAAAATATTAAGCACAACATAGTTACAAATCCTATCAATTAACATCTATTATATTATTAAAACTATTTAAAAAACATTAAGGGTGTGTTTGATAAATAAGATGGAAAATAACTCCTAAGAGACAATTTCCATGGAATTGAAAACTTGGAAATATTTTCCATGGAAAAATTTTGTTGGTGTTGTTTGATTGCAATTATTTTCCAGGTGGAAAATGTTCTATTTTACATCTTTTGTGCGTTTGATTTCTAATATTTTTCATGAAAAAAAAGTAGAAAATATATATAAAAAACAGAAAATTAATAAAAATCCCAAAAAAATAATAAAAATAGCAAAAAATTAATAAAATTTGCAGAATATTAATAAATAATAACCAAAAAAACTTTAAAAAAACACAAAAAATGAATAAAAGACTAGGAAATAAATATTAACCCGACATTAAATATAAAAAAACGGAAAAAATGTATTCGGAGTATTAAGAAAAATAAAAAATGAATAAAAATCAAGTCCACCACGCCCCCCACCCCCCACCCCCATCCCAACCCCCAACTGTTTCATCCCCCCGGTATTAAATATAAAAAACGAAAAAAATGTATTCGGAGTATTAAGAAAAAATAAAAAAATGAATAAAAACCAAGTCCACCACGCCCCCCCCCCCCACCCCCCCCCACCCCCACCCCAACCCCCAACTGTTTCATCCCTCCGTGTCGTCAGGTCTATTCTTTTTTTTTTTTTTTAATTCTCTTGTGTTTTTTTAATTTTTTTCAAATATTTGCATTTTTATTAGTTTTCTAGGGTATTCATTCATTTCCATTTTTAAAATTTTTTGAGCGCTTTTTTATTTTTGTTGAATTAATAAATTTCTGACTTTTTAATAAAATTCTGGGCGTTCTTAAAATAAATTCAGGGGTTAATATTTATTTTCTATTTTTTATTCATTTTCTATATTTTTTCATTATTTTGTGTTTTTATTGATTTCTCTCTTTTTTTCTTGTTTTTTTTATTTTCTAATGTTTTTTAAAATTAATTCTGGGACTAATATTTTTTTATGTATTTTTTTCATTTTATGTTATTTTTTTTCTTAATTAATAAGTTTCGGACTTTTTAATAAATTTTTGGGTGTTTTTTATTCACTTTCTGTATTTTTTTCATTATTTTGGGTTTTTATTCACTTTCTAGATTTTTTTTCATGATATTTAAATTTTTATTCACTTTCTGTATTTTTTCATTATTTTTTGAGGTTTTATTCACTTTCTGGATTTTTTTTTCATTATTTTTTGGGGTTTATTCACTTTCTGTATTTTTTTCATTATCTTATTCACTTTTCTAGACTTTTTTTTCCTTATTTTTTGGGTTTTATTTCACATTCTGGATTTTTTTTAATTATTTTTAGTGATTTATTCACTTTTTAGAATATTTTTCAATATTTTGGGTTTTTATTCACTTTCTAGAATTTTTTTCATTTTTTGGCACGTTTTTGAATGTTGAGGGGTTTATTCACTTTCTGAATTTTTTTCATTATTTTTGGGTTTTTATTCGCTTTCTAGAAAATTTTCATTATTTTTGGGTTTTTATTCACTTTCTGAAATTTTTCATTTTTTGGGGGGTTTATTCACTTTCTGTATTTTTTTCATTATTTTTGGGTTTTTATTCAGTTTCTGGATTTTTTTTCATTATTTTAGGGGTTTTATTCACTTTCTGGATTTATTATTATTATTTTTGGATTTTATTCATTTTATGGATTTTTTTTCATTTTTTGGGATTTTATTAACTTTCTGTATTTTTTTCATTGCTTTTGGTGATTTTATTCACTTTCTGGATTTATTTTATTATTTTTGGAATTTATTCATTTTCTGGATTTATTTCAATTTTTTTAGGTTTTTATTCACTTTCTGATTTTTTTTCATTTTTTTGGGAGGTTATTCACTTTTTGATTTTTTTTTTCATTATTTTTGGATTTTTATTCACTTTCTGAAATTTTTTTCATTATTTTTGGGTTTTTATTCACATTCTGAATTTTTTTCATTATTTTTGGGCTTTTACTCGTTTTCTGAATTTTTTATCAATTTTTTGGGCGTGGCAATTCTTTTCCCTGGAAAATGAATAACAAGGTGGGAGGAGGTTTTTTAATTCCATCTTTTTGTGGAAAAAGTGGTTATGTGAGTTGTTTTAAGGAAATCAATTCCATGGAAAATTTTGTTTACCAAACACTCAAAAGAAGGAAAATGACTCCATATATTGTATTTTCCATGGAAAATAAGTGTTATCAAACACACCCTAAGTGAATTTTTTTATCAAACGCCCATGCATCGCGCGGGTTTGTGAGTGCGCAATTATCAAATGACGCTAACTTATTAAATTCTGATGACAATACACACCAATTTTTTATTCTTTTTACGCTAGAACATGCAACTATGTGATTAAAAAAGTAAATCAAATCATCTAATCAAAACAGAGTTTCAGGAAAAAAAACCTTTTGGGTATAACCTTTTATTCATTTTATACAATTTACAAATCGCAACTTACAAATTTTATAAATGAACCTACTATGATTCTCGCAAGAATCACAAAAATCGCAGTCTTCCTTCAATAATGATCCTCACAAGAACCACAGTCCTCCTTCAGCCTCAGCCTTTTTTTTAACAGTGATCCTCTCGGGTTTCACAAGTCAGCCATGGAGATGCCTTATCCGCAAAGGTTGTGTATGCAAAGATACAAACTATAGTGTTTAGACTTGATTCACTCAAATATATTATGAGAATGTGATTTGTGAATTAAAAAGGGTTTCTAAACTCAAAAGGTTGAAAACTTTTGCAAAATATGTGCAGAAACAGTTATGGAAAAAGTCTTGACGAAAACAAATACGAAATAGTTATTTATAAGTCGAACATAAATTTTGAGGCGATGGCTTGTTCGAACAACTTTTGAAGCTTGTTTGAACGAGAATAACAACTCATTAGAACGAAATAAATTTCATCAGAACGAAGAAGCCATCTCGTTTGAACGAAGTTCAAATGACCTTCAAATGACCTAAAACAGTATGCCCCCGTTCGACGTTCAATCGAAGTAAACTTCAAACGAGACTTCGAATGAAAAGAGGATCTCGTTAGAACGAGATTCCCATCTCGTTTAAACGAGATACGCGAACTTTGAAAATTTTTAAATAAAGAAAAATGCCTCGAGTCTTAAAAAAAAAATCTTTTTCCTTGTTTAAATAAAATTCAGACACCCAAAAAAATACTAAAGGAATAAATTTAAACTCTAAATAGTATTATACATTCATAGTGAGGAGATTCTTGAAAGTTGGAGATTTTGGATCATCGGACTTCATGACGGCTCGGATCAAACGGTAGTGGGATATGCCAAAAACTATGTTAGCCTAATCTATGAGCAAATGATAGAAATCACGCTCTTACAAATCTCCCTCTTTTTGCTATTTCGGTACAAACCTAAAACCTAGAACCTAAATCCAAATTACAAAAGAAATCTCCTAAGACAAATATAATATCCTAATACCCTCCCAAACCCTAAAATGGATAGGTACAAGATAGAGTTGTCTTGAAAATGAAGTCTTCAAATCTTCACTTCTTTGTCTTCTCTTGGACACTTTGTCTTTATCAAGTGTAAATCCAAATATGATCTTTTAAAAGTACCTACACACATGAAACAAAACAAATACCCCATGATGCATCGCGTTTGACAAATCAAATAAAATGCATAAAGATAAAATCTCCCCAAAAATCAAACTCTCACTCGTAATTTGTTCTCCCCCTTTTATTTTGTCCGAAATAGATAAGGAGTAGAAATTAATGATGAAAATGAACATCACCGAAAAGAATAAGATATCATGACAAAAAAAATATGAATGACAAATATGCAATGATGATCTCAAAGGCTTCACAAACTATTTTTGATTTTTCTAAATTTTTAAGTGAAAAAAATTTACAAATACAACACACTATGGAGAAACACAAAAATAATTGAATCATGGATACAGAATGTAGGGGTGTAAACATATTTTATAGGTTAATTAACGTAGACAAACATCACATATGTGCACGAAGGAATGAGACACCATTAACGCAAGATCTCAAAGTCTACCTTAGGTGTAAAAGTGATGAATTCAAGTGAAATTGACTTAACATATTCCACTAATCAAGATCATAAGTGATTTTCATACCAGTAATACTCAAAACTATATAATGCTTTTACGAGATTTTTAAGGACGTGTAAACCCATTGATCTTCGACTTAACTCCCTCAAAACTCACATATTTAATTTTTCTCTTAAATCTTTGTGAAGAAATCAATGTTCATATGTAGCGAAGCAGTAATGTTATTTGAAATTGGTCTGGCACTTTCTTTTTGTTTTATGTGCCTTTTATCTTTTAGGTTCTTCTCTTTTTGCAAATGGTGTCTATTCACGCAAAGTCAACATGTCTTTCGTAACCCGATTCCATTGCTTTAAATATACCAACTTTACCGGACAAATCATTTTCAATTTTTTTCAATTCGGGCAATGGTTCTTACAATCACTACTTTTGTTATCCCGTTTTTCACACTTGGTTCATTTTAAAAGCAGAATTGAGATGAAAACACTACAATCGACACGTGAAAGGAAAGTGCAATACTCAAATAACTCTGTGTTCGTGTGCATTAAAGGTGAAAATGAGTCAAACATGTAGCAAGTAGTCATCATATCACATCTTAATGACTCCACACATTATAAAACACAAAAAATGAAATGCTGTCATGTCTCAAAACCCTATAAAATAGCCACGTGGATATGGAATGAATGGGTGATTCGGACATCTTTAATGTTTATCCACATATGCTGTAAAAAATACAAAGCTTTGTTTGGATTTTTCGAAAAATATATCAAAAAGAAAAAATATAAGTACAATGATAGTACAATCTAGTAATAGGCATGTATGATATAAATGTGAAAAGCATCCTATACTAGAAACAAGTCTCAACCTCAATCATTAGGCTCGGAGGACTTCTCCAAAGGAGAAGATATTCTGTGAAAAAGCTCCATCAAATCTTGTGAAGTTTTCACCAAAGACTCAACTTGCTCTCGAAAACTGTCAAAATCTCTCAAGTGATGTGCGGGAGCATGAGGAGTGACGTGTGGGAGTGCATGTAGGAACTCGTATAGTAGCATATCGTGGAAGATACCTATGAGACACTCTCCCTAACTTAAACCAAAATTTCCTAAGGTGACCTCTTTGCTTGCAATGGGAACTGACATACACGGGCTTGGGTACAACTCTCTCAAAATGTCTAGGAAGAGCTCTCCTACATGGATTCAGACGCCTAGGTGGGTTTGGTCGAGGGCTATATGGATCTAATACAAACTCGGGAACCGGCTCAGGTGTTACATGGGAAGTGGACGCACCGTCATAACCTATTCCTAACCGCTCAACATTACCCAAAGCGGGACCGGGGAGCATCTTTCCAACCTTCTAAGATGTATCCTCTAAAGTGACTTTGACCTCTTGGGCATGTTTGAGATCTCTGTCGAGTTGAGATACACGGGCTTTTAGTTTCTCACGAGTCTCCAATGAAGATTGAAGATCTCCCGTAATACTAACCACGGTGTTGGTCAAATCACTATTTTCCCGGCCTAAGATGATGAACTGCTCACTCAAAGATATCTTCACCTTCTCGAGTTGACTTGTCGATGCCTCACACACCCTCAGAACTTTCACCTCTCTCTCTAAATCTAACAAACTTAAGAGACAAATCTTTATTTAACTTTTTGGTTTTCAATGTCTCAGTGTATAAATCACTAAAGACTTTTTAGAGATTCCTTTCTCCCTCAGTAGCCATCTCATCCTCATTCTCACTAGAATGGCTCGAAACATCATCGAGGCTCTCACGTTTACATGTGTCCTCATCACCGTGGGACAAACTAGGCGCGTGCTAATGTGACTAGTCACGAACACAACGCATGGTTCATGTGGTGATTCTTCCCCTGAATCAACAAACTCGATGTCTCTATCGCTAAGAGTGACTTTATTTGCAATCTCTTTGCCCTTTCTCTTTCACATAATGGGACAATCATATGACTTGTGCCCTTTACCTTCGCACTCAAAACACCTTATCTCTTCCTCTTTCTCACCGCTATCCTTGACCTCATTCTTATTTTTGTTTTTCTCAAAAACCTTTTCATTGGAAGAATTTGCTTTGAAAAATTTGAGAAACTTTTAAAATTTTTTTGTAAATAAGGCCAAGTCATTTACATCAAAATCTCCCTCAGATTCAGACTCACAAACTCTCTCCTTGTTCTTTTTCTTAGTTTGAGTCTTTAAAGCTACCCTCATATCCTCAAGTTTAATGGTTTTAGGGAACATATCTATCTCATAAGTCTGAAAGTCTCCTACGAATTCTTCTAACCTAAAAAGGTCTAAAATCCCTAAATAGTTAAGAACCGTAACTTTTGGTATAAATCGGGAAGGGAGTGTCCTCAAAATCTTTTCCACGACCCTAGTCTCAGGAATTTTCTCACCCAAATTAACACTATTGTTTACGATATCCGATAACCTAGCATAAAATTAATCCAAACTCTTGGACTCTAACATAGTGATGGTCTCAAATTGGGTGGTCAAATTTTGAAGCTTAGACACCTTGACAACGTTGGTACCCTCATGTGTTAACTGGAGGATATCCCATGCTTCCTTGGACGTAGTGCACGTCATGATGCGTGAAAACTCGTCAGGGGTGACGGCTCCAGAAATAGTATTAAGACCGCGGGAGTTGTAAGTGTTCCATTTAAACTCATCACCATCCAGGAAGTGACAGGTTTAGGATTTGTGACATTATCAACAAATATCGTGAAAGGAGTCCACCCTCTTTCACAAACTAACCAAACCCTTTCATCTATCGCTTTTAAAGTGGATCTCATTTGGGCTTTTCAATAGGCATAGTTCGATCCATTAAAAATTGGCATCCTGTTATATAAGTTCTCCATCAGAAAATTTGCGAGACCAAGGGACGACACATCGATTCCTAAGAGACCATGGAAGGACGCGTCGATGGACTTTATTGTAGGGCGGCCCCGCACATCTGGTGTCCATGATTCCATCCTTGTCGTGGTGGATAGGTTCTCCAAGATGTCCCACTTCATCCCTTATACACTCAGGACAGATGCGTCCCACGTCACTTTCTTATATTTTCGTGAGATTGTTCGTCTACATGGAGTTCCACGTAGAATCACCTCTAATAGGGACGTACGATTTACGGGACATTCTTGGCATACATTGTGGCGACTTCTACGGATAGAGTTGCAGTTCTCGACCGCTTTCCACCCACAGACGGATGGCTAGACTGAGGTGGTCAACCGGAGTGTGGATGACCTGTTGAGGTATTTGTCTTCGGGGCATCCCCACAGGTGGGATATACTGATAGCCTAGGTCGAGTTTGCCTTCAACAGCGCCGTCAACAATTCTACCGGCCTCTCTCCGTTCCAGATTGTATTGAGACAGTCACCCACTGTGCCTATAGATCATGTCGAGCTTCCCTAGACAGTACCTACATGTCCCCCCGCTGAGGAGTTTGCTGCTCGCCTGACTTCCATCCAGGCCGATGTCCGTGCTCGGCTCATACCACTTATGCCTCACCGTCGCTTTATCTCCTTCCATTCGGGCGATCTAGTTATGATATACCTCCAGAAGGCACAGAGGCAGGGCAAGGGAAACAAGCTATATCTATATTTAACCATACCAAGAGCTTGATGTCATGACTATATTTTATATTTAACCTTACCAACTTGATGTCATTACAACTCTTAGCTAATGCTACATTATCTCTATATAAATCACACTTTGCACGAATCTAATCATACCAAGCTCCTAACTCTATAGCTTCATTTTCAAAGAAAACTAGAGGTATATGTCTTCTCCATGCCTTGGCGTTACTTGTTAGAGTCCATTTGTTAATATAGCTCTTATAGCTTTAATCCTTCTCAATATTTTGCTTGTTGTGCAGGTTTTTTGCATTCCCACTGGCTGAAATGTCTCATATAACTATTAAGAAGTCCCAACCTATATTAGTTGAGCCTGAGACAAAATCCAATCATGGGTTTTATTTCTTATCAAACCTTGATCAGGACGTTCTTAATACAGTTCAAACAGCTTATTATTTCAAGCCAGACAATAATAAGAGTAGCGAGAATGTAGCTGATGTTATCAAGGAAGCCTTGGCTAGGGTTTTGGTTCATTTTTACCCATTTGCAGGTAGTTTAACAATGAGCGATGATGGGAAGTTTATTGTGAACTGCACAAACGCAGGTGTGCCATTTGTATCAGCCTCTGCTGATTGTGATATTGATGAGTTGGGTGACATAACACGACCTAATTCTGCAATGCTAGGGGAGCTTGTTTATACAAAGCCCGGAGAGAAAAACGGATTGGAAGCGCCTCTGCTGACTGCACAGGTACGAAATAATATTAATGGTTAATCATCTAACGTACGTTACATTTTGCATGACACTTGCACACACGAATAAATCCAAAACTACAAAACAAAAATTCAAAATAAAAGTCAAAAGGTATCCTTGTTATTATAATGTATAAATCCAACTCAACAGCAACATATACTTTTAAAAACAGATATGATTCTTCATTTTGTCAACCAATACGAATACAATTAGCAATAGCACTTGGGGTTGTGTCTAATTTGAAGGCAGCCGTGGTGCAAGTGGTGGAGTATGGAGGAGGTGTTCACCGGTGACACATCGCAGAATATCTTGCTCCTTTTTATAAATTGATTATACTATATAATTGATTTGTATTACATTAACTAAAGATATAAGGGTCCTTCGACAAAAAGTTCCTTGACAATTTTTAATTAAAGTTTAGTCCAAGCTTTTTTATTTTGTTCTCAAAAGTCTCTCAGGGACTAAACATTAATTGTCCGGATTTAATTGATTAATTCTTTAGTTAAAGAAAAAAATAAGAAGGGTAAAATATAGACGGTACAAAGTGACGTAAACTACGCGTCAATGGCTAAAAGAAATAAACCAAACCCTAACTTTTGGAGAGAATGGAGAAGTCTCCTTCAAATGAAGACTACATGGGTATTTAAAGGGAGAAGTAGCTTAGCCTTTGTTACTTCCTTCCCTAAATACCAAGCAACTATTTACTAAAAGAAAATACAACCAAATTAAGAAACTAAAAAAATAACAAAAATGCTATGGAATCCTAAAAATACTAAAAATGACCCAAAAACTTCTAATTCTCCCTCGTCTTCGAAAAAGCTCTTCCTCGAGCTTGAAAAATTTTGGAACGCTTGTGAAAATTCCAAAAAATATTGTGCCAGAACTTGTGGGGGCCAAAAATTTATTTCTGAAAACTGAGGAAGGGTGCAGCCCACAAGTTTCTTCACCCAAATCAAACCCTAGATTCCTCCTACTAGGTCAAAAATCAGGTTGGTGGAAGAGGAAAAGTGATCGGTGAGGCAGGGGTTGGACATAGGTGTTTTTTGGGTTCGGTTGAGAAGGGAAATGGATCGGTTGGGTGTGGGTTTAAGGCGGAAGCAGGGGGTGTCACCTAGGGTTTTTTTGGGGGCCGACATGGAGGGAAACATGTCGGAGGTGGCCCGGGAAGGCTTGGGTTTGGTTTCGGGGTTAGGGGAAATAGGGCGACCCAGGTCAGAATAGGGTTGGGATGGGGCCTGTTCTGGATCGGACTTGTTTTGGGGTTCCAGGAGGAGGTTTTCGGTAGCTGAGGGGTGCGGTTGGTAGTTGGAGTTGAGGTGGAAGGGTAGATAGTGGGTCACAGCTTGTACTGCGGGGGCACGGGTGTCTTTTTAGGGTCCGGCGGCGGGTGGGTGGGGGTTTGGGGCAGTGGGGTGGTTAGTGGGGCTTTCTTGGTTGGAGAGGGTTAGGGTTAGGGTTAGGGTTTTGAAATTGGGATCAAACTTTTTGTCGAATTCTAGGTTTTGTTGATCGATCATGTGTGCCAACTCTTGAATCTCTTCATTATGTTGTTTGGAATTCTTGGGAGCCATGGCGAGTAGCATACGATTTTGATAAAAATACACCGATACACCAACACCAACACCAACGTGGAGCGACACCTCGCTCTGATAGCAATTTGACGTAAACTACACGTCAATGGCTAAAAGAAATAAACCAAACCCTAACTTTTGGAGAGAGAATAAAAAAATGCCTTATATTTCAAGAATGGAGAAGTCCCCTTCAAATGAAGACTACATGGGTATTTAAAGGGGGAAGTAGCTTAGCCTTTTCTACTTCCTTCCCTAAATACCATGCAACTATTTACTAAAAGAAAATACAACAAAATTAAGAAACTAAAAAAATAACAAAAATGCCATAGAATCCTAAATATACTAAAAATGGCCCAAAAACTTATAATTCTCATCACAGATTTTAACTACACGTGATTTGCATATGACCAATTTCCATTAAACTATGGATGGAACTCGAATGAAATAGGTGGAGCCTTGTAACAAAGCAATTGTTCAAATGATTAAATTGTCAGGTAGGATAGTTCAGGAAGAGCTTCAGTGGTTGAAATCTGGTTTTGTAGTTGTGCCTTCTTTTTGAACATCAATAATACCTTGAATGATTTTTCTATCATAGTTCATCAACCAATCTAGTTATTAATAAAAAGGTTAAAGTGAACATCCCCCCACTAAACTACACGTGTTGCAAGAAACCTCCTTCAATCATCTTTAATGAAAAAAGACACCATTGAATTGTGGTTGTCCATATTCCAATAACTCCTCTGGGAAAGTAGTAGAGACAAAAATCATAATTTTTCAGGACACAATGGGTTTAAAACTCCATTTCAAAGTGTTTGAAGGAATGATATGTAACTATTTTGGTTTTGAAGGGACTTTTTTGGCATTGAAAATAGGTCAGGTTTGTTTCTTGACAATATGCGTAGTTCAAGGGATTTTGTGCACTTTACCCTAGTTATAATTTGATTATATGAATTCTAAAGCATGTCTAACCATAGGATCAGAAATTAGGCCAGTGGGGCTAATATCCACTATTTCTTTATGATATGTTTAATGGGTTTCCGTAGTTATTTATGTTTCTCCCCAAAATTTGTAGGTGACAAGATTCGAATGTGGAGGATTTGCAATGGGATTGAGAGTCAAGCATTGCATGGTCGATGGAATATCAGCAATGGAATTTGTGAATTCATGGGGCGAGACAGCAAGAGGCAAAACATTATCTATCCCACCAGCTATTGACAGAACCATACTAAACTCTAGACAACCTCCTAAGATCGAATACCCACACGCTCAATACATGGAGGTAGAGGACATATCAAACATGTCCACGCTTTTCCAACAAGAGAAAGTTATATCTAAGCCATTTGACTTCTTCCCAGAAAAGCTGGCAAGAATAAAAGAAATAGCACTGGAAGATGGAGTCATTAAAACTTGCTCAACCTTCACAGCTCTCACAGCTCTAGCGTGGCGTGCTAGAAGCAAAGCGCTCCACATGAAACCTGACCAACAAACTAAGCTACTTGTTCCTGTTGATGGAAGGTCCAAGCTTAATCCCCCACTGCCTAAAGGCTATTTTGGAAATGGGATTTTTCTTGCTTCTTGTATTTGTAGTGCGGGAGAGTTGATTGAAAAGCCACTATCTTTTGCTGTTGAACAGGTCCAGAATGCCATAAAAATGCTTACAGAAGATTTTGTAAGATCAGTTGTGGATTACATTGAGGTAAACAGGCCAAGACCATCTTTATCTGCCACTTTTGTTGTCACATCATGGACTAGGCTTGCTTTTGACACCGCTGATTTTGGATGGGGAGGTCCAACACAAGCAGGTTGTGTGACCTTGTCGGAAAAAGAAGTGGCCGTGTTTCTCTCTAAAGGGGGAGATCAGAAAAAGGGAATCACCATGCTTGTAGGCTTGCCAACAAGTTCTATGAATATTTTTGAGGAGCTTATGCAAGTTTAGTTTTTCAAATACAGATAATTCTGAGTTTGTTTTGTAACACTCTGTCAAAAGAATTTGTTGCTTGCTTTGTTTCCCTTTCCTTTTTTAGGATGTGTACAATTTCCATTTGTTATATGGGTTGAAAATTTGTCAACCACTCCCTGTGTATGTTTTACATTAGGGACAATAGTTACCGAGTCCCATTCATTTGCTCAACGAGGCAAGAGGTCTTTTGAGTGAATTAATGGTGTCAAAGGTCATATTTTGTCAATTTAGCGCATTAAAATGACAAATACACCCCCGAATATCTTTGACAGTTGTCATCTCGTTTTTTGCCCAAAACCCCATCAAATCTTTAAAAGTCCATAACTTTAAATCTACAAATAAAAATTTCACAAAATTTATATATTTGAATTATACTCATTAAGATCTATCAAATAACACTCATATTAGATATTTTTTGACGAAAAAATCGAAACACATAAATTTACCGTTTCTGTAAAACCTCCATTTTTTCCAGCAAAAACTATATTTTTTCGGCGAAAATCTTCTTCTCCAGCTCCGGCGATGGTGTCGCTGGCGCAGACAAGAAAAACAAAGAAATAGACGAAGAGAGAGAAAAACAAAGAGAGAGACACTCCGATAAGAATTTCGGCGTCCTCCGACGAGATTTTTCGGTGGACTGTTTTCGACGAGTCTCCAATGGGGTGGGGTGGGGTGGGGGTGGAGGTGGGGGGGTGGGGTTGCTAGAGAGAGAGAAAATGTGGGGTTATGTGTTTGTTTTTAGAGAGAGAGTAGATGGGTTTAAAATGAGTATATGTAAGGTTACATTTGTCTAAACATATGTAGTTTATAATAAAAAATGACTTGGTGCATTAAAAAATGTCAAATGGAATTTGATGCATCTTTGATCCAATAAATGAGACTAGCCTTGAATTATCTAGTTGCATTATTAAATTGAATAAAATTATTTATTTCAGAATAAAAGAAAAAGAATTATTATATTTTATGATATAACTATGTGTAAACCCGCGCTATGCGCGAGCTAGACAATTGTGATCGTCGTTTCGCATGTAAAATACAACTTGTAGCGAATCCAACCAATAATATGTGGACAAAACTTCACATTTGTCGGGCACCGACAAACCTTGCTAAATAAAAAAACCATTCTCCACAACACAACTGAGAGCTAGCGGAGAACATGGATGGCTAAACCGCCATCATCAACCAAGACCACCATTAACTGCAATCTCGCCAAATAAAACTCAAACCCTATATAGAAATGACGATAAGAAGCAACCAAAACAAAAATTAGACTCAATCCAGCCTCCAAAAAAGCGAAAAAATCCCGAAACTTTGGTTAAAGATGAAAAAATTATGGAGCAAAGTGAACATTATTACATGAACATCATAAACATAATTTTGATATATTTTCAAATGGATATATCATGTTTAAATAAGTGCATATGTTTTGACACAGATTCTCTATATACAATTAAAATGTGTTTGCAAATATTATTATAGAAAGATAATGATAATAGCTTAAAAAATTAAAACAAATAAAAATAAGAACGAGACTCTAGAACATAATAGAGAAAACTACGTTGTGGCATTTCATCAAATGATTATTGTACACTCAGGACAGATGCGTCCCACGTCACTTTCTTATATTTTCGTGAGATTGTTCGTCTACACGGAGTTCCACGTAGAATCACCTCTGATAGGGATGTACGATTTACGGGTCATTTTTGGCATACATTGTGGCGACTTCTACGAATAAAGTTGCAGTTCTCGACCGCTTTCCACCCACAGACGGATGGCCAGACTTGGTCAACCGGAGTGTGGATGACCTATTGAGGTATTTGTCTTCGGGGCATCCCCACAGGTGGGATATAGTGATAGCCTAGGTCGAGTTTGCCTTCAACAGCGCTGTCAACCATTCTACCGGCCTCTCTCCGTTCCAGATTGTATTGAGACAGTCACCCACTGTGCCTATAGATCTTATCGAGCTTCCCTAGACAGTACCTACATGTCCCCCCGCTGAGGAGTTTGCTGCTCGCCTGACTTCCATCCAGGCCGATGTCCGTGCTCGGCTCATACCACTTATGCCTCACCATCGCTTTATCTCCTTCCATTCGGGCGATCTAGTTATGATATACCTCCAGAAGGCACAGAGGCAGGGCAAGGGAAACAAGCTATATCTATATTTAACCATACCAAGAGCTTGATGTCATGACTATATTTTATATTTAACCTTACCAACTTGATGTCATTACAACTCTTAGCTAATGCTGCATTATCTCTATATAAATCACACTTTGCATGAATGTAATCATACCAAGCTCCTAACTCTATAGCTTCATTTTCAAAGAAAACTAGAGGTATATGTCTTCTCCATGCCTTGGCGTTACTTGTCCATTTGTTAATATAGCTCTTATAGCTTTAATCCTTCTCACTATTTTGCTTGTTGTGCAGGTTTTTTGCATTCCCAATGGCTGAAATGTCTCATATTACTATTAAGAAGTCCCAACCTATATTAGTTGAGCCTGAGACAAAATCCAATCATGGGTTTTATTTCTTATCAAACCTTGATCAGGACGTTCTTAATACAGTTCAAACAGCTTATTATTTCAAGCCAGACAATAATAAGAGTAGCGAGAATGTAGCTGATGTTATCAGGGAAGCCTTGGCTAGGGTTTTGGTTCATTTTTACCCATTTGCAGGTAGTTTAACAATGAGCGATGATGGGAAGTTTATTGTGAACTGCACAAACGCAGGTGTGCCATTTGTATCAGCCTCTGCTGATTGTGATATTGATGAGTTGGGTGACATAACAGGACCTAATTCTGCAATGCTAGGGGAGCTTGTTTATACAAAGCCCGGAGAGAAAAACGGATTGGAAGCGCCTCTGCTGACTGCACAGGTACGAAATAATATTAATGGTTAATCATCTAACGTACGTTACATTTTGCATGACACTTGCACACACGAATAAATCCAAAACTACAGAACAAAAATTCAAAATAAAAGTCAAAAGGTATCCTTGTTATTATAATGTATAAATCCAACTCAACAGCAACATATACTTATAAAAACAGATATGATTCTTCATTTTGTCAACCAATACGAATACAATTAGCAATAGCACTTGGGGTTGTGTCTAATTTGAAGGCAGCCGTGGTGCAAGTGGTGGAGTATGGAGGAGGTGTTCACCAGTGACACATCGCAGAATATCTTGCTCCTTTTTATAAATTGATTATAATATATAATTGATTTGTATTACATTAACTAAAGATATAAGGGTCCTTCGACAAAAAGTTCCTTGACAATTTTTAATTAAAGTTTAGTCAGCTTTTTTATTTTGTTCTCAAAAGTCTCTCAGGGACTAAACATTAATTGTCCGGATTTAATTGATTAATTCTTTAGTTAAAGAAAATAATAAGAAGGGTAAAATATAGACGGTACAAAGTGACGTAAACTACGCGTCAATGGCTAAAAGAAATAAGCCAAACCCTAACTTTTGGAGAGAATGGAGAAGTCTCCTTCAAATGAAGACTACATGGGTATTTAAAGGGAGAAGTAGCTTAGCCTTTGTTACTTCCTTCCCTAAATACCAAGCAACTATTTACTAAAAGAAAATACAACCAAATTAAGAAACTAAAAAAATAACAAAAATGCTATGGAATCCTAAAAATACTAAAAATGACCCAAAAACTTCTAATTCTCATCATTCTCCTCATCTTCGAAAAAGCTCTTCCTCGAGCTTGAAAAATTTTGGAACGCTTGTGAAAATTCCAAAAAATATTGTGCCAGAACTTGTGGGGGCCAAAAATTTATTTCTGAAAATTGAGGAAGGGTGCATCCCACAATTTTCTTCACCCAAATCAGACCCTAGATTCCTCCTACTAGGTCAAAAATCAGGTTGGGGGAAGAGGAAAAGTGGTCGGTGAGGCAGGGGTTGGTCATAGGTGTTTTTTGGGTTCGGTTGAGAAGGGAAATGGATCGGTTGGGTGTGGGTTTAAGGCGGAAGCAGGGGGTGTCACCTAGGGTTTTTTGGGGGGCCGACATGGAGGGAAACATGTCGGAGGTGGCCCGGGAAGGCTTGGGTTTGGTTTCGGGGTTAGGGGAAATAGGGCGACCCAGGTCAGAATAGGGTTGGGATGGGGCCTGTTCTGGATCGGACTTGTTTTGGGGTTCCAGGAGGAGGTTTTCGGTAGCTGAGGGGTGCGGTTGGTAGTTGGAGTTGAGGTGGAGGGTAGATAGTGGGTCACAACTTGTACTGCGGGGGCACGGGTGTCTTTTTAGGGTCCAGCGGCGGGTGGGTGGGGGTTTGGGGCAGTGGGGTGGTTAGTGGGGCTTTCTTGGTCGGAGAGGATGGGGCTAGGGTTAGGGTTAGGGTTTTGAAATTGGGATCAAACTTTTTGTCGAATTGATCATGTGCTCCAACTCTTGAATCTCTTCATTATGTTGTTTGGAATTCTTGGGAGCCATGGCGAGTAGCATACGATTTTGATAAAAATACACCGATGCACCAACACCAACACCAACGTGGAGCGACACCTCGCTCTGATAGCAATTTGACGTAAACTACACGTCAATGGCTAAAAGAAATAAACCAAACCCTAACTTTTGGAGAGAGAATAAAAAAATGCCTTATATTTCAAGAATGGAGAAGTCCCCTTCAAATGAAGACTACATGGGTATTTAAAGGGGGAAGTAGCTTAGCCTTTTCTACTTCCTTCCCTAAATACCATGCAACTATTTACTAAAAGAAAATACAACAAAGTTAAGAAACTAAAAAAATAACAAAAATGCCATAGAATCCAAAATATACTAAAAATGGCCCAAAAACTTATAATTCTCATCACAGATTTTAACTACGCGTGATTTGCATACGACCAATTTCCATTAAACTATGGATGGAACTCGAATGAAATAGGTGGAGCCTTGTAACAAAGCAATAGTTCAAATGATTAAATTGTCAGGTAGGATAGTTCAGGAAGAGCTTCAGTGGTTGAAATCTGGTTTTGTAGTTGTGCTTTCTTTTTGAACATCAATAATACCTTGAATGATTTTTCTATCATAGTTCATCAACCAATCTAGTTATTAATAAAAAGGTTAAAGTGAACATCCCCCCACTAAACTACACGTGTTGCAAGAAACCTCCTTCAATCATCTTTAATGAAAAAAGACACCATTGAATTGTGGTTGTCCATATTCCAATAACTCCTCTGGGAAAGTAGTAGAGACAAAAATCATAATTTTTCAGGACACAATGGGTTTAAAACTCCATTTCAAAGTGTTTGAAGGAATGATATGTAACTATTTTGGTTTTGAAGGGACTTTTTTGGCATTGAAAATAGGTCAGGTTTGTTTCTTGACAATATGCGTAGTTCAAGGGATTTTGTGCACTTTACCCTAGTTATAATTTGATTATATGAATTCTAAAGCATGTCTAACCATAGGATCAGAAATTAGGCCAGTGGGGCTAATATCCACTATTTCTTTATGATATGTTTAATGGGTTTCCGTAGTTATTTATGTTTCTCCCCAAAATTTGTAGGTGACAAGATTCGAATGTGGAGGATTTGCAATGGGATTGAGAGTCAAGCATTGCATGGTCGATGGAATATCAGCAATGGAATTTGTGAATTCATGGGGCGAGACAGCAAGAGGCAAAACATTATCTATCCCACCAGCTATTGACAGAACCATACTAAACTCTAGACAACCTCCTAAGATCGAATACCCACACGCTCAATACATGGAGGTAGAGGACATATCAAACATGTCCACGCTTTTCCAACAAGAGAAAGTTATATCTAAGCCATTTGACTTCTTCCCAGAAAAGCTGGCAAGAATAAAAGAAATAGCACTGGAAGATGGAGTCATTAAAACTTGCTCAACCTTCACAGCTCTCACAGCTCTAGCGTGGCGTGCTAGAAGCAAAGCGCTCCACATGAAACCTGACCAACAAACTAAGCTACTTGTTCCTGTTGATGGAAGGTCCAAGCTTAATCCCCCACTGCCTAAAGGCTATTTTGGAAATGGGATTTTTCTTGCTTCTTGTATTTGTAGTGCGGGAGAGTTGATTGAAAAGCCACTATCTTTTGCTGTTGAACAGGTCCAGAATGCCATAAAAATGATTACAGAAGATTTTGTAAGATCAGTTGTGGATTACATTGAGGTAAACAGGCCAAGACCATCTTTATCTGCCACTTTTGTTGTCACATCATGGACTAGGCTTGCTTTTGACACTGCTGATTTTGGATGGGGAGGTCCAACACAAGCAGGTTGTGTGACCTTGTCGGAAAAAGAAGTGGCCGTGTTTCTCTCTAAAGGGGGAGATCAGAAAAAGGGAATCGCCATGCTTGTAGGCTTGCCAACAAGTTCTATGAAGATTTTTGAGGAGCTTATGCAAGTTTAGTTTTTCAAATACAGATAATTCTGAGTTTGTTTTGTAACACTCTGTCAAAAGAATTTGTTGCTTGCTTTGTTTCCCTTTCCTTTTTTTGGATGTGTACAATTTCCATTTGTTATATGGGTTGAAAATTTGTCAACCACTCCCTGTGTATGTTTTACATTAGGGACAATAGTTACCGAGTCCCATTCATTTGCTCAATGAGGCAAGAGGTCTTTTGAGTGAATTAATGGTGTCAAAGGTCATATTTTGTCAATTTAGCGCATTAAAATGACAAATACACCCCCGAATATCTTTGACAGTTGTCATCTCGTTTTTTGCCCAAAACCCCATCAAATCTTTAAAAGTCCATAACTTTAAATCTACAAATAAAAATTTCACAAAATTTATATATTTGAATTATACTCATTAAGATCTATCAAATAACACTCATATTAGATATTTTTTGACGAAAAAATCGAAACACATAAATTTACCGTTTCTGTAAAACCTCCATTTTTTCCAGCAAAAACTATATTTTTTCGGCGAAAATCTTCTTCTCCAGCTCCGGCGATGGTGTCGCTGGCGCAGACAAGAAAAACAAAGAAATAGACGAAGAGAGAGAAAAACAAAGAGAGAGACACTCCGATAAGAATTTCGGCGTCCTCCGACGAGATTTTTCGGTGGACTGTTTTCGACGAGTCTCCAATGGGGCGGGGTGGGGGTGGGGGTGGAGGTGGGGGTGGGGTTGCTAGAGAGAGAGAAAATGTGGGGTTATGTGTTTGTTTTTAGAGAGAGAGTAGATGGGTTTAAAATGAGTATATGTAATGTTACATTTGTCTAAACATATGTAGTTTATAATAAAAAATGACTTGGTGCATTAAAAAATGTCAAATGGAATTTGATGCATCTTTGACCCAATAAATGAGACTAGCCTTGAATTATCTAGTTGCATTATTAAATTGAATAAAATTATTTATTTCAGAATAAAAGAAAAAGAATTATTACATTTTATGATATAACTAGGTGTAAACCCGCGCTATGCGCGAGCTAGACAATTGTGATAGTCATTTCGCATGTAAAATACAACTTGTAGCGAATCCAACCAATAATATGTGGACAAAACTTCACATTTGTCGGGCACCGACAAACCTTGCTAAATAACAAAACCATTCTCCACAACACAACTGAGAGCTAGCGGAGAACATGGATGGCTAAACCGCCATCATCAACCAAGACCACCATTAACTGCAATCTCACCAAATAAAACTCAAACCCTATATAGAAATGACGATAAGAAGCAACCAAAACAAAAATTAGACTCAATCCAGCCTCCAAAAAAGCGAAAAAATCCCGAAACTTTGGTTAAAGATGAAAAAATTACGGAGCAAAGTGAACATTATTACATGAGCATCATAAACATAATTTTGATCTATTTTCAAATGGATATATCATGTTTAAATAAGTGCATATGTTTTGACACAGATTCTCTATATACAATTAAACTGAGTTTGCAAATATTATTATAGAAAGATAATGATAATAGCTTAAACAATTAAAACAAATAAAAATAAGAACGAGACTCTAGAACATAATAGAGAAAACTACGTTGTGGCATTTCATCAAATGATTATTGTGCACCATAACCACCCATGAGAGGAACTTAATAAATTATCTAAAATTAGAAAATATATGTTGAATAGACAATTAAAGAGACAACAAATAACAAAACAAAAGAACAAATGCGTTGAATTATAAATGTATAAAATATAAAAGTGAAGAGAAAAAAATCCAACTTGAGACCTCTAAAATATGTACCATCGCAATATGCAACCCCAATTATTTTCAGCCTTCTGTCATCTGCATCCCTTTCTCTCTATCGATCATGTCTTCTTACAAAAACCAAAATAATATGTAATTCAATAGCTTCAGTGGATATAGAAAAAGAGAAACCACCACATTAGAAGTCCCATAATGTTGCCTTTAAAAATGACACCAGAATAAATCCATACGACGATCTGAACCATACAATAAATAAAATTAAATAAGAAAATTTAACACTGAGCCAAACAACAAAGATGAATCGTTTACTTTGGTCAAGTCGGTGACAATTTAGAGCAGTAATCTGGGATTTAAGCATTTCAAAATATCTCGAGTTGTAAGTGGTAATCGAGTTGTGGAGATAAATGGTATTTATAACCTAGAAAAAAGAATAAGAAATAGAAAATGAAATATTTAATTTGGCATTAAAGTGGAATATTTAAACTCAAATGTAAAGAAATATTAGAAATTCACTTCCTACATAGCCTTCAAAAAACTGAATTGGAAGTTTTGTAATTTTGATGAATGGATAGTGAGGACTTGGAACATAACTTGCATTGTGCAAATAAAGAAAATAATATCTTGAAACTATATGCCATAGAAAATACCTATCTACTGAAGGAGTTGGTTAATAATAAATGGTCATTTGGTGATTTTCTGGCGATGTATAAACAAAGTTTATTTTTTTAGGAAAAAAAACAAAGAAAAAAATATTTGATATATTAAAAAATTATTTTGTGCTTGTTTAATAAACTCTAAATGGTTAATCAATTCATTACATTATTTATTATACAATCTACAACATAATTCACAACTCCTTTTTGTAATGCATTTCAAATGAAAATGTAGCAGTCAAATATCATTAGAGTATTTTTTATTTATTTGAATATTTTTTTGGTTTTAGATAAATATTTTAAAGGGGCTTTTACTATCGAGTCCCTAGATTAACAGTTTTGGACTCTAAACCCAGGCCCAATAATTTTAAACGATTAGGTCAAATATATAAATACTTCCGAACTTAAAACAAACACGCACTTCACAGAAATTCAAGCGTAAAAAACGTTGTTTTCTTTCTTCGATCAAAATCCTAACCGTACTGTCTCTTCAATCAAAACTCAAAACGATTCTCATTCTCAATCAAATTTTGGTCCAATAACAACATATAAATACCCCTGAATTCCAAAACAAACACACTTCGCAGATATTAAAGTGATCAAAACCCTAATAGTGGAAGTTCTACCAAGCATTTCACATTCTCAATCAAATTCTTCCAAACAACACTAACAAGTGTGGATACATGCTCAAATATATGTTCTTAAGTTTTGTACTTAAGATTATGCCATACACTATGTAAACGTTGTGTTCTTAGCATTTTATTTATGATATCACTTGTTTGTCCTTATATATTTTGTGTTCTCATATATATAAATTTGTAGACATTACACATGGACTGATGAAATCACATTATTCTTCTTCATGATATGAAAAAATATATTTGTTGCCCTGATTTTAAATGCAAAACACACTTTTTGCATGTTACATTTATGTATTTTATCATTGTACATTTCCTCATGTATACTTCATTTATTGAGGACGGGGAATATATACATGATTGAAATATGTACATACTCTTTGTATTTGTATAACTCCTATATTAATTGTGGTCTGCGCCAACGACAATTATTTAGGACTGCATGTAGTTTATGAATTTAGGTGCGGTACTTATACAAGCACTTTATTATTGCGTGTACTAAAGTACATGCAAAATTTACAAAGTACATGCATATTGAAATTGAATTGGTTCAATCCAATACACGTGTACTCTTATGCTCTATGCGTGTACTCTATACAATATATATGCCATCTCCATATTTAATTAATCTTACATACTCTTTGTATTTGTATAACTCATATATTAACTGTGGTCCGCGCCAACGACATTTATTTAGGACTGCATGTAGTTTATGAATTTAGGTGCTGTATTTGTACAAGCCCTGTATTATTGCATGTACATTGTGAGTTTTGCGTTTACTTTTTGAAAGTACACACAAAATTCACAAAGTACACGCACATTGAAATTGAATTTGGTCAATCCAATATGTGTGTACTTTTATGTATAATGAGTATACGTTATACAATATATATGTCATATCCATACTTAATCAATCCTATATTATTTTGGTCCGCGCTAGTGGCATTTGAATGATATTCCATGAGTTTGTAAGGAGTATTATTGTTGTGTTATTGTTTAGGAATCATGCCATCAAGCATGCTCAACTACAAAATTGCTGCTTGCACCTTTGAAGATCTTAACAATACAAAACCTTTCACATTGACAAGTCAATACTATTAATGATGATGAAATTCATTTTCTCCTTCGCATCAATGATAGATCAAAAAGGTTACTTGTTTTTTTTAACTACTATGAAGACATTAAGTGCACTTTTGATGTGCAAAAGCTTCAAGTAACTGAATCAAAAGCGAAGGATTTAGCAAAACAAAATGAGCAGTATTTCTTAAGAGGTTTTGATAACGTTGGCGCTTTTAGCATGGAGATATTGTATCACTTATTTTTAGAATATGTTAGGAACAGAGAATCTTGATTTTTTACTTGTCAAACAACATGTATTAGGTATTACCATAAAACGGACGATATATATTACCACCTTTAGCATGTATTTTGTTGAGACTTGTATGAAGTGTTTATGAGAATATTGCATGTACTTTTGTTAAATACACATGTATTTTATTGTTTGAGTCTGTATTTTATTCTAATTCGCGTGTATTTTATTTTTTGTACATGTAATTTATCATTATAAGTTAGTAATTTAAAAAAAATTTATACTAATAGAATGGGGGATGAAGATGAGCGGAAGAAAAGGAAAGAACAACAAGAAGAACAATTGTAAAGAAAGTTCTTCAAGCAGTTCTAGTTCTAGTGTGGATGTGGAATCTACATGTGGTGTGAATAAACACGACCAGTATAGGTCGAATTTGTTAGTTTTTTTCATGATTTTTCTTGTATTAAAAAAACTGATAGGAATATTGAACCTCTTAAGAATACTCCATTATAGGAGCTTTTCAATGCCTACTACACAGAGGAAGTAGTAGAAGCGCAGCACAAAAAAATCGATAAAAATATTCTATCCATTATCAAGTTGTTTAAAAAGGAAACCAGCAGTTTTGAGATGAAGACTAGGGCTGAAATAAGCCCAAGAGATATAAGTGAAATATTTGGGATCCCAATGTTTGAGGGGCAAAAATCAATAAATCTAAAAAAGAGATTGACTACTTCTCAAAAACCTGAATTCCTTGCCCGATATTTCAAAGCTAAAAAATTGGAAAGTCAAAAATAAATAAGGGTTTGAAGAAATCGGCACAGTTGGACACAAATGAGGGCATTTCTGATTTTGTAAAACCTGTTTGTCTCCACTTCTTGACGATGTTGTTTTTCTCCAACTCAAACTTCATATTAGGAGAATTTTTGACAACATACATAAAAAATATTGATGACATGAATAGCTATGATTGGGCCTATGTCGTGCAAGAGTTTCTCATCAATTCACTCAACAAAACAACAAGTTCAAAGCCAAGCACAACAATTGGATGTGTCATTTCCCTATTGGTGAGAAAACTATACTAATACAGTCCAACAAACAATTGGATTTTTTTTTGAAATCTCGAGTTCACGTGTATTTTATAAATATCACGTGTACTTTGAAAGTACACGTGACATTTACAAAGTACACACATTATTTATTTGACCATGTTCATATAAATATCACGTGTACTTACAAAGTACACGTGATATTAATAGAACTCATATGAACCTGAGTTTAATTACATATGAACTTGAGTTTAATTACATTTACCATAGTTTTAATATCACTTGTACTTTCAAAGTACACCTTATATACCAACCAATTCACGCGTGTACTTTGTAAATATCACGAGTACTTTCAAAGTACACGTGATATTTATAAAATACATATGAACGTGAGTTTAATTCCATTTACCATGGTTGCAATATCACTTGTACTTTAGAAGTACACCTGATATTATAACCAAATCACACGTGTACTTTATAAATATTACGTGTACTTTGAATCAGCCAACGTTCCTGCTACTCCACCATTACCTCGGCCCAGGCCAACGTTACAGCTCCACTTGCCTTACCTCTTCTCTCATAATGAGCCAAGGTCACCACTGATCGAGCAGTTGCCCGACCACACTAACCTTGTCCTCTTCCAGGCCGAGGTTGGGACCAATCACAAATGGCCGAGTCTTCATCAGCATATGTATGGTTGGGAACACGTGTACACAATCAGTTATAACAAATCAATCCCCTCACGTGGGGGAATAGTTCGTCATCATTCTCTACATGTGACAGTGACAGATGTCTTCATCAGATTGTCTATATCAGCACACACATGCTCATTGCATGCTTGGGGGGTACATTACACACCCCAAACACTATATATAGAGGTCATCCTTTACCTTGTAAAGGATCCGAAATTACAACCCCTAGCTGAAACTCTGTTATTTTACACAGTAGAGACAAAAAGCTTGAGAGATTGTATCCATGGCCATTAGTGCCTTTATTCAGTGATATTACTCACACACACTCACAGTGGACATAGGTCAGATTGGCTGAACCATTTACATTCAAGTGTTCATCCTCTTCTCCTCACCTCAATCTCTTATATTTAGTATACTCTTGTGCTGCCATTGTTATCACTTGTTTGAGCTTACAAACACCTTGACTGGTGGTGCTATTTACAACATCATCATTTTGGCGCCGTCTGTGGGAATGAGAAGCCATCTCTTCCTCATTTTGTGCTTAACCTCACCGGAGACTCTGGTGGTGAACCAGGCCTCACCCCTTGTGTGGAGCTGTTTCACCATTGAAAGATGTCCTGTAAGGTATTAAGCTCATCTGCTACACCAGATCTTTAGTGCTAACACATGGCACCGAAGCTACTACCACCTCCTCCTCCACCAGGTGCTGGAGGGCCTAGTTCCAGCCAGGCACCACCCCAGTCCGAAATGGCTGAGGTGGTGGCAGTCTTGAAGTCCTTGGCAGCAACGCAACAAGAGACGAAGGAGAAATTTTCCCAGCTCAGTAAAAATATGATGAGGCCACCTGGGATCTCACCGGAGATGATTACTCCGGCGGCCGTTTAGCCTCATCCTGACGCCAGGGGACAACCCCAGGCACCGCGAAAGATCAACCTATGCCTCAGCGGAGGAGGGACGTCACTGACCCTAGGCGTTTACGCCTGGGGAGGCAAGGACACCCTTGCCCTGAGAATAGGTATGATGATCTAGAGGCGGAAGATGTCTTGGAAGATTGTTGGGAGCTATATGAGGTTTCGAATAACACAGTTCGTCCTATCCAACGGAGCCAGGGTTGTGGAGGTAGAAGAGGTGGAGAAGCCCAACAACGAGGATCAACTTTTGATTGATTGAGCAGGGGGTCAGACTTCGAAAGGCTCGGCCCCGTAAATGACCTGAGACAGAAGCTGTCAAGGTCAAGAAGTGTAGCTGGCTCACAAAGGGTAGAGAGGCAACGTCGGCCACACCAGGGACGAGGAAGAGACCAAGAAGAGGTCAACAGCCGACGTTGTGCCGTGGTTGGGGAACCCTCAGTCCACCCTTTGGAGGTGGCTGGAGACAACCTCGGCCAGGCCGACGTTGCAAAACCATGGAACGACTCCATTCAACGTCTTGAAGAAAAGATAGGAGATCTCATCAAAAGCTGAGACCCATTGCAAAGAGGTTTCTCAGAGGACTCCCCATTTGTGGCCAGGATAGTGAGTTTTCCAACCCCTGCGAAGTTCAAACCGCCCACGGTGTCTCCCAAGTATGACGGTAGCACCAACCCTGTACATCACATTGAGATGTACTAGTCGATGGCGGACATTTATTCAATACCAGATGAGATGAAATGCCGGGCCTTCTCCGGGACTTTGACGGGAGCAGCACACATCTGGTTTACTTCTCTTCCGAAAAATTCAATTGAGAACTTTAAAGGCATGTTAGTTCGAACTCTCACATGAGATTCTCACCTCTCGTCTATTATGCACGCCTAATGTACATCTATTCTCACCTAGCCATTCGTAACACTTCTAACTAGATACACACTTATACTTCTAGTTATACCTCGTGGTCGCAACCCATAATTCCCAATTTTCCACATTATTAATATCATCATTTATTAATTCGGTTAAGTGTTATCACACTAAGTTAAGTCTTCACAGCTTACGTCACTTAAGATTGTACTATCCCAATAACCTACAATTACCTCACAGTAGGAATAACACAAGTACATATATATATTCATCACTATCATATACATATACTAATACAACATCCCAAGTCTAACCTGTAGTGCATTGCATACTCTGCTATCATGTCCCGTTACATCTCGTACTCTAATGAGGACTATCGATTCGGAAGTCTCCCACAAACCAAATACACAAAACACACATAATGGCGGCGAACATAGTTCACATACCTATGGGTCACGCACATACCTACGCTCCCATATTTAGCTGACTTATCAACTCACAAATAAGTCTTCATAGTCCTATGTTCTGAGAAACAAGTCAAATATCCCCCCGAAGGTCACCCAGGATAAGACCATCTCTATCCCCCCCCCCCCCACCCGCGATAGCAAGCAACTAGGTATGTCATACACACACTATTAAGCATGTAATAGGTATCCACACATCCTATTAATATTTATAGGTATTCTCCCAGCCATTTTGTATATTACCATACGTATTCCATTCTCATTATTACGTATCTGACAGTATTACTAAATTACCACAACTCTTTAGTAACTTCCGAATTAACTCTCCTTTTTGGATTAATTAAAGTATAAAACTCACATACTTCCTCATATACCTGCCTCGTTTCAAATTTGTTAACTGATAGTTTCTCTCACTCGAAAAGACTGGAAAATTCCAAAACTTCCCCTAACAAGTTTCCCAGAAATTCACCCTGTCGCTCAAACCAGATGGCATGTTGTTTGAACGAATGCCACATGTCGCTCGAGGGACTTCGCGCGACATCGCGCGAGACTCACTGTTTCGTCTTCTACCCAGAATTTCAGCGTTTTCCCACCATTTTTAACCCTAAAACCTCTAAATTATCATCCCAAACTCCAACCAATCAATCCCAAATCGAATCCTAACAATTATACATGTATTCTAGCATCCTAGAATCATTAAATCATTACGAATCATCAAAGAAGTATGAAATCCAAAAATTAATTATTAAAAACCCTAGTTCTTCAAATTCGTTTTCAAGAACACATGATTTCCAGATTCGTTCTTCACATAAGTTCATCAAAACGTAATTCTATCTTACATACATGAAGGTTTCAATCTAATTATTCTCATATTCAAATTATACATCCTAAATCTCCAATTTTTCATCACTTTTTATGAACAATACATATTTAGATCATCTATATACTAACATGAATATGGTTATTGCTAAAGAAAAGCAAGTAATAAACACTTGTCTCGAATCTGTCGTCTGATTTCTTGACGTTGTTGGTATGGGCATGTTCCCCTCGTCCCGATCTACACGACGGTGGTGGTAGTTGTGCAAGTTAGTGTTAATTTGGCCTTCCCTCTTGGAAATTGGTTCTCCCTCACACCCTCTGTGACCGTTCTTTACTTTATGTGTCTCTCAAACCTAATGGACTTTCCTTGGCTGATAAAATAACTCACAATTTTCGTCCATTAATTAAACGCAAAAATACAATTTACGATAATGCCCTCTCGGGGCACCGATTAGGCCTAAAATTGTCCCGGGACCCAAACTAAACACCCGGATATACAATTCTGACTATCTTGACCCTTCTGGACTCAACGGCGCACTCGAAATGACCATATGAGTTACCAAAAATAATTAATCTTTTTATTCCATTAAATTAGTCCCGACACGACTCACACGCGCGTCTGACATAATTTACTAAACTGTCGTATTTCTTATTCTTGACAATTTATCGAAGTGTATAGTTCCATATTACATATCACACAATAATATTCAATCAATAAGTATTAACCCTTGGCACGTTAGTTAATATTTATTTTAAATCCAGATTAATTAACAATTAAATTCTCACATTTTAATTTAATTAATCCCACAATATTAATTAATCCCATAATTATTTAAATCATAAAATATGGGGTATTACATACTTCTCCCCTAATAACGGAATTTCATCCCGAAATTCAGTAACTAAGGTGTACCTGGTATGAATAAATCTGGATATTTCTCACGCATATCTGCCTCACGCTCCCAAGTAGACTCCTCCACATTGTGATGCTTCCACTGCACCCGAATGAGTGGAACTACCTTTTACCTCAGCCTCCTCTAACTATGATCTAGGATAGCTACCGGTCTTTACTCTATCTAAAGGACCTGTTAGCATCGGCGTAGTTTTTCTATCTATCCTGGGCTACCCATATGCGATTCTGAATCATCTCGATCCTGCTCGATGCATCCTAAATTACCTCTAGCCCGAGTAGCTTGTTGTCTCCCACCTCTAGCCAACAAGTTGGATAATGACAAGGTCTACTATACAATGCCTCGAACGGGGCCATGCCAATCATAAACGGATAGGATTTATTATAAGAAAACTCCACCAGTGGAAGATACTGCTCACAACCTCCCCCAAAATTAAGGATACACATGCGCAACATGTCCTCGAGCATCTGATTAGTGTGCTCAGTCCGCCTATCGGTCTGCAAGTGATACGCTGTACTCAACTGTAACTCGGTACCCATAGCCTCCTGGAAGCTCTCCCAAAAAAAGAGACACAAATGTCTTGTCTCTATCCAACATGATATTAAGAGGCACACCATACAGTCTCACTATCTATGTAATAAATAGTTGAACATACTGTTCCGCTGTATAGTCTGTCCTGACTGACAGAAAATGTACTACTTTCATCAATCGATCCATAATAACCTATATAGAATCGTGTCCTCTCTGCGAAGTAGGCAATCCGATAATGAATTCCATAGAAATGCACTCCCATTTCCACGTAGGGATCTCTAATGGTTGAAGTAAACCTGGTGGCCTCTGGTGGTCCACTTTCACTAGCTGACAAGTGGTACAGTTAGAGACGAACTCCATGATGTCTCTCTTCATTCCGCTCCACCAGTACTGTCGCCTCATATTTTGGTACATTTTGTCCCCATTGGGATGTACTGCAAATCGGGACCCATGCGACTCCGTCATCACTGCATGTCATAGGTCCTCCCCCTTTGGAACAACGAGTCTCCTATTGAAGCGCAGATCGCCCTCAGAGATCACTGAATAAGACTCGGCTCCACCGGTTAAAATCTATCTAATCTGATCCTAACAGAACTAATCCGCTGCCTGTGCCTGTACTACTCTCATAACAATCTGAGGCGTAACTGTCATCACAGACATAAATGATCAGGCCACGGCATCCTGGTGTTTCAATTCCTTCCATTTCGCTTTCCACACCTCGGCCCTCTCATCCACTGGCCACGGCTCAACGCGTCCGCTATCACGTTAGCCTTTCCTGGGTGGTATTGGATATCGAGTTGATAATCCTTTATGAATTTGAGCCATCGACGTTGACGCATATTCAACTCTTTCTGCGTGAAGAGGTATTGTAGTGACTTGTGATCCGTGAATAAGCAAAATTTCTCCCCTAAGAGATAGTGCCTCATATCCGAAGTGCAAACACGAATGCCGCTAACTCCAAGTCATAGGTGGGGTAGTTCCTCTCATGAGGCTTAAGCTTATGGGAAGCATAAGCTATAGCCTGATCCTCCTTCTGAAGCACACCCCCAAGTCCTAGTAATAACGCATCTGTATAGACTAGATACTCCACTCTCGGCCTGGGTAGTGCTAATACTAGTGCTGAAGTCAACTTGTCTTTCAGTAAATCAAAAGCCAACTGGCAGGCATCGTCCCAGATAAATGGTACCCCTTTGCGAGTCAAATGAGTCAATGGACCCGCTATCTTAGAGAATCCCTGAATGAACCTCCTGTAGTATCCTGCTAGGCCCAAGAAACTGCGTATCTCTGTCGGCATCGTGGGCTGCCCCCACTCCCTAACCACTGACACCTTCCCCGAGTCCACGGATATCCCTCTATCCGAAATAATGTGCCCTAAAAATTAAACCTCTTTCAGCCAAAATCCACATTTCTCATATTTTTCATATAACTCGTGCTGGCGCAGTGTCTACAAAACCTATCTCAAATGTTCGGTGTGCTCCTCCTCAGTCTAGGAGTAAATCAGGATTTCATCTATGAAGACAATGAGAAACTGATCCAGGAACTCTCTGAACACCCTGTTCATTAAGTCCATAAACACGGTTGGGGCACTGGTTAGCCCAAAAGGCATAACCCTAAACTCATAGGAACCATATCTCGACAAGAAAGCAGTCTTCGACACATCCTGCTCCCTGATCCTTAACTGATGGTATCCCGACCTCAAGTCAATCTTTGAGAAGAATGCGGATCCTCTCAACTGGTCGAATAGGTCATCGATTCGGGGCAACGGATACTTATTCTGTATTGTGACCTTATTAAACTCTCGATAATCAATACACAACCATAATGAACCATCTCTCTTCTTAATGAATAGCACCGGGGCACCCCAAGGTGAAGTACTCCTACGAATAAACCCCTGGCCCAACAGCTGCTCTATCTGATCCGGTAGCTCCCTCATCTCCACTGGGGCCATATGGTACGATGCGCGGGCAATCGCCCGAGTGCCCGATGTCAAATCTATGACAAAGTCTATCTCTCTACTAGGTGGAAATCCCAGAATATCCTGGAACACATCAGCGAACTCCCTCACCACCAATATCGAATCAAGCGGTATCACTACCTCTTTAGAGGTCTCCTCCTCTATATAATACAAATGAGTGGACAATCCTCCCTCAGGATGAGGCATCGTCACCAGGAACATCTCCTGATCAGGTGTGGCAAAAATAATAGTCCTACTAAAACAATCGATAATGGCCCTATATGCAACAAGCCAATCCATACCGATAATCGCATCATATTCGGACATCTCTAATATAAGCATGTCGGCATGTAAAGTAAGTCTCCCAATCTCTATACCCACCCCTCGACATATAAAGTGAATGAGTGAACCACTACCCAAAGGTGAATCTACAGAAGTAACGGTACTCTCTGCTGTATCTAATAACCCCAAAGCACGTGCAAACCTCATGGCAATAAAATAATGTGTGGCCCCCGTATCAAATAAATACGCCCCAAAGTCCCCTCAATAGAAAACAAACCCTTAATCGCGGGTGGAGCCTGTGGGGCTACAGCCTGATGAAGGTTATAAACCCGTCCATACTAAAGTTATCCCTGCTGGAATGGCTAGCAGCGCTGGCATCTGAGGTGGTGCTGGGAGGACGGCGGGAAAAATCGATCTCCTGGACTCCTGTCGAGCACCCTGCTGCTGCTGATGTGGGGCCCTGCTCCTCTTAGGACAGTCATGTAGCTTGTGACCAGTCTTGCCACATATAAAACACTTCCCACCAAAGTTTCCCCCTCGCTGCCACTGCTGTCCTCAACCCTGCTGGCCGTATCCACTCCCCCTTGGCCCTGCTGGACCTGCCTAAACTGCTGTTGGCCCTGATGCCCCTGTTGGCCCTGATGGCCACGCTGACCCTACTGGCTAGGCCTAAAACCTCCCTGACCCTGACGAAAACCCCCTGACCTGAATCGCTTAGAATCCCCCTGCTGGGAACTCTAATCAACCTGTCTCTGCTGACCCTGAGTTGGCTTTGCCCCGCTGGCATCATTACCTCCTGTCCTGCCCTACTGGATGGACTCCCTCGCTCATTTACTCCTAGTCATATGGAAGCAGTGGTCCTGGTAATGCAGTAGTGATGCATTAAGCACATCAGAATATGTCTGTAATGAGAGGTTACCCAAAAGATGCTGCCTGATCCTCCAGGTGAGGCCATCCATGAACATCTGTATCTTTTTCTCCTCGGTAGTGTGACACCCTGCCTAATTAAATACCGGGCGATCACTCCTTTATTAAATTAAATCAAGGTAAACAGTTGGTTCATTCTCAGCATCACTGTCGATAAAAATAAATTTTTCCAATTTAACACCCTAAATAATTAAGCTAAGTGTCAAAACCATTTTCATACATAACTTTACAAATTTTATTTAAAGAAAAATATTTATTTATTTAAAAACATCATTTCTACAATAAAGAATCACACCACAATAAACCTGGAACACAAACCAATTAATTTAAAACATACGTAAATCGAATGTCAACATGTGAAATATAAAGTCATACATCCAATCCGAATAACTCCCATAGTAACAATACTGGAAACAACTGAAATACAAATGTCCCAATAACAAAGAAATAATGGAAAGGGCTACACATGCCCAACTAAATGAAAGTACTAAGAGTGGATCCGAATGAACGAAGTCGTCTAATCAAGAGACCTGCAACTCTCACCTAAGCTGCAGCGCGTTCCTTCCAAGAGATCCTAATCAAGACGTCCCTGTGGCTGGGCACCTGTAATACATACATATATATATACAAGAGAAAGAGAGAGAAAGAAACGGGTCAGAGCCCGAAAGTGTGTTTGATTTAGAATACGTTTAGCAAGTATTTAAATTGATACATGCCAATGCAACAACATATTAGTGCGACACTCTCTTGAGAAAATTCTCACCTCTCTTCTAATGTGCACTCCTATCGCACTAACCCTCCTAATGGTTATCTCATCATATAACACGCTATCTTTTTCCAATGATTAAACTTATCTTAGGTAATTAGTAGGATTCAAAATTTAACGATACAATTGTTTGAAAAGAATATTTCAATTAATAACCAAAGTTCTCATCTTAACTTTATTAGTCAATAAAGTTTTCCAGTGTCATATTATACTTTCTCAAAACAAGTATTTACAATTTGAGTCATCAACCATATCCTACATATCAATTCACAGTAGGTAGTTCCAAATTTCAGAATTTCATATATATATTAACTACTCGTATATATATATATATATATATATATATATATATATATATATAATAACAGCACCCCAAATAAACTATGGTGCGGGCATACTCTACTATCCAAAACCCCATATCACTCATTTTAAGGGGAATACAATCGGAATCACTCTCGAATTGTATTAACATAAATACACAATCAATATTGAGGCGAAGAATAGATTCCAAGTCTCTAAGAGGATGGCACATGCCTGCGTCTCTTAGGACCGTCTGAACTATCACATCGATAGACTGTACCAAGGATATCTATCTTCTAGGGTACAAGTCAATATCCCACATAAAGGTCCCATCGAGATAAGACTTGTCCCAGCGCGGTAACCTCAGGGATAGCAAGTAGCGTGGGCATGATTTTCACAAGTATAATTTATGTACACACAATCATATAAATATACCACTTTATCATATTAATATAGGTTCTTCTCGTCACCCATAATTATACCATTTATCCCTAATTTCACATTATTAGAATTACGTATAAGGTTTCATCTCTAACCTTAACTCGAAGGGTTTTTCTCACTTAATACGTGACATTCGTTGACTCTATCCTTCCAAGTAGGAAAATTCAGTAGGTATACCTCTATTTACTATCGTAGCTATTCGCCGCATTCTCTCACTTGAAATACGTAATTTCATCGTTCATTATATAATTATCCCAAAAACAAGATTCTCGTCTTATAATAAAGTTCTCAACACTTATTCATATGTCCTACTGGTCTTTCCTATCTCCCAAAACATTTCATTAAGAATACCCAAGAATTATTTCACGATAAATTTAATTTAACTAATTAAACAAGGGAAATAAGAGTCTGCCAGGAGGGGTCGATCGATCGAGGTCTGGGGCTCGATCGATCGATCAAGCAGGTCTGCGAAAATTCTGCAAAAATGCAGTTACGGGTTCTACCAAATTTCTTCATCCAAAACCATGTTTTTCCATTCTAATCGTCCCAAAAATCCTACTACTATCATCATAACAATATACCAGATGTTTTCAACGTAAAGCATGTGTATATCTAACATTAAACATGGATAATTAACCCAAAATTCATCTAATCATCAAGAACCCTAGAGTTTTTCTTAATCAAGGCTCTAATCTGTTTTTACCAGAATTTCCTTCTAATATATCATCAAAACTTCGTGGGTTATATTCCTCTACATGGCAAGGATTCCAGAATTTCATTATAATCAATACTACATGTATTTTCCTAACACAAATTGGGTTTTCTTCCATAGTTTTCATCTCTAATCGATCCTAAACTAATATGAAGATTGCACTAACAAAAATATGCAAGTTAAATACTTGCCTGAGATTTCTGGTATTCTGATTTACGGCTGAATTTGGTATGGTTGCGTTCCTCTTCTCGCTATCTACGCGTTGGTGGTGGCGGCGGCGGCGGTGCAAACCGGTGACTTTTTGGCCTTGAATTGCCTTGGAGCTCTCTCCTCTCTTCTCCAATGGCCGTCACTTGTGTTCTGAATATTCTAACCCTAAAAGACTAACCTAAGTGGCTGATATAGGTTGCTGAATTTCGTGGGTTTAATTACCCAAAAAAGGTGAAATGACTAAATTGCCCTCCCGGGGTACCAATTAGGCCTAAAAATGCCCCGAGACCCAAACTAAACCCCCGGGTACACTTTTCTGACTATCTCGACCCTTCCGGACACGTTGGCGCACTCAAAACGACCATATGAACAACTTATAAAATATTCACTTTTTATTTAACAAAATTAGTCCCGACGTGACACGGGCACGTCCCGAGTTAAATTTCTGAAATTGCCATTTAATTCACTCATGACATTCAATATAACCAATATAATATATTACTTTGCTCATTAGTAATATTCAACAAATTTCCCATAATTACTAACTCTCGTCACGTTAATAATTATAACATAATTAATTTCCGGATTTTTATTAAATAAATTACTCACATTAAATTCAATAAATCCCCAAATTAATATAGCATAAAAATACGGGGTATTATATACTTCCCCCCTAATAACGGAATTTCGTCCCGAAATTCGGAAAATAAGGCATACCTGGTAAAAACAACTCTGGATATCTCTCGCGCACTATAGTCTAGAATAGCCACTGGTCTCTCCTCGTAAGAGCTATCAGGCTGTAAGTCGATCTCATCTATCGCAATGTGAGTATAGGCCATATCATTCCGAAGATATCGTCTCAACGACGAGATGTGGAATACATCGTGGATGCGATGTAAATGTTCTGGCAGTCCCAACCTGTATGCAATCGGCCCAATCCTCTCGATGATGGGAAATGGTCCCACGTACCTCGGAGCCAACTTCCCCTTCTTCCCGAACCTCATCACTCCCTTCATAGGAGATACACGCAATAACACTTGGTCTCCCACATTAAACTCTCGGAAGAACCGTTTCGCATCGGCGTAGCTCTTCTTCCTGTCCTGGGCTACCCGAATATGACTCCTGATTATCTCAATCCTCGCGGAGGTCTCCTGAATCACTTTTGGTCCTAGCAACTTGTTATCCCCCACCTCGATCCAACAAGTTGGAGAATGACAAGGCCTGCCATACAAAGCCTCGAATGGAGCCATACCAATCGTGAACTGATATGAGTTATTATAAGCAAACTCTACCAGTGGAAGGTGTGGTTCCCAACCTCCTCCAAAATCGAGAACACACATGCGTAGCATATCCTCTAACATTTGGTTAGTACGCTCTGTCTGTCCATCTGTCTGTGGGTGGTAAGCTGAACTCAACCTCAACTCAGTACCCATAGCCTCCTGAAAGCTTTCCCAGAAACGTGACACGAAAATCTTGTCTCTATCTGACACAATATTCAGGGGCACCCCGTGTAATCTGACAATCTCAGCGATGAACAACTGAGCATACTGACCCGTGGTGTAATCTGTCCGCACCGGCAGAAAATGAGCCACCTTGGTCAAACGGTCTACAATCACCCAGATAGAATCGTGGCCCCGCTGTGACGTAGGCAACCCTGTAATAAAATCCATGGAAATACTCTCCCACTTCCACGTGGGTACTTCCAATGGCTGAAGAAATCCTGACGGTTTCTGATGGTCCACATTCACCAGCTGGCAGGTAGAACACTTGGAAACGAATTCAGCAATGTCCTTCTTCATCCCACTCCACCAGTATTGCCTCCTCATGTCCTGGTACATCTTATCGCCTCCCGGATGTACCGCAAATCGGGACCCATGAGAATGAGTCATCACTTCATGACGCAACTCTGCTCCTTCTGGAACCACCAATCTCCCATTAAACCGCAAACCTCCATCAGAACTAACAGAATAGGACTCAGCACCCTCGGCTAGAAGTCGCACAATCTGCTCCTGGCAAAATTGGTCTGTGGTCTGTGCCTGTATCACCCTCGTAACAATCTCGGGTGTGACTGACATCACGAATATGAAAGAACGTTCTACTGCGTACTGGTGACCCAACTCCTTCCACTTTGCTTTCCAGACGTCCGCTTCACCGTCTACCGGTCTACGGCTCAACGCATCAGCAACTACGTTGGCCTTCCCCGGATGATACTGTATTTCGAACTGATAGTCCTCCATAAACTCTAGCCATCTGCGCTGACGCATATTCAACTCTCGCTGAGTGAACAGGTACTGCAATGACTTGTGGTCTGTGAACAAACGGAATTTCTCTCCCAACAAATAGTGCCTCAATATCCTCAATGCAAAGACGACCGCTGCTAACTCCAGGTCGTGGGTGGGGTAATTCTTTTCATGCGGCTTAAGCTTGCGGGAGTCAAAAGCTATAGCCTTCTCTTCCTGCTGAAGTACTCCCCCAAGTCCCCGTAAGGACGCATCGGTGTAAACCAGGTACTCCACACCCGGCTTCGGTAACGCAAGGACTGGCGCTGAAGTAAGCTTGTCTTTCAGCTCATCGAAAGCCAATTGACAAGCGTCATCCCAAACATATGGTACTCCCTTGCGAGTCAGATTCGTCAGTGGACCCGCTATTTTGGAGAATCCCCGAATGAATCTCCTGTAGTATCCGGCTAACCCCAAGAAACTACGCACTTCCGTCGGTGTCGTGGGCTGTCCCCACTCCCTCACCGCTGACACTTTTCTTGGGTCAAGTGCAATCCCCTGCTCAGAAACAACATGCCCCAAGAACTGTACCTCTCGCAACCATAATCCAAACTTCTCGTACTTAGCATACAGCTGATGCTCTCGTAGAGTCTGAAGAACCTGCCTCATGTGCTCGACATGCTCCTCTTCGGAGTGTGAATATATAAAGATGTCATCTATGAAGACGATGACAAACTGATCCAAGAAATCTCTGAATACTCGGTTCATCAAGTCCATGAAAACGGCTGGAGCATTTGTGAGTTCGAACGGCATCACCCTGAACTCATAGGACCCATATCTCGATAAGAAGGCGGTCTTTGAGACATCCTGCTCTCTAATACGTCACTGATGGTACCCCGACCTCAGATCTATCTTCGAAAAGAAATTTGCTCCCCTCAACTGGTCGAACAGATCATCGATTCGAGGCAACGGATACTTATTCCGTATCGTTACCTTGTTCAACTCCCGGTAGTCCACACACAATCTCAGTGAACCATCTCTCTTCTTCACAAACAAAACTGGAGCACCCCAAGGTGAGGTACTCCTACGAATGAAGCCCTGACCTAACAGCTGCTCTATCTGATCTCGTAGCTCTCGCATCTCTGCCGAAGCCATACGGTATGGTGCGCGTGCTATAGGTCTCGCATCTGGCAATAAATCTATAACGGAGTCTATCTCATGACTGGGCAGTAGGCCTGGTATCTCCTGAAACACATCGGAATACTCCCTGACAACAGGGATCGAATCTAAGGGAATCACAACCTCCTTAGAGGTATCCTCCTCTATATAATACAAATGAGCGGTCGAACCTCCCTCTGGGCGAGGCATCGCCACTACAAACATTTCTTACCCCGGAATGGCAAAACAATGCTCCCACCGAAGCAATCAATCATGGATCTATAAGCTGTGAGCCAATCCATACCAATAATCACATCATGCCCGTGCATGTCTAAGACTAACATGCATGCAGGTAATACCAAGCTACCAATCTCTACCCCCACTTCCCGGCATATAAAGAAAAGTAAACCATTCCTCAGTGGTGAGTCCACTCACATTACAGTGCTCTCTACGGTGGTTAATAACCCTAAGATTTTCGCAAAACAGGTAGCTATAAAATAGTGCGTTGCCCCAGTATTAAACAAAACTCGACTCATAGTAACATGGATAGAAAAATATACCCTCCATCGCGGGTGATGCCTGCGGAGATACTGCCTGTGTGAAGTTATAGACACGTCCGCCCTGTAGCTTTCTCTACTGAACTGAGGTTGTTGGAAAGGGTGGCGGAGCTGGCTTCTGGGGTTTATTGTTAGCACATTCCTGTCGGGGGGCCCTATTCTTCTCTGGGCAATCCTAACGCCTATGGCCATTACTGCCACATTGGAAGCACCTCCCTCGAAACTGCTTCACTTTATTATGGTGTTGAGTAGTCTCGCTTTTCCCTTGGCCTTGCTGGCCTTGAAGGGAAATTTGTGGAAAAGCTATGTCAGGGCGGGGACAATCCATCCACTTGTGACCCGGTTGTACACATTTATAGCAGAGTTTCGAAATTCTTTGCTGGTCAGATTGTAGTTGATCCCCAGTCTGATTCGGGCAAGATTTACGTTTGTGATCATCCATTCCACAACCGAAACACCTCTTGGTGATTTCATCCTGAACCTGACTTCTTTGGCCCTGACACTTTTGTCCCTGAACATAAATCTCGTTACCTATGAAACTGACTCGATCTTGATTGTTTTGTTGCCGCAGATTCGGTGCCTTCGCACAATTCTCAACGTTAGTCACATGCATTTGGGTAACCTCTCTAGGTCTTTTGCCTCCTTTAAGTTGTAGGCTGCGTTCTTGGTATTGTAGTGGTAACTGCTTGTGCCACGATACCCGCTAACTCGGCGGTTGATATTCTCCCTGGGGATACCTGAGGTGTGAGTCGATCTTGCTCGTTGACTCCCTTAACTGTCTTAGCTAGTTCTTCTTGACGATCCATCTGAAAATTCAAGTAAATTTGGATGAGTTCATCATTCAAATAAACAAATCGCAGAAGTACGAAATTCCAAAGTATAGATTTAGACACAACATTCCTAGTATTAGGGCTCTATTTCAAAGAAAGCAACGCTGAAACACAATAGGCCGCACAGATCCTAAAGGACTCTAGAACCTGATGCTCTGATACCACCTGTGACACCCCGCCTAATTAAATACCGGGCGATCAATCCTTTATTAAATTAAATCAAGGTAAACAGTTGGTTCATTCTCAGCATCACTGTCGATAAAAATAAATTTTTCCAATTTAACACCCAAAATAATTAAGCTAAGTGTCAAAACCATTTTCATACATAACTTTACAAATTTTATTTAAAGAAAAATATTTATTTATTTAAAAACATCATTTCTACAATTAAGAATCACACCACAATAAACCTGGAACACAAACCAATTAATTTAAAACATACGTAAATCGAATGTCAACATGCGAAATATAAAGTCATACATCCAATCCGAATAACTCCCATAGTAACAATACTGGAAACAACTGAAATACAAATGTCCCAATAACAAAGAAATAATGGAAAGGGCTACACATGCCCAACTAAATGAAAGTACTAAGAGTGGATCCGAATGAACGGAGTCGTCTAATCAAGAGACCTGCAACTCCCACCTAAGCTGCAGCGCGTTCCTTCCAAGAGATCCTAATCAAGACGTCCCTGTGGCTGGGCACCTGTAATACATACATATATATATACAAGAGAGAGAGAGAGAAAGAAACGGGTCAGATCCCGAAAGTGTGTTTGATTTAGAATACGTTTGGCAAGTATTTAAATTGATACATGCCAATGCAACAACATATTAGTGTGACACTCTCTTGAGAAAATTCTCACCTCTCTTCTAATGTGCACTCCTATCGCACTAACCCTCCTAATGGTTATCTCATCATATAACACGCTATCTTTTCCCAATGATTAAACTTATCTTAGGTAATTAGTAGGATTTAAAATTTAACGATACAATTGTTTGAAAAGATAATTTCAATTAATAACCAAAGTTCTCATCTTAACTTTATTAGTCAATAAAGTTTTCCAGTGTCATATTATACTTTCTCAAAACAAGTATTTACAATTTGAGTCATCAACCATATCCTACATATCAATTCACAGTAGGTAGTTCCAAATTTCAGAATTTCATATATATATATTAACTACTCGTATAATATATATATATATATATATATATATATATATATATATATATATATATATATATATATATATATATATATATATATATATATATATATATATATATATATATATATAATAACAGCACCCCAAATAAATTATGGTGCGGGCATACTCTACTATCCAAAACCCCATATCACTTATTTTAAGGGGAATACAATCGGAATCACTCTCGAATTGTATTAACATAAATACACAATCAATATTGAGGCGAAGAATAGATTCCAAGTCTCTAAGAGGATGGCACATGCCTGCGTCTCTTAGGACCGTCTGAACTATCACATCGATAGCCTGTACCAAGGATATATATCTTCTAGGGTACAAGTCAATATCCCCCATAAAGGTCCCATCGAGATAAGACTTGTCCCAGCGCGGTAACCTCAGGGATAGCAAGTAGCGTGGGCATGATTTTCACAAGTATAATTTATGTACACACAATCATATAAATATACCACTTTATCATATTAATATAGGTTCTTCTCGTCACCCATAATTATACCATTTATCCCTAATTTCACATTATTAGAATTACGTATAAGGTTTCATCTCTAACCTTAACTCGAAGGGTTTTTCTCACTTAATACGTGACATTCGTTGACTCTATCCTTCCAAGTAGGAAAATTCAGTAGGTATACCTCTATTTACTATCGTAGTTATTCGCCGCATTCTCTCACTTGAAATACGTAATTTCATCGTTCATTATATAATTATCCCAAAAACAAGATTCTCGTCTTATAATAAAGTTCTCAACACTTATTCATATGTCCTACTGGTCTTTCCTATCTCCCAAAACATTTCATTAAGAATACCCAAGAATTATTTCACGATAAATTTAATTTAACTAATTAAACAAGGGAAATAAGAGTCTGCCAGGAGGGGTCGATCGATCGAGGTCTGGGGCTCGATCGATCGAACCTTCAATCGATCGAAGCTCTAGGTTCGATCGATCGATCAAGCAGGTCTGCGAAAATTCTGCAGAAATGCAGTTACGGGTTCTACCAAATTTCTTCATCCAAAACCATGTTTTTCCATTCTAATCGTCCCAAAAATCCTACTACTATCATTATAACAATATACCAGATGTTTTCAACGTAAAGCATGTGTATATCTAACATTAAACATGGATAATTAACCCAAAATTCATCTAATCATCAAGAACCCTAGAGTTTTTCTTAATCAAGGCTCTAATCTGTTTTTACCAGAATTTCCTTCTAATATATCATCAAAACTTCGTGGGTTATATTCCTCTACATGGCAAGGATTCCAGAATTTCATTATAATCAATACTACATGTATTTTCCTAACACAAATTGGGTTTTCTTCCATAGTTTTCATCTCTAATCAATCCTAAACTAATATGAATATTGCACTAACGAAAATACGCAAGTTAAATACTTGCCTGAGATTTCTGGTATTCTGATTTACGTCTGAATTTGGTATGGTTGCGTTCCTCTTAACGCGATCTACGCGTTGGTGGTGGCGGCGGTGCAAACCGGTGACTTTTTGGCCTTGAATTGCCTTGGAGCTCTCTCCTCTATTCTCCAATGGCCGTCACTTGTGTTCTGAATATTCTAACCCTAAAAGACTAACCTAAGTGGCTGATATAGGTTGCTGAATTTCGTGGGTTTAATTACCCAAAAAAGGTGAAATGACTAAATTGCCCTCCCGGGGTACCAATTAGGCCTAAAAATGCCCCGAGACCCAAACTAAACCCCCGAGTACACTTTTCTGACTATCTCGACCCTTTCAGACGCGTTGGCGCACTCAAAACGACCATATGAACAACTTATAAAATATTCACTTTTTATTTAACAAAATTAGTCCCGACGTGACACGGGCACGTCCCGAGTTAAATTTCTGAAATTGTCATTTAATTCACTCATGACATTCAATATAACCAATATAATATATTACTTTGCTCATTAGTAATATTCAATAAATTTCCCATAATTACTAACTCTCGTCACGTTAATAATTATAACATAATTAATTTCTGGATTTTTATTAAATAAATTACTCACATTAAATTCAATAAATCCCCAAATTAATATAGCATAAAAATACGGGGTATTACAGGTAGGTACCTCTGTTGGTACCAGATTAACTAGCCTTGTAAACTCTTCTTCGTACTCAGCTACGTTCTTTCCTTCCTGGGTGAGGTTTATTAGCTTCCGCCTCATCCCAGTCTGAATGGTTGAAGGGAAGTACTTGCGATCAAACCGCACCCAGAAATCACCAATCGTCAACAGATCTCTCTCCTATGTAGTAGTCGTAGTAGTGGACTCCCACCACTATAAGGCTGATCCTGTCAGCTTGAAGGTAGCCAAAACCAGCCTCTGCACCTCGGTGCACTCATACATACGGAGGTGTCACTTTAATCCTTCTTCCACTGGCTAGTAATCACCACATCAGAACTACCTACGAACTCTGGAGGGTGCGCCTTCTGAAAGGCATCCCTAACTCTTTCCCATGCAGTAAGGAAGATGTGGGCAGGTGCTGGCGCCGCTGCTGGTGCCTGTGGTGGTGTCTAGTGTATCACTGCCAATGCTGCATTAACTGCCTGTGCAACTATGGCAGCAACTTTCGTAGCATTCATCATGCCCTGAGCAAGAACTTGCGGTGGCTCTGGATGGGAATTCCCGTCCTTAGGTGCACGTCGAGGAGGCATATATGACGAGACAGAATTTTGTTAGTCCAGAGTTATCGTTAAATCTCAATTAGCTGAAGGCGTAAACGTACAATCAAGAATACAACAATCCTAAAAATAAGGATCTATATCAAAGAACGCTAAGCTGAAAGAATGAAAATCCGTACAGATCCTAAAGGACTCTAGAACCTGATGCTCGGATACCACCTGTGACACCCCGCCCAATTAAATATCGGGTGATCAGTCCTTTATAAAATTTAAAATAGAATGTTTGGTTGGTTCATTCTTAGCATCACTATCGAAAACATAGTAACCTTATTAACCACCTAATAATTAATTAAGCTAGTGTCAAAATATTTTCCTTCTTAAAAACAATCTTTCAATTATTAATCCAAGAATATAAACATCATCCATCCACCACAACTAATTAATGTAAATACTAAATCTGAATCACATGGTGAAATAAATAAGACTGGATAAAACATTACAGTTCAAAACTCTAAACCAAGAACCATAAGAACAATAAATCCAAATGAAATTAAAGGAAAGTAAACAGAATACAATCTCAAATAAATGTCTAAGGAATGGGCGACCCATGCCCTAAATGAATAGTTTATCTAGAACTGAGTGAAATGATAGAAGCGTCTAATGTAAAGACCTACAGCTTTCACAACAGCTGCAGCACGCCAAGCAATCCAAATCTCTAGGTCTAGTGTCCCTCTGGCTGAGCACCTGATATAATACATATATATAGCAAGAGAGAGAAGAGATGCAAGAAACGGGTCAGAGCCCGATGTGTAAAAATATTTGTTTTAGCAAGTATTTAAAGTTTACAATAAAGCAAGTATCAAATGCATGTTAGTTCGAACTCTCACATGAGATTCTCACCTCTCGTCTATTGTGCACGCCTAACGTACATCTATTCTCACCTAGCCATCTGTAACACTTCTAACTAGATACACACTTATACTTCTAGTTATACCTCGTGGTAGCAACCCGTAATTCCCAGTTTTCCACATTATTAATATCATCATTTGTTAATTCAGTTAAGTGTTATCACACTAAGTTAAGTCTTCACAGCTTACGTCACTTAAGATTGTACTATCCCAATAACGTACAATTACCTCACAGTAGGAATAACACAAGTATATATATATATATATATATATATATATATATATATTGATCACTATCATGTACATATACTAATACATCACCCCAAGGCTAAGCGTGTAGTGCATTACATACTCTGCTATCATGTCCCGGTACATCTCGTACTCCAATGAGGACTATCGGTTCGGAAGTCTCCCAAGAACCATATACACAAAACACACATAGTGGCGGCGAGCATAGGTCACATACCCATGGGTCACGCACATACCTACGCTCCTATAGTCAGCTGACTTATCAACTCACAAATAAGTCTTCACAGTCCTATGTTCTGAGAAACAAGTCAAATATCCCCCCAAAGGTCACTCAGGATAAGACCGTCTCTACACAACTCCCGGTGATAGCAAGCATATAGGTATGTGATATAGATACTATTAAGCATGTAATAGGTATCCACACATCATATTAATATTTATAGGTATTCTCCCAGCCATTTTGTATATATACCATACGTATTCTATTCTCATTATTATGTATCTTACAATATTACTAAATCACCACAACTCTTTAGTAAGTTCCGAATTAACTCTCCTTTCCGTATTAATTAAAGTATAAAACTCACATACTTCCTCATAGACCTGCCTCATTTCAAATCTGTTAACTGGTAGTTTCTCTCACTCGAAAAGACTAGAAAATTCCAAAACTGCCCCTAAGAATTCCCAGAAATTCATCCTATCGCTCGAACCAGATGGCATGTCATTTGAAGGACTGCCACGTGTCGCTCGAGTGACTTCGCGTGAGATTCCATCTCGCTCGAACGACTTCGCGTGACATCGCGCGAGACTCACTGTTTCGTCCTCTACCCATAATTTTAGCATTTTTCCACCATTTTTAACCCTAAAACCTCTAAATTATCATCCCAAACTCCAACCAATCAATCCCTAATCGAATCCTAACAATTATACATGGATTATAACATCCTAGAATCATTAAATCATTACGAGGAATCCCCAAATTAATTATTAAAAACCCTAGTTCTTCAAATTCTTTTTCAAGAACACATGATTTCCAGATTCGTTCTTCACATAAGTTCATCAAAACGTAATTTTATCTTACATACATGAAGGGGCTCAATCTAATTAATCTCAGATTAGAATTATACATCCTAAATCTCCAATTTTCATCATTTTTTATTAACAATACATATTTAGATCATCCCTATACTAACATGAATATGATTATTGCTAAAGAAAAGCAAGTAATAAACACTTGCCTCGAATCAGTCGTCTGATTTCTTGACGTTGGTGGTATGGGCGTGTTCCCCTCGTCCCGATCTACACGATGGTGGTGGTGGTTGTGCAAGGTAGTGTTAATTTGGCCTTCCCTCTTGGAAATTGGTTCTCCCTCACACCCTCTGTGGCCGTTCTTTACTTTCTGTGTCTCTCAACCCTAATGTACTTTCCTTGGCTGATAAAATAACTCCCAATTTTCGTCCATTAATTAAACCCAAAAATACAATTTACCATAATGCCCTCTCGGGGCGCCGATTAGACCTAATATTATCCCGGGATCCAAACTAAACACCCGGGTATACTATTCTGACTATCTCGAACCTTCTGAACTCAACGGCGCACTCAAAATGACCATACGAGTTACCAAAAATAATTAATCTTTTTATTCCATTAAATTAGTCCCGACACGACTCACACGCGCGTCTGATATAATTTACTAAACTTTCATATTTCTTATTCTTGACAATTTCTCGAAGTGTATAGTTCCATATTACATATCACACAATAATATTCAGTCAATAAGTATTAAACCTTGGCACGTTAGTTAATATTTATTTTAAATTTGGATTAATTAATAATTAAATTCTCACATTTTAATTCAATTAATCCCACAATAATAAATAATCCCATAACTATTTAAATCATAAAAATATGGGGTATTACAGCCTCGTGCAAAGACATTTCTTTATTTTATATCTAATTTGTAAGGACACAATTCTCCAATTGAGTCTCATTGTAGTTTTGGCTCAATTCCAGACAAAAACGTTTATGTCATAGGATAGTGTTCAATGTACCTATTCAAGCCTATGATGTGTTTAGTTGAAGACGTAGCGGCCAAGAGTATAAAGCTTCATCAAATGCCGTGTTTCAATCGTTTCTACGTCACCAACATAGTTCCAATTGCTCCCAAGGTATGAATGCATTACATATATATATAGGAGCTTGGAACATTTTATATTGAGTGAAAAATTATTTAAAACTATTGTTTATTTTTCAGAAAGATTCTAATAAAACTTGTATATAAAGTATAGTTTCTGGGCTAAAACATAAAATTTCAGCTTTCTGGTTTTTTGTTCGATATTGTCGTTCGAACGAGTTTGTCGTTCGAACGAGAATGTCGTTCGAACGAGTTTGTCAACGAGTTCCCCAAAAGGCCACTGGAATGTCATTCGAAGTATCATTTGAACGAGAATGATGGTTCGAACGAGATATCCAACGAGTTCACACTGGAACATCGTTAGAAGGCTCGTTCGAACGAAAATCTCGTTCTAACAAGTTTTGGCGGGAACAGTTATTTTGGCAGTTTGAGCAGTTTTTTCCCATTTTTCCACTTCTTTTCCCACTATATTTTGACAGAACTTCTTAAGTGCGGAAATTAACTTTTTCTAATTAACTTTTTTATAATATTCTAACTCCTTGAGAGCGTTTTGAGAGTTCATCTTTCCTAAGAAAAAGTTCAAGTTTAAGTGTTCATTTTTCAAAGAAAAATCCTTTAAACACTTTGTATCAACCATATTGTTTATTCCAAGTCTTCTTAATATATATATATATATATATATTTATATATATATATATATACTTTGTTTGGAGTGTTTTTGGCACCGGTTTATCTCTACATCCGTTTGAAGAGAAGTTTGGGTTTTCTTATACATCCCATAAAGAAGAAGAGTTTGTTTTGCTGCGGCATTCTCACATGGTGAAAGGCACCATGTGTGGTTGACGGTGTACCTATTGTCTCATTAGTGAATACCAAGATTCCGGTGGAGCTCCGGGGTTGTCGACTAGGCGGAGGTGTTTGTAAGAAAACGCGTCAAGGTTTGAAAGGGGTCGAGTCGAGGAAGTAAGTCATATGTCTTGTAATTTGTAAATCCATACTTAGTGGACTTAAGGCTAGGGCCGTCCGAAATTTTTTCCCGTTGTGGGTTTTTCCTCGTATATCGCAACGTAGTGGTTCATTGTTTATTTTATCTTGCAAAATCACCTAGAACGCATGCTTAGGTAAAAAGATAAAATTTGGTTTAATCATTACTTGCTTAATTTGGTGCTAAATAAATATTGGGTAATGTGTAGTTAATTCAAGTCATTAATTTAATTTGGTAAATTTGGTTTGGCCTAATTTGGTAATATTGAAAATTATGACTTAGGCAAATTTCTAGGACTTGGGTTAATTAATATGGTTTAAGTTAAATTAACATTTGTATGTGTTCCATCCTATTTCACTTTGTTTAATTTTAATTTGAGAAGAAATTAAAATTCGTTGTTTTTGTTTGAACCATTCCGCTTCCGCATATTTAAAAAGGAAATTATTTTTACTTTTGAGCAAGTAATCTTAAAATTGGGGTACTCTACACATTTTCAGATTGGTATCAGAGCCAAAATGATAAATTTTTTCTTAAAGATCCTTTAAATATTTTTGGCTAAAATGGAATTTTCCCCATTCTCAAAATTTCCTATTTTCGATGGTTCTAATTACGCATATTGGAAAGCGCGAATGAAATCAGCACTAAAATCTATCGACGAGAGAGTTTGGTTATCGATAGTTAACCGGTGGTCCCCACCTACTCATTTAATAGATAATGAACATGTTCCCAAACCGGCTGATAGATGGAGTGATAGTGAATTTAAACTTTCAAACTTTAATTCTCGAGGTTTAAACGCCTTGTTTAGCACTATCACACCGGATGAATTCCGACGCATAATGACGTGTGAGACCGCTAAAGAAGCGTGGAATATTTTACAACTCACTCACGAAGGTACAAGTGTCGTTAAAACTTCGAAACTCCAAAACCTCACCACTCAATTTGAAACCATCAAAATGAACGATAAAGAAACATTTGATGAATTTTATGCTATACCTTCTGATATTGTTAATTCATCTTTTAATTTGGGAGAGAAAATACCCGACAACCAAGTAGTAAAGAAAATTTTAAGGTCCCTTCCCGATAGATTTATTCCAAAAGTGACCGTTTTAAATTCTTTACCAACTTTAGCCTTTATGAAATTAGAAGAGCTCGTAGGTGATTTACAAACCTATGAACTAGACATGTTTCCCTCTAAAACTGAAAAGAAAATTGTAAAGGGCGTTGCTTTAAAAGCCCGAAAAGAGGACAAACAAGTAGTAGAGAGCGAGAGTGATAGTGACTCAGAAGACATGGCCTTGTTTGCTAGGAAATTTCGAAAAAAAATTAAATTTAGCAAAGATAAATTTAAAAATGATTTTAAGAAATTTAAAACTTCTAAGTATGATAAAGCCGAAAGGATTCCTACAACTTCTAAAGAAAATTTAAATAGGAACGAGTCAAATAGGTGTTTTGGTTGTGAAGGGTATGGCCATAGGGATTCTGAGTGCCCCACTAAACTAAGGAGAGAGGGTAAGTGACCCATTTCATATAATGCGACCCTTAGCGATAGTGATAAGGAAGAGGGACCCGATTCTCCCACTAAGCCCAACTTTGTGGCTTTTATGGCTAGTCATGTGAGCACCGATAGTGAATCTTCTCATGAAGATATTCAAACACATGACACTTCCGTGGTCAAAGTTTTTTATTCCCTTGTTTTTTATGGTAGTGAAAGTGAAAGAGAGAAAGAGAGTGAACATGAAGAGGTTGATGTGAGTGAACTTCAAGTTGATTTTCAAGAATTATTTGAAGAATCTATTAAATTGAAAAGAGTTAATTTGAAGTTAGAAGCTTTTTTGAGAGAGCGTGTCAAGGTCATTGATGAGCGTACGTTAGTAAATGACCTTAGGACACGTCAGAGTTCTCTTCGAGAGAAGCTAAAATATATAAAAGGTGAGAGAGATAGCCTTAGAGGTTTAATGGAATCCTTGAAAAAGGAGCTTCTAGTGTGTGAAGAGAAAAATGTTTTGTTAAAGTCTAAGATCTTAGAATTAGAAAATAAACTAAAAGACTCTAGCAAAGTCAAATTTGATTTGGAATGTAGGTCCAAAAAACTAGATAAAATCTTAGGAACGGTCCAAATAAAAAATGACATGTGTGGTTTAGGCTTCAATACTTGTAGTAAATCATCTCATAAAGCCAAAACCAACGTTTTAGGAGAATCATCTAGAAAACATTTTAGAGATCACTCCTTAGGTAAATCTTTTCGACGTGAGTTTAGGTGTTCACATTGTGGTCGAAAAGGTCATCTTAGGAAATTTTTCTTTGATCTTAAAAGAGGTCCTAGAAAATCCTTTCATAAGGAAATCGAGGTAGCCAAGATTCCTACACCCCGAGTTAGTCACTCGTCATTAGTTTGGGTTAGGAGATCTGACTTGGTAGCTTTACATAATAGGACTTTTGATTCTCACTTACTTTCACATGCTTCCTCCCTTGCTAAATCTAAAGGTTGAATGTGTTAGTGTTTGCATACTTTAGCGTTTGTACTTCATGCAATATTTTTATGCGAAATGTATGCTTGTTTAATCATTTTCTAGTCTATGCTCTATGGTTTATCACATGCTAGAATTATGATTTTTGTTTATCTTTTGTATTATATTTATTTCATTTTAGTTTGCTTTAAATGAAAAATACAAAAATATTTTTGTTTATCATTTGTGTTTTATTTGTGTAGTATTTGGGGCTTTATGGAAAATACAAATGATTTTTGTTTATCTCTTTGAGTATATATTTTTTTATTTTTGGTTAAAAATTTCAAAAAACTCAAAAAGATTTTTATTTATGTGTGCATTTTAGTTTGAAACACTTTATGTGGCATATTCTTGTGTTTGAATCCCCTCGTCTACGCTTCCATGTGGCTAGAACTTTTGGTTTATATTTTCAAATCCTTAAAGTGTTATTTACCATGCTTACATGGAGTAGTTGGATTTTGTATTGTCGAAATGGATTCTATTTTTATATGCCTCTATTCACACATGCACGAGCTCTTTTGAAATTTAATTGTCACATGTTATATTTGAGCTTTGTGAGATGTTCTCCTATCAATTTTGTCATCTACATATTTGTGACCTAGGAGGACTAGTGCATGTCAAAATCTGTTGCACGTGAGATTTATGAGATAAAAATATATATATAAATGTGCACAGGGAAGGGCTCCAAAAGGAATAATAATCCTTTGCGAATAGTAAGCCACCGTTTGAATGGACTTAAAAAGAAAAATCATGGTCCAAATGCCTAAAAATAGAAAAATGGCATTAAAAAGAAAACTCATTGCCAAGGCCTATATTTTTTTTTATATATTCATTCAAAAGAAAAATAATATATATGCTTATTGAGGGGGATTGGATGGTATATCAACGGTTTGCACAATGTCCATTTATCCTAGTTGCTTTCATTGTCATGACTCTATTTGATTTGTAGAATCATCAATACTCTAGGCTTGTATGCATTGTGTATGTTTGTTCATTGAGTTCAATCTATATTGTCACATGAGGTTATATTCAAATGTGATGAAGTTTGCAATCAATTGAGAACTCCGTGAACATATTTAAAGTGTTTGGGTCTAAATTGAATTGTTTCTAGTACACACCCCTACACTACCGTTTCCATATGACACATTTTTGTCCATCTAGTCCATCTATGCTTTCACTTTATTTTCGGTATCTATCTTGGTGCATTCTTGTTGATATCACATGCTTAATAATTTATGTATCACATTGGTATCATTTCATTGCATTGTAGTTGGTATCATTTATCCTTTATATGGATTAGTTATAATTTTGTTGCCCATATGCTTTAATGTTCTCCTCTCTTTATGCACAATTGCATGTTTAAATTGTTTTATCCTTTGTATATTCCTGAACAAAAAGGGGGAGAATGATAGGGGGAGAAATGGTAACTTAACCTATTATAATCGTATCTTAGTTTAGGGAGATTTATAAGAGGTAATTTGTTTGATAAATGGGATAATTAATTTAGGGGGAGTACTTATTGTAATTGCATTATATATTTTGATATTCCTTATACATTTGATAGTTTGCTTAAGTGTGCAGGAAATATTTCAAATGGCAACTACATTGGCAAAGTGTTTTGATCCTTGGGTCTTCTGTCAAGTATTAGGTGGGATGTTTTGAGTCTAGTGAGCTTGACGGCCCTTTAGGATTTTTTACTGGTTTTTGTCTCGGAATAGCTAAAGGGGGAGATTTTTAAGGACACAATTCTCCAATTGAGTCTCATTGTAGTTTTGTCTCAATTCCGGACAAAAACGTTTATATCATAGGATAGAGTTCAATGTACCTATTCAAGCCTATGATGTGTTTAGTTGAAGACGTAGCGGCCAAGAGTATAAAACTTCATCAAATGTCGTGTTTCAATCGTTTCTACGTCACCAACATAGTTCCAATTTCTCCCAAGGTATGAATGCATTATATATATATATATATATATATATATGAGCTTGGAACATTTTATATTGGGTGAAAATTTATTTTAAACTGTTGTTTATTTTTCAGAAAGATTCTACTAAAACTTGTATATAAAATATATAAAGTTTCTGGGCTAAAACATAAAATTTCAGCTTTCTGGTTTTTAGTTCGATATTGTCGTTCGAACGAGTTTGCCAACGAGTTCCCCAAAAGTCCACTAGAATGTCGTTCGAAGTATCGTTCGAACGAGAATGATGGTTTGAACGAGATTTCTAACGAGTTCACACTGGAACTTCGTTAGAAGGTTCGTTCGAATGAAAATCTCATTCGAACGAGTTTTGGCGGTAACAGTTATTTTGGCAGTTTCAATAGTGTTTTCCCACTTTCCCACTTCTTTTCCCACTATCTTTTGACATAACTTCTTAAGTGCGGAAATCAACTTTTTCTAATTAACTTTTTCATAATATTCTAACTCCTTGAGAGTGTTTTGAGAGTTCATCTTTCCTAAGAAAAAGTTCAAGTTTAAGTGTTCATTTTTCAAAGAAAAATCCTTTAAACACTTTGTATCACCCATATTGTTTATTCCAAGTCTTCTTCATATATATATACTTTGCTTGGAGTGTTTTTGGCACCGGTTTATCTCTACATCCGTTTGAAGAGAAGTTTGGGCTTTATTCTATATCCCATAAAGAAGAAGAGTTTGTTTTGCTGCTGCATTCTCACATGGTGAAAGGCACCATGTGTGGTTGACGGTGTAACTATTGTCTCATTGGTGAAGACCAAGATTCCGGTGGAGCTCCAGGGTTGTCGACTAGGCGGAGGTGTTTGTAAGAAGACGCGTCAAGGCTTGAAAGGGGTCGAGTCGAGGAAGTAAGTCATTTGTCTTGTAATTTGTAAATCCATACTTAGTGGACTTAAGGCTAGGGTCGTCCGAGGTTTTTTCCCATTGTGGGTTTTTCCTCGTACATCGCGGTGTAGTGGTTCATTGTTTATTTTATCTTTCAAAATCACCTAGAACACATGCTTAGGTAAAAAGATAAAATTTGGTTTAATCACTACTTGCTTAATTTGGTGCTAAATAAATATTGGGTAATGTGTAGTTAATTCAAGTCATTAATTTAATTTGGTAAATTTGTTTGGCCTAATTTGGTAATATTGAAAATTATGACTTAGACAAATTTCTACGACTTGGGTTAATTAATATGGTTTAAGTGAAATTAACATTTGTGTGTGTTCCATCCTATTTCACTTTGTTTAATTTTAATTTGAGAAGAAATTAAAATTTGTTGTTTTTATTTGAACCATTCCGCTTCCGCATATTTAAAAAGGAAATTATTTTTACTTTTGAGCAAGTAATCTTAAAATTGGGGTACTCCACACGTTTTCATAATTATACCAAGAACTTGATGTCATTACTATTTTATATTTAACTTTACCAACTGGATGTCATTACCTATCAAAACCATGTGTTTATCATTTCTTACTAACTGAGAGAAGATCGGATAATATATGATGCAGGAGCATAAGGACATGAGTGTCCTTTTTGCCATTATTTTTATTTTATCCTTTTTTAAGCTTTTTATACTCTTAGTATAAATAGCCCAAAGGGCTCCCATTTGTAGCACTTTTGACATTTTGATAATGAGATTCTAGAGAGAAAAATTGAGAGCCATTCATGAATTTTTCTTCTTTTGTTGTTGTTGTATAAATTAATCTTTTACACTTTCGCATCTTTATTTTACATCAAATTGGTATTAGAGGCAGGTTTGCTCTTGGGTTGAAGATGGTTATAGAGGATTGGGAATCGGGTTGGATTCACCCGGTTGAGATGCGATGTCCCCTCAAATAAGCCATCTATACCCTAAAAACACCTAATCATATCCCCTCTCGCCCCCATTACCACCAACAACCCTCTCAGGGCAGAACTTCCCTGGTCGACCCATCCAAATAGCAGCCCACCCCTTGCCAGCATCCTTCGCAACTACCGACGATGCCCACAATGGGGTCACACATCGTTTACCATCACCGCCTAACCCCCTGGCCACCCCGCCATGGAAAACCCTGCGCCAACTTCGTCCGAGTTGGCCAAAGGTGCCGACAACCTCCAACTTCAGGCCGTAAAGGGTCAGCCGAGGGTTCACTCATTGATCCAGCCCAAAACCACTATATGCCTTCCGAACAACAGTATTTGTCGGCCAAAATCCCCGAACAACCTACAAAGTTCTGTCCAACTAAATTTTCATCACAAGAAACCCTAATTTCTAGCCCCCTCCAAAACCCAAAAAAATATAAACCAACGACCGAATAATCAAACCCCCGACCCAACCCTATCTGCAAAGGGTGCCCCTCCTTAGACATCCTACGTATCCCATCCCACGTACCCATATGTTTCTCCCAATCTATTTGTCGATGTTGATCCTCCTTTTGCCATACCCAAGCGGGGCTTACGGATATTTCTACTGCATATGCAAACCATAATGATAACGACCACCGTGGATCCCTAGTCTTACCATCCTAGTGATGATACATGGATCCATACGAGTATTTTCCTTATTCGTTGTACCGCGAGAGGGAGGTTATGTATGGTGATTATCGAAGGTGGATCTAGTGATAATTTGGTGGCATAAGAGATGGTGGATAAATTGAAGCTTCGTGAATCATTGACCTCCCCGTGCCGTATTGGTCGGTTGGGTAGCGGAGCCACATTAGTCCCCAGCCAATAGTGCAGATTGGTGTTTTCCATTGGAGACTACCATGATGAGATTTTGTTCACCGTGGTGAACATGCGGGTGTGCCACCTCCTTTTGGGGAGACTGTGGCAGTTCGATCATCATAGCATGCATGATGGTTGAGCTAACACTTATTCATTCATGCACGAGGGGAGGGACTTTGTTCTTCGTCCCACACAACCATTCCCGATGACACGACCCTTAACCCTAGTAGTCTCGTACGAGGAGTTAGCCATAGAGGCCGCATACCGACGGAGTATTTACAGGGGGTACTGCAGAATATGTGCGAGCCCCTTTTAATGGAAAAATAAAATTCAATGAGTTGGATATGGGGTTAAGCTATGACCTTATCAGTCCAATTACCACCCTAAAGGAGTTCGTTCCTCCACGCGTTCAGAGCTTGTTGGATTCTTACATCGTTGTGTGTACGAAATGATATTCCTCCTCTCAGGGATGTATAGCATGCTATAGATTTTATCCCTGGGGCGCAGCTCCCCAACCTTCCCCATTAACGCATGTCACCCACGGAGCATGTAGAGTTACAGAGACAAGCAACGGAGCTATGTGACAAGGGCTATATTCGAAAGGGTATATCTCCATGTGTGATGCCCGCACTGTTAGCACTAAAGAAGCGAGTTGGTGTATGTGTGTTGATAGATGAGCCATTAACAAGATCATCGTGAAGTACAAGTTCCCTATTCCCAGATTAGAGGATATGATAGACAAACTCTATGGTGCGAGGGTATTCTCCAAGTTATACTTGAAGAGTGGCTATCACCAGCTTCGTATGAAGCTAGGGGTGAGAGGAATACTGCCTTCAAAATGTAGGATGGGCTATATGAGTGGACGGTGATGCCTTTCGGTCTCTCCAACGCCCTATCTACCTTTATGAGGGTGATGACACAGATTCTGCGCCCTTTCATGGGAAAATTTGTGTTGGTGTACTTTGATGATATCTTGATTTATAATCGACCAATCAGAGGAGTAGCACCTTGATTATATGGCTCAGGTATTGGAGGTCTTACGAGCTAAGCGCTTCTTCCTCATGTTGCAGAAGTGTAGTTTTATGGTGCCATCCGTGACTTTCTTGGGTTATATGGTTTCCGACGAGGGTGTCAGAGTAGATGATGCCAAGGTTCAGGTGATAGTGGATTGGTCCCCGCCCACATCGGTGTCTTAGGTCAGCAACTTTCATGGACTGGCAAGGTTCTATCGATGCTTTATATCCTTGTTCAGCACTATCATGGCACCTGTCACGGACTTGATGAGTACTTCTTCGAGCGCCGAGTTCTGGTAAACTGCAGAGGCAGATAGAGCCTTCACGCGCATCAAGGAATTGATGACACTGCTACCTATTTTATCACTGGCAGATTTTAATCAGCTATTTAAGTTGTCTTGCGATGCTTGCAAGATAGGGGTGGGTGTTGTTTTGAGCCAAAATGGGAAACCAATCGCCTTATTTAGTCGAAAGCTAAAAGGAGCCACACTTAATTATTTGACATATGACCTCGAGGTTTATGCAGTTGTAAAGGCATTGAAGTTTTGGTCATCCTATCTCCTTCATAAGGAGTTTGCCATCAAGTCAAATCATGAGACCTTGCATTTCCTCCATAGTCAGCGACGTGCTAGTGACAGGCACGTTAAATGGACTGCTTAGCTTCAGCTTTCATTTGCAGTACAAGCCGGGCAAGGCAGGTAGTGGATTCCCTTAGCAGGAGGGAGCATGCGTTGGTAACTCTTAGGAGTTAAGTGTTCGGGTTTGATGAGGTTCGAGATCTTTATCCGACTGATGTAGAGTTTTGGTCGATCTTTGTAATTTTCCAACAAGGCAATGGTGATTCGGGTGAGTATCTGTTGCACAATGGGTTCCTATACCGAGGGACAAATTTATATATTCCATCTTCTTCTTTACGAGAGAAGATCATTTATAAGATTCATGAAGGAGTATTGTCGGGCCATTTGGGATAGGAGCATACCCACGTGATGCTGTGGGACCGATTATACTGGCCGGCAATGAGGAGGGATGCCAATGACTTCATTAGGTATTGCTACACTTTCCAGATGGCCAAGGGAAGACACACTGATTCCTGAGAGACCATCGCATGATGCGTCGATGGAATTTATTCTAGGGCGGCCGCGCACATCTGGTGTCCATCATTCCATCCTTGTCATGGTGGATAGGTTCTCTAAAATGTCCCACTTCATCCCTTGTACACTCAGGACGGATGCGTCCCACGTTGCTTCCTTATATGTTCGTGAGATTGTCCATCTACACGGAGTTTCACGTAGCATCACCTCCGATAGGGATGTACGATTTATGGGAGATTTTTGGCATATATTATGGCGACTTATACAGACAGAGTTATAGTTCTCGACCACTTTCCACCCACAGAAGGATGGACAGACTGAGGTGGTCAACCGGAGTATGGGTGACCTATTAAGGTATTTGTCTTCGGAGCATCCCCGCATGTGGGGTATAGTGATAGCCCAGGACGATTTTGCCTTCAACAGTGCCATCAACCATTCTACCTGCCTCTCGCTATTCCAGATTGTATTGAGAGAGTCACCCACTATGACCATAGATATTATCGACCTTCCCTAGACAATGCCTACATGTCCCCCATTGAGGAGTAAACTAATCACCTGACTTCCATCCAGGACGATGTACGCGCTCGGCTCAGACCACTTATGCCTCACCGTCACTTTATCTCCTTCCATTCGGGTGATCTAGTTATGATATAACTCCAGAAGGCACGGAGGCAGGGTAAGGGAAACAAGCTATATTAATATTTAACCATACTAAGAACTTGGTGTCATGACTATATTTTATATTTAACCTTAATAACTTGATGTCATTGCAACTCTTAGCTAGTGCTACATTATCTCTATAAATATCACACTTTGCACGAATCTAATCATACCAAGCTCCTAACTCTATAGCTTCATTGTCAAAGAAAATTAGAGGTATATGTGTTCTCCATTCCTTGGCGTCACTTGTTAGAGTCCATTTGTTAATATAGCTCTTATAGCTTTAATCCTTCTCAATATTTTTCTTGTTGTGCAGTTTTTTTGCATTCCCAATGGCTGAAATGACTTGTATTTCTATTAAGAAGTCCCAACCTATATAGTTGAGCCTCAGACAAAATCCAATAATGGGTTTTATTTCTTATCAAGCCTCGATCAGGACGTTCTTGATATAGTCCAAACAACTTATTATTTCAAGCCAGATAATAATAAGAGTAGCGAGAATATAGCTGATGTTATCAAGGAAGCCTTGGCTAGGGTTTTTGTTCATTTTTACCCATTTGTAGGTAATTTATCATTGAACGATGATGGGAAGTTTATTGTGAAATGCACAAACACAGGTGTGCCATTTGTATCAGCCTCTGTTGATTATGATATTAATGAGTTGGGTGACATAACAGGTGCTAATTATGCAATGCTAGGGGAGCTTGTTTATACAAAGCCCGAAGAGAAAAATGGATTGGAAACGACTCTGCTGACTGCACAGGTAAGAAATAATATTAATGGTTAATCATCTAACATACGTGACATTTTTCATGACACTTGCACACACGAATAAATCCAAAACTACAAAACAAAAATTCAAAATAAAGGTCAAAAGGTATCCTTGTTATTATAATGTATAAATCCAACTCAATAGCAACATATACTTTAAAAAAATAGATATGATTTTTCATTTTGTCAACCAATACGAATACAATTAGCAATAGAACTTGGGGTTGTGTCTAATTTGGAGGCACACCTGGTGCAAGTGGTGGAGTATGAAGGAGATGTTCATTGGTGACACATCGCAGAATATCTTGCTTATTTTTATAAATTGATTATAATATATAATTGATTTGTATTACATTAACTAAAGATTTAAGGGTCCTTCGACAAAAAGTTCATTGACAATTTTTAATTAGAGTTTAGTCCAAGCTTTTTTATTTTGTTCCCAAAAGTCTCTTAGGGACTAATCATTAATTGTCCGGATTTAATTGATTAATTCTTTTGTTAAAGAAAAAAATAATAAGGGTAAAATATAGACAGTACAAAGTGACGTAAACTACGTGTCTATGGCTAGAAGAAATAAACCAAAACCTAACTTTTGAAGAGAGAATCAAAAGATGCCTTATATTTCAAGAATGGAGAATCCCCTTCAAATGAAGACTACATGGGTATTTAAAGGGAGATGTAGCTTAGCCTTTGCTACTTCCTTCCCTAAATACCAAGCAACTATTTACTAAAAGAAAATATAACCAAATTAAGAAACTAAAAAAATAACAAAAATGCTATGGAATCCTAAAAATACAAAAAATGGCCCCAAAACTTCTAATTCTCATCATTCTCCTCGTCTTCGAAAAAGCACATCCTCGGCCTTGAAAATTTTTGGAACGCTTGTGAAAATTCCAAAAAAAATTATGCCAGAACTTATGGGGGCCAAAAATTTATTTCTGAAAATTGAGGAAGGGTGCATCCCATAATTTTCTTCTTATTCCCTTTTTTCTTCACCCAAATGAGACCCTAGATTCCTCCTCCTGGGTCAAAAATTAGGTTGGTGGAAGAGGAAAAGTGGTCGGTGAGGTAGGGGTATGTCAGGGGTTGGACATAGGTGTTTTTGGGTTCAGTTGAGAAGGGAAATAGATCGGTTGGGTGTGGGTCTAAGGCAGAAGCATGGGGTGTCACCTAGGGTTATTTGGGGGGCCGACAAGGAGGGAAACATGTCGGAGGTGGCCCGGGAAGGCTGGGATTTGGTTTCGAGGTTGGGGTAAATGGGGCGACCCAGGTCAGAATAGGGTCGGGATGGGGCCTATTCTGGATCAGACTTGTTTTTGGGGTCCAGGAGTTGGTTTTCGACAGCTGCGGGGAACGATTGGTTGTCAGAAGTGAGGTGGAAGGGTAGATAATGGATCACGGCTTGTGCTGCGGGGGCATGGGTGTCTTTTTAGGGTTCGACGGTGGGTGGGTAGGGGTTTAGGGTAGTAGGGTGGTTAGTCAGGCATTCTTGGTCGAAGAGGATGGGGCTAGGGTTAGGGTTAGGGTTAGGGTTTTAAAATTGGGAGGAGATGAGTTGGGTGAGGAGATCAAACGTTTTGTCAAATTCTAGGGTTTATTGATCGAGCATGTGCTCCAACTCTTGAATCTCTTCATTGTGTTGATTGGAATTCTTGGGAGCCATTGCGAGTAGCATACGATTTTGATAAAACTACACCGATACACCAACACCAACACCAATGTGGAGCGACACCTCGCTCTGATAGCAATTTGACGTAAACTACATGTCAATGGCTAAAAGGAATAAACCAAACCCTAACTTTTGGGGAAAGAATCAAAATATGCCTTATATTTCAAGAATGGAGAAGTCCTCTTCAAATGAAGACTACATGGGTATTTAAAGGGGGGAGTAGCTTAGCCTTTGCTACTTCCTTCCCTAAATACCATGAAACTATTTACTAAAAGAAAATACAACCAAATTAAGAAACTAAAAAAATAAAGAAAATGCCATGGAATCCTAAATATACTAAAAATGGCCCAAAAACTTATAATTCTCATCACAAAGATTTTAACTACACGTGATTTGCATACGACCAATTTCCATTAAACTATGGATGGAACTCAAATGAAATAGGTGGAGCCTTGTAACAAAGCAATCTTTCAAATGATTAAATTATCGAGTAGGATAGTTCAGGAAAAGCTTTAGTGGTTGATATTTGGTTTTGTAGTTGTTCTTTCTTTTTTAACATCAATAATACCTTGAATGATTTTTCTATCCTAGTTCATCAACCAATATAGTTATTAATAAAAAGGTGAAAGTGAATACCCCCCTAAACTACATATGTGTTGCAAGAAATCTCCTTCATCTTTAATGAAAAAAGACACCACTGAATTGTGGTTGTACCTATTATAATAACTCCTTTGGGAAAGTAATAGAGATAAAAATCATAATTTTTCAGGATACAATGGGTTTAAAACTCCATTTTAAAGTATTTGAAGGAATGATATGTAACTATTTTGGTTTTGAATGGACTTTTTTGGCATTGAAAACAGGTCAGGTTCTTTTCTTGACAATATGTATAGTTCAAGGGATTTTGTGCACTTTACCCTAGTTATAATTTAATTAGATGAATTCTAAAGCATGTCTAACCATAGGATCAACAATTATGCCAGTGGGGCTAATATCCACTATTTCTTTATGATATGTTTAATGGGTTTCCATAGTTATTCATATTTCCCCCCAAAATTTGTAGGTGATAAGATTCAAATGTGGAGGATTTGTAATGGAATTGAGAATCAAGCATGGCCGATGGAATATCAGCAATGGAATTTGTGAATTCATGGGCCGAGACAGCAAGAGGCAAAACATTACCTATCCCACCAGCTATTGACATAACAATACTAAACTCTAGACAACCTCCGAAGATAGAATACCCACGCACTCAATACATGGAGGTAGAGGACATATCAAACATGTCCACGCTTTTCCAACAACAGAAAGTTATAATTAAGCCATTTGACTTCCTCCTACAAAATTTTGCAAGAATAAAAGAAATAGTACTGGAAGATGGAGTCATTAAAACTTGCTCAACCTTCATAGCTCTCACAGCTCTAGTGTGGCGTGCTAGAAGCAAAGCCCTCCACATGAAACCTGACCAACAAACTAAGCTACTTATTGTTGTTGATGGAAGGTCCAAGTTTAATCCCCCACTGCCTAAAGGCTATTTTGGAAATGTGATTTTTCTTGCTTGTTGTATTTGTAGGGCGGGAGAGTTGATTGAAAAGCCTCTATCTTTTGTTGTTGAATAGGTCCAGAATGCCATAAAAATGCTTACAGAAGATTTTGTAACATCAGTTGTGGATTACATTGAGGTAAACAAGCCAAGACCATCTTTATCTGCCATTCTTGTTATCACATCATGGACTAGGCTTGCTTTTGACGCCGCTGATTTTGGATGGGGAGGTCCAACACAAGCAGGTTGTGTGACCTTGCCGGAGAAAGAAGTGGCCTTGTTTCTCTCTAAAGGGAGACATGAGAAAAAGGGAATCATTGTGCTTGTAGGCTTACCAACAAGTTCTATGAATATTTTTGAGGAGATTATGCAAGTTTAGTTTTTGAAATACAGATAATTATGTGTTTGTTTTTTAACACTCTGTCAAAAGAATTTATTGCTTGCTTTGTTTCCCTTTCCTTTTTTTTATGTGTACAATTTCCATTTGTTATATGGGTTGAAAATTTGTCAACCACTCCCTATGTATGCTTTACATTAGGGACAATAGTTATCGAGTCTCATTCACTTTCTCAATGAGGCAAGAGGTCTTTTGAGTGAATTAATGGTGTCAAATGTCCTATTTTGTCAACTCAACGCATTAAAATGACAAATACAGCCCCAAATATCTTTGACAATTGTCATCTCGTTTTTTGCCAAAAAACTAATCAAATCTTTAAAAGTCCATAACTTTAAATCTACAAATAAAAAATTCACAAAATTTATATATTTGAATTATACTCATTAAGATCTATCAAATAGCACCCATATTTGATATTTTTTGACGAAAAAATCAAAACAGATAAATTTACCGTTTCTGTAAAACCTCCATTTTTTCTGCGAAAACTCTATTTTTTTCAATAAAACTCTTCTTCTCCAGCTCCGACGATGGTGTCGCTGACGCGAACAAGAAAAATAAGGAAATAGACGAAGAGAGAGAAAAATAAAGAGAGAGAAACCCTCCGATAATAATTTCGGCGACCTCCGACGAGATTTTTTGGTGGGCTGTTTTCGACGAGTCTCCGATGAGGTGGGGCGACGCAGGGTGGGGTGGGGGTGGAGGTGGTTGTGGGGTTGCTAGAGAGAGAAAAACATGGGGTTATGTGTTTGTTTTTAGAGAGAGAGAGTAAATGGATTTAAAATGGGTATATGTGAAGTTACATTTGTCTAAACATATGTAGTTTATAATGAAAAATGACTTGGTGCATTAAAAAATGTCAATGGGATTTGATGCATCTTTGATCCAATAAATGGGACTAGCCTTGAATTATCCATTTGCATTATTAAATTTAATAAGATTATTTATTTAAGAATAAAATAAAAAGAATTATTACATTTTATGATACAACTAGGCGTAAACCCGTGCCATGCGCGAGCTAGCCAATTGTGATAGTCATTTCGCATGTAAAATAAAAATTGTAGCGAATCCAACCAATAATTTGCGGACAAAACTTCACATTTGTCGGCCACCGACAAAACCCTGCTAAATAACACACAACACAACTGAGAGCTAGCGCAGAACATGCATGGCTAAACTACCATCATCAACCAAGACCACCATTAACTGGAATGTCACCAAATAAAACTCAAACCCTATATAGAAATGACGATAAGAAGCAACCAAAACAAAAATTAGACTCAATCCAATCTCTAAAAAAGCGAAAAAAAATACCGAAACTTTGGTTAAAGCTGAAAAAATTACGGAGCAAAGTGAACATTATTACATGAACATCATAAACATAAATTTAATCTATTTTCAAATGTATATATCATGTTTAAATAAGTGCATATGTTTTGACACACATTCTCGATTTACAATTAAAATGAGTTTACAAATATTATTATAAAAAGATAATGATAATAGCTTAAACAATTAGAACAAATAAAAATAAGAACGAGACTCTATAACATAATAGAGAAAACTACATTGTGGCATTTCGTCAAATGATTATTGTGCACCATAACCACCCATGAAAAGAACTTAATAAATTATCTAAAATTAGAAAATATATGTTGAGTAGACAATTAAAGAGACAACAAATAACAAAACCAAAGAACAAATGCGTTGAATTATAAATGTATAAAATATAAAAGTGAAGAGAAAAAATCCAACTCGATACCTCTAAAATATGTATCATCGCAATATGCAACCCCAATTGTAATCACCCTTCTGTCATCCGCACCCCTTTCTCTCTATCGATCAAGTCTTCTTACAAAAACCAAAATATTATGTAATTCAGTAGCTTTAGTGGATATTGAAAAAGAGAAACCACCACATTAGAAGTCCCATAATGTGGCCTTTAAAAATGACACCAGCACAAATCCATACAACGATCTGAACCATACAAAAAATTAAATTAAATAAGAAAATTTAACACTGATCCAAACAACAAAGATGAATAGTTTACTTTGGTCAATTTAGAGTAATAATCTGGGATTTATGCATTTCACAGAAATTCAAGCGCCAAAAATACTATATTCTCTCTTCGATCAAAACCCTAACCATACTGTCTCTTCAATCAAAACTCCAAAACGATTCTCATTCTCAATCAAATTTTGGTCCGACAACAACATATAAATACCCCTGAATTCCAAAACAAACAAACTTCACAGAAATTAAAGCGATCAAAACCTTAATCATGGAAGGTCTACCAAGCATTTCACATTCTCAATCAAATTCTTCCAAAGAACACTAACAAGTATGGATACATGCTCATATATATGTTCTTAAGTTTTGTACTTAAGATTATACCATACACTATGTATATGTTGTGTTCTTAGCATTTTATTTATGATATCAATTGTTTGTTCTTATGTATTTTGTGTTCTCGTATGTATAAATTTGAAGACATTACACATGTACTGATGAAATCACATTATTTTTCTTCATTATATGAAAAAATATATTTGTTGCCCTGATTTTAAATGCAAAACACACTTTTTGCATGTTACATTTATGTATTTCATCATTGTACATTTCCTCATGTATACATCAATTATTGAGGACTGGGAATATATACATGATTGGAATATGTACATACTTTTTGTATTTGTATAACTCCTATATTAATTATGGTCCGCGCCAACGACAATTAATTAGGACTGCATGTAGTTTATGAATTTAGGTGTTGTACTTGTACAAACGCTTTATTATTACGTGTACTGTGTAAATTTCGCATGTACTTTCAAAAAGTACATGCAAAATTCAAAAAGTAAACGCACATTGAAATTGAATTGGTTCAATCCAATATGCATGTACTTTTATGTACTATGCGTGTACTCTATACAATATATATGTCATCTCCATATTTAATTAATCTTACATACACTTTGTATTTGTATAACTCCTATATTAATTGTGGTCCGCGTCAGCGGCATTTATTTAGGACTGCATGTAGTTTATGAATTTAGGTGTTGTATTTGTTCAAGCCCTATATTTTTGCATGTACTTTGTGAATTTTGCGTGTACTTTTTGAAAGTACACACAAAATTCACAAAGTACACGCACATTAAAAGTTGAATTTGTTCAATCCAATATGTGTATACTTTTATGTATTATGCGTATACTCTATAAAATATACATGTCATATCAATATTTAATCAATCCTATGTTTTTTTAGTTCGCGCCAGTGGCATTTGAATGATATTCCATAAGTTTGTAAGAAGTATTATTGTTGTGTTATTGTTTAGGAATCATACCATCAAGCATGTTCAACTACAAAATTGTAGCTTGCACCTTTGAAGATCTTAATAATACAAACCTTTCACATTGACAAGTCAATACAACTAATGATGACGAAATTCATTTTCTCCTTCGCATCAATGATAGAACAAAAAGGTCACTTGTCTTTTTTAACTATAAGAAGGCATTAAGTGCACTTTTGATGTGCAAAAGCTTTAAGGACCCGTTTGACAGGCTCTTTTTGCCATGGCAAATTAGTTTTGCTCATGTTTTTACCTAGTTTTGTGTTGTTTGATAGGAGCTTTTGCCTATGGAAAAATTTACGCACAAAAGGTCACATGACTTGTTTTTGCTCAAAATTGGGGGCAAATTTTTCTTTGCTTTGAGGATGGAAAAAAATTTCCGGGTCTTTTGCTTGCTCAAATTTGGCCATTGTAGATTGATTGGATTGAATGTCAGACCAGGACTTCTACATGGATACCAATGAAGAAAATGGTTCTCACTCAGACGAAGCTGGAAGCAGAGCTCGGAAGTTGATTTTTTTCGTTTTCTTTGTTCTGATGAATGACCCATATCTGTGCATTATTTTTTGTTTCTTACTCTGAAACTCAAAAAATAATTTATGTTCCGAAGGTGTTTTTCTTTGTTCTGATTACGCATATTTTTGTTCTGATGTTATTGTGTTGTTCTGATATTTTTGTGTTGTTCTGATATTTTTGTGGTGTTCTGATATTTCTTTGTTCTGATTACACAAAATTGTTGTGTTTTTCTGATGTTTTTGTTTTTCTTTGTTCTGATTACACATAGTTTTGATTACACATTCCTAAGGTATTTTTGTTCCGAAGGTGTTACCCTTGTTTTGTTGTTTCAACAATGGTTCATTTGAATTATCCAGGGTTGTGACTTTTTCTAGGTTTAATTTCTAGGGTTCTTTTCTTCTCGTATTAATATTAGGGTTTTTTTCAATCTATGTTTAATATTCTTTAAATATGGGGTTTCATATAAAGTAGGTATAATGCATTTGCTAGATGTTGAAATAAATTTACATGGGACATAGTAAATGAGAAGTTAATAAATAATTTTGTATTTATAAATCATATAATATCATTTTATTATGTGCATTCTTTTTGCGTCACACGCATTTTGTGTCTATTTTATAGGAACCGTCTTCTCCTAATTATTCGTTTGAATCAGTTTGCTCCGGTTAGTTAATACTTTGTTTCCATTTATTAATTGCTTATTTGATAATGATTATGATCATATCTATGTTTTGTTATTTATACAATATATTTGAAATAATGAACTTGTGAATTAAATATTTGTAGGCGAAAATGCCTAAATATAATTCTAAGTTAAAACGTAAACGAATTGGTGTCGTTTGGTCGATGGTGATACGGGTAATAGTAATTTATCAACATATAAGATCTTTAACAGACATTCCTAGGGCAACTCATTATAATTGGGATGAGCATCGTAAGAAATCCTTGTTCCGAATGTACGGGATGAGTGATCGATTATGCCACGACTCATTACGAATGAACATTGGTTCATTTAATAGGTTATGTGACCGTATCAGTGCGTTTGGACTAATTGACAGTCGTTCAGTTGATGTTGCGAAACAAGTTACAATTTTCTTGAATATTGTTGGACATGATGGGCGTTGCCGCTCCGAGAGTAACATTTTTTGTTGGTCAAGTCAAACCAATAGTTTCTACTTTCATAAAGTGCTTGGGAAGTGCCTAATGTTGTATAAGGAAATTGTCACAAATGCAACCACTGATAACTCTCTGTTTGATAGTCCTGGCAACAGAAGTTGGTATCATTATTTTTTGGTAAGAAAATTCATTCATAATAGAGTAAATAGTATAAAAAAATTAAATGGATTTAATGAAATAACAAATTTAGTATCTCAACAGGATGCCGTAAGAGCGATAGACGGTACACACATACATGAGAATGTCCCCCTGTTGATCAAGCTAGGTATCATAATCGAAAACATGTCATCTCTCAAAATGTTCTAGTTGCATACACATTCGATATGAAATTTACATAGGTATTGTCTGGATGGGAGGGGTCTGCCCATGATGGACGTTTACTCAGGGAGGCTATACAACGTGCAGGCCAAAAGTTGACCATTCCAGTTGGTATGTCGGTGTATTTTGTGTACTTAACTTGAAAAACCCCTGTATAAACCATATACGGTCGACATATTTTTGTTAAAAAAATACTATATTTATTGTCTTTAGGAAATTATTATCTTGCGGATGCCGGATTCCCCCTGGTTCTTGGTTTTTTATCACCATATCACAAGACACGTTACCATCGTAGAGACGTGGAGTGGCAACGTCCCAAAACTAGTAAAGAATTATTCAATTTTCGCCATTCATCTCTGCCCAATGTAGTCGAGCGCACTATCGGATTATGGAAAAAAAGATTTTCTTATCTACGACATCAACCATTTCATGAGATTGACACGCAGGCTAAGATTGTGTTAGCTTGTTGTGCCCTGCATAACTTTTTACATGCCGATGATAAGGATGACTTGTGCAATGACGATAGTGATAGTGACGATGATGTGAACCCTACACCCCTTAATATACCTGATGACATGCTTAATGAGCATATTATGTTCGCAACACAGGCATCTTGGACGGAGAAGCGTGATGCAATGGCTACCCAAATGTGGCCAGAAAGAGGAACAACTCAGCTTCAGCCTTTTGATTTTGTTAAAAATTTGATAATTTGAACCATGTTGTATTTGTTAATGTGATAGGGATGATTTGATAATTTGAACCATTTTGTATTCACTTGATAACTGATTCAATTGAATTTTGGATATTTCTGATATATTAACTTGGATATTTATGATATGATTGATTGAGGAACCATTTTGTATTTCATATTGATTTGCTAATGTGAAGGGGACATTAGACAGTAGACTTCAATTTAGTTAGTCAGTAGACTTCAATTTTGCATAGCGGACTTCAAACCTTGACAACAATTCACAGACTTTGATTCACAGACTTTACAGATGTTGTATAACTGATATGATATGCTTGATATGGTATGGTATGCTTCACATATGTTGTATGGTATGCTTCACATATATATGCTTCACAGATGTTGTATAACTTCACAGACTTGATTCACAAACTTCAATTTTCATGTTATGCTTGGATTCATTGATTCACATACTTGGATAACTGATATGATAATTGATTCACATACTTGATTCATTGATTCATTGTTTCACAGACTTGGATAACTGATATGATAATTCACATGGAAATAATTCAAATTTTGGACAGTATCATTATCAGATATCAGATTGATTCACATTCTTCATAGATGTTGGATAGTATCAGATATCTTGTATTTATTTCACAGATGTTGGACAATATCAGATTGATTCACATGCTTCACATGCTTGATAACTGATTGATAACTGATAACTTATAACTGATTGTATTTGATTCACATATTGTATTTGTATTAAAGATATATTTGATAACTGATTGTATTTGATTCACAAATTGTATTTGTATCACATATTGTATTTGATAACTGATTGTATTTGAGTCACAGATTGTATTTGTATCACAGTTATCAATTTGATTCACAGATGAATTCACAGATTCTATTTGTATCAGATATCAATTTTGGACAGTATCAGATAATTGATTGATAACTGATTGTATTTGATAACTGATTGTTGTATTCACAGATGTTGAATACAATATTAATTAACATATGTGTCATATCAATTTACTTGAACAATTCACTTGATTGTGTCATATCAATATTTATTCACAGATGTTGTATTTAGTTGAACAATTCACTTGATTCACTTGATTCACTTGATTTATTGTCCACTTGTTTTCAGACATCAGAGTTGTATAACAGATTTATTGATTCAATTGATTCAATCTTGATTTATTGATTCATTTGATTCACAAAACAGAGTTGAATAACTGATCAATTTTGATGTTTCTTAGAGATGGTCCAAAACAGAGTTAACATTCCATTTCGCGCTCCAAAACATACTTCTCCGATCAACATCGGGACACCTGCTGCTCACGTTAAAGCACCGGTCAAGAAGACCCAAGTTCGTTGGACATAGGCTAAGGATGAATACCTGATTTTTGCGTTGATGAATGAGGTTCTTGCTGGCACCAAAAGGGCGAATAATGGATTCACATCCACCCATATGAAAACTGTGATTGATGCTGTTAGAAATGGTTGTCATGTTATCATGGGTATTGCACATGTCCGCTCGCGTTTGAAGACGCTCAAAAAAGAGTACATGGAAGTCCATAAGCTACTTCAAGTTAGTGGATTTGGGTTCGACCATAACACGTCCTCCATAACAGCAGAGCCAAGCGTATGGGCCGAGTATGTAAAGGTACTGATTTTGTAGCATTTGCATTTCATACTATCTAAGATATCGGTTAATGTGTAAAATCTGTGCAGGATAAGCCGGATGATGCCAAGTTGAAGGGAAAAAGTTGCCTTTATTATGAAGAGCTAGCCACTATTTATGGGAATGACACCGCTAACGGATCCAACTCGGAGTCTGGTGGTGATTACTTCCCATCAATGGAAGGTAAATATGATATTGTTTGTAATTGCCAAAATTATTACGCAAGGCAAATTTCTAAACAAATATATATGCTCTTTTCAGAACTAGCTAACATAGATATGGAGGAAGACTTTGTTGACTTAAACGATAATGACTCTCCTGAAACTGAATCGCTTAACACGTCACCTTAATTGGGGAAACATAAAGCTATTGGAGGATTACCAAGACCCACTGTAGAGCCGAAGCCTAAGCCAAGATGTAAGCGAGGTAATATATTAGAGGAGAGTTCACGTACGCTGGCTGTGACACCCCGACTAATTAAATACCGGGTAGCTACTCCTTTATTAAATTAATACAAAATGCCAAGTTGGTTCAGTTAATAGCATCACTGTCGAAAATATTTTAATGATTACTAACCACCTAGTATTTAAAAAGTGAGTTGCCAAATTTTAAGTTAACTCTGATTAACATGCAATAAGTGAGGTGGTATCAGAGCATCAGGTTCTAGTGTCCTTTAGGATCTGTACGGCTTATTATGTTTCTGCATAGCTTTCTTTGATGTAGAGCCCTATATTTTAGGACTGTTGTATTCTTTTGTATGCTACGTTCTTCAGCTATTTTGAGTTTATAACTGCGAACTTATAGACTTTATTCTTGTTTCAGATGCCTCCACGACGTGCACAACGGGTTCCCAGGGATGCAACGCCAGAACCACAGCCCGCACCAGTTCAGGGCACGATGAATGCCGTCGAGGTTGCAGCCATTGTAGCCCAAGCGGTAAATGCCGCACTAGCCGTGGTTCAGCAGGCACCACCTCAGGCGTCAGTAGCCGCGCCAGTTCAGGCACATGCATTCCCGTCTGCTTGGGAACGTGTTCGAGATGCTTTTCAGAAAGCACACCCTCCGGAGTTCGCAGGTAGCTCCGATGTTGTGGTATCTAGTCAGTGGAGGAAAGACATTCAGTGGCACTTGAGGATGTATGAGTGCACCGATGTCCAGAAGCAGATAGTAGCTACCTTTAAGCTAGTGGGATCGGCACTGCAGTGGTGGGAGTCTATTACCACCGTGGAGGAGAGAGATACTCTCACTATACAGGAGTTTTGGGTACGGTTCGACCGCAAGTATTTTTCATCAGCTGTTCACACGGAGATGAGAAGGAAGTTGATGAGCCTCAAGCAGGAGGGAAAGACTGTGGCCGAGTATGAGGCCGAATTCACAAATTTGCTGAATATTGTCCCGGATGAGATACCGACAGAAGAGAAAAAGATTCAGAAGTTTACAGATGGATTGACTTGGAGGATCCGTCAGCACTTGTTAGGGAATCTATCGTTGGCCACTTACTCTGATGTGGTTAACGCTGCACTGCTCCATTGCCAGGACCACCGCTTTCACTTGACAGAGAGGAAGCGATCAGGAGAGTCCAGCCATCAGGGCAGGACAGAGGGAAATGGTGCCAGCGGGGCACAATCAGCTCAGGGTCAGTATAGGCAGGGTGATCAGGGTTCCCAGCAGGGGGATTCTAAGAGATTACGGTCAGGGGGTTTCAGGCACGGACAGGGAGGTTTTAGACAGGGCCATCAGGGCCAACAGGGTCAAAATGGTCAACAGCAGCAGTTCCACCAGGGCCAGCAAGGCCAGGGCAGAAATGGTAACGGTCACCAGGGCCGTGGTCAGCAGGGACAGCGAGGGGGAAACTTCCAAGGGAAGTGTTTCATTTATGGTAAGATTGGCCACAAACGCCAGGAGTGTCCTGATAAGGGCAAGGCCCCACAGCAGCAGCAGCATGGTGCTCGACACGAGCCACAGAGGCCTATGTTTCCCGCCGCCCTACCAGCACCCCAGATGGCAGCATTACCACCCATTCCAGCAGTCCCAGTTCAGCAGGGACAGCTTCAGTATGGGAGAGTGTATCAGCTCCAGCAGGTCGCAGCCCCATAGGATCCACCAACCATTGAGGGTATGTTCTCTATTCAGGGGACTCTGGGGCGCATTTTATTTGACACGGGGGCTACACACTATTTTATTGCCATGAGATTTGCACGCACCATTGGGTTGTTAGACACCGCAGAGAACACCGCTACTTGTGTAGACTCACCGTTGAGTAGGGGTTCCATGATTTTCGCTTATGTGTAGAGGTGTGGGTATAGAGATCAGGAGGTTTACTTTACCCGCTGATATGTTAGTGTTAGAGATGACCGAGTATGATGCCATTATTGGTATGGATTGGCTAGTTGCGTACCGAGCCATGATTGACTATTTTAGTAGGAGTATTATCTTTGTCGTTCCCGGGCAGGAGATGTTTTTGGTGGCGATGCCTCGTCCTGAGGGAGGATCGTCCACTCATTTGTACTATATAGAGGAGGAGACCTCTAAGGAAGTGGTGATACCACTTGATTCGATTCCGGTAGTTCGAGAGTTTGTCGATGTATTTCAGGATATACCTGGATTACCTCCGAGTAGAGAGATAGATTTCGTGATCGATTTGACGCCGAGCACTCGGCCTATTGCCCGCGCACCTTACCGTATGGCTCTAGCTGAGATGAGAGAGTTACGGGATCAGATTGAGCAGTTGTTGGGTCAGGGGTTTATACGGAGGAGTACTTCGCCGTGGGGTGCCCCTGTGTTGTTTGTTAAGAAGAGGGATGGATCGTTGAGGTTGTGTGTGGATTACCGAGAGTTGAATAAGGTCACGATACGGAATAAGTATCCGTTGCCCCGAATCGATGACTTATTCTACCAGTTGAGAGGAGCTTCTTTCTTCTCAAAGATTGATTTGCGATCTGGTTACCATTAGTTGCGTATCAGGGAAGAGGACGTCTCGAAGACTGCTTTCTTAACGAGATATGGTTCCTACGAGTTTCGGGTTATGCCTTTTGGTTTGACCAATTCTCCAGCCGTGTTTATGGACTTGATGAATAGGGTGTTCAGAGAGTTCCTAGATCAGTTCGTCATTATCTTCATTGATGATATTCTGGTTTACTCCCAGACAGAGGAGGAGCACGCCGAGCATTTGAGGCAGGTTTTGCAGACGCTACGTCAGAACGAGCTGTATGCAAAGTATGAGAAGTGCGAGTTTTGGCTGAAGGAGGTTCAGTTTTTGGGGAATATTATTTCCGACCGGGGGATATCTGTTGATCCGGGGAAGGTATCCGCGGTGAGGGAGTGGGGACAGCCCACGACACCAACGGAGATCCGTAGTTTCTTGGGACTAGCAGGATACTACATGAGGTTTATTCGGGGATTTTCGAAGATAGCAGGTCCTTTGACACATCTGACTCGTAAAGGTGTGCCGTTTATTTGGAGTGATGCTTGTCAGTTGGCATTCGATGAGTTGAAGGACAAGTTGACCTCAGCACCTGTGTTAGCATTGCCGAGACCGGGAGTTGAGTATTTAGTTTACACCGATGCGTCCTTACAAGGACTTGGAGGTGTATTACAGCAGGAGAGTCAGGCCATAGCTTATGCTTCCCGTAAGCTTAAGCCTCACGAGAAGAATTACCCCACTCATGATTTGGAGTTAGCGGCAGTAGTAATTGCCCTTCGGATTTGGAGACATTACCTTTTGGGGGAGAAGTTTCGATTGTTCACGGACCACAAGTCCCTACAGTACCTATTCATGCAGAAGTAGTTGAATATGCGGCAACGGAGGTGGCTTGAGTTTGTGAAGGACTATCAGTTTGATATCCAATATCACCCGGGGAAGGCTAACGTGGTAGCAGACGCGTTGAGTCGTAGGCCAGTAGATGAAGTGGCAGGGGTGTGGAAGGCAAAGTGGAAGGAGTTGGGACACCAGGATGCAGTAGCCCGATCATTCATGTCGGTAATGACTGTTACACCGCAGATTGTCACGAAGGTGGTAAAGGCACAGGCAAATGACTCGTTCTGTCAGGAGCAGATAGTTCGATTACTAACAGAGGGAGCCGAGTCCTATACCGTTAGCTCAGACGGGGGATTACGCTTCAATGGGAGACTAGTAGTTCCGGAAGGGGAGGAATTGCGACACGAAGTGATGGCAGAGTCGCACGGCTCACGGTTCACGGTACATCCCGGTGGGGACAAAATGTACCAGGACATGAGACGTCAGTTTTGGTGGAGCGGGATGAAGAGAGATATTGCCGTGTTTGTTTCTAAATGCACCACTTGTCAGCTGGTAAAGGTGGACCATCAGAGACCGGCAGGACTTCTACAACCATTATAGGTCCCGATGTGGATGTGGGAGAGCATCTTCATGGACTTTATCACGGGGTTGCCTACGTCACAGAGAGGTCACGACTCCATTTGGGTAATTGTGGACAGGTTGACCAAAGTGGCTCATTTTCTACCCGTAAGGACCGACTACACTACGGGACAGTATGCCCAGCTTTTTATTACATAAATAGTAAGACTTCACGGTATGCCCCTAAATATCGTGTCTGACCGAGACAAGATATTTGTTTCACGATTTTGGGAGAGTTTTCAGGAGGCCATGGGCATGGAATTGCGGTTGAGTACGGCTTATCATCCGCAGACCGATGGGCAAACCGAGAGTACAAATCAGATGTTGGAAGACATGTTGCGGATGTGCATCATTGATTTTGGGGGTGGATGGGAGCAGTATCTTCCACTGGTGGAGTTTGCTTACAACAAATCCTACCAGTTCACTATTGGCATGGCTCCATTTGAGGCGTTGTACGGTAGACCTTGTCGTTCCCCAGCATGTTGGTTGGAGGTGGGGGACAACAAACTACTTGGGCCGGAAGTGATTCAGGATACTTCGGCGAGGATAGAATTGATACAGAGTCGCATTCGGGTAGCTCAAGATCGGCAGAAGAGCTATGCTGATGCAAAGAGGTTCTTTAGGGAGTTCCAAGTGGGGGATCAGGTTTTACTCAGAGTATCTCCTATGAAGGGGATTATGCGATTTGGGAAGAAGGGGAAGTTGGCACCGAGATATGTGGGACCATTTCCTATCATCGAGCGGATTGGGTCTGTTGCGTATAGACTTGGGTTACCGGAGCATTTGCACAGGATTCATGATGTGTTTCATATTTCCTCGCTAAGGAAATATCTTAGAGATGATTTGGCTCATTCTCAGATTGCTTTGGAGGACATTGATCTCCAGCCCGATAGCTCCTACGAGGAGGGGCCGATTGCTATTTTGGATCGGAGTAAGCGGAAACTGCGGTCAAAGATAGTTCCGTTAGTACGTGTTCAGTGGCGGCATCATAATGTCGAGGAGTCCACATGGGAGCGCGAGGATGAGATGCGCGAACGTTACCCAGAGTTATTTTTACCAGGTACTTTCTAGTTCCGAATTTCGGGACGAAATTCTGTTATTAGGGGGGAAGTATGTAATACCCCGTATTTTTGTGATATTTATTTATGGGATTAATTGAATTAAATGTGTATTAATTGGGAATTAATCCGGATAAAATACTAACGAGATGTGAGTTGGTATTTGATTATAATGTGTACATACGACGTTATATGAATATTGAAATTATTAAATTTGTGGTGAGATTAATATACGGCAATTTGGGAAATTTTGTTGAGACGCGTGTGACAGTCGCGTCAGGAAAGTAATTATTTAATCAAAAAGTGAATTTTATTTCTATTAACCGTATGGTCATTTTGAGTGCGCCAACGTGTTCAGAAGGGTCGAAATAGTCAGAAAACACTACCCGGGGGTTTAGTTTGGGTCCCGGACATTTTTGGGCCATACCGGCAACTTAAAAGGGTATTTTGGTAATTTTGAAATTTTGGGAATTAAAACCTACGAAAATTAGAGTTTAATTATGATTATTAACTAAACCCACCAACCCATTATCAGCACTAAACTAAGTAGTGGGTTACGGGAGAAGTTTAGAATAGAAGTTAAGGGTCCAAAAATAAACCCCCACCTCCATTGTCATCATCTTTAGAGAAGAACTTGTAGAGAGAGAGAGAAAAGAGAATTCTGCAGAGAGAGAGAGAACAATTCAACCTTCAAGATTCAACATCAAATTCAGAGAAAGATTAGAGGCAAGTGGTTTAATTACGTTATTTGCAAAGAATGTTTCTTCCATGCGTAGGAAATTTATATAATTGTTTTGTTCTTGGAGAATGATAAAGACCCATTGAATTGGAATTAGAAAATTACATTTTGATGAGGAGATTGCATGTAGAATTGTGTTAGGTTGATTATTCTGACAGAAATACATCTTTTATATCACCAAAAATGGATTTTAATTATGTCTATGGATGACTTTAATTTTCTAGGGTTCATGTTCATGGGATTTGGGGAAAATTGGGGAGATTTGATGATTGAATGTGATTTAGAATGATTTGATCCCATAATTATGTTAATATACGACCTAAGTATGTTTAGGAATGATTAGGAACCTTAAAACACTGTTGGGTTAATGTTGGGATGAGTTTTGAGAAGAGAAAGTTGGAGGAAAAACGAATTTAGGATTTCTGGGCTCGAAACTGTCACCTCGTTAGAAGACCTGCCCAGGTCGTTCGAACGAGCTTCTAACGAGTTGACAGTTTGCCTTCTAACGAGAGGGATGTTCGTTCGATGCCTTTCGTTCGAACGAGATATCTTTAGATGCCCACTTCGTTCGAACGAACTCTCGTTCGAACAGCCTCGTTCGAACAAGACTTCTAACGAGTTGACAGTTTGGCCTTTTTGGCCTGATTTGACTTCTAGTGTTCCGTAACCTTGTTTAATTGTAGAGATGACAATTCCTTGATGACTAATCGATATAGTTGGGACATTTGGGATATATTGAGGAGTAAAACATAGAAGTGTGGTTTGAACCAAATGATATTTATAGGTTAGAACGTGAGTAACAAATTACGACGTGAGGATAATGGATGATGTGTATATATAAACCGGGGACACGTGTATTGGTATAAGAATGAGAAGTATACCATTAATAAAATATGTTAAGTACTAAGATGTGTGCATGCTTAGTATACGTATATGATTTTATGTGTATGACATACCTACCATACTTGCTATCATGGGAGGTTTACGTTCGCTTAAGGCCATCTACTCCTTGTGTGCCTGGATTTAGATTGGTGCCTAGAGGACATGGTTCAAGAGAATGACTTATTGGTGAGTTAATAAGCCAGCTGACTATGGAGCGTAGGTATGTACGTGACCATGGATATGTTGAATTATGTTCGCCTCCATTTTTGTGTGTTGAGCTTATTCTAACAATTCCTGAGAGATTCGGAATTTGTAATCCTTATGTACGCGATGTACCGGGATGGATAGCAGAGTATGTGTGCACCGCAGCTTAGCCTCGGGGTGCTTGTATTGTATATTTATGATGTGAAAAATATACGGTTAAATGAAAAGAATTATTATGTTTGAATGTGAGAATCACTATAGTAACGCATTGAGAATATAAAATGGGGGATAACCTTTGGTAAATTGTACTACTAATACTTTGATATTTGAGAATTTAAGTAAATCTCTCTATTAAATTGATAACGTTGGGACTTATAGTACGAATCGAGTAGAAAGGACAGTATTTGTTTTGGTCTAGTTAGATATGAGAAACACTTGTATGGGTGCGGTACGTTAGGAGTGCACAAATAGCCGAGAGGTGAGTATTTCATGTGAGAGCACGTCCTAACATGTACTTTGCATTCATTGTTTTAATGTTATTAAAACACTTGTTGTTTTTAAAATACTCTCCACTTTCGGGCTCTGACCCGTTTGCTTTCAAATCTACTTTTTGTAAAAACCTTTTTAGGTGCCCAGCCACAAGGACACCATGCATAGTATTTCCAGTCAGGTGACGAGCTGTAGCTGTTGTGGAAGTTACAGGGCCTTGCTAGTAGACGCTTCATCTGCCTTGACTCTATATTCAGATTTCATCAGTTGTAGGGCATGTCGCCCATTCATTTTAGAGACATTTCATTTATTTCAGTTATTCAGACTTTTGGGTTGTAATTAATTCATGATGCAGACTTGTTTTATTTTCTTTCCATATTGGGATTGTTGTGAGGAGTATTTCCTCTAGACTCATTTTTACTTATTGATTTACTATAGTTGGACTTTATTGTGAATGGTTATGTTATCCTTTACGTTTCACTTATTGCATGTTAATCAGAGTTAACTTAAAATTTGGCAACTCACTTTTTAAATACTAGGTGGTTAGTAATCATTAAAATGTTTTCGAGAGTGATGTTATTAACTGAACCAACTTGGCATTTTGTATTAATTTAATAAAGGAGTAGCTACCCGGTATTTAATTAGTCGGGGTGTCACACTGGCCTCAATTGCCGAATCTTCTCGGGTTATAGCAGCGTCTATGGCTTCTGATGCCAACTTGAACTCCCTAGAGCATGTGAAGTGGCAAGAGATTCTTGATCGTTTGAAGTCAATGGAGTTAAACGAAACTGATAGGCTGCGATTATTTTCGATATTTGAGGCCAATCATGGACTAGCACATATCTTCATGCACTACAAGAAAAAAGACTTTTATTGGCAAAATAAAATTGTGACTAATCATTAAAAAATTGCCAATAAAACATTTAGTGGCAAAAAAAAATCTGATACCTTTAGTGGCAATTTTTTGGCGTTTGCTACCAAATGTTACAAATTTAGTAGCAAACATTTTGCTACTAAGTGATGTACTTTTAGTGGCAAATTATTTGCTACAAAAAACAATTAAAATTGTCAATGAAAGCATGCTATTTTTCCACTAAAAACTTCTTTTTGTAGCAAATATATAATTTGCTACCAAAACTAACTTTTTGTTTAAGGTCAAGATAGTTATGTAACAATTCAAATTTGCCACTAAAAGGTACTTTTTGTAGCAAATATAAGATTTGCTACCAAAACTAAGTTTGTGCATAAGGTCAAAATATTTATGTGGCAATTCAAATTTGTCACTAAAAATATTTTTCTGTAGCAAATTATTGTCTCCGCTAATAGTTATTGAATTTAATATTCATATTTTATGCATAAAATAATTAACCAATAATACTAAATGCATTCAATTTTCTTATTTGATATTTCAGATAATTAAGACAATCTAGTAAGAAACTTTTATGCTTCATTCTTCACAAAATATATTTATAATATTGTATACTCAATGTATTTATAATATTCCACATCAAAATCAAGTCAAATACATCAATTACATAAACCGTTTCATCGTTCACAAAAAAAACAAGTACATAAGAAATAAATATGAGACAATTGACCATTTACACTTCATGCATCTCTTCTGCTACTCATGTACTATTACAAGCTATGCGATTAGATAATTCCCCAAATTTTCCAAAAAGTTCATCCATAAGTTCTTTCATTGCAGCGTTCTCCCTTCGAGTTTCATTTGCTTTTCTCCTCGCCACGTCAGTTTCCCTTCTCCCCCCATCAGCTTATCTCATGGACTCAACAACTTGTCTATCCCTCTCAATATCTTTGTCCCTTTGCATAGATTCAAGTTGTTTGGTCTTCGAACCAACCCCTCGTCCACGTACATAGCTAGAGCGATACCTTAAAATATTTTGAAATACTGCTGCATCATCCAGCTCCACACCATCTTCAAATTGTGATGCAAGTATTTCTTTCACCTCATCCTATTAACAGTTGTAAACAATGTATAATTTAACGTAATATTATTATAAAAAAATTGTAGTAAAAAAACTTGAAAACATCTTACATGTACACTTCCAGCCTTTGGAGTAAACCAATTATCCTTTTTTGGTCCAATAAATCGTATACCACACTTTTGTCATAAATGCGTGATCTCGAGTTTCCTTATCATGCTATTCAAATTTTAATATAAATAAAGTATCAACTATAAGTACAATAAGCAATTGTAAGGATCAAAATATAAACAACAATCAATTTATACATATTCATAAACTTATAATGTTCATAAATTTCGTGGACTACTCTCCTTTCCTAAACAGGAATGTTTGTTGATCTCGATATATGAACTGTGTTTGCCTTTTGAATATATGAACTACTCAATATATGAGATGTTTTTTTGCCTTTTGAACTGCTTCATATATGAATTTCTCAAATCGCTTATATACCCCACCTTCCTTTTTTTAAAACTGTTTTCAAGATTTTGATGATAGTTGTTCAATGGCAGTTATTTGCGAGTATTTCAGTCTTGATACGAGAGGAAAAATATGAAGACTAGCAAAGACTTGGTAAAGAATATAAAAAATATAGTGTTGCGATCATACACATGCAATTGTATATAACTGGAACTAGCAGATAAATCGCAGCAGGTACAAATTGATCAACTAGATTACGCCCATAATCAAATCAGGACATTTACTGTAAGCTCAATTGAAAGGCTCAAGGATTGACAGTATTTGAGTCTCACTTTGTATTTTTCTAAATAGTAAAATCCAACAAGAACCACCAAATATGGATGAAACCGATAGACAATATACGGGGACAATACAACATTTCCAGAAAAGAATAAATATCAAAAAGTGCGATAAAATATTTTAAGGAAACATTTGTGGAAACCAAAAAGTAAAGAGCACACAATGTCAGATACTTCAGTTGCATATGTGGATTAGTATGCTTGAAAAACAAAATTTAGAAGATGATAAGCAATTGGGCTTAATTGGATCAAATGCATTAAATATCCCATACCTGGTTAAAATCCCCAGCACTGTCAAAAGACTATATGCTCCAGCTGTCACTCGATGATAAGGCCCACAAACAGACACAAGTTTTGATAGTGCCTTCGAAAAACAGGACAAAAATAAGTATTTGATCCATACAAAAGCCATCATATAATTCTAAATGAGAGAACGATTGTTATCTTAGTTCTATAATTAACAACATCCTCCAATTTGCCTCTATCCAATGAAGTCTTACATGATTCTAATAGTGTACGCCCATCAGCAGATGAGCATGCAGAATCCATATCATAGTCCCTGGGAACATGCTCAAGTCCAATCTGATGGAAAATATCTCTGTTAAAGTAATAAATAAGTAGATACATGAATTTTGAGGTAAGAGATCCTATACCTCTTTAGGCCATTTTTGGTTCAGGGCGATATACCTACTTGGATTGAAAATAAAATCGTGAAAGATAATTTTACCTACATGGAGTGGAATCTGTTTCATTATATTTGTCCAAATCACATAATTATAGCATATAAAGTTATTTACAATGTGTGAACGGAATTTACTCTGAATACGAGAATTTTTTTTCACCATTTTACTATTCACCCTGAACCAAACGACGCCTTAAATAGATCATAGGAAGGATTGAGATTGGTTATAATCAGATATAGTCAACAAAAACATCATTAATGATTATTAAGTTAACACAGGGAAGGCCGTGGGCCTCGTGGGTAAGCTTAGCAAGCAAAATATAATCATTCAGAGAGAATATAATAAAAAATGACATATGAATGGTGTAAAATAGGTAAAGAAAGGAAATTTTGGAACAACTATACTAAGATGAAAAGGAAACCATCTTCCCAATAGTTTCCTTACCAACTTTGTATTTTCCAAAATTTATACATTGTTCAATGGCTTAATATGTGAATATGTTGAAGTATAACTGTGATTGAACTTTTAATCAGCTAATACTATCCCCCCCCCCCCCCCCCCCCCTCGCGTTCATGCTCATGTTTCATAACAACCACCATGTTTTCCTACTTTCACGAACGGTTAATACTAATATAGAAAGGAAACCTACTGCATACCAATTGAAATTTTCAAAACCCACACTCTTCATCATTGGGACTAGGGATGGACTCACAAGTGTCGAATAATTGCACAATAAACTAAAATGTATCGCTGGCCAAGTTGAAACTCATCTAATTGAAGGAATAATCCACTTTCAAATGACAGTGGATTATTTTGTTATACTACACCTTTGAATTGAACTATTCACCTTTTAGCACCCATTTATTTTGTTATTATATTGAGTTTCACTCCCACACTGTAACAGTTCTTGAACTTCAACACTCAAAAGTGTCGTAAATACTTGATGGGAATTTCTCCACAAGCGTCACAAAAAGTGTATTCTTGACACTTTCGGAGGTCAAAGTCCATGAAGTGAAAATAATTGACAAACTTAGTAAAACACGATAAGTAAAGGTAATAAATAAATTCATAAATCCCACGTTAAAAGGCTTAGGTGACCTCCCCACTAAAATTTCAAATAACCAAATAGGTAAAGGTAATAAAGCTGCACAAGTGTAGAAATTACCTTTGTGTCAGCTATAGGTGGAGTTGCAATGGACTCCTCGGCGACTGGGGCTGATCCCTCGATGGTAACACCACAACCTTCCCCAGAAACACCGTTGTAGGCACAAAGTATTGTCATTCAACAAAACAGAAACATGAACAATGAAAAAGTAAGGACACACTAACAATGAAAAAGTAAAAACACTAAGTGCTCAGTGCATCATAAGAGTTTTATGGAAACTAAAAATAGAGAATTCTTTATTATCTGTTTTTGTTAAACAGAAGTACGATATCCACAGCACCACATGTACTACAGATTCATTACCATGAAAAAGGATAAACCAAGTTTCTGAAGTGGGCCCGCCCCTGATCACGTTCTCTTGTTCTTTCTGTTATTCTTTCCTGTATATGGAGGGACATATCAAATGATAATAATCACAATGAACTATGTCGTTTGGAACTTAATGAGGATTATATAAGTGTTACGAGTGTGATTTATTTTCTGGCTAATGATCGTAGTGGGAATGATTCGAGATCAGTTGTAACATAGTTGTTCATTATCATCATCTGATTGGAGAGGAGTGATAGCCTTAGTAAAGAATGAGTCCCCCTTCATTCAATGTCTATCCAGATGACACCTCCTATGTCCAAACAACAGTGATTACAATGGGGCTGTCTATTTCTCTTAAAGTAGTCCATCCTTTTCCTACTCGAATATCAACCCTTCTTTCACAGATTGCCTGGAACCGCCACCGCCGCTGTGGTGTGTACCATTATATAATAAGAGACTGTAGTCGGAGGTTCATTTGCATCTATATGATTATTTATCTAGTAAAGGTTACAGATATTGTACAAAATTCGGTTGATTTAGACCATATGTATTCAGAGGTTCATTTGCTTAAAACTCTAAGGCACAATAACATGGTCAAATTTTACAACTCATGGATAAATGCTAAAAATGTGAAAAGAATTTTGAGTACAATTGCGATGTCTACAAATGTCCCATCCATGGCATCCGTAATCAAATGAATCCGGGTATAGCAATGTGGCAATGCAATGGGTAAGATATGTCAGTAGTAAGTGGAAATGTGTAGCACATTTTTAATGTGAGTCTTGAAGATACTAGGTATCAGTATTATACATTGGGGATGTATTTAACTAATAAAGAAGGGTATCTAGATGATCACAAGTCTGTGGATGGTTAGAACAGATTGAGATATGATTATGGGAACTTTCTATGCGCCCAAGACATTCTTTGATGCGGGTAACAACAAGAGGATATTATGCCCAAGACATTATTTGAATTTTGATAAGTCCACTACGTCTTTTATCTCTTCGTTGAGTGTTGATGGAAACATTGCTAATTTCGATGGAAATGCCTTCCATTTAGTTGGTACGGCTCAATCTGCTGATCAAAGCTCGTACCATCACAAATGGAGGTGGTCTGGATATCGTGGACAAGATGGAGGCGGCATGAAATGTGGAAGCAGTGGTAGTTGTCACTGCTCAAAGAAGAGTTGGATGAATCAGTTATATGTAATGTATATAAGAATTCAAGGGGTAAAGGTGATGGAGAACAAGGAAATGGCGATCATGCTTATGTTGAGCAATATGTGCCAATACAAGCTGTGGCCAACAGACCGGATTCAACTAGTTTAGGCCAAAACAATTTTGGTATTGCGGCTACCTTTACAAATAGACCTGTGGAGTTACTAAATTATGTAGGTCCTATCCATGGAATCCGCAATCAAATGAATTCACCACTGGATGGTTTTGATCATCAAACGGTCACATTGTTCAATATGATCATTCAAAGGTGACATTATAATGAGAGGAGAGCAACTGAATTGACAAAGATTATCGTAGGAGTATTGAGGCATGCCACTCACTTGGGGTTATGGACAGAGATATAAAGCCATAGAATTTCTTATTGGTTAACAAGGATAATGATTTATCCCTTAAAACTATTGATTTTGGACTATTAGTTTTCTTCAAGACAGGTCAGATCTTCACTGATGTGGTTGGAAGCCATATTATATTACTCCGGAGGTGCTTTTGAAGCACTATGGGCCGAAAGCAGATGTCTGGACGGCAGGGGACATACTATATATACTGCTAAGTGGTGAACCACCCTTTATGCCAAGATACAACAAGGGAATATTTGATGCGGCTTTGAAAGGACACATTGACTTCGAATCAGACCCTTGGCCCCTGATTTCTGATAGTGTGAAGGATCTTATTACAAAGAAGCTTGTGCAGAACATAACATGACTAATGTTTTTCTTGAAGATATTATCAGAGAAGTTGATCAAGATAATGATGGGAGGATTGATTATGGGGAATTTGTCATTATGACGCAAAGCAATGGAGGGATAGGAAGACAAACCATATGAAATAGTCTGAATATGAGCATGAGAGATGCACTATGAGATCATTAGATTTTTGAATCGAAACATCATTTTCACTTGTTGTACAACAAAGAAATATCATGAGGTTTTGGGAAATTAAGCTCATAAGATATATCACAAACTCAGTGTACATATAGTCTGCCGAAGAAAATTCTCTTGACCACATGTACACATTGAGTACCACTGCACTGACACACTTTCATACCCGTTTTCCATACCCGCCTAATAAGACAAGGCAATAGAGCATTGTACTTTGTGCCCTAGCGGGACCCACAACAATAAGGTATAAGATTTTAAAGCAGTGTGTATGGAATATGTGTACCAAAGTGGGTACACATATCTTTATCCTATCCTCTAATCCTCAATAATTATGAATATTTATGCACTTTAGAAAGCTTTCATTAGGCAAACAAATTGAACAACACAAACGAGAATAGGAGCATCTCAAAAGAAAATTAGAAGGTGGTTATGAAGACTACTGAATGTTTAAAAAAATACCTATCATAATAAGCACATACTCTGTATTTAAACAATACACTGATGTGATCTATCCCCAACCTCTACCCACATCCCCAAAAGAACAAAGAAAAAATAGGGCTACAATGACAGGATAAAGAATTGGACTCTTGATTCCCAAAGAAGATCAGCTCTAGCGCTGATGTAGTGTCCCAGAAAACAATCAGAACCCCAAAAAACAAATAAGGAAAATCCCCTCAATCTGTAAACCTAGCAACTGAAAAGCCCTAATCAACATACCATCGACCATCCCTACCGTAAGAATCCTATAAGGAGACCACATCAAGATAAGCCTTCAACACCATCTCCAACATGTTCGTCTAACATTCCAGCTTATAAGCAATATCACCATCTCTAGGTCGGATTTCGAATTAGGAGGTTATAGCTAGGCGAACAACACAATCACTGGTTATTACTCATAGTTTGTTAAAAGGATGGTATATTGGCGATAGAACTTTAATAGGCTAATATGAATATTCTTGAGTTTGAATATATTATTATTTGTTTGTGAATATAGTGTTATTATGATATATTGAAAATTTTGATACGTCTTATTATATATACGTTCTAAAAATAGCTATAAGCAACCTGCGCATCGCGCGGGGTCGACAATTAATATCACACGCTATAATCATTCAAAACATGGAAAACTAGAAAGAAATTACAAAACAAATAACTGCATAACCATTAATCAATAAAAGAAACAACTAATATACACACCTAACAAGTAATCAACCACATAACTTTGATTATCAGGTTGGAAACAAATTTTTTTCTCTCCTTCGTTAACATGTCAGAGGCTGATTTAAAGGTTATGATTTGGTACCAAACGAAAAGAATGAAACTCAAGATTTTAATTGGGAAAATTAATAACTCAATGCCTTAACCATATAATATGTATATACATACCTCAAAAATGTTGCAACGCATATATAAGTTGTGAAATCATGCACATGAAACATACGCTAAAATATTAAAAAGATGCAAACAAGATTGGTTTTACCTCGATGCCTATCGATGACAAAAAATAGGGTTTTGTGATTCGAAAACATGTTTATAAAGAGCGCAAGTCCCCAAGATTGGCATCGATATTTAATGCAACATACAAGCCAAAACCACATTCCCTCTGATAAACATGTTTCTTTACTTCTAAACAACGTGAACACTCATATTCAACAATTTGGCAAAGATTAAAACATGACAACTTGCACTGATTTGTGTTTATCAACCTACCAAGTTGTAATTGAACACTAATGATAAAGTAATGAAAGAATCACTAACAATAATGCCCAAATGAAACGTGAAAATATGCAAACTAAACAAAAATGACTATTTATCAAGATTTCAAGAATCTTATGGCTCAAAAAGGATGCTCCAACCAAACTCGGCGAGGACAGTGATTTCTCTTAGATTACCTTGGTACCTTTTGGGGTATTTGTGTCTCTATTCGCACTACGTCATTGTCGTTTTTAATTTTCACCCCAAAAGCCGAGTTTAAACCCCAAAACGAACGTTTACTACTCAATATCCTAAATCGGGAGTTAGATGAGGACACTGATACTTCCTACAAGTTATTTTTTAACCTCTGTGAATGTTCATGCCTCTATTTGAGATACTTGTTTGCAATTTTGAGTTTTCACCCCTAAAACCCAATTTTAAGCCTAAAACGACAATATACTAATCAATTTTCAAATTCAGGAGTCTGATTTGGACACGGTCACTTTCCTTAAATTACTTTCGCATCGAACAATAAACTCACACAAACAAGTATAGAAATAAATAATTCTAAATTGAATGGCATAAATTACTTGCAAATGACATGAATTAATTAACACAAACAAACATATCAATAATTCTAACTAAAATTCACACATATAAGTATACAAATATTCCCATGAATTAATCTTAAAACTATACTACAACAACCAAATGACAATCCGGATTTTCAATTGGCTCACCCTCAACCTCCTATCACCACTACAAACCAATTCAGCACAAAAACTAATGATAATAATCAATAACTAAGAATTAAAATTACCTTGTCCTTCAAAGCATTCAAGTTTGCAAAACAAAGTCTGATTTCTACCCTTGTCCTTCAAGTCAGAGCCGGATTTCTACCCTGTTACAATCAAAAAAATAATCAACCAAGGTACTGAATAAACAATTGGGATCATGTGTGGTTTTTATGAAGTGATGTGAGAGAGAAGACTTTATTTAAAGCCAAAGTACTTAGCTGGACTTATTTTGAATTCAACATATAATAAATTAAGAATGGCAATTAGGTCACGTTTCTTTTCTCTATTTTATTAATTAACTCTCTTCAACAAATAATCCCCTAAACCATTACACTAAATTCCTCCCCCTTACGCAGGCCTACCCCCAGAATACTAAGGGCGCGATGACTTAATATATTGTTCTCATTTTTTATTGGAGTTTTATAACATAGGTGAGGAGATGTGTATGTTTTCAGAAATAATATAACAAATAATTTGTCTGATTCAACTTAAATATTGAATCAATATCTCAATTATTCTACCACATGCCACCACCATTACCTACCATCACTCTTACACTTGCACCAATTGTGAGTCTGACCTCCTAACATTAACCCAACCATAATCAATTACTTCCACCACCTACCACCATCTACGACTAACCTCCAACACTACCACCATAAACATAAAGAAAAAGAAACCTAAAATTTTAAATAGAAGAAAAAATCAAACCCAATAATGTAAACCAAATCAAGTAAAAAAAAAAAACTATTGATCTCCCAAATTGAAATTTAATACCATTAAACCAAAATGAAATAAAATGATTTTAAAACAAAATTGAATGCCTGAATGATAGAATCTCAAATTAAAGCACCAAATCAAATTTATGTGGAAATGAACTAATTATATCTAACACCAAATCAGATATAAAACCAAAAGGAAAATTGAAACACAAATCACAAACCCAAATCCTTCCAAGCCTGTGATTGCAAACTCAATAAGATATCCAAATCAACAATATAACTAGTGGAAAAAATTCGCACCTGAACCAAAATCGGACCACTGGAGCAAAAGATTTGGAAAATCGAATACTAATTGTTATTGGGCGGTGGGGGGAGGGGAGCGAAGGAAATGCTACTAATTATTTTTTTTAGAAATGAATTTTGGAGGGAAATGGAGTGTATTAAAAATGTTTTTTTATGGCAAAGTAGAATATTTGCTACTAATGAACATACATTAGGGACAAATATTTTAAGCTTGCAACTAATTGAAATTTTGTGTTCCCTCTAAATGTCTAATTCTTCCCACTTAACATTTAGTGGAAAAATTAGTGGCGATTTTAATTTGTTGCCACTAATGCATTATCTTTTAGTGGCAAACATAAATTTTGCAACAAAATATACGTTTTAGTGGCAATACATGATTAGCCACTAATAAAATTGCTACGAAATGATATTTTTCTTGTAGTGATGGGGATTACGGAGGATGCGTTTGCAAAGGCATGGGCTTACAACAAGCTCTATGCGAACTAAGCCACCGTTATCTATGCTCTTTTTGAAACATTGATCATGAAAATTTTATCGCATTTGACAATGAAACTTTTGTAATATTTTATTACGTTACGGTTCTATATTATGTTCAATCATATTATACTTTTGGAATTTATGTCATAATTATTACTATACTGCAAAAATAGCAATATGTAATCCGACTTTAACTTTAGCATAGACATGGACTTAAAAGTTACACGTAAACATAGACTTAGCAGTTAAACGTAAACATAGACTTATTTGCTACATATAAAGTTACACATAGACTTATAAGTTACACATAAAGTTACACATAAACAAACTTTAAAAGATATAGACTTAAACATACCCATAAAGTTACATACAAACAACTTCCTAATGCAAGAGTTGCACACAAACCAGAAAACATAAACTTAGTGGGAACATCTTCATATACTCATATCAGCATCATCATCATCGAAGCATAGAGGTGTCGGATCATCTTTGTAAACACTGATTCGGAAAAGATCAAATAGATAGTACTCCTCATCCCTGATGGTTCGGCCGCGGGGATGTTTTATACAAAAGCACTCCCATTTATATTCGTAATCAATAATCAGTTTGTAGTTTTCACTGTCCCGTCCAAAGCCGTAAGTTTTTGTAACTTTGTAGTATAAATCGAACTTCATTTTTAAGGTATACCACCTTACACGACACTCGTTCGAAGTACGTCTATGTGGTGAATATGGGGAAATACCCCAATGGTGTGATACTAGATCGAAAGTAGAAAACGTGGATTGTAGTTCACTCCTGGGATGAAATAATTACTAGTGACTTTGTTAATTAGTTGGACGTCTTCATTAATGATCCACTCTCTTGACGCCATTTAGTTTATTGGTGACAATAAATATTCTGTGTTTTCCATACAAGTTGTTTCTCTCTTACGATAAAAGTATTTATAGGATGGAGTGTAACTACTTCCAACCATTCAGTTTATTAATGACAATTTAAGGGTTGAATGTGACTGAACAAAGCCATGTGCTTGCCAAGTTAAAATTTCAAAGTCTGATAACAAAACCCATGTGCTTGGAAAGATAAAAGCCTCGAATAATGCAATCCATCATTGGGAATCGTCATAATGCACAATAATGGCACCCGCGTGCTTGAAAAGTAAAGACACTTGCGTGCTTGAACAGTTATGACACACTACATTGAACTCGATGTGTGTCATAATGAAAAATAATGGCACCCGTGTGCTTGAACAGTAAATCATCATATATGATTTGACCACACATCGAATTTTTAATTATTACTTTACAGCTAGCTGGTATTTTGATGGCACCCTTTTCGATAATATTTTGGTATTATTTGGGTATTCCTCTAAATTTTTCCATATAAATATATGGTTTAACTTGGGTATTCCTCCACAACACTAGGTATACTTCCTTATATCACAGACTTCATAATCCATAACCAATCCAACATGCCTGATGAAGATTCACACTTCTTAACACATGTTCCTAGGAAAACTCTGTTCGGAGAAAAACTTCCATATTATAACTTGTCACCGCCTAAAAGAGTAGTGCAATGTGATTACCTCTTATCTGGGGGGGGGGGGATAAGGACGCAACGGGTCACGAAGATATGGGGTAAGTCTAAAGTATCAGCATCGTTTGGTGTTAAATATGTTGAGGCAACAACTACAAATGCTGGACGAGTGTTGACTAACCCAGGGATCTACCAAGATCCTCATGGAGGTAGTTGGTTTGGCGAGAAAATGTTTTTTGAAAACATCCCTATTTTCACTCTACATTCTTTAGGCTACGTTAATCATATGATGAAATGGTTAACACCGACAAAAGGAGATATTACATGGGATGATCATTTGAAATGGCCTAGGTTATTTGATAGGCGTTGTGATTTGGAGTGCTACTGTCATTGGGACTGTATACCCGTGCCACAAGCAAAATCGGCAAGATATTGCAAAGATAGAAACAAAGAAAATGAAAAATGTATGCATTGCACAGATGGAGAAAAGGCTAGAGCGATGGCATGCTAAATATTTGGTAAATACTGAACTTGACGATCAAATGTATGCATCGAATTCGACACTTTTGGATTACAAAGGGGTCGAGTCGGACATGGATTTAGTACATCATCTACCAGCCATGTTGATGGGGGATGGGCATGCCTTATGTTGTGTTCTGTGATTGCCTAGGAAATAATTTAATTAACTAGTCATTAAAATGTAACTTTCGTTTCTATGGATCTTTTTAAAACAATTCCACAACATTGTTTTAATTTCACAACATTATCAATGGGTCTTTTTATAATAATTTTGTCAATGATCGATTATCAACAAGTCATTTTAATTTTAATATATTTTGTCCAAATAAATCTGCTCTCATCCAAAAAACATTTTGTCCAAATAAATGCAATTTAAGAAGTTTAATATAAATACAGGTGTACATGACAGTAACTATGCCCAACTAAAAAAAAATTGGGTACATACATATTCAAAGGAGTCATCCGACTTCAGTCACAGCCGAAATTACATTGTTAATCCTGAAAATGAAAATAAAAACATAAGTAAGTTGAATTGGTTATAACGTAAATGTGAAAAATGGCATGAATTTGCCAATATTATGTTGGCAAAGTTTGTATTTTCCACGATAAATTTGGACTATCAAACACCATGAGTAGGAAAATAAGTGTCTTTCAGCGTGCAAATAAATCTTATCAAAAACAAAAAGTTGGCAAATACAGTTTTTGCCAGCGTGCAAATAAAGCCTATCAAACAGGACGAAATCATCTTTGCCACAGCAAAATTTTCCATGCCAACACTTTTTCCCAATGCGTATCAAATGGACCCTAAGTAACTGAATCGAAAGCGAAAGATTTAGCAAAACGAATTGAGCAGTATTGCTTAAGAGGTTTTGATAACGTTGGCGCTTTTAGCATGGAGCTATTGTCTCACTTCTTTTTGGAATATGTTAGGAAAAGAGAATCTTGATTTTTTACTTGTCAAACATGTGTTAAGTATTACCATATAACGGACGATATATATTACCTCCTTTAGCATGTATTTTGTTGAGACTTATATGAAGTGTTTATGGGAATATTGCATGTACTTTTGTTAAATACGCATATATTTTATTATTTGAGTCTGTATTTTATTCTAATTCGCGTGTATTTTATTTTTTGTACATGTAATTTATCATTATAGGTTAGTAATTTAATTTTTTTTTAGATTAATAGAATGGGGATGAAGATGAGGGCAAGAAAAGGGAAGAACAATAAAAAGAGCAATTCTTCAAGCAGTTTTAGTGCTAGTGTGGTTGTGGAATCTACACGTAGGGTGAATAAACACGACCAGTATAGGTCGAATGTTGTTAGTTTTTTCCATGATTTTTCTTGTATTAAAAAGAAAATAAATGATAGGCATATTGAACTGCTTAAGAAGACTCCATTTTGGGAGATTTACAATGCCTACTACACAGAGGAAGTAGTAGAAGCGCAGCATAAAAAAACCGATAAAAATATTCTATCCATTATCAAGCTGTACAAAAAGGAAACCAACAGTTTTGAGATGAAGAGTAGGGTTGAAATACGCCCAAGAGATATAAGTGAAATATTTGGTATCCCAATGTATGAGGGGAAAAAATCAATAAATCTGAAAAAGAGATTGGCTACTTATCAAAAACCTGAATTCCTTGCCTGATATTTCAAAGCTAAAAAAATTGGAAAGTCAAAATTTAATAAGGGTTTGAAGAAATCGTTAGAGTTGGACACAAATGAGGGCATTTCTGATTTTATAAAACTTGTTTGTCTCCACTTCTTGACGATGTTATTTTTCTCTAACTCAAACTTCACATTAGGATAATTTATGACAACATACATCAACAATATTGATGACATGAATTTCTATGATTGGGCATATACCGTGCATGAGTTTCTCATCAATTCACTCAACAAAACAACAAGTTCAAAACCTAGCACAACAACAGGATGTGTCATTTCCTTATTGGTGAGCAAAATATACTAATACATTCCAACAAACAATTTGAATTTTTTTTGAAATCCGAGTTCACGTGTATTTTATAAATATCACGTGTACTTTGAAAGTACACATGATATTTACAAAGTACACGCATTATTTATTTGACCGTGTTCATTTAAATAACACGTGTACTTACAAAGTACACGTGGTATTTATAAAATTTATATGAACCTGAGTTTAATTACATATGAACCTGAGTTTAATTACATTTACCATGGTTTTAATATCACTTGTACTTTTAAAGTACACCTGATATACCAACCAATTCACGCATGTACTTTGTAAATATCAGGTGTACTTTCAAAGTACACGTGATATTTATAAAGTACACGTAATATTTATAAAATACATATGAACCTGAGTTTAATTCCATTTACCATGGTTGTAATATCAGTTGTACTTTCAAAGTACACCTGATATTACAACCAATTGACGCGTGTACTTTATAAATATCACGTGTACTTTGAAAGTACACGTGATATTTACAAAGTATATGTGTACTTTGTAAATATCACAACTGTACTTTGAAAGTACATGTGATATTTACAATGTACACGCGTACTTTGTAAATATCAAGTGTACTTTCAAAGTACAGTTGCGATATTTATAAAGTACACGTGTACTTTGTAAATATCACGTATACTTTCAATGATGAATAACTAGATAATACAAATATTAATATCATTTTGTTTATTGCATGATCACAGTATTGGGTATGTGAGAAGTTTGATACCATTCCTCCTGTTGAAAAAAAGAAAGAGAAGACACCAAAAATTATTAGATGGGACTTGTCATCTTTAAAAGATTTATTTATTGTGAATGATACCGCTTCACCAAATTTGAAGGAGACTATAAATAAACCAACTAGTAAGGACAGTGTAGTGGAAAGTGAAGCTCAAGGTGAATGGATCACTTTCTCTTTGAACATTTCTGAAGCAAGTCCTATACATACTGATTCATCCCAGAAAAAAGTTGCTGAAGAATTTGATGATAATAAGCTTTCGTCAGGTTGGAATACTCCCCTTAAAAACATTGTGAGTTCTTTAAAAAAGAAGGAAAATGGTCAACCAAAGGATACTGGAAATTTTGAAATGTTTGAGAATATTGGGGTGAACCAACAGATGCTAAAAATGCTGAGAAGTTGAATTTGAAGGAACAAATTGTTGCTTTAAAAAGGGAGATATTGAAAAAAAACTATCTAAAGCAGTTGAAGACCTTGATTATGCACTAAAGAATGTGAATTCTTTGGAGGTGAAGAGTCACAACCTTACTGTTATGAATGCACAACTGTAAATAGATAGTCGTCAACTTCTGAAAACACAAAAGGAAATCAAGAAGTTGAAGGTGGAAAATACCCAACTTTTGAAAGAAAAAGAGATACTAAATAAGTTAGTGGTGGAAAATGACCAACTTGTTGAGTTAAACAATGCTTTGAATGAAAAAATTGTTCAAGCAACACTAAGTGACTCAGAAAGAATTAAACAATTAGAAGATTTATTAAATAAGAAGGCACAGTCCTTAAGAATCTTGGATCAAACGAATGCCTATCTATCTGAGACTAATAAAAATCTCAACAAAATGTATGAAGATGTACTCCAAAATTGGAGAGATGGTGAGTTTGAAACGGTTACGTTGAGGGTAAGTCTTCAAGAATTAGAAGAGAAAAAAACTGAACACGTACTTTTGATTAATTTTCAAATTGAAAGCATCATTATTCTATAAAGTACAAGCAGTTATTTATAAAGTACACTCTTTTTATCAAAATACACACAATATTTTGATGAAAGTACACGCATTTTATATTATAGAAAAATGATGTTTTCATAAAGTACACGCAGTTTTCATAAAGTACACGTAGTTTTCATGAAGTATATGCAGTTTTCCTAAAGTACACGCAGTTATTAATAGTGTTATTTATATTTTGTTTCATTTATTTCAATTTGTATTCATTTTTATTTGACTTTATGTTTATCAATTATTGCTTATAATCTAACATTCTTTTTATATATCAGGAAAACAATAATAAATCTCTTTATGACAAGATTTCGGAGTTGAAGAAAATGCTTGAAGAATCACAACTGAAAAAAACTGAACAGATATCTATAAAGTACAAGCAATTTTTATTAAGTACACACATTATTTTAATTAAAGTACATGTAATGTTTAAAAATACACATGTTTTTAGTACAAGCAATTATTTTTTAAAGTACACACGTGTACTTTATTAAATACACGTGTAATTTATAAAATACACTCAAATTTTGATGAAAGTACACGTATTTTCTCAAAATACACGCAATACTTAACTCAAAGTATGCGCGTTTTACATTGTTTACTTATGATGTTCTTTGAATTTATTGCTATAAAAAATGCTTACCATCTTACATTCCTTTTTTAAATATATCAGGAAAACACTAATAAACAACCCGTGGACGAAATTTTGAACTTGAAGATTGAACAAGCCTCAATGTATAAGAGAATCCATGAGAGAAATGATAGAAAACCAAAAAGAGAAGGTGATTATAGATATAAAGATGAAATAAAGATACTCGAGGCTACCCCCGAAATACCTAAAATAAAAGTGCCTGTTACTTGTAACACCCCGTAATTTTGAGAATTTACTATTTAATTATTTTTGGGAGATATAAAAATATTTCAATTAGAGAAACTTAAATTTATGATTGGGAGAATTTATTTGAGTGAGAAGAATTATTTATAATTGGCAACTTTAAGTTAAATTGTTTGAATTAATGTGTGTCGCATTTTGAGGTCGAAATTTGGAAATGTTATAAAGTATTTTGGATGACAATTCTGAGTACGTAGTTGAGTCCGGATGGGTCGAGTTAGTCAGAAAAGAGTACCTGGGGGTAGTAATTGGGTCTCGAGACATTTTTGGGCATAGTCGGGCCCATACGGGGTGATTCGGGCCATTTTAGTTTGGCCCATGTGGTCAAAAACGGGATTATGGGTTTTTAACCTAATTGGGGAAGTGTTGAACGACAGTTAACACAACTCTAAACCTAGGGCTTGAGAGGGAAATTAGGGAAAGAAAATCAAGAGCTAATTGAGGATCCTTTGGAGTCAAATTAAGGGACAATAGTGAGTGTTCGTCATTAACACATTCTCTACACCAATGGATCAGACTCTATGAACTATTCCAAGCAAGTGGTTAACTGTTGTGATTCTTAAAATAGGTGATAACCAATTCATATTATAGTATGTGTATATGAAAATTCATTTTGGATGTGTAACCATAACTAAAATTGGGTTTTTCTGAATTTAGAGCAGTGGATAGATTTAATTACTCAATGGATGTTATGTTATGATTTGGGACTGTTAAGATTGAATCGTAGGGTGGATTATAGTGTGTATTAGTGATTAAATTGACTGTAAATTACGAGGTCGGAATCGGTAAAAACGAGACCCGGTTGAAAAATCCAAATCAGATATACCCTGAATTTTATATAAATTTGATGATGAATTAAGGTCTTTAGGATGTTTAGACCCTTTTCTTATGTGGAGATAATGTTGGTAGTGATTGGGTAAGGGTTTGGGCCTGAGTCTATATTCCTTAGGGCCCATTGCCCAGACTTTCCAGTTACAGTTTTCAGTTTTATTTATTCTAATTTGTTGGTCGATTGTATTGGACTATTTACTTTGGTGGCCGATGGTTTATTCGGCAAGTAGTTAAATTATTTGTTCAGTTTATTTGATTCAGTTGGGTGAATGGTTTATATTTATTTCCGCATGTACTATTTTGTTTAATTAAAAAGTTAAAATTTGGCACCAGCCTTTTGGAATACTAGGTGGTTAGTAAGTTTTAAAAAGTTTTTCGATAGTGATGTTAAGGATGAACCAACTGGGATTCCTGTTTTAATTTGATATAGGATTGATCACACGGTATTTTATTAGTCGGGGTGTCACATTACTAGAGGACAGAAGAATAAAAAAAATTACAATGCAATCGGGAGGAATTACCGAATTAAAAAACAAAAGCTAAGAAAGCTGAGAACATACAAGATAACAATATCTATCAAATATAAAGAAACTCACTTCAAGCTTGAAGCAGTCAATGCATACAAATATCTCAATGAAGCTACAAAGAATAAAATTGAAGAGTTTATTCAAAAGGTTGAGCCAAGGTAAATCGTATTGTTTGATGATTTGTCACTTCACTTATTTATATGTTTTTTGGTGTAAAAGACTAATGTTATTCTTATTATACAATTGTTATTGCTTATATAAAATGCAGGGAATTTATTTACCAAGGGTTGGTTTCATATGTCCCATGTGAAGATTTTGTTTAAGTCCTCAAGAATAAAAAAATATCAAGCCAAGTATGTAGTCCAAATATTATTAAATTTCAATATTATTATATCATCACCATTTTATATTGTGTGAAACCTATAATAATCGCCTTTAGTGAAGTATTGAGATTAAAATTTTCAAAGGAAGGGCTCTCCCACTCTCACTTTTTTTTTATTATTGTTGGGTAAGTAAAATTAAACCAAAAGCTTTTTGAATCAAAATCACACACTTTTTTTTTTATTAACACAATCTCTATAATTTTTTTCCAAATAAAAGATTATAGCAAAAATGAAGTCAATAAGAAGGGAGAGTTATACAGAGCTTTATTTAAATACTTAGGCAGTTGTAATAATTTGTCCATTGTACTAAGACATAATGTAGGACATTTCACATTACTTGAGATATACAAAGAACAAAAGAAAGTCATCCATATGGATTCCCTTCGACCAGACGACAAGGAACAAAACATAACATACTCCAATGATACGAAAAAAATTGTTAGAGCCTAAACTTAATGAATAATGTTACCTGTAGTTACATGATTCACGTGTACTTTACCATATAATGCGTGTACTTTGTATTAGTTGCACATAATTGTAATACCCCGTAATTTTAAATGACTTTTAAAATGGTTATATTTTAAATTAATGGATTAATTGGATTTTATTATTAATTAATTCATTCGGGTTTTATCCGGACGGTGGATATTAAAATGGATGATTCTGAATATTACTTAAAGATATTTAGGTAATATATAAATGTGATGTCATTGATATGGCTGTATGATATAAATTCGGTAATTTATTTTTTAGTCAGACGCGGTATGGGACGTGTCGGGACTAGTTTATTAAATTAAAAAGAAAATTTATTTTCTATCGACCTTATAGTCATTTCGACTGCGTCGTTGCGTCCGGAAGGTTCGAAATAGTCATAAGAGTCTATTTGGATGTTAATTTTGAGTCTCGGGTCATTTGGAAATGAATAGATAACCTGAAAGGGCATTTTGGTCATTTTTCTAGGGGGGATGAATAGTGATTTCGAATTTGGCACTATTATAAGTATTGGTAGATTAAGTGTATGGGGGTTATTCATCTCCTCTTCACAAATAAGAGCAGCCATCTTCCTAGAGAGAGTGTAAGAGTGCTTGGGAAGGGAAAAGCCCACTTGGGAAGGAGAAGAACAAGAACCAAGGTTCACCACCACCAACCACCACCGGAGTTTGACCGGAGAAGGGACAACCAACTGAGATATACTACACCAAAGGATCAGACCTTCAGTAAAGACAAGTGTTTGATAATTGCAACTTAAGTTCGTATATTGTCCATGTTAGAAAACTATGAAAAGAGATGATTTTTCTTGTTTGGAAGACATAATGGAGTTGTTATATGGATTTATAGAAATTGAAATAATATAGGAAGTAAACATATATTGTAGGATGATATTAATCCACGAAATGATAATGAATATGTTGAAGAAAAATCTGAAATACCATTGTAGTGTTCTTGAAGTTAATATGTTGATGATATTCTGGAAATAAGGAGAGAAACATGCTTTTAATCCAATCCCTTGAAGATTCTAGGATGTTTAGAGTATTGGAAATCGTTCATATATGTTGATATATCATGTAGAAATAATTATAACTCATTTTGGAGGTTAATATGAAGATTTAAATGAGTAAAAATGGTGAAACCCGTAGTTGCAGAAAATGCAGAAAACCAGGCTTGGACCTGAGGGATCGATCGATCGACCCCTACCTTCGATCGATCGACCTCCCCAGAATATGTAAAATTGTTTCTTTTAAATGTTGATTCTAATCCCAAAACTTTTGTGGATCTTTGGTGATTATTATTTGGATATTATGGGACTTAGAAAATATCAGTAAACCCTTGATAAAATTTGAATTAATTTGATTTGGATTCAAGTGATTAAAATAATGAAAATTATATCGAATGGAATTTCGGTTGCTAGATTCATTTGTTAAATTCCAAATGGAGATGTATGAGGATTAAAGATAGGACCAGTAGGGGTGATTTAATATAACACCTGGGTATCCTTAAGTTTACAAGAGGGTTTAATCCAAAGTGAAAGAAGATGTGTTTATAAGAGATTTGAAACTATCGATTTTAACCTTAATGAAAAGGAGAATTAAACTTGTAGTAATTCGGGAGAAATGATGTTATGGACCAGTAGGATATTAGTGAATTCTTACTGAATATATGTTGAGGAAAAACCTATTTGAATCTTTTGTATTGAGTGAGGGTAGCCTTAGGGTTACAATTTGAACATCAAGGACTGAGTTTAAATTCATTATTGATTACGCAAGGACTGAGTGTAGTACAAGAGCGTAGTGGTATGACTCCTGGATAGAGATGGGAGTTTATAACACTTTTGGGTTGAAAGAGGTATGAGGTTATCCCGATCGCATAGTTGTAGTTGTCGGACCTCCTCGATCGACAAAGTTAAGTAGTAGTGTATTGGAGGGGTTCCTTGTTTGGATTTCGCTTTGCGAGACGCTCCGCGCATGAACCTTAACGACGTCGGGAGTGGAGAGATGTTATAGGATGCGAGGATAATTAAATTATGAAGTAAAGATATAATATGTTAATACGTGGAATTTAAAGGGATATAATGCTACGTATGGGAAATATCTTAGGGTAGTGATAATTACCTTATTGATATTATATTATAGGTATGATAATACCTATTTGATTGATTGATGATTTATGTGTATGACATACCTAGCTTACTTGCTATCGGTGGGAGGTTTGCGTGTGAGGGCAGTCATATCCTGATGAATCCATGGGATCTTTGATTTGTCGTTCGAGAACATAGGTCTATGAAGGACTTATCGGGGAGTTGATAAGTCTGCTGACTGTGGGTACGTAGGTATGTGCGTGACCCATGGATACGAGAACTATGTTCGCCTCCAATTTGTTTGTTGTTGATTGTGGTTCGTGGAATCTTACCGAACCAATAGTCCCCTATTCGGCGACCTGCGATGATGGGACATGATAGCAGAGTAATGCATTGCACCACAGCTGTGACTCGAGGTGCCGTATTATATATGAATATATATATATATATATATATAATAGATTAAATGGTTACATGGATATATTGTGGTTAAATCTATCTACGGTGATAATTGTAGATAACGGTGAATAGAGAAAGATAATGGAATTAAGTTAATGAATGTTTATGCTTATAGAATTGAAAAGCTTCACTCATGTTAATGAGAAACGATTCATATTAATGAGTAATGATTCATGTTAATGAGAAACTAATCATATAAAGAAGAGATGTAAATGAATAATAATGTGACATATGGTATGGGACATACGGGGATTATGATATGGGAATGGAATTTATATATGGAGACTAGAAAAGAGGAACCATTAAATAGGAGGTTAATAGGAAACGTTAAGTGTGCACTCTAGTTGAGAGGTGAGAATTGCAAGTGAGAGTTGGATCTAACATTTACATAATAAATGCTTTATTGCACTTGTTAAATACTTGCTGTTTTAAAAATAATCTACATATTCGGGCTCTGACCCGTTTCCTTGCATATTTTCTCTTCTATTGTATCTCTATATCAGGTGTCCAGCAACAGGGACGCCAACTTTTGCGGATTATGATAGGCTATGGATTTATGGAGTTTTTTCCTAGACGCCTTCCATCTTTTGATTCACAGTATTCATAGTTAGGGCATGTCGCCCAAAGGATTCAGTTATCTTTTCTATCTAGGTCAAATATTATTGTGTTCGGGTCTTTTTATTACATTTAACATTGTTGGGATTATTGTAAAGGATTTATATTATTTGGGAATGTTTATTCCAATTGCATTTAAATTCTTTTGTGTTATTTATTGTGTTATCAGTATTGTAGAATAAAATGTGTTGTATTATTCTTAAACTGAAAATGAATTTTGTTAAATTAAAATTTGGAAAGTTTTTAACACCAGCTTAATTGAGTTTTGGGTGAGTTGTAAATGTTTTCGACAGTGATGCTAAGAATGAGCCTACTGTATATTCTGTTTTAATTTGGTATGGGACTGGCCACCCGGTATTTAATTAGGCGGGGTGTTACAATAATCACCCAGATTATCAAAGTACACGCATTATATTTTAAAATACATGTGAAATGCACAAATACTAAACATGTGTACTTTTCACTCTTTAATCTACATATACTTTTTTATTTGTATACACTCACTATTTATCCTCTTAACAATTTTCTGTCTTCCAAAAAATACTCTACGTATTGAAGACCGAAGCAGAAACAATGAAAAACAACAGTTTCAAAACTCAGAGAACGATTGATGAAAGTACACCAAATGAGTTTACATTGCATGATAATCCATTGACAGAACAAGAAAAAAGAACAGTAGATTTCTTACTGGAAAGTGATCTCAAATTTGACCTAATAAGAGATCATAAATGCCCTGAGTAATATAATGGGTAGCAAAAATTTCATTTCTATAAAGTACTAATTTGTATATTTGCAACAAATTTCATTCACATAATACTAGTTTGTATACTTATTTTATTTTAATTTCAGGGTTGACTGCGTGGTGTTCTGCATCTACCACATTGAACAAATTAGTAGAAATAAGGAACTGCAAAAATCCTTTCAAGACCCTGAAATGCTAAAACACAGAGCATATGTACTAAGTGAAATTTTTTTTTCAGAATATTTCTTCCCCAAAAAGGAGAAAGACCTTTTATTAATCGATTCAAATACATACCATATTTGTAATTTGTTTTGTTTTATATTGTTTATTATATGTATTACACCAAAATGGTGTATTTTCACTGGCACGGACCACAATACATGCCTTGGGGGGAGTCATTCGAAGGACGGAGAAAATGCACGAAAAGACCTTAAATCATTGAAACTTAAGCCACAACTATGGTTGAAAGAAGATGGTAGGGTAATGACAATAATCCCCCCTGGTGCGTTTACTTTGACGAGTGGGGAAATGAAGGTGCTTTTAGACACAATATATAATTTGAAGATTCCATCTAATTTTTTGTCCAACTTGCAATGGATTGTGGATTATGCTACCCATGATTTACATAAGTGTAAGTCCCACGATTGTCATGTGATCATGCAATTTGTTCCTCTATTGTTTAAGCACCGTTTCTCCAAGCACAAGGATTTGCGGAGGGCTATTATTCAAATTAGTATTTGCTTCTCACTTTTGTGTGAGAAGGTAATCAATCGAGAACACATAGTGGTCGCAAAATTGGTGGTGACTGAAGCAATTTGTGTGTTGGAGAAGTACTTCCCCCATCATTCTTTGACATAAGTGCTCACTTATTAATTAATTGTGTGCTTTTTATCGTTTCAGGCAAAGTTTAAGGAAGTATATGAGTCGCATTCTGATGCTGGACGCACTCAGCCAAGTGCTTGGCGCTGATCGTAAGGGGAGGACTAAGGGGTGAGCTCGTGGGTGGGAAATTCTAGGATCAGTGGAATAGGGAAGAGCGACATTAGGTTGGCTCGTCAGGTGGACACGCATGACATGAAGCTATCAAGGTTAGAGGCAACGGTCCTAGATATGTATGCATTCATGAAGAGCCAGTTGGGAGAAAAGGGCAGGGGCAAGGAGGACGAGGATGTGGACATCACTTCTTCATCGCCGATACGCGCGGACTCACCGCTTGATGATCCAGTCCCCCACTTGGCTCCCGTCGAGTAGCCTATGTCAACAATCGGTTGGTCGAGCGTGTTTCTACTCGACATATTTGATGGTAGGCGGATAGTGAGGGGGTTGAAGGAATCGAATACAGTCCCGGGTATGCCGGTTCATAATTGTTTCGTTCAAAACATCGAGGCCAAGGTGCTTGTCACGCATTTGATAACCACCAAGGAGAACTCTGCATTGTGGTTACGCAAATAATGTAGCGTGATGCATATTGAGGGGTGTCTCAATGTATATATCGAGTGGCCTTCCTTCCTCCTCGAACCTACCCCAGACAGTATGGCATGATATTATTTGTATTTATTTTTATTTGGACGCTTGCATTATATTTGAATTGTTTTGAGCTGTTACATTTTCGTTTGGATATGGATTGTATTATTATTTTATTTGGATATTGAATTATATGTGGAATGATTTGGTGCATTATTTGGATATATGTTGTTTGAACAGGTACAATTTTGCTGTAACAGATACATTATTTGGATATATGTTGTTTTAAATTCTGCCCAGACTTGTCATGCACTTGTCACGGTCAATGACCATGATAATTTTTTAAAGTTTGTCACTGGTTTGTCACGATCTTTAACCGTGACAAACCTTGTCATGGTCAAAGACCGTGATAAGGCCGTAACAAGTCTAACGAACTTATCACGGTCAATGATTGTGACAAGTCTGTGACAACAAAAGTTGTCACCCCCAGACTTGTCACGGTCAATGACCGTGACAATCCAACAGTTTTGGTGTAGTGACACGTAAGGTATACTCAATGATAACTGCACAAACAATGCACGTAAGTGTTATGAAACAAAGTACGAACATTTTAATAAAAAGGGCATGTGATATTTACTAAGTACACACATGGATTCTTCAAATTAAAGGTAATTAAACAAAGTACGCGCATTTTAATCAAAAGTACACGCTTTATTTACAAAGTACAAGTAATATAAATAAAGTACACGTAATATAAAAAAAGTACGCGCGCTGATTAATGTAATAAATTTTGATTTTGCAATTGAAAACTACTATATATATATATGTAACAACCCGAGATTTTTTAGACAATAATTAATTTATTTTGGGAGAAATAAATATCATTTCTATTAGAGAATAATCAAATTGGCATTTGAGGTCAAAATTTGAAGTTGTTAAAAAGTGTTTCGAATGGTCATTCTGAGGGTGTAGTTATTTTTGGAAGGGTCGAGAAAGTCAAAATGACTGTACTTGGGGTCTATTTAGGTTCCGAAATAATTTAAGTCCGTTTGGCTCGAATTAAAGTAACCGAGTCATTTAAAGTGTGTATTATCATTTAAAGATGTGTATATTGGGAGATAAGGCTTAAAAGCCTACGAGAGATCAAATCTCCTTAGAAAGAAAGAGAGAAATAGAGAGAAGAAGGAAAAAAGAAGAGAAAGAGAGAGAAAGTGGGATTTTCGGCCATTACGCGAGCTCGAGGATGGATCAGACCCTACGAACTTGAGGCAAGTGATTAAACTTGCTAAATAATTGTTGTGTACCATTTATTTCATGATTTTTGGATCAAATTTGTGGGTTTTAGGTTTAGTTTGTTAAAACCTAACTTTTGGGTAAAATCTTAGATTTGTTGTGTATATAACGGATTTGAGGTTAGAAATTAGTTAAAATGTGTTCTTGGATGAATATTAATGAAGTATATATGTTTGGATTGAAGAGAAATGAAGAGGAGATGATTAAAATATATTTTGGGGATTTTTGGCTTTGAAAAAGTAACCATTTTTGAGATTTTTGAGAAGCCGAATCGATTCGGCCCCTTACCGAATCGATTCGGAAAGTTGCAGGTGCCCAGGTCCGAGTGACCGAATCGATTTAGACCCCAGTCGAATCGATTCTGCCTGAGATAGAATCCCAGGTCTTTTAACCCGAATCGATTCGCCTTGGAGGCCGAATTGATTCGCAGGGCCGAATCGATTCGGATTTGGCCCGAATCGATTCGGACACAGGGCATTTTGGGGGATGTTTTTCTAGGGAGAATTTCATTCCGTTTCGTTCGAGGTTATCGATTGGGAACCTCTATAGGAGTTATGTGAAGTGTGTTTGGAGACTTTTAGGGAGTTTCCCTCATAAGATATTATTTGGGTCATATGGACTTAATTTGAGAAATAACGATTAGAGAATACTGTATATTCTAAGTGGGGAAGCCCACTATCATTGGAAATTCTATTTGGAGATGATTATGGAAATATATGAAAGAGTGAGAATGCGCTTAGTGATATTGGATTTTAGAATCAAATCCCAAATGGGATAACTTTAAAGGTTCATATGATTTATTGAACCATATTATGGATTGAGAAGTATAAATGCTAATTGATGTGCATATGGATATAGAAAAATATCCTTAACAATGATTAACTTGGGAGATGTCTCACATAAAATGAGAAATGCTAATTGAAGTGCATGAGGGTATAGAGAATATCCTTAACATAAATAGAATTGAGAGACAATTCATAAATAGAAGCGATGTGTGAACTTCAAGTGATAAATAGTATAGTGTATACTAAGTGGGGAAGCTATGTGATAATTGACGATTAGTATATCGAGAGAGAAATATACTAAATAATGATATTATTTCATCTACGCCTAAGGGCGTACTATGATTATGTAACTGTGTGGCATATATACCTTATATGATGGTATATATTTATCTGATGTGAATGATATATATATATATATCTAAGTGAAGCATACCCCCTCCTTGCTATCATTGGGAAGTTGTGCGATGAGGGTGAGCATCCTGGCTCGATGAGCAGGGTGTGGATATTCCCCAGGTCATAGTCGTCCATTGTGTTAATATGTGATATGCATTATATTTTGGGGGTGAGAAGTCGTGGGTATGTGTAGTTCTCACTTGACCGGTTAGGAGCTATGACCACTTTTCGGACGTTGTGTGTGTGTGTGGCAGCGATGTCGGTGATATTGAGTCCGATCGCTGATCCCGAGGATGATATATGAGTGATGCCCTGGAAGATGATAGCATTGAGAACCTGCGTCCTCGAGTCATAGCTCGTTTGGATGGTTATTATATTATTGGTGTGATTAGTTCTTTGGGTATAGAGGGCATAATGGACCTCAACGACCAACATTGCCAGAAGTAGTGTATCGGGGGGGTTCCTTGTTTGGATTTCGCTTTGCGGGACGTCCCATGCATGAAACGCAGTGTGATGTTGGTAAGTAAGGAGAAGTTAGTCCTTAATGCTCATATTTATATAGTATGTATCTCAACGATCGACAATATCAGGAGTAGTGTATCAGGGGGTTTCTTGTTTGGATTTCGCTTTGCGAGACGTCCCATGCAAGAAACGTCGTGCACTGTTGAGAATTAGGAATATTAAATTAATTAAAATGGAGTAATAAATAATTGGGTTACATGCATCATGCATTGAGGGCATAATGAATCTTGATAATCAATACTGCCATAAGTAGTGTATCGGGGGGGTTCCTTATTTGGATTTCGCTTTGCGAGACGTCCCACGCACAAAACGCAGTACAGTATTGAGAATTGGGAGTAGTTTAGATGACTTTAATAGAAGGTTTAAATTGGGAGTAAGTTAGATTACTTCATCCCTAGTTAGATTTGGACATTTATTTAGAGATCACGTGCATACGTTTAGTTGCGCGCTTTAGTTGGGAGGTGAGTTGGACTTTTATGGAGAGTGCGACTCCACCTTAATCATGTCATAATGCATTATAATTATTATGCATTTTAATGCACTTGATATAAAATGGTTTCACCTCGGGTTCTGACCCGTTTATATGTTCTCCTGCTATGTATATATTGCATTATTTTAGGTGTTCCTCCACAAGGACGCCATTGGTGTTTATCCATCCAGTGTATTCGTGGAGCTGTGACAGTAGTGGACTGTTGCGGCATTTTGATATAGTCGATTCCTATCTCTTGTGTATCTAGATCATGATTCAGTTTGTATATCGAGTTTATACTTAAGTGTTGTAGAATAACACATTTATATTTTCTTTCTCAGTTATTATATTGTTTGTGACCCGACAACATATTCGGGCATTTTACTTTGTACATTGTTTTGTACTCTTTTACATCATTGGAGCTTATATGTATTGCTCATCATATTTGGATGTAGTATTGTTGGTTGAATGGTTTCATATTTAGTTTTAATTGGTGTTAAATAAAATGTTTTAAATTTTTAACGCCCTCTTTTTGTAGTAATGGGTAGTTAGCCGTGTTGATAATTAGGATCGTCAGTTGATGCAGAGAATGATCCACTTGAGATTCCTGATTATTTTAGAATAGGGCTGGACACCCGTTATTATTTTAAGCGGGTTGTCATAGGTGGTATCAGAGCATCAGGTTCTAGTGTCCTTAGGGTCTGTGTGGGTTACTACGATCGTTTGTAAGCGTTCTTGATGTAGAGCCTTATTATTAGGACTGTTATGTTCATACGTCCATATTTCTTCTGTGATGAGAAAACATTTGAAAGGTGATTTGATACAATTGTTTTTTGTTTCAGATGCCACCGAAGATAGGTCATTCAGTCAGGGAACATAAAGGGGATGATAATGTGAAACCCCAATTGCCTCCCAGGAACATGATTACAGATGAAGTTTCCAATATTGTGGCACAAGCAGTAACTGCTGCCATTTCTACGATGGAGCAGCAACCTGTCGTTCAAGCAGCCCAAACCCATTTAGGACCATCTTTGTGGGAAGGACTTCGGGAAGATTATAGCAAGGGGAATCCTCCAGAGTTTTCAGGGGGAGTTGATGCAATGGATGCAAGTCAATGGAAGAATAGTATGTATGGGCCCCTCCGTATGGTTGAATGTAGTGAGGTGCAGAAGCAATTTTTAGCCACCTTTAAGTTAAAGGGAGCAACTCTCCAATGGTGGGAGTCTGTCACCACATTAGAACAAAGAGATACTTTGCCTATAACAGATTTTTGGGAACTCTTTGATCGAAGGTATTTTCCTTCCCCAATTCAGAAGGAGATGAGGTGGAAATTGATGGACGTGTTTCAAGGTAATAGGACGGTGGCAGAATATGAAGAAAATTTTACTAAATGGATGAAATTAGTACCTGATGAGGTGAATATGGAAGAGAAGCGTATATCGAAGTTTATTCGAGGTTTAGATTGGAGAATTCGGCAACATTTGTTAGAGAGCCCAACGTTAGAGACTTTTGCCGAAGTAGTGAATACGGCACTGTTAAAGTGTCATGAATATCGTCTTCGTTCGCAAGGGGGTAAGAACTTTAGATATTCGAGTTCATCAATTAGGCCTGGCGAAGAGAATGCCAGTAATATCGGTGGGTATAAGTCGGACTATAGAGAGTCACAACAGCGTTTTGTTCCTCAAGGTGGGCCGAGAGGATGTGCGGGTAGATGTTTCTTTTGTAAAGAAATAGGTCATAGAAAGAGAGATTTTCCTAAAAGAGGTAAGGACCACGTTTTGATGAAGTTTTGGAAGTGCAACCCCTACAGCAGATTCGAGGTCATTTTAGGCCAGGGGACTTTGTGTGGGAGCCCAACGATGAGGAGTGGCAATCGAACTAGATATAGATGATGTAAGTTATTTTCCTTTGTGAATAGGAATATTAATATATGAAGTTTTGGGAATATCATATGGGAGATAGTTATGAGAGGGTAATGATATACCCCTATTATGTATGTTATGACCCGAAAGGGAATCTTGAGCAAGTGAGGCTCTTATGTAATTATCTTTTGAGAGAATAGATAATTTTGTGATGTGCTAGAAAGAGAGCTATAACTTTGTGGTGAATGTAAGAATTGTTATTGTGTGTTAAGTAGTAATGATAAAGCTACTTATTTTTATATAGTCATGTTAGACTTATATAATTGTTGTATTCCAGCTATGGAAAAGCCAAATAAATGGCAATATATTAATATGATATAAGATATTATTTCTGAAAAGAGTTCAGAATTTGTGGATTATTGAGGAGCAGGAAATTTTAGCTCATAATTACGTTAATTTCTATGAGATGTTTGTTGTTATGTATATGATGATTGTGAAGACCTTGTGTTGTGGACATAAGGCACTTTATATAAATATCGTAAGACATAAACCGTTTTTAATATAAACTGTTTTCAAAATATAAGTTTTTATAGGCCTTTCGGCCTTATCAAAATGATTTCTTACAAAAATATTTTTAAACTCTAGTCCGGATCTAACAAACTCTCAATCCCCGACGTCGCTACATATTAGTGTATTGGGAGGGTTCCTTGTTTCGATTTCGCTTACGAGACCTCCCCCGCATGAAAGTGTCGAATGTCAGGAATTAAGAGGAGTTATTTCCCTGGACCATTCAAAAAGCAATTTCTATTAATGTGCTAGTATAATCTATATATCTTTAGAATTATGGAACTTTCGAGGCAAGAGAGGCCTAATTATGTTTATTCGAGTAAAGCTCGAATAAAGGGTGTATGGGAACCCTAGTAAGTTATGATTGATTTTATAAAACTTAAAATAAATTCAAATAAATCGTCGTGGGAAGTTAGAGGTTTGAGTATAGTGTTAGTGGGGATAAGTGTAGTAGGTACTAGTTGAGCTTTGGAGTATTAGGCTTAGCTTAATTTCGAGGCCAAAATTCTTGTAAGTGGGGAAGTTTGTAACAACCCGAGATTTTTGGGAGAATAATTAATTTATTTTGGGAGAAATAAATATCATTTTTATTGGAGAATAATCAAACTGGCATTTGAGGTCAAAATTTGAAGTTGTTAGAAAGTGTTTCAAATGGAAATTCTGAGGATGTAGTTGTTTTCGGAAGGGTCGAGAAAGTCAAAATGACTGTACTTGGGGTCTATTTAAGTTCCGAAATAATTTAAGTCCGTTTGGCTCGAATTAAAGTAACCGAGTCATTTAAAGTGTGTATTATCATTTAAAGATGTGTATATTGGGAGATAAGGCTTAAAAGCCTACGGGAGATCAAATCTCCTTAGAAAGAAAGAGAAAAAAAGAGATAAATAGAGAGAAAAAGAGAGAAAGTGGGATTTTCGGCCATTACGCGATCTTGAGGACGGATCAGACCCTACGAACTTGAGGCAAGTGATTAAACTTGCTAAATAATTATTGTGTACCATTTATTTCATGATTTGTGGATCAAATTTGTGGGTTTTAGGTTTAGTTTGTTAAAACCTAACTTTTGGGTAAAATCTTAGATTTGTTGTGTATATAACGGATTTGAGGTTAGAAATTAGTTAAAATGTGTTCTTGGATGAATATTAATGAAGTATATATGTTTGGGTTGAAGAGAAATGAAGAGGAGATGATTAAAATACATTTTGGGGATTTTTGGCTGTGAAAAAGTAGCCATTTTTGAGATTTCTGAGGAGCCGAATCGATTCGGCCCCTTACCGAATCGATTCAGAAAGTTGCAGGTGCCCAGGTCCGAGTGACCGAATCGATTCAGACCCCAGTCGAATCGATTCAGACCCCAGTCGAATCGATTCTGCCTGAGATAGAATCCCAGGTCTTATAACCCGAATCGATTCACCTTGGAGGCCGAATTGATTCGCAGGGCCGAATCGATTCGGATTTGGCCCGAATCGATTCGGACACAAGGCATTTTGGGGGATGTTTTTCTAGGGAGAATTTCATTCCGTTTCGTTCGAGGTTATCGATTGGGAACCTCTATAGGAGTTATGTGAAGTGTGTTTGGAGACTTTTAGGGAGTTTCCCTCATAAGATATTGTTTGGGTCATATGGACTTAATTTGAGAAATAACGATTAGAGAATACTGTATATTCTAAGTGGGGAAGCCCACTATCATTGGAAATTCTATTTGGAGATGATTATGGAAATATATGAAAGAGTGAGAATGCGCTTAGTGATATTGGATTTTAGAATCAAATCCCAAATGGGATAACTTTAAAGGTTCATATGATTGATTGAACTATATTATGGATTGAGAAGTATAAATGCTAATTGATGTGCATACGGATATAGAAAAATATCCTTAACAATGATTAACTTGGGAGATGTCTCACATAAAATGAGAAATGCTAATTGAAGTGCATTAGGGTATAGAGAATATCCTTAACATAAATAGAATTGAGAGACAATTCATAAATAGAAGTGATGTGTGAACTTCAAGTGAGAAATAGTATAGTGTATACTAAGTGGGGAAGATATGTGAGAATTGACGATTGGTATATCGAGAGAGAAATATACTAAATAATGATATTATTTCATCTACGCCTAAGGGCGTACTATGATTATGTAATTGTGTGACATATATACCTTATGTGATGGTATATATTTATCTGATGTGAATGATATATATATCTAAGTGAAGCATACCCCATCCTTACTATCATTGGGAAGTTGCGCGATGAGGGTGAGCATCCTAGCTCGATGAGCAGGGTGTGGATATTCCTCAGGTCATAGTCATCCATTGTGTTAATATGTGATATGCATTATATTTTGGGGGTGAGAAGTCGTGGGTATGTGTCTTTCTCACTTGATCGGTTAGGAGCTATGACCACTTCCCGGACGTTGTGTGTGTGTATGGCCGTGATGTCGGTGATATTGAGTCCGACCGCTGGTCCCCAGAATGATATATGAGTGGTGCCCTGGAAGATGATAGCATTGAGAACCTGCGTCCTCGAGTTATAGCTCATTTGGATGGTTATTATATTATTGGTGTGATTAGTTCTTTGGGTATCGAGGGCATAATGGACCTCAACGACCAACATTGCCAGAAGTAGTGTATCGGGGGGGTTCCTTGTTTGGATTTTGCTTTGCGAGATGTCCCACGCACGAAACGCAGTGTAATGTTGGCAAGTAAGGAGAAGTTAGTCCTTAATGCTCATATTTATATAGTATGTATCTCAACGATCGACAATGCCAGGAGTAGTGTATCGGGGGGTTCCTTATTTGGATTTCACTTTGAGAGACGTCCCACGCACAAAACGCCGTGCACTGTTGAGAATTGGGAATGTTAAATTAATTAAAATGGAGTAATAAGTAATTGGGTTACATGCATCATGCGTTGAGGACATAATGAATCTTAATAATCAATACTGTCAGAAGTAGTGTATCGGGGGGTTCCTTGTTTGCATTTCGCTTTGCGAGACGTCCCACGCACGAAACGCAGTGCAATATTGAGAATTGGGAGTAGTTTAGTCCTTATCACTTGGATTCTTATAACTCATATATTATTATATGTATATTGATGACATAACTAGAATATGAGAAATTCTAGTACAAGTGAATGTTTATGTATGTTGTATATGTTGGTAAGAGTACGAATAATTGATATGGTTAATAATAGAAGTTTTGTGTATGATTTAGATGGAATTTAGATAACTGAAATTGAGAGATACATTAGATGACTTTAATGGAAGGTTTAAATTGGGAGTAAGTTAGATTACTTCGTCCCTAGTTAGATTTGGGCATTTATTTGGAGATCGCGTGCATACGTTTAGTTGCGCGCTTTAGTTGAGAGGTGAGTTGGACTTTTATGGAGAGTGCGACTCCACCTTAATCATGTCATAATGCATTATAATTATTATGCATTTTAATGCACTTGCTATAAAATGTTTTCACCTCGGGCTCTTACCCGTTTATATTTTCTCCTACTATGTATATATTGTATTATTTTAGGTGTTCCTCCGCAAGGACGCCATTGATGTTTATCCATCCAGTGTATTCGTGGAGCTGTGGCAGTAGCGGACTGTTGTGGCATTTTGATATAGTCGATTCCTATCTCTTGTGTATCTGGATTAGGATTCAGTTTGTATATCGGGTTTATACTAAAGTGTTGTAGAATAGCACTTTTATATTTTCTCAGTTATTGTATTGTCTGTGACCCGACGGCATATTCGGGTATTTTACTTTTTACATTGTTTTGTACTCTTTTACATCATTGGAACTTGTATGTATTGCTCATCATTTTTGGATGTAGTATTGTTGGTTGAATGGTTTCATATTTAGTTTTAATTGGTGTTAAATAAAATGTTTTAATTTTTTGACACACTCTTTTTGTAGTAATGGGTAGTTATCCATGTTGATAATTAGGATCGTCAGTTGATGCATAGAATGATCCACTTGAGATTCTTGATTATTTTAGTATAGGGCTGGCCACCCGTTATTATTTTAAGCTAGTTGTCACAATATATTTATTAAACAAGCCACATTAACCAAAAACCATTTATTAAGCTCAACTACTCACTGTCCTAACTACTTCTGGTCAAAGAAATAAATAGCTTTAATTTGGCATATAAAACAGTATTATTTGTTCCTTTCTTAACCATTGCATCTCAAATAAAAAGTAGATTATGATTATCCCAACAGAAAAGTTGCGAGCTACTCTAGAAAAGGATGAAAGAAACAAAACAAAAATTAAGAAAAATTGAGGAAACTTTTTCCTTATATGAAACTGCCTTTGATGATTTTCAAACATATATGAGGGAAGACTACTCTCGAATTCCTCCCAATTACATATATTTATTTGATGTGGATGAGGACCGTCCTCAAACACATGAAGACCTCATGTCTTTCTATACACATGAGGTTATAATGAAAATTGGCCAGCGAAAGGAGAAGAAGGCTTACCATAAAGGCCTTGTAGCTGTCATGGAAGAACAAATTCGAGTCTGCTCGAATTTAATTGACTCTCTTCCTGACATCACAGATGCCTTTAATAGCTTTCCCAACTAACAATCTTCTTTATTTTTTTTCACCTTTTGTTATGTCAAAATTGTACTTTTTATATTTTAATAAACATTTTATTTCTTTCATGCACGTCTTTTGACTTTTATCATACACTAAAACCTACATAATATAGTGCTATCTCGAACTATGATTCAGACATAGAGTGTAAAAATGTAAAATACATGCAAATTTAATAAAGTGCATGTGAACATTAGGAAAAATGATCACATGTATTTTAGTAAAAACGCGTATACTTTGCTGAACTGCTACAAAAAAAAATATAACTAAACAGTAAACAATAATATTACATTCATTTATTCTAAAAAAATGAGTTATTAAATAATTTATTCAATCAAAAAATTAAAAGGAATTATTCAACAATCGTACTTAAGAGTGCAAAGTTTAAAGTACACGCAAAGTTAATAAAGTACACGTAAACTTTAGGAAAATTGATCTACTTTCTAAATAATACGTGTATTTTGTTGAACTGCCATACAAAAAAAATTAAAACATGAGACTAAAACCTAAACACTAAAATTACATTCATTTTATTCAAAATAATGTGTTATTAAATAATTTATTCAACCGAATGGTTACACTGAATGAATTCAACAATTTTAAACGTAATTAAATGGATTCTTTACATGTAGACCTGTAATGACCAATTTTAAACGTAATAAAATGGGTTCTTTACATCCGGACCATAATACAGGTAGGAGTGTGAGAATATGAGTGACCTGTTCATTTCATATTGAAAAATAATATAATAGAAGCAAAATATTTTAAAAAATTAATAATAGAAATTATAATGTCAAAATTGAATAAAATAAATCTAAAGTAAATGCAATAATACATAAATAAAAGTGAAAAATAGAAATTATAAGTTATACAATACATAAAGTACACACATGTTTTTATAAAGTACACGCACATTGTAATGACCAAAAGCATTAAAGTACACGTATATTTCATAAAGTACACGCATTTGAAATAGATTTTGTTCATTACAGTATGTGTGTAAAAATATGCGTGTACTTTGTGTTGATTCAATTTCCAAACAAATAATAAAGAAATGAACACTATTAATAAAATCGCAATAATTTATTCAAATGTGAATGTGTGACAACCCGCCTAATAAGAGATCGGACGATCACTCTTATATCAAATTTTAACAGGAGTCTCATATGGATCATTCTTAGCATCACTGTCGAAAATCCATTTAATTACTAATAACCTATTAGGCTGGCATCAAAAACTTTTACTTAACTACTCTTTTTAAACAATTAAAAATAAAACATCCACACAGTTTATGCGTAAATGAAACTGAAAGGAAAATGAAATGTAATAAAATAACCGAACACTCGGTTCAAATTATACAACCATATCGAATGAGGTTCTAAAAGAATAAATAAATGCAATTGGACCATTGGCCCGAGTATTTATACAGTACCTCCTATCTAAATTACAAGGATAGAAGCGTCTATCGAGAACCTGCATGCATCCACAGCTGCTGCAGCAGACGTCTGACTCGAAGGAAGTGTCATCCAGGCGTCCCTGTGTCTGGACACCTATATATATATAATATATAGCAAGAGAGGAAAAGTAGATAAACGGGTAAAAGCCCGAGTTTGAAAAATATTTAGCAAGTGCATAAATGATTTATTATTTTGAAAAAGGTTTTATCTCATATTTAAGTTTGGTATCGCACTCCCATAAGAGACTCCTCACCTCTCTTCTAACAGTACACTCCTAACGCATCCCTCTAAACATCCTAGTCAAGCCATCCTGCTAAACTAGTCTATCACCCAAGTACTATCTACCCTAGATAGTCCAAGTGCTAAGGGATAAACTTCCCTCCATTCTCAACACTGCACTAAGTTCGTGAGTGGGGTGTCTCGCGAAGCGAAATCCAAACAAGGAACCCCCCCCCCCCCCCGATACACTACTACTTGGCAGGGTTAATGGTAGAGATCCATTAGGCCCATAGCACAAAACAAATGTATAAATACATACATATATATATATATACATCTTACAATATACATCCGGATAATATCTCCCGGAGTGAGGATTGCCAATTCAATTTCATCTTTATAATACACATCCGGATCTAACTCCCGGACTGAGGATTCATATACAAAGTATTTATCAATACTTATCATTTTATCTCAAAACTTTCCATTTCCCTTCTCATATCCAGGAAATGTATTTAAAAGCCAACTCATTAGCATGAATTGCTTTAACATATCGTATACTTTTTATTTAAAAGCCAGTTTTATTATCGTAAAAATTCTTTTCCATTTTAAAACATCCCATTTCCCTTCCTATATCCAGGAAATGTAATTAAAAGACATTTTTATTATCATAAAAATGCTTTTACCATATCATATGCTTCCACTTCCCTTCTTCCATCCGGGAAGTGTTACCGAAGCCAACCATTTATCCCATTTCCCTTCTTCCATCCGGGAAATGCATTTAAAGCCAATTTATTACCATAAATTGCTTTAACATATCTAAGACCGCCCCTCCGGGTTTCCCTACTGGACGCGCCCCTAAATGGCTATCATCTTCCAGGAGCTATCAAACAAGACAACCTGGGAACCTAACACATCGTCGAGAAGCGGCCATATGCCTGCGGGATAGTTATGACCACACCCAGAATCACTTAACCAGCGCAGAAAAATATAATCGCTCATATGGCAATAGGACTATATCCACCCTGCATTCATTAGCCAGGGGGCTTCACCATACGCACGCAACTTCCCTTATGATAGCGATTTAGAGAGGTGTGTATCCATAAATTATCATTTATGAAAATCATTTCTTTTTCATTTTGAAAATATTCATATTTACATTTTCAAAATCATTTACATCATATCATATATATATACTTTAATTACGTAGTATATACATACCATATATTCCTCCCCGAATATTTATAAACGGACATATTAGCCAATTACATCTAGCGATGACCAATAATCCCAAAGATTCTCTCAAAGAATCATAATCATGCATTTATATAAGCATGATACTAAACCCAAAGTACTTTCTTACTTTGATTCTAATAAATACCTAATTCTCATTTAAGGACTTATACATAAACCCGAATGTCTCTTTTCCCCAAAACATTAATTAACTCCATCCCCCGGGTCTAACTCTAAATTAATTTGAGGTTTACTTATCCTCAATTCATCATCTAGGAGTCCTAACATCCCATTTAGAAACTCCTATAATAATCTCCAAAATCATAATTTAAGTCTCCCGAAACTTAAAAGGAGAAAACCTCAAAAAATTGCCAGGACCGAATCGATTTGGCCTGTCCGAATCAATTCACTGGCCACCGAATCGATTCGAAATGGTTCTACTTTCAAACTGTCTCTTACAGAATCAATTCGGCTTGTCCGAAAATCCCAAATTTGCCTAGGGTTTTATATAACCCAAAATTTAATCCAATCACCATTTAATTTATAACTCGGATTTATTCCTATAAACCCAAAGTTTTTATATCTCCTCAAGTCCTTTAGATGTCCTAACACTTTATTTGAGAACCCCTAATATTTATCTCCAAATAATTTTAGCCTTAATTTGTGACTAACTATTTTGATCTCGGACAGCTTTTCGTAGAAAAATCACTATAAATCCAAAAAAAATCAGAAAAATACGCAATCGGCGCCCACGCGACCGCGTCGAAAAGATATACAAATTTAATTTTTTGACCAAGAGCCACATCGATTCGCCCTGGACGAATCGATTCAGTTAACATGCAGGTCTCACTATTCATCGTCTTCTCCGAGACGGTTTCGGCCACTAAAGCTTCTCCCAAACTTTTATCGCCTCACCCAATGTCCTACAACCTCAACCAACTACAAATACACATATATTAAGGGTTCTAAACATCCTAGAACCCTAAACCACCAATTTATTTCGATTAATTTCTAAGTTTCTCCAATTATGAAATTATAGGGGTTTTTTCGTTTTAACTCCCGAAAACCCGTTTTATCCACGAAAACCCAACCCAAAATCTTTAGAGTTTGTTAATACCAAACTATGGTATGAGATTTATGTAAAAAGTAAATAAAGCAAGTAAACACTTGCCTCGTGGATACAATCCGACGATCCCGAGTCGAGTCCGGCGGAGTTTGGCCCGATTTCTCCTTTTTCTCCTCTCCTTCTTCCTTCCTCTCTCTATTTTCTTTCTTTTCTTTCTCTTTTCTCCCTCTTTCCCTATTTATATAGAAAGAAAAAGGGTTTTAACCCTTAAAACCCCAAAACGACTCGTTTACTCAATTACGAGCTCGTTTAACTCTAAAATTCCTCGAAACTAAATTTCGACAATCGGACACTCTTTTTCGACTATCTCGGACATTCCGAGACTCCCGACGCAGTCGAAATTTCCATCCGAGGCACTTGACCGCAAATCACTATTATAACCCATAATAATTAAAAGCGGTATTCCCATTAAAATCTTACCTCTTTTGTCTCTTTACTCCACGACGACATATTATTAAAAATACCTCGACATATTAAATCCCAAAAATAATCATAACATCCATAGAAAATCATCTAATCCTCAAAAATCCCAAAAATCACTATTTCGAGAACTTCTCAAAATTGCCAATTTATATCCAATTATGGAATTTAATCGTCTCCAAAAGGACGGGTTGTTACATACTCCCCCCCTTACAACGGAATTTCATCCTCGAAATTCAGATACAACCTACACCGCCAATCCTAGGATCGCTCCAATTCCTAATACCTCAAAGGGAACGATACTAACCCAATGGTTCCCAGTCACATATCATACGGCTACCACGGTCGTAAAGTGACTCCAATAGCGTCACATTGCACTCATCGTTTCTAGTGCCTCCCGGCATAAACTTCAACTTTTTATACTACGCCCATTCTATTTCAGGCGGTATATAAAACTCACTGTTGATACCAAAATTAATGTGCTGATGTGGACGAAGAAGATGAAGACACGTGTCAATCTACATGGCACAATAGCAGCGAGGAAGATCATTTCCCGACCAGCCATGCTTCTTTCCGAGCAACGAGAATACGCCGAGGAACTCTATCATACCGAGGAACTCTATAGCACCGAGGTACTCTAATGTTCCGAGAAACTCTTGATCAACAAGCAACTAAGGCGGTCCGAACTGCATCTCGGCCGTATCATTAATTACCAGACAGACAACTGTTCAACTATTCATTATATTCTTGACGCACACGCTGCATTAAATGTATTACCCTTTCATATGTATATCATTTAATGTATTGGACCTTTCATGTACAGCCTAAAGGCTATAAATACCATGTATCATCCTCATTCAAGGGGACCGGAATTTCTGGATAGAACTTGTAATCAAGAATTCCACAAACACTCAGCAATAACATAACAGTGGACGTAGGCTTTATTCCTAGACGAACCACTTTAAAAATATTTGTCTTATTTATTTATCTGTGATTGAATAATTAGAGCGATCTAGTTTTTTACATCAACACTCACTAAGGTTGCCCATACACCTTTCTAACCTGTGCACATCTTCACATCCGTCGTGAACGTCTGACACGTAACACTCTCTCCCAATAAGGGTCTCCTTTCCTCGGTGTAATACTCACACATGGGTCCTCTCAACCCGCAAAATTCAATTCTCCTAACCTCGGCGCCACTAAGCCTATCGAATTTATATCCTAACAATGCTACGGTCTATGCGTTACCCTACCTACACAAGACGAGTACAACGTACAATCCTAAGTATATCCCTAGTGCCCAAGGCCTTTCTCAACTCCTGACATTTTCTTGGTTTCATGCGTGGGACGTCTCGCAAAAGCAAAATCCAAATCCAAACAAGGAACTCTCCCGTTACACTACTCCCTCGCGTTGTCGGTCATCGAGATATAGCGACCTAAGGCACACCAGCGGGATGTCCTACATCCTACCCCACTAACCTACGAACGCATTCTACTATTCTATCCTTCCGCCCATACGAAAGGAAACCTAACTAACCGAAGTGCCAACTTTCTGTAAAGCACTACGAACATCATACCCAAACCATATTTCCTCAAAGTTTGCCTTTTTATCAAGGCATGGATATAATCCTCAAATCCAATTCTCTAAGTCCTACCTCACCCACCTACTTGTGGTGAGAGGACCACTTTAGTGCTTTTCCATGGCACAATATTTCCATAAGTATACCATCAACATATGGCTCATAGTTTATAGTGGTTCATCCACACTATAAGACTTTTCCACAAAACCAACATCCTTGCATCCTATAACATCTCTCCACTCCCGACGCCATTAAGATTCATGTGTGGAGCGTCTCGCAAAGCGAAATCCAAACAAGGAACCCCTCCACACACTCCTACTTAACTTTGTCGGTCATGGAGGTTCGTTATTTGAAACACGCAATCGGGATAACCCTATCCCCTCACTCAACAAAATGTGGTATGAACTCCCGACTCTATCTAGGAGCCACCCCACTAAGCGCATCGCACTACACCCAGTCTCTGCGCAATCAATAATGAGCTTAAACTCACAGCTCAACAATAATCCGGCGCACCTCAAATCATATCTATAAAGTCGCCACATATTCAAATCACGATAATGAAGCCTCTGCTCATCGAAGCTCCATCTACTCATAATAAAAAAGGCAAACTCAACCTGTATCCAGGTGAGACACCGCAACCACAACCCGTTCCATCCTGGAACTGCGGACACGGTAGTCTTGCCATCATTAGCCTGCTATCGCTCCGAACAACCAATAACATTATATACTCACCATATTACCATACTCGTATAGACATATAAAACGAGCATCCCAAACTATATATATACATCAACACCCGCCTTTATGGCGAATGAAGGAAAATAAAACTCCTCTATCGCGGAAAATACACAGACATACATTATATAATGTTATCGATACCGCCACAACTCAAATTACACACACGAGTCTAGGGCTAATGAAACACCGTGACTTTATCTAGTCACACTCAATATACCTCCTTCATTGAGGTAAAACTCATAATAACCACCTTACCCTGCTCCTTACAATCATCTTACTAGACCTAATAACTTCTTCGTTAGAAGGAAGTTCCACTACAAGCTTCAACCTTATAGCTCCAACTAAGCCCCACCTCCTACCGCCATCCAAGCCCCGCACACGATTCTCGAACGAGCGCGTAAAAGATTACTATAATCTTCTAACATGGCAGGAGAACAAGATCTCACAAGAGAAATCAACAATCCTAATCCTGAGGCTCTATAACAAAACGAGAGCAGCGCTGAAAGCGTAGTACGTCTGCACAGATTCCTAAGGACACTAGAACCTGATGCTCTAATACCATCTGTGACAACCTGCCTAATAAGATACCGGGCGATCACTCCTATATCAAATTTTAACAGGAGTCTCATATGGGTCATTCTTAGCATCAGTGTCGAAATCCATTTAATTACTAATAACCTATTAGGCTGACGTCAAAAACTTTTACTTAACTACTCTTTTTAAAAAATTAAAAATAAAACTTCCATACAGTTTATGCGTAAATAAAACTTAAAGGAAAATGAAATGAAATAAAATAACCGAACACTCGGTTCAAATTATACAACCATATCGAATGAGGTGCTAAAAGAATAAATAAATTCAATTGGACCATTGGCCCGAGTATTTATACAGTACCTCCTATCTAAATTACAAGGATTGAAGCTTCTATCGAGAACCTGCACGCATCCACAGCTGCTGCAGCACACGTCTGACTCGAAGGAAGTGTCATCCAGGCGTCCCTGTGTCTGGACACCTATATATATATAATATATAGCAAGAGAGGAAAAGTAGATAAACGGGTCAGAGCCCGAGTTTGAAAAATATTTAGCAAGTGCATAAATGCCTTATTATTTTGAAAAAGGTTTTATCTCATATTTAAGTTTGGTATCGCACTCTCATGAGAGACTCCTCACCTCTCTTCTAACAGTGCATTCCTAACGCATCCCTCTAAACATCCTAGTCAAGCTACCCTGATAAACAAGTCTATCACCCAACTACTATCTACCCTAGATAGTCCAAGTGCTAAGGGCTAAACTTTCCTCCATTCTCAATAGTGCACTAAGTTCGTGCATGGGGTGTTTCACGAAGCGAAATCCAAACAAGGAACCCCCCAATACACTACTACTTGGCAGGGTTAATGGTAGATATCCATTAGGCCCATAGCACAAAACAAATGTATATATATATACATTCGGATAATATCTCCCGGAGTGAGGATTACCAATTCAATTTCATCTTTATAATACACATCCGGATCTAATTCCTGGACTGAGGATTCATATACAAAGTATGTATCATTACTTATCATTTTATCTCAAAACTTTCCATTTCCCTTCTCATATTAAGGAAATGTATTTAAAAGCCAACTCATTAGCATGAATTGCTTTAACATATCGTATACTTTTTTTTTTAAAAGCCAGTTTTATTATCATAAAGATGCTTTTCCATTTTAAAACATCCCATTTACCTTCCCGTATCCAGAAAATGTAATTAAAAGACATTTTTATTATCATAAAAATGCTTTTACCATATCATATGCTTCCACTTCCCTTCTTCCATCCAGGAAGTGTTACCGAAGCCAACCATTTATCCCATTTCCCTTCTTCCATCCGGGAAATGTATTTAAAGAGAATTTATTATCATAAATTGCTTTAACATATCTAAGATCGCCCCTCCAGGTTTCCCCACTGGACGCGCCCCTAAATGGCTATCATCTTCCAAGGCCTATCAAACAAGACAACCTGGGAACCTAACACATCGTCGGGAAGCGGCCATATGCCTGCGGGATAGTCATGACCACACCCAGAATCACCTAACCAGCGCAGAAAAATATAATCGCTCATATGGCCTATAGGACTATATCCACCTTGCATTCATTAGCCAGGGGATTAACCATACGCACGCAACTTCCCTTATGATAGCGATTTAGAGAGGTGTGTATCCATAAATTATCATTTATGAAAATAATTTCTTTTTCATTTTGAAAATATTCATATTTACATTTTCAAAATCATTTACATCATATCATATGTATATACTTTAATTACGTAATATATACATACCATATATTCCTCCCCGAATATATATAAATGGCCATATTAGCCAATTACATCTAGCGATGACCAATAATCCCAAAGAATCATAATCATGCATTCATATAAGCATGATACTAAACCCAAAGTACTTTCTTACTTTGATTCTAATAAATACCTTATTCTCATTTAAGGACTTATACATAAACCCGAATGTCTCTTTTCCCCAAAACATTAATTAACTCCATCCCCCGGATGTTACTCTAAATTAATTCGAGGTTTACTTATCCTGAATTCATCATCTAGGAGTCCTAACATCCCATTTAGAAACTCCTATAATAATCTCCAAAATCATAATTTAAGTCTCCCGAAACTTAAAAGGAGAAAACCTCAAAATTTTTCCAGGACCTAATCGATTCGGCCTAACCGAATCTATTCGAAATGGTTCTACTTTCAAATTGTCTCTTACCGAATCGATTCGGCTTGTCCGAAAATCCCAAATTTGCCTAGGGTTTTATATAACCCAAAATTTAATCGAATCACCATTTAATTTATAACTCGGATTTATTCCTACAAACCCAAAGTTTTTATATCTCCTCAAGCCCTTTAGAGGTCCTAACACTTTATTTGAGAACCCCTAATATTTATCTCCAAATAATTTTAGCCTTAATTTGTGACTAACTATTTCGATCTCGGACAGCTTTTCGTAGAAAAATCACTATAGATCCAAAAAAAATCAGAAAAATACGCGATCGGGGCCCACGTGACCGCGTCGAAAAGATCTACAAATTTCATTTTTTGACCAAGTGCCGAATCGATTCGTCCTGGCCGAATCGATTCGGTTAACACGCAGGTCTCACTATTGATCGTCTTCTCCGAGACGATTTCGGCCATTAAAGCTTCTCCCAAGCTTTTATCGCCTCACCCAACGTCCTACAACCTCAACCAACTACAAATACACATATATTAAGGGTTATAAACATCCTAGAACCTTAAACCACCAATTTATTTTGATTAATTTCTAAGTTTCTCCAATTATGAAATTATAGGGGTTTATTCGTTTTAACTCCCAAAAACCCGTTTTATCCATGGAAACCCAACCCAAAATCTTTAGGGTTTGTTAATACCAAACCAAGGTATGAGATTTATGCAAAAAGTAAATAATGCAAGTAAACACTTGCCTCGTGGATACAATCCGACGATCCCGAGTCGAGTCCGGCGGAGTTTGGCCCGATTTCTCCTTTTTCTCCTCTCCTTCTTCCTTCCTCTTTCTTCTCTCTCTTTTCTTTCTTTTCTTTCTTTTCTTTCTCTTTTCTCCCTCTCTCCCTCTTTATATAGAAAGAAAAAGGGTTTTAACCCTTAAACCCCCAAAACGACTCGTTTACTCAATTACGAGCCCGTTTAACTCTAAAATTCCCCGAAACTAAATTTCGACAATCGAACATTCTTTTTTCGACTATCTCGGACATTCCGAGACTCCCGGCGCAGTCAAAATTTCCATTCGAGGCACTTGACCGCCAATCACTATTCTAACCCATAATAATTAAAAGCGGTATTCCCATTAAAATCTTACCTCTTTTGTCTCTTTACTCCACGACGACATATTATTAAAAATACCTCGACATATTAAATCCCAAAAATAATCATAACATTCATAGAAAATCATCTAATCCTCAAAAATCCCAAAAAATCACTATTTCGAGAAATTCTCTAAATTGTCAATTTATATCCAATTATGGAATTTAATCGTCTCCAAAATGATGGGTTGTTACAGAATGCTCATTGATTTTATTTAAAACTACTGTTACAATAAATGAATTGAACAATATTAAGAGGAATCAAATAAGTTCTTTACACGTGGACCTGTAATGACCCGTTTAATGCCACTGGCGCGAACCATAATACATGTAGAAATGTGAGAATATGAGTGATGTGTTCATTAAATATTGAAAAATAATATAATAGAAGCAAAACCTTTAAAAAATTAATAATAGAAATTATAATGTCAAAAATTAATAAAATAAAACTAAACTAAATGCACTGATACATAAATAAAAGTGACAAATAAATATTATAAATTATACAATATAAAGTACACACGTATTTTTATAAAGTACACGCACATTGTACTGACCAAAATCTTTTTCTAAATGCGTGCACTTTATATATTATACATGCACAGCATAAAGTACACGCATATTTCATAAAGTACACACATTTATAAAATGGTTTTGGTCATTATAATGTGTGTAATGCACAAAGCATGCATGTACTTTGTGTTCATCCCATTCCCAAATGTCAAAAATGAATATAATAAATCTAAATTTAATGCAATAATACATAAATAAAAGTGACAAATAGAAATTATAAGTTATAAAATATATAAAGTACACGCATATTTTTATAAAGTACATGCACATTGTACAGACCAAAACCATTTTCTAAATGCATGTACTTTATATATTATGAGTGTACTTCATAAAGTACACACGTTTAAAAAATAGTTTTGGTCGTTACAATGTGCGTGTACTGTACAAAAATATGCGTATACTTTGTGTTGATCCTATTCCCAAAGAAATAATAAAGAAATGAACATCCAACAATAAAATTACAATAATTTGTTGATATGTGAATGTCCATTTGATTTTATTTAAAACTACTTTTAAAATGAATGAACTAAACAATATTAAGAGGAATCAAATTGGTTCTTTACACGTGAACCTATAATGAGCCGTTTTACTACACCTAGAGCAAGTAAGTTCTCTTATTATAACCTCACCATGTCGGTCTCTTTGTTAATGGAGGAAGGATTGTTGGATTTTTAGGTAATGGAATATTTAGGGACATGAAATCAGGAAAATGAACTATAGGTGATGGGTAGGATTTTTTGTAGAATACAAATCTTATAATAATCCTCAATATGATCAGAAATACTTCCACTTGTCTTCCGTATGACGGAAACAACATGAGAACATGGAAAGCATCGTAGTTGCCAACTCTTACAAGAGCAAATTTCTTGTTCTAATCCAGTCGTATCCCGCATATCTGAATGAACTTCGAATACATGTTTACTTGAGTGGCTAATATTCCAATGTCTACTTTTTTTCCAATTTTCAGTCAGTAATTTATCAAAAATAGGACACAACTCCTTTGACCATATTTCAAATTCAACAAGTTTGTTTGCATTGAAATTCATAATCTTGATCCTTATTTTGTCCATCATATTAATTATCGATAACACTTGATGCCATGTCACCATAACGTTTCCCAATGAAATATGCATAAGACCAATTCTCCGGAGGCAAATTACAAATAAAATCAGTGACAACAACTCCACCTTCCTTGTTCAGGGCATCAATGTTCTTCTGAAATTCATCAACTGTTATAGCATATGCACAACGCATGAAATCTTGAACGAGATTATTTCGGAAGTTCCCTCTCCCCCATATTTTTTTCTTTATATTTCCCTGTAAATGATGTATATAGTAGGAATGTTCAGACATTGAAAAACCCTTAGAAACACCTTGAATTCATGATGAGCTATTGCATCATGCAAATTAATGGGAAACCATATCCAATTATCCTCCGTCTCTGAATTAATAATTACATATGCAAGAGGATAAAGGCCTGAAATTATAATGATATATATCAATGCATACAAACTCTATGATGAACTCCAAAAATGGTGCCGCTGGCATGGACCAATAAGCTATACAAGTGAAATAAATATATTTGTGCTGATAGGATGCATAAATGTAAAGTATAAACATATTATGCTTGTACCTAAATATATATGGGTATAATTTATTATTTCATTTGACCATACCAAATACAAAATCACAAAGTACACACAAAACATTACAAAGTACACAAAATGTAAACAGGATTTCATGTGTACTTTGCACTGTTGTCCCAAAACAAACAAGGAATCCTAAATTACACGCACAACATTACAAAGTACACGTGACACAGCATAGAAATTCACGTATACTCTTTTATCTGATGCGTGTAATTTGGGATTATATGCAAATAACAAAAACATACCTCAAAGTACACGCATAATAAAAAAGGTACACGCATATATTCACGTGTACTTTATAAATGTCACGCGTTTACTTTATATTATGTTGAAAGAACATACAAAGGATTCCAAAATAAAGGCATAATATTATAAAGTAAACTTCAATGCTTCATATTTACCATTGTTCCCATTCCTTGTTGTTTTCGACTAAATCGTTCCATGGTATCTGCTCTTCAAAAAGTCACCATCAAGAAACAAAATAGGCCTACAGTACTGAAATCCATCAATAGGTCCTGCAAACATTATACTATAATAGAAGTTCCTTATAATGATTTATTAATGCATAGGATACTTTCTCATCACCATGCAACTCAGCAGTAGCCATCTCTTTGCCACGCCATGCATGATGATAACCTATATCAAGACTATAACTCTTTTTCATATCTTTAACTATATCAATTCGTCTCAGCAATGGTTTATCCCTTAGCTCATCACCAAGCAATGTCGAAACTAATTTAGAGTCCATCGTTCTGCTTGATGGACTACGATATACACCCCTACAAGTATACTCATTGTTCAGACTTCTTATATAAAAGTAACCATTTACTTTTGGTAATGAAGCATGAACTTGCCACATGCAATTCTCTACTCCTCTTAGAACACTTTTCTGTCACCCAAGTTTTATTATTCTTCAAATACATATACTTGAAACCAACCTCAATAACATACTTTCGTAACTTATCACGAAACTCAGCCACACCTCCTTTAAAACACTGCTCTTCATGACTAATATATGTATGCTAATCATTGGAGAGATAAAATTTTAACTTACTCGGCTCCACACATCCAATATAAACATCATTTTCAACTCCACTACAAATATCAATCGCTGTGGATGATAATATATAGTCTACCCTTTCTCTACTTCTACCACTACATTCAACCCTCTCACAACTTGTATAACTGCGATCAACCATTTCACGAATTTTATATGTGCATTCAACCATTTTGTGAATTGTACTAGTCACCAAAGCTGTTGAATCAAAGACATATATCCAAATAAAATCATCTTTGAGACTAATTTGAGACCACAAGATATAGCGAGCATCTTTATAACAAACCAACATGAATCGACTTTCATCACCAAAGCCATACTTCAATAAAAAATATCTATCTTTCAGATCGATAAACCCATACATAACTTATTGCATATGAAATCTAATGATCTGTTTTCAGAAATTTCAATGGAAGCCATATTATCCAAATAACACCGGGCAATCCGAAAACTTGTTATTATTACCTGCATTAAATTAAAATAGAAAAATGGTTTTATTAAAGCTCAAGTTTAATTAATGCCGCTGGCGCGGACCAACAAACACATGACTACTCTATTAAGCATGAGTCAACAGTAACAACATAAATTCACATTAACATTAGAAGAATTAATGTAAAAAAATAAATGAGAATTAATCATTACAAAATCACGTGTACTTTAGATCAAATTGCGTTTACTTTACTATAATTTTTTGCTCATGTATATATAAAGTACTTTACTATTGTAAAACATCAAGATTGGTTAATGTCGCTGGTGCGGAACCACAAACACATGCCCATCTAATACATGACAAGTTTATTAAGTAATGAGTCAAAAGTAACAAAGTAAACACACATTAACATTATGTAAAATTAATGTCAAAAGAAAAAATCTTAATTAATCAAGTTCAACATTCACGTGTACTTTATATCAAATTATGTGTACTTTATTGCAATGATCCTTTCATGTATATACATGAACATCATGTATATACAAAAACTACACACACCCATGAACACACAATCAAAACATATACATACACAACCTGTTACGAAATCAAAACACAAAGTCAAAATATATTCATATAAAATTAAAATAAATTTATAAAAAAACAATCAAATAATCCATTCAATATTCGAGTCAATTAATCAAATAATTGTAATTTTGTAAATCATGTGCTGAATTAACTTGAATATCGAATGAATGATTTAATTGTGTAAATTCAGCACATGATTTACACAATTACAATGATTTGATTAATTGAAAACCAAAATATCAACTTATTTTAACTGATCGACATGCAAAACTTTTTTTCATAACAGGTATAAAGTTACAAGTAATCGAATTAATGCAAAGTAAACATATCAACCTATTTTAATTGATCGACATGCAAAATATTTCTTCATAACAGGTATAAACTTACAAACGGTCAAATTTATGCAAAGGATAATCTAGGTTAAACAAAGCGAAAAGAATTGATTTCTTCGAACAAAATGATAACTTCTTTCTTTGAGAGAACAAAGTTGGTTGAATAGAAGTGAACAGAAATAATAAGATCCTAAGTTATTGGAGAGAACGAAGCTATTTGACAGAAGCGGAATGAAGAAAGAGAAAATCCTAGCTTATTGGAAATGCGGCCAATCGCTGATTAAGTCAATGATAATTAAATGAATGAAAAGTCGTAAAAAAATATTTATTTGGACCTAATCATTTAAAATTTGTTCAACCCGGTTAAAACGTCCAAAATGTCCAGTCAAGGGACTAGACCGTAAAAACCTATATTTTAAATTAATGTATTTAGTTGGATTTAAATTCAATATTATCGTATCAAGAGATAAAATATAATCATTAGACACTATTGTATACATTTTATGTTCATATACTTATATAAGTGAATTAACCCCCCCACCCCTTATCTTCTCTAGCATCATCTAAAAAAGTGTTAGAGCACGGATTAAACCGAAAAAGAGAAATTTAAGGTAGAAAAGTACACAAATTTTGGTAGATATCCTTAGTGGAGTGATGACCTCCTTAGAAGTATTGTATTAAGTTTCAGGAGCATCACCTTCGGCAAAATCCATAACTTATGTTTATTTACGGCTTCCCATTCTCTCTATTAACCGAAAAAAATATATCATTCATCCCAAAACTATATAGAAGAGATACGGAAGAATAAAAGATAAAAATTCAAACACAATCCCATGACTCTCTCTATCTCTCTAAACACACTTGCAAATCTACATACCCCTCTCTAAACTTCCCATAAAAAATACAAACAACCAACAACCAAGCAAAAAAAATTATATCCGCAAATCCATATCGACAAAAAAATTATATTCGCAAAAAAAAAATATCTGCAAAAAAAATATCTGCAAATAGGTTCAAATTGGTTACCACATATTTGATTACCTCCAGTTATATTTGAGGTAAAATATGAAGTTTATCCGTATTTTGTTTGTGTTTATGAGATACTCTTACAACTGTTGGGTTTAGTGGGGAGAAAAATGGAATGTCATAGAGCCAAATGAAAGATTATAAGAAGGTCTTGAATCATTTGAGAAGGGATGGACCTTTACCTTGAGCTTTGTGTTTTTATTGAAAAGTAAAATCTTGAGGTTTGCGCTTTTATTGGGAAGTTAGTACAAATGGCAGAATTGTTTTTGTCCTTGTGACATAATTTTCATGTTTCAATAAAAAAGATAATGGAGAAGAAGAGCCAGTTGTGTTTTGTGAGAGAAAATGACCATGATTTTGCTTTTAAAGCTTAGTGCCCACGTGGCCAACTTGAAAAAAATATTAGCATTAAATATGTGTCAAGCATTTTATAATATTATAAAGATTCTCGGGACACACCTTTTGAGCAAAACTATGAGTCCATTTGATATCATGGTCTAACAAAATTAATCATGTCAAATTATGCATGACAAAATTTGTCTCACTTACCACAAAGAAAATTTTTCGACGACAAATCATGAAAATGTGCATTGATTTGTGGTACATTAGAAATAGTTGGAAAAGTTCTCATGAAAAATGAAACCTATTAAACATATAAAAAGATGATAAATCCTAAAGATTCCCTATTTGGCATGGATTTTTTTATCTAGCTATTAAGGCATTTTCTACGCCATAACAATATCTATCCATAGTACAAAACTACTTCCATTATCTATTACAAGTAGCTTAAGTGAGGCTCTATATAATTATTTTTTGGACTAATAGTAAAATCCAACATAGAATAATTAAGAAAACCCTTAATAATTAAAATTTGGTGTGAGATTAAAAAACTATTGGAATCTATATTCAGGGTTAATTTTTCATTTATCTCTTATTTTATTTTTTTCTATAAAAAATAAAAAATGATCATCTTTCAAATAGGTAATTCCATTGTCCCCAAAATTTTCACAATTTTGCATTTAAGCTTGCAAAATTTTAGAGTGAAAAATTTTCACATTGTGAAATTTAAATTTCACTAAGCCCAATTTCAAAATGTGAATTGTTACAATGAGAAATGGCACAAAAGAATGACCTTTTCCCTAGAGTCGGTACTTTGGGGAGGGCGAACAATTATGGTGTGACTAGGGAAAACCGACCAGAAAAAACTACCCGGTAGTGATGGAGTTGAGAGTGACATGTTCCTTTTCTAATTTTGTTGGTAGATGAGATTTCCATAGTGGGGTTATTGGTGGCGATGAAGATGTGGTCGGAGAATACGCGCCCAAAAGAGTCTTCGGGTATAATGGTGGTGTTTCTAGAGAAGTTTCTCTCGTAATGGTGTGTGATAACCCTTATTTTCCATGCATAAGGTCATTAGTGCCGTGAATGGTAAATAAAAGTTGTCGAGCAGTAAAATATAATTTTAAGTATGCATGAATCAGATAAATGATAAATATGATAACATGAGATATATATACATGAGATAAACTCCACCCAACTACTAAACTAAATAAGTGTATCAAAACTACCATCATAATATCTCCAAACCAACTCTAATATAAAATTGAAATATAAATAATAATTGGGTGCGACAAACTACCGAAACATAATCTCTAAAAATAGAAACTAATTGAAATGAGTAAATTAATAAAGAGGAGCATAACCCCCAACACCTACATACACAGGATGAATGATTCGATAGATAAGGGAGTTAAGTCTGCAATGAATCAAATACTGAATCGTTCGACATTAAAGGCTTTCAACATAAGTAGTGTCATTCCCCAACAAAAACTATTCTACATGATCTGAAATAGGGAACCGATACCATAATAATGAAATGATGACATCTTAAAGTGTCTTAATTAGGTGATTACCCCAACCCAATATAAGTATGTTGTCTTCACTGATTTAAAGAATTTTAGAATTATTAACTTATTCTAGCTTCATTATAAGTTAGTTAACTTCAATATGCATATGAAATTAATTCTATCTATGTCAATTATAAATTTCACATATAATATCTATGCCATGCTAATAGACCTTATAACAGTTGAGCATCCTAATAGCCCAAGTGAGAAGTGATTAGAAAAGGGAAATCTCTATGCTTATAGTCTTGCCAACAAGTTCCGTGAAGATTTTTTAGGATCTAATGTAAATTTAGTTTTTAAAATACAGTTAATTATGTGTTTTTGTATTAAATATTTGTGAAAAGGATTTTTTCTTATTTCGTTTCCCCTATTTTTGTATGTGTACAATTTCAATTTATAATATGGGTTGCAATTTTTCAACCACTCCATGTATGTTTTACATTATTAAATTTAATAAATTATTTGTTTTGGTAATAAAAGAAAAATAATTATTACAATTTACGATATATTTCCCCGGATGCACATTTTGAGACACACTAAGGGTTCAATTGATATTATGGGGTGAGAAAATTAATCATGTCAAATTTTGTAAGCGCATGAACACGCCCGACAAGGATGGTCACAAACAAAAATTATATTTTTGTATTTTTATCAATTTAATGTCCCAAACATACAAAATCGATTTTAATTAAGTATTGATCTTTGCTTAAATTAAGTGTGCATGCAAATATGTTCTCTAAATAATTAATAGCAAGTACCAAACAAAACATGCAAACAAACACGAAAGATGAGGAAGAATCCTTTTATACGGTAAAAACCTTTTAATCAGCAGTTTAAAAAATTTTACAAGACTATCGACTTACAGACTACTTGATACCCCAAAAGTATAACGTGAAGTGTCTTTGCAGAACTTCTAAAGAATACTACCTAGATCCAGAGCAGTTCACATGTGGTAATCCACCCTTGGTAACCACCGATCAACCTTCTTACTTCTTTATCCGTGATCCTTTCGGGTCACAAGTTCATCCGTAGAGAATTCTCTCCATAAAGATGCATGCAAGATACGAAACTTCTAGGGTTTCAAAAAGATTCACAAAAAATATTTGGGGATGTAAAGTTGTGAATCAAAAGTATTTTGGTAACACGAAACATAAAAAATTTTGCAATAGATATACACGAAACGTTTTGAAAAAAGTCTTATGAAAATTGAAGTCAAAATAGGTATTTATAGATATGATCCAAAATTCGAGGCGGCGACTCGTTCGAACGAAAATCACTATCGTTCAAGTGAGAAAAACATGTCATTTGAATGAGAACAGTAGTTCATTCAAATGAAAAGGCATTGTCGTTCGATGTGTACATCTAACGAGAATCTAATGAGAAGTCCTTGTAATACAGTGCAACCTCATTTGATGTTCGTTCGAAGTAAAGTTCTAACAACCTTCAAACAAAATGGCAATTTCATTGGAATGAGGCCAATTTTTTTTACTTTTAAAACCACAACACCAAAATGGCCAAAGTGTCACTCTCCATCCGGCCAAGGTTGTCACGGTAAAAAATTGTCACAATAAAACACGCATTTATCGTCACGATCTTTAACCGTGACAACTGTTGTCACAATCTTATCATGGTCAAGGACCGTGACAAGCTGTGTTGTCACAAACGTGTCATGGTCAAAGTCCGTGACAACCTAAGAAATTTGTCATGGTATTTGACCGTGACATTTTTGTGAAAACTTTAAAAATATAAAACCTTATCCCTCTTATTTTTTCCTCTTTCCCTCGCTATTCTCTCTCTCTCTCTCTCTCTCTATCTATCTATCTATCTATCTCTCTCTATCTATCTATCTATCTATCTCTATCTCTATCTATCTTTCTATCGCTTTCTCTCTATAAAAATATGTGACTCCTCCTCTCTCCCCCCTTTCCCATCCGTCCATCTCATCTCTCCCGCCTCTCTCTGCGAATAGATACTATTCTCTCTCTCTCTCTCTCTCTCGTATGTGTTAGTGTGTGTTTCAGCGTGTGTGTTTTAGTGTATGTTTTAGCGTGTGTGCATAAATGTTTGTGTGTGTCTGTGTGGTTCAGTGTGTGTATGTATATATATATATAGAAATTGGTATTCTAAAATTAAAATTTGTATATTGAAATCTAGCCTCGATTTTTTTTATTAAAAATACATCCGAAATATAAATGTAAATAATTAAGAACTCCTAAAAGATTTATACCTTTATATGATGTCGAGGAGTCTTGAACTTTGAGATATCAGAGTGCGGTTCAACGTATCAGAGCGCGCCGGTTTGTAACGGGATATGCAAAATATGCCAAAGTGCAAATAAATACAAATAAAAAGCCTAAGCTAAAATATTTGCCCTTTCAAATCTCCGCCTTTGGCTATTTCGGTAACAAACTAACCGAAAATCAAATTACAAATACTACCCCTCTATGAAAAACACCTAATATCCTTCTCAAACACTAAAAATGGAATGGCAAAGAGAAACGTTGTCTTCAATCTCATCTTGTTCATCCCTTAGGCAACTGTGTCTTCATGCAGTGCAACAAGTTCTTCGTTTTCATACCTACACACATGAAACAAAGAAAATACCCGTGATGCATAAAGTTGGAAATGGAAAATAAAACTAGTGATGCTTATCCCTCATAAATCAAACTCTCTCCCTTAATTTGTTCTCCCCCTTTTTGTCTAAAATAGACAAAGGAGTAGATACATAAGCATGAATTTCAAAGCACCACATATAACAAAAGATATCATCACAAAGATGTAACAATAATGAGCATGTAATGATAATATCAAAAGCCATCACCAATTATTTTTGAAAATTTTCATTTTTTTAAAACATTTGTAAAATATACATAATATAAAGTACAACACACAAGACGACCATTCAAGCACAAATATCCAAGTGATTCAAGCATGTGTTGCACATGGACTAAATGTAAACCGCGAGAATTCAAAACACAATATTGTATATAATATATGCAAAATATATCTATGAAAATTCGGCATATATATATATATATATAAACGACCACAAAACTCGATACAAAACCCATAATCCTTACACATTAGCATAGTATCGATGTGTCTAAATATGCAGGATGTAATGAATGGGCGTGAACTATATACAAATGAATTATGACCCAAACACTCAAATATGTTCAACAAGTTCTAATTGATCATAAAACACTATCAAAACTAAGATTTAACCTCAAGTGACAAGATAAAGTGAACTTAATGAAAAAATAAGCATAATGCACACAAACTTAGAATATTGATTATTCTACAAATCAATAGCATCATGACAAAATAATCATAATTAGGATTCATTGTGCAAACCCGTTGATCTTCAACTAAATTCCGTCGAAAGATAAACATATATCATATTTTCTTTTCTTTTCTTTTCTCAATTCTTTTGAAGTTGTTTCTTTTTAAAGGTCAAACAAATTAAACTACATTGTCCTTCGAAATTTTTTCTATTTTTATTGGCTTTAATTTTTTTCAATAGGCTCTTGCCAATGACGAATTTACTGCAAATGAGATTTTTTTCCTTTTGTACCCCTTTCTCGTGCACCCTCATATTTTTTAAATACGAAACAAAATTCTCACGGCCAACGATTCTTACATACACAAATCCCCCATAGTCACAAAAAGCATGTAGATGATAAAATTGATGGGAGAACATAAAAAAAACTCAAATATACATGTGAAGTTAATGTTAAAAAGTCCCGTGCATGTGTGTGCAGAGGTATATACAAAGTCGAATCTATAAAGCAAATCTAGTGGGAAACAACTTCAGGTAAAATGATTAAGAACAATCTAAGTATCTACAATCATAACCAAATGTCCTAGTCCCATGGAAAGTACAGAATGAATTTGACTAAATATGGAATGAATTCAACTCAAACACACCAATATGCCATACCAAATGTGTAAACCTAAAATACATAAAAATAGAAAATCTTTTTGTATTTTAAAAAGAAAATATAAAAAAAATCTTTTTGTATTTTTTCAATACTCAATATAAGAAAAATATAATACAAAAGATATATATGTTATAATACTAGAAAATATATATCATGAATCACAGCTGGAGCATGAAAAACAAAATCATGCAAGCAATCACCCATAAGATATAGCATATGAAGAGTCATGTAAAAACATGCGATAATCAAGTAGTCTAACATCTAGCACTTTCAAAACAGGTTTCCTAACCAGAATAGATGCATACCTAACGCGTCGGATTTTCAACCAGTAGGAAACTAGACTTCAACTTTCTAGGACCTCTTCCAAGATCATAACAAAATGTTCTAAGGTGACCTTTGCTACCACAATGCGAACATGTGTAAATGTGAGAAATGTTACCCATGGGTTGACTTTTATAACGTCCTTAGATGTGGTTGAACCTCTAAAATAAACAATGGTATTCAATTTAGCAATGGAAGCATTAGAATCAAGGAATCCAGAACTATCACTACTCAATTATTTTAGGATCATCTTTTAACTTCAAAATTCTAGACTCAAGCAAATAATTAGACGCTTTCAGGTTGAGGGACTCCTTTTTTATTTTTTCATTCATTCCTGGAAGGTTATCTCGCTTCCCCTAAATGCAAGCGAACTTATCCCTAAGAGTCTTCTCACATATCCTTCAATTATTAATCAGTTTATCATTATCTTCAATTGAACGTACACAAACCTTTGAAATATTAGAGTCCTCCAATTCTTTATCTAAAATTTGAAATCTATCCTCACTCTTTTTCTTGGGCACTTAAATTTTTTTCAAATCACGGTCCATGTACAAAATCTTCTCATGATAGAAATCTCTTGGACTTTGAACAGTTTCAAAATTTTTATTACAGATTTAAAATGAGAATTGTTATTTTCTAGAAAATTAAATTCTTTTTGCAAACTTCAAATTCAAATGAGTTAAATTATCATCACGATCATTAATCTCATTAAACTTCCCTCAAACAACAAGATCGTACTCACTAAATGCGTTGGACAACTTATCATTATGGGAACCCATCGAGCAAAAAAAGAATACACAAAAATACCACGAGAGAGGGCTAAAGAGACCACCCAAAATAACACTAAATAAGGATATACACGATAACTTAGTGCAACCTATTCTGATACCAATTTGTAAGAATTGGTATCGGGAAAAAATTCTTTGAAAATCAAGATCACACGATATTTTAGTGTAACCCGCTGTGATACCAATTTGTAAGCACCTGAACACGTCAGATAAGGATGGTCATAAACAAAAATTCTATTTTGTACTTTTATTAATTTAAAGTCCCAAACATACAAAACTAATTTTAATATTTATTTAAATTAGATGTGCATGCAAACTTTAGAAAGTTTTACACAACTATCGGCTTACAGACTACTTGATACACCCAGAAGTGTAACGTGCAGTGTCTTAGTAGGACTTCTAAAGAATACTACTCATATTTAGAGTAGTTTACAGGCGGTGATCCATGCTTGGTATCCATCGATCAACCTTCTTCCTTCTTCCGTCATAATCCTTTCGGGTCATAAGTTCAGCCGTAGAGAATGCTCTTAGCAAAGATGTATGAAAGATATGAAACTTCTAAGGTTTCAAAAATATTCACGGAAACTATATGGTGATGTAAAGTTGTGAATGAAAAGTATTTTGGTAACACAAAACTTGAAAACTTTTGCAAGCGATATGCAGGAAATGTTTTGGTAAAAGTCTTACAAAAATTGGAGTCAAAATAGGTATTTATAGATCTGGCACAAAATTTGAGGTGGCGGCTCGTTCTAATGAAAATCATTGTTGTTCGAATGAGAACAACATATCATTCGAATGAGAATAGTTGTTCGTTCAACAAAAAAGCCTTGTCATTCGATGTGTACATCTAATGAGCTTCTAACGAGAAATCACAGTGTAACCTTAATTGATGCTCATTTGAAGTAAAGATCTAGCGACCTTCAAACTAAATGACAATTTTATTCAAATGACTTCTAAACTCTTTTGAACGAGGCCATTTTTTTTATTTTTAAAACTTAAAAATCCAGCTTCGATTTTTTATTAAAATATACATCCTGAATATAAATGTAAATAATTAAGAACTCCTAAAAGATTTATTCCTTCATACGATGTAGAGGTGTCTTGAACTTAGAGATGTTGTAGTGCGATTCGACGTGTCCGAGTGTGTTGATTTGTAACCGGATGTAATACCCCGTATTTTTTTAGAATAGAATAAAATTCGTAAGAATTAAAATTAATTTGATGACTTTATTTAATTAGTTGTGAATAAGTTAATTTATTGTAATTTCATAATCATGTGAGATTGACTTTATATGTGAATTATTTCGTTAGAAAACAATGACATATGTTGTGTGACACAATTATAATATACTTGTTGAATAAAAATAATTGGTAGGCATTCCGAGAGGCTTATGGGCTTGTTTAGGTATTTTAGACCTTTAAAATGGGTCCCCGGATATAGGTATATAAGTTGGGAGGTTTTTGGGCTAGTTTAATTATGGGTTCATACCCATTTGGGGGCCCAAAAATGGGGCGTTAGGCTTAACTCGGGAATTGGGGTGAATCTATATTAAAGGGAAAGATTAATAATCCCCACACTTAAACAAAAGCCTAAACCTAACAGCCCCACCTAAGAGAGAAAGGAACAAGGCCAAAGAGGAGAGGAGGCAAAGGATTCAAGAGGAAATAATCAATCACCATATCCAGGAAAGAATCTTCTTACTTAATTTAGTGTCCAATGTATTTCTTGATTCATCGTAGTAAACTCCATATAATTTCTAAGTTTTAGTATGATATTGGTGATTAAATGGTAGGATATAATCTTATGCATGTAGAGAATATTAATTGGAACTTAGGTCGTTTAACCCAGAAATTTACGATGATTAAAATCTTTCTTTGGATGATCGAACTCATGCCTTAGGGTTTCTGAATAAATTGAAAAGCTTTATTCATATGTAGAGAATTTGAAATCATGTTTTAAGGTTAGAAAATCTAGATAATTATGATCCATGTGTTATGTTAAAACTATGGTTTAAATATAGATGGATTTATGGTCGAAAATATGGGTTAGGAATAATGATCAATTGATGTAGATTCGGGGATTGGGGAAGGAAATTAATGTTAATTAATATAACTAATCAGTTTAAGACGAATAACTAAGTCATAGGGGCTTGTTCGTTTGTTGTTGTAATTGAATTAACCATTATAATGGACTTTGATATTAAATTTAGAATTTGCATATTGAAGAAAAGTTACAGATTTGGGCTACTGCCCAGATCCGAATCGATTCGGCCATAGAAGCGAATCAATTCTACCAAGGAGATGAATCGATTCGGCCTTTAGGATTGGATGAGTTGGGATCGGGGATGGATTTAGGGTATTTTTAGAAAACCATACGAGTTGGTAGGACAGTGTTCGGTTCAACGATGATTTTAACTAGATGGGTAAATAATCTTACAAAGAGGAAGAAATTAATACTTAACTAGATGGTCAATTATTAATGGGTGAATATTTATGGGTAATCATGTGGGATATCTTAGGTAATTATAGAGTAATTAACTTTACATATAATATGAAGATAATATGTATGTATATTTATTTGTGTGAACATACCTATGTTCTTGGACGGTCCTATCAATTGGGGTTACTCGCGTTCGGGACGGTAGCGCACATCGGTAAAAGTGTGCTAGACATTGTGTAGGTCATTATTATAGGTACTACGTAGCAGCGAAACTTACGAGAGGTAGGTGTAGATATTGAGATCCTTTGTCACTAGTGGGTATGGGCCACAAACTGGTGTACTGCATACGGACCGCCTCACTTATGTGTGTTTTGTGATGTCTTAGTGGATAGAGAATACCTTCGAACTTACCGATAAAGCACAAACGAGACACTACTGGTAGATTCCTTTGATTGTCGTATATATAATTACCAAAATTTAATGATATTAATTAAGTTGTCTAGGAATGTAGATAGTAAATTATAGACCCCATATTATGTAGTGTGCATAATATATGTTTATGTCACCTTTACGAGTTATACGAGACTAGAGTACTGCAATGATAACATGAATGTAGATGATTTCATTTCAGTATTTTGATTACATCTAATGCATCTTATATTAGACTGGCATAGTTATCATTTATTATTGCGGGACTTGTTCGGATACGAGTAGTATCACACTTAGATGAGGGGTGACAAGTTCATCGTGTGTGAGCGGTGATGGAGAATATTTATTTTGAATAGACTGTATTTGTTTAACTTTAAATTAAATAAGTTAATTCTTGTAACTCTATAGCGCTGACCCAAATTATAAATGTTTTCTCCCCCAGGTGCTCCTAGACAGGGATAGCAGGATTGTTGACGGATGCTTCAGTTTACTTATTTTTGGGATTACTATATGGGAATAAGACCACAATTTATTTATTTCATGTTGGTTTGAGATATTTACAATTATGTTGTATTTTATTTAAACTTGGTGCAGGTTGGATTTATTATCGTTTTGGATATCAATTTAAACTTAATTTTGGTTTATCAATATATGTTTATATGGTTTGATATTTAAAATGATATTAATTGACAAAAAAGCCCCATCTTCAGTGTATCGTATCTGGTCAAGCTTTACGTGAAAAAATGGGGGTTGTTACAGTTTGTATCAAAGAATTCAGGTTCTAGTGTCCTTAGAATTTGTGTTATGTTCACTACATTATGCACTGTGTTCTTTGATATGTAGATCCTATGCTTAGGATTCATTATATTCTTACAATATTTACTAATTTGAACCTTGTTTACTTTCATGTGGAAAATGTACGGAGGGACATATCTGGGGTCATAGTCGCACCCGCTACAGATGATGAGGCTCAACCGGAGCCACATTAGCAGCCTCAGACCCCACTGACCCCACAGTTGATCACTCCAGTAGAGACTGCTATCATCATGACCCAGTAGGGGACCACTGCGATGACAGTTATGCTCCAGTACTTTCCACAACCACTACCATAGAAGATGGTAGTACCAGTCTAGGTGCCAGGGTTACTTTGGGACAGAGATAGGGAGGCCTTCGTAAAGTGCCAACCTCCAAAATTTTTAGGCAGTTCAGTCCAGATATTCTAGTGGCGAGCATGTGAAAGAAAGATATTCAAAGGCACTCATGGATGGTGGAGTTTACTCCAGTATAGAAGCGGATATTGGCTTTACTTCAACTCGTGGGGGACGCACTCGAATGGAGGGAGTCAGTAAATTCAGATACATAGAGAGACAACTTGATTATATATAAGTTATGGGAGAGAATTTAGGGTAATAATTTCCCTTAGGGGATGCAATCGGAAATAAGGAGTCGGTTTATAGAGGTCAGGTAAAAGAGCCGTACAATGGCACAGTATGAGGAGGAGTTCCCCGCACTTTCATACTTTGCAAAGGAGGATGTGAATATAGAGCAGAGAAAGATGGATAGGTTCATTGCGGGATCAACTTGGCACATTTGAAAGACACTTTTGGGGAACTCAAAATTCACCAAGTATATTCAGACAGTGAACGCACCCTTCTCCACTGTCAGGATCATAGGGCCTTTTGGAGGAACAAGGGTGAAAAGCGATAGGGATCTCAGATATCGAGCCATAAGGGTAAGACAAGTGGAGTTAGCGGTTATGGGGCGCAATAATTCAGAGGTGCTTTATCGAAAGAGCTGAACAAGGGATTCAGGGGTTCTGATGATCGGAACAGGTAGGTCTAGTAGTTCCATGGGCAGCAGGGATAGGGCCAACAGGATAGGGGCCATCAGGGCTAAGGTCAGCAAGACCGAGGCCAGTAGGGTCCACAGGCAGGGCGGCGCCTATTTCACAGGAACTATTATACTTGCCAGGATAGGGGCCATATATCGAGGCGGTGTCCTTACGGTAATCAGGAACCTCAAGAGCATGGAGGTCAGAGAGGACATCAGGCACCATAGGGGCAGCACCAATAGTTTCCAGTTCCAGGAGTTACAACACCCGCCGCCCCATCTTAAGGGAACCTGCCACAGCTACAGTATGGACGGGTGTATAATGGACGGACCAACGCCACTTGAGGATGTTAAGCGTATGTTCCCTATCTTTGGTCACGTAGATCGTATTTTGTTTGACACGGGGTCATCTAATTCATTCGTAAATAATGGTTTTGCATGTGAGACTGGGATGATTTATTTTGCTTATAATATTGAACTTCATATAAACTCACCTATGGGTAAAGGGGCACCCATACGTTTGGTATGTCAGGGTATAGGGGTCGAGATAGGATGAATCATTTTTTCATTTGACTTGTTATACTATACATACACGAGTACAATGTCATATTAGTGATGGATTTTCTAGCTACATACAGAGCATGTGTTAACTATTATGGGCGGTCCATCGTCTTCGTCATTCCGAGATAGGAGATTTACCTAGTTGCGATGTTGCACCCCTGGGGTTGGGTCGATCACGTATCTGTATTATATTGAGGATGAGACTTCTTTGGAGGTCGGAGTGTCTCTAGATTACATCCATATAGTTAGAGAGTTCTTTGATGTATTTGGGGCAATCCCAGGTTTGCCACCTTATTAGGAGATAGACTTTATGATTGATCTGATTTTGGGCATGAGACCCATTGAACATACACCGTATCGGATGGATCCTTTATAGACGATGGAGCTTCAGTAGTGGATTAAGAAGTTATTAAGACAAGGTTCATTATGAGGAGTACTTCACCGTGGGGTGCTCCACTTTTGTTCATAAAGAAGAAGGACGGATCATTGCGACTTTGTATCGACTATAGGGACTGAACAAAGTCACTATACACAATAAATATTCGTTTCCCCGCATTGATGATTTTTTGAGCAGTTGAGGGATGCTGCGTATTTCTCTAAGATTAACTTAAGTTGTCTAAGAACGTAGACATAAATTTCAGACCCCATACTATGTAGTGTGCATAATAGGTGTTTATGTCACCTTTACGAGTTATACGAGACTAGAGTACTTCGAGCAATGATAATATAAATGTAGATGATTTTATTTCAATATGTTGATTATATCTAATGCATCTTATATTAGAATAGCATAGTTATCATTTATTATTCCAGGACTTGTTTGGATACGGGTAGTATCACTTTTAGATGAGGGGTGAGATATTAATCGTATGTGAGCGGCGATGGGGGATATTTACTTTGAATCAACTATATTTATTACAAATTAATTTAAATAAGTTAATTCTTTCAACTCTAGGGTGTTGACCCAAATTATAAATGTTTTCTCCCCCAGGTGCTCCTAGATCAGGATAGCAGGACTATTTATGGATTTTCCTTGCAGTCTCCTTTCGTTTATCAAATTCTCCAGATTTATTTATTCTAGTTTTGGTGCTACTCCGCTTCAGTTTACTTATTTTTGGGATTACTATATAGGCATAAGCCTGGGTTTATTTATTTCATGTTGGTTTAAGATATTTACGATTATGTTGGATTTCATTTACACTTGGTTCATGTTGGATTTATTATCGTTTTGGACATCAATTTAAACTCAATTATGATTTATCAATATATGAGTATATGGTTTGTTGTTGAGGGTGTTATTAATTGACAAAAAAACCACATCTTCGGCATATCATGTCTAGCCAACCTTTACGTGAGAAAATAGGGGTTGTTACATGGGATATGCTAAATATGGCAAAGTTCAAATACTTACAAATAAAAAGCCTAAGCTAAAATATTTGCCCTTACAAATTTTTCATGATAAATTTTGTGTTACTCACTCCAAAGAAAATTTTCCATGAGAAATTCTCAAAATGTGCATTAGTGTGTGCTACATTAGAGTTAGTTGGTAATCTTTTCATTGAAAATCAAGCCTATAAAACATATAAAAAAAGATAACAGATTCAAAAGATTCTCTTTTCATCATCGAAAAATTTATTTTGCCATGATATTAAGTACTTTTCCATGCCATAACAATATACCCATAAAAATGAACTATTTCCATTATTTGTTACTAGTAGTTAAATGAAATACAAATATTAATTGGGCGCCACAAAATGACCCAACATAATCTCAAGAAATAAAAACCAATTAAAACAAGTAAATGAATAAAGAGGGGAACAACCCCCGACACGTACATAAACTAGATGAATAATTGGATAAAGAAGGAAACTGGGTTTACAAAGAATCATATCCTGAATCGCAAGACTTTGAAGGTTTTCAACCTAAACAAGGCCATGATCCAGCAAGAACTTTTCTCCTCGGTCCAAAATAGGGAACTTACAATATAATAAGGAAATGATGTCACCCTAAAGTGTTTTAACTAGGTAATTACCTCAAACAAATATAATTATGTCATACTCATCGATCTCAAGAATTATATAATTATTAACTTATTCTAGTCTCATTATAAGTTAGTCAATTTCAATATGCATATGAGTTATACCTATCTTAATATAAAATCTACACATGATATGTAAGGCATCATAATAGCCAGTATTATAATTGAGCATGTTGACATCCCAAGCATAACATATTACAGTTTAAAGAGTACAACTACTAGTCCAATTACTTATTTTATAAACATTTTATATTAATACCATTGGATATGATGTTTATCAATATCAAATATTCCTGAACATTCGTTAAACACGATTTAGGGTGTAAATGATTTTTAATCTTAAACATTCCTGTTTTAATCAATTATTGATTAATAATAATCAAGAACCCTCTTAAATCACCCCAAAACCAACCATAATATTAACAATGGCCAAACCGACACTTGACAAGGTGCCAAGACCGACACTATAATGCCCTAAAACATGATTAGGTTTGTTAGTTGCATGATTAAGTATAAGTTATTATATGTAAGGTTGGTGATGAGTATTAAAATTTTTATTTATCATGTCTGGAAAGTGCATACTCACGTGATATGTATGTTGGTTGTATTAGATTCTAGTTGAGCTTATGATTAGTGACAACATGCTTAGATTATATGATTAGTTATGTGACTAAAAGCATTACAAAGTACATTTTGGATGCATTTTTATGTTTATAAAAGTAAATCGGGGTGTTGATGCGAATTTAATGAGGTTCGGGTGCCAAATATTTATGTTTTGAAAATTTGGGCAGATTGTTATATTCTCGTTTGAGCCCAGTTTAAGCATAGTAAAGTCATGATTTGGAAAACATATTAAATATAAAAGTTAAGTAATCTACAGAGTGCCCTAAAATGGGGATTCAATCGAAATCCAGAATATTAAGTTACAGTGGATTTATAAACAAGGGATGCATGTTTCATATGTTTAAATGTTTTAATTGAACCTTTCCTTCACCCAATCATACACCACCACACTAAATATTTTAAGATGACCACATGACCACGTTTTGGCTTGTTAAAGAGTAGATCTTTACCTTCTTTTTCGTTAGGAGAGAGAAAAAAGGACCCAAGAAAGGATTTCTTGCAAAAATTATCATATATGAATAAGTTCTTATAAGATAATTATAGTTTTGTTAAAGTTGATCACCTGAATGAGTTTTACAATTTGTATATTTTTATTTATGATTTGGAAAAGGTTTAAATGAGACACATCATTGTTGGAGAGAGAGAGAGAGAGAGACGAAAGTTTTAAAACCATAATTGAGAAATTGTGTTAGGAGGGTAAAAGTGAAGCTTGAAAACCCTAGACTTGAATCATCATCTCGTGAGAGTTGTATTTATGATATTTGTGTATGTGATCTATATATATGTTTACATGTGTTAGGCATTTTTTCCATGAATTAAACCCCAAAATAGAGATTAAGTTGGCTTAATTGTGTTATGTTGTGTTCAAATATTCTATTTTGGACCTGGTTGTGTTCAAAGTGGCATAACTCATTGGGTACTTAATCAAATAAATTTATTCTAGTTGGAGATGCTAGATAACATATATGAGTGTAATATATTTTATGATGAGCACAAAATATAGTGTGGTTTGGTTTAGGTGATGTTTTAAAGTTGAAACTTTGTTATTGTTTTTCAGTAAAAACAACTTAAACATGTTGTAATAAAATGGGCATAACTCTCTCTTGAAAATTTGAATTTCATTATGAAAATTATGTTAGAACCTTAATACAAAGGATTTTACAGAAATATAAACTAAAACATGAGTTCTTTTTCATTTATTTTAGATTGACCAACTAAACTGATGCATGACTAGATCGAATGTTATTTTGTGTATTCAAATACTAATGATGTTGAATTGATTGGTGGGGAAGTGATTAATACTACCATACCAAATAAGTAGATTTCACACTACTATAATTATCTAATTTGATTTGAATGACCTGCCCTATGAATTATGGATTCTTATACAAATTCTTATACATTTACACTGAAATCTATAGTTTAAATACTTTTGTTGGGATGATCGTGTAATGATGTTGTATTTGTGATACATATGAATATGATTAAAAAATACTAAGTGATGCTATCTATTTATATGGACTTTGGAGGGTCCTACATGATGTGGTGGTCTTGTTTTAATTAGATAATCCAACATAATGTTTTATGTTCTAAGGCTAAAACAAAGGGATGTGGTGGTCCCCATAAAGTGTGGTGATTTGATTGTACTGTAGTGGGTCTACGCTTGTGAGAGCCCATAATTCCTAATTGTGTTATATGATTTAAAATATTTATTTAAACTTTTTATATGTGTGGTTTGTGTTAGTAAGATAATTCACTAAGCTTCTGTAGCTTACACCCTTATAATGTTCTGTTTCGGGTATGCATATTGTTGGTAGTTCACTGCCAAGTTGGGACTTTAAAACAGAAGAGTGAAGGATATGTAGTATGAGTTGAGTATCGATTTTTTTTTGTAAATTTTAAACGAATAAACTTTCTTATGTAAATTTGTTTTCACCTTCTAAGTTATATGTAAAGGTAATTATGTTCTTATTTTTACTTAGTAAGTTATATGTAAAGGTAGTTATGTTTTCATGTAAACTGACTATAGAGAAAGAAAAAAATTGTGTGTTATTTCTCAAGAGATTACAATTAAATTATTGAAAAAAAGGAATTTATATGCATCATGAGGATGTTTTTAACTTAATTAAAGGAGGGTGTGACAACCTGGTATCAGAGCATGGTAATTGGGTTCTGGACTTAGTGTCAGGGTCTAGATTAGCAGTGAATAATTTAGAGTGGATTTTTTATGAGTCAGGAATATAACTAACAGCAGTAATGTTAAAACTTGTACTATTGTATTTTTGTTTAATTTATTTATGTTGGAGTATGTGTTGGACTCACGCCAAGAGCATGATAGAGCATAGAGTGAGGCATCCCATGTTCCTAATAATCAGGAAGGATAGAGACCTGTTGAAGTGGACGAACCATAATTGAAACAATAACTTATAGATGACATGGAAACAATACTACGTGTAATGGCATAATTAATGGAACAATTGGGAGGTGGATCACTTGGTGGATAAAGGGTTAAATTATATATTCATGAAGTTAAATCCTCAAGCATCATTATTTCATAATTATCCCTCGAATTTTGGCATTTTTATGGTCCCAAACTTCTCATTTATCCTAGACATAACTAATATTAATTTCAACTAACCTTTTTGGCAAGTGTTTCTTATTTGTTGTATCTCCCATATGTTTTACATGTAATTCATGCTAGTGAATGGAAGAAAATAGTGCAAAATGAGGAATACAAAGAAAGAATACTCAATGGAAAATTGATCATTTTCCATTTGGAACCCGGGGAACACGCCAACATGAAAATTGTAGACCCCGAGTTGATGAGAACAGAGGATGAAACATCACCTCATTTCGAGTCCCAGTGAAGAAGATATATTACTTTAAAGATTTGAAAAAAGTTCTGGGGTCAAAGCGCAAAAGGGAGGAAGTTTTAAGCATCTTTCGATTCCCAAGACAATACTGAAAACCGAAGTGGTTCAGTTTTTGGTGAGAATCAATTCTCTCTACCCAATAGGTTCGATCAAGAGGTTCGGTTTGGTCAAGGGGTTTGGTTTACTGTGGATTTTTCCCTCTTTTCCAATTTTGTATCTTAGAGGGATAATGGTTTCACCAACACCTTTGGAAATTTTTGAGTATTTAAATATGTCTTTTAGGAGAATTATTATACAAACTTCATCTTAAATTAGTCTTGTTATTAATATTTGATAGTTAGAATTACTCAATCTTAGTAATTTCAACAATTGAATTTCAATCAAAAGGAAAAAAGATATTCAAGTTGCTTGCCATTATGGCTTGGTTGAAGTTTCATTATTCCTTCACTTTTGATTCATCATATTTGGTATTTCTAATTCAATTATTCCTTTCTTAACCTTTAAATTATGAATTCCAACATGATCAGTGTAAATTGTTTGTAATTAATCACCACATCTAGCTAATTTTCTTTCTAGGTTCGGGAACATGAACGCAACCTAGGGTTTCAAGCTTTAAATGTAAAATTTGTATTAATTAACTAATTAATTCATCAAGGTTGATTCATTAACCGGAATTGTTCACTGTAGTTCCCTTAACTCGGTTTGTCAAAAGCAACCCAAGCATTTGAGGATATACTATACGTGTCGGTTAAAGTATTAATCACGCAAATCAATTTGTTGACCAATTATTGCACGGGTAAGCGCCCAAATATATTTGGTTCTTCGAATCGCGTTGACACTTTTCTTTTAATAATTTAGTTAGTTCAAAGAATTTTACATTTATCGTATAAACCCTAAAATATGGGGGATTAAATCCCAACCTATTTTCCAAATTATTTTCAAAAGCTAATTTCTTTTCCATTCTATAATCCTTGCATAATTTAGTTTCATTTTTATTTCATTAGCTTAAATTGTTCTCACAGTTATAGTTCACTTCACACCATATTTCTTCACCTTTTATTTACTTTTTTTTATTCAAAGGTTAGAATTTAGAGATCATCCCTATTCTCATTGTGAGTATTCTATTCCCTGAGGATTTGACCTTGACTTATTGGGTTTGATTACATGATAGGTCGGCTTGCACTTGGGCCATACATTCACATGTAATGCACATATTTTGGTGCTCGATAAGTTTTTGGTGTCGTTGTTGGGGACAAGATACTAAGTTAGGTTGAATTTGTTCTAAATTGACTATAATTCCTATATAGCAAAAAAAAATCATAAATCCCAAAAATGCAAAATAAAAAGAATTGCTCAAGTCCTTGGATGCAAAACACGCATTCCATCCTAGATTTTGAGCCAATAGATAATCCCCCATCATCTAATAATAACACACCTAATTTCTGGGTACCACCTCCAACACCTCCTACTTCGAGTGTCAATCCCCTAAGTAGAATGTGAAAAGACTCCAGTGAGAATAGCGATTCATTGAGTGTGAGATCGATGTCAGATAATGTCAGTATTGGTATGGGAGAGGGCGAGATTTTTTATCCCCCTATAAGAGACTTCTTATATCCATAGAGAACCGTCGCTCGGGGATGCATTATATTCGCATATAAGGCAGGGCAATTTCACTTTCGAAATGGAATGATTCAAATCCTTCCTACATTCCATGGCGTGGAGTTGGAGAAGCCATATCCCCACACCCGTGAGTTTAAGGAGGCGTGCGAGATGTTTAATGATCAACCTTGTACACAAGATGTCTTACGTCTCAATCTTTTCCTCTTCTCGCTTAAGGACAAGGCCAAGACTTGGCTTTGGTTTTTAGCGCCAAACTCTATTTGTACGTGGAAGGAAGATTTCTCAAAAAGTTATTTCCCACATATATGACTAATGCTACCAAAGATCAAATTCAAACCATGAAACAAAACGATAATGAGACCAATGATAGGAGTTAGGAGAGGTTCAATGAGTTAGTTAACATGTGCCCACATCATGGTTTCAAGAAGTGGGAACTCATTTCCTTTTTAATAATGGGCTTACGCTAAGCACAAAATAACCCGTAGAGAAAATGTGCCCAGGAGAGTTCTTTAGGTTAGATGCGGACAACGCGGAGGCCCATTTTAAGTACGTCATTAAGACTACTCAATCTTGGGACATGTTGGATCCAAGTACCCAAATCAAGGTTAGAAACACATCAATAGACTCTTCCTCGTATGGACTTTACCTTTTGGACAAGGACACTGAGTTCAAGCTTTAAATAAACAAATTAGCCAATCAGTTAGATGATGTAATGGAAGCAAGGGTAGAGATACATTTGGTCTTTCACGATCTTCAAAGTAGGAGATATGTGTTATTTGTGTTGTGAAACATCAAACGAAATAATATCCAACCATTCCCGCCTACAAAGTTATGCTTCATGAGCAAGTTGAAGTGGTGGGGGCATATAAAGGAATTTTTAATGGCCTCGTGGGAATTTTTATAATCTCTCGTGGAGAAACCATCCCGGTTTCAATTACGGGCCACCAGATGCGTTGTTAAATCCTAACGAACAAGTTTCCCAACAACCTCACCCCCCCCCCCCTCAATTTTAACAAACACCACAAATGAAAGTGACTCTTCTCGTGACGTATGTGATTCCTCAGTGAAAGAGTATCAAGGACACTCTAACATAATTTATGCAAACTCAGTCGACTATTAATTCCCAAATTACTCCAAGCTTTGTCGACATCAAGGCATCAATGTCCAAGTTTCAATCATCTTTGAGTGTCCAAGAGAATGGGAAATTTCCCTCTCAAATTCAATGACCTCCCCAAGCTCAAAACCGTGTAAGCACTAACCTCATATGGTGGTTGCTTATGACAAAGAAGAAAAATCCCATTGCATAGAAGAACACTGAGAAGAAGGGGATTTTTACAAAAAAGTATGACAAATGGTTAATAGGAATAGGCAACATGGTCATTTCCTACAATGAACCAAGTATTGGGGACACCAGATATGCATTTCAAATTGAGGACTATGAGGTATATCCTTATTTAAAGTATCAAGCAGTGTCGAGATCACCAAAATTGACATGGTTCTTCGACCAAATTAGTATGCCCTAAGAGACTATATGGGATATTACTCAAGAAATTCTTGAAATAGCAAGGAAAACTGTTGTTCCTTCGCTAAATTGGAAAGGCCCCATAGCTAAGTTAATTCCTCGCTTCATATCTGAGATCATTTTTTTAAGTGATTGACAGATCAAGTTCCCACGTAATAAGTCGTTATACACAACAAGTATCAATGGGACCTTCTTTACCACAAATATAATAAATTAAAGTGCTTCAGTCAACATCATGCTGATTAGATCTTTCTATAAAGATAATATCCCATAAACAAGGTTATTCTCCATGCCTTTGTCAATCTCTGGCTATGACAACCAAACTTCCATGTTATTTGGTTATGTTAAAATGGGATAATAATGGGTAACCTCACATCACACATAAAAATTTATAAGTTACCTCTTACCACTTACTGATTAGGCAAAATATGGATGAGAAAAATGGTTTGGTCCCTTAGATATACCACCAATATGCCAAGGACAACGTGAAAGGAACACAGATTGTCTTTCGAGAAACTAATAATCCATTCTCCAAAGAGAAAGCAGACTTGGTAGACACAACATTCTACACCGAGCTCAATGCAGGCACACACATCCTTATAAAGGGTGTCAAATGAGTTAGACTGCCAACTATTAAGAATACGCTACACCCTACGATAATCTAAGAGGAAGAGGAAGAGGAAGAATAAGCCAAGAAAACTAATGAAGTTGTTCCTCAAACTCATCCTATCTTGAATAGTTAAGAGACATGACGAATTTAAGAATTGACCCCCAAAAAAGAGAGGTGAGGTGCCAAAGCGACTTAAGTAATTTGGGAAAAACCCAAGTATGAGCAAGCTAGAAGATCAAACCAGAGAATTGCAACCCTACCTCCTGATAAAAAATGTCAAAAAAATTGCTCAGTGATGGCATGGTGGTCTACCGTCTAGGGGTGCACAGTGAAACCGAAAATTCGATAAATCGAACCAAACCTATGGTATTGGTTCGGTTTGGTTCAGTTTTTTAGTCTAATGGTTCAGTTTCGGATTCGGAATTTTTTTTTTGATATTTTGGTTCAGTTCTCGGTTCCAAAAAAATAAAACCCAATCCAATCCGAAAATCGATCCGCACCGGACTCGACATCGAACCGGGACCGAACCGATTTATATATATATATATATATTTAATATATAATATAAATATATAAATAAGTAAAATACTAAAATACAAAAAACCCTAAAACCTTTGGGCCGTCCATAACACCATATATATACTAACTTTCTAGTATTAACCCTTTTAAACCTTTCAACATATTTCAGCCGCTCTCTCTCAGTCTCTCTACTCAAAGCCAAATATTTCTCTTCTTTTTATCTCCGTCATACTCGAATCGGAGCTCAGAATGGAACGAAATGAGATCGGTAAGAAGCTTCATATGTTTTCATTTTCGTTTTTCATTTTTGGATTAGCTTCACATTTTTTCATTTTCGGATTAGCTTCATATGTTTTCATATCCCAAACATATGAAGCGTTTTCATATCCTAAACAGGGAGTTTATCAACACAAATGCGTTTTCATGTCGTTTTAGGACTACTGAAATGAGATCGATAAGATCGGAGCTCAAAGTTCTTTAGTTACAGTCAAGTGTGATTTTTTCATTGATAAGAAGCGTTCATTTTCGGATTAACGAAATGAGATCGATAGATCTGAGGTGACTGAGATCGGTAGGCATGTGTGATTTCTGATTATAATATTATAAAGCTTCATCTGATAAGAAGTTTAGATCGGAGCTGATAGACTGACCGTGTTTATAATATATGTATATTATCAGACTGTGTTTCTAACGAGTGTTTCTTAATATAATATGTGTCATTTTCGGAGTTCAAATACATTTGTGTGAACAAATAATTTTTTTGTTTGTCACTTTTTGAGTCACTTTTTGTTTTTTATTTGATACTCTACAAACTCATTTGTTTTCATAAATTTTTTTAGGTGTCTAGTATTGGTGATAAAATAAATTCATCTAATAATGCACCTTCCTCAACCGACCAAACAAATGCAACACCCCATGTTGTATCCCAAGCATTATGAAAGAACATTATGGAATATTGGAGACCCATTTGAAAACTATAATAAAATTTATTTGAAAGTATGATAATAGAATAGAGACCCGTTTGAAAATATGATACAAGATTAGAGACCCATTTGAAAATAAGATAAAGATTAGAGTCCCATTTGAAAACTATATTTAAATAATATGATAGAACATTATGGAAGGACATTATGAAAGAACAAATGTTGTTTTTACATTTAAAAATTATTTTTGAAAGGTAAGAGAAAATTTATTTTAAAAAGTGATTAGAACCGAGAACCGATCTGAACCAACCCAAGAACCATTAGTTCGGTTCCAAAAAACATCGGTTTCGGTTTCGATTTCAAAATCCTGGATCCGAACCACCCCAATTCTGGTTCTGGTTCAGTAATGAAACCGAACAACCCGAATCGTGTGCACCCCTACTACCGTCTATGAATGTGTAAGCAAGCAATTGATTTTTTAGGAAAGCTCACCCGGAGCCAGAGTATGAATATTTCCTAGTGGGTAATCGAGGACAATATTTAATCATTGAATATTCCACTATCCAGGAGTTCGTAGAAGATATTGAGGAAGATATATAATGTATGTAAGATCATCACAAGCCATGACTATAAGAATTGGAGCAGATTCATCTAGAAGATGGTGATGAGGAACCATGATTAATATTTATCCCGATAGACTTAGAGGAGACGAAGGATCTGGAACTAATTAAACTCATTAAGGAGTATAGAGATGTCTTCATATAAAAATACCCTAAAATGCCTGGAATGGACCAAGAAGTTAGTTATCACAAGTTGAATGTCATGGCTTTAGTCGTCCTAGTCAAATAGGCAACAAGAACTTATAAGCCAAAGCTGGAATCTGAACATTAAGGCTGAGGTAAAATAATTACTTGTAGCTAAATTTATTAAGATGATTCAATATCCAATTTGCATGTCTATAATCATTATAATAAGAAAGAAAAACAAGACATAAATACACATTGTGTGGATTCCAGATACCTCAATAGAACATGCCGTAAGGATGAGTTCCCTTTGCCCTCAAAAGACAACTTGATTGACTCCACAGCTGGCAATGAGATGTACAACTTTATGAATTGTTATATGGTGTTCAATTGAATTAAGATGGACCTAGTCATCGTAGAGAAACATCTTTTAAAATTGCATTAAGTAATTATAGTTATACTATTAAGCCTTTTGGTATAAAAATGCGACGGTATCTTATCAAATAACGATGATGACCATTTTTCACAACATCTTTTATGATATTTTAGAATTTTAAGTGGATTATTTGGTCATTAAATCTAATAATGAGGACTCACACAACCGATTTGAGTAGAATCATCAATAGGTGTAGAAAGTACAAGCTCAAGATGAACCCGCTCAAATATACCTTCAGTGTAACGAGTGGGAAATTCTTAGGCTTCGTTATGGATCGACAAGGGGTTCAGATGGACCAAGATAAGAAAATAAACATCCTTAATATTACATATACAAAGACCTGAAGAGAGTCAAAAATATTCCTTGGAAAGATTTCTTACCTAAGAATATTTTCCCAAGTCTATCTACAACCACTTATCCATTAACGCAACTCCTTTGGAAGACCCAACAATTATAATGGGAGGAACCACACTAAGATACCTTTGACAAACTTAAAAATAAATTGCTCACTTCTTCTAAGATGATGATCCCACCAAAAGTTGGAATACATTTGTCACTCTACCTTAGCTCTACCATAAGATCCATTGATGCACTCCTGGCACAATAAGTATGTGCAAAAAAAAGCTTATGTACTACCTGGGTAGAATTGTTCATGGGACTAAGGCTAAATACACTAGCATAGAGAGACATTGTTTGATGTTAGTCTTTCTATATCAAAATATAAGAAATTACATTTTAACTTTCACTATCTACATTCTGACAATACGTGACGCAATCAAGTTCTTGCTGGCATAAATAGTTTTGATAGGAAGGGCATCTAAGCGGTTCCTCATTGTTTATGAGTATGATATTAAATGTATGGTTCCTTGAGCAATAAAGAGTCAAGATTATGCAAATCTATTGGTGATATCTCCCTCACATATCTTCAAACTATCACATCAATATATAACAAGTGATGATTTTACAAGCCATCATTTCTGATGCAAATATAGAGCATTGGTCTATGGAGTTTTATGGTTCCTCTGCAAAAGGTAAAGGGGGGAGATAGAGTTTTACTATTAAGAGGTACAAAGGTGATTACTCTATCTTTAAAATTAGATTTCCCTTATTCAAAGAACGAGGTAGAGTACAAATATTTATGGTAAAATAAGGAAGAGTGCAACGAGGTAGAGCTTAATTCCGTGCGAAGAGGCATTCCTTCCATCTACGTTGGAGCATCATATAAGCTTGTGGTAAACATATGAATGGTGAGTTATCTTTGTATCACCTCAACTTAACACCGTATATAATGATCATCCAAATGTTTTTGGAATAATTTCATGAAGTTAAAGTGGAGAGGGTCCAAAGAATGATGAATCGTCATGCAAATGCTTACACCATTATCGCACATAAATTCGTCATGCAGATGCTTATGCTACTATTGCACATAGATTCCATGGACAATGAATCTATAACAATGGTTATCTAAATAAGAGCAACACCATCATCTGTTCTCCAACTCTTTCTTAGTCATGGTGATTCATATTATGGGGTTGAGATAAGAAAGCAACTTGAAACAAAAGTGAAAGTGTATAGACGTGTTTCTTTGATTATTTTGTGTTAAAATATTTTTATTTTTTGGATGTATATCAATTTTTAGTTTAGTCCGAGAATATATCATTGACATTTTTGTGTGCCTAGATGCTTGAGTTCCATACATGACTCTATTAGCATCTGAGCCAACTTGCATTGCATTTTTTCATCGTCTTAGATACTCTCATGATGCATATACTTGATTATTCATTCTATATTACATTTCTTAGGTATACGGTCTTATAAAAGTCAGGATAATTGATCTTCATACATTTCACATGATTTATTTCATGATATTTTGGCGCATGTGAGGTTCTTACCATATATTCTCATGTTTGTTCAAATATTTCATGGCCACGCTCACATGTATTTGACACATCGCTTCATGATACTCCCACTTCCATCATGTTTCACATGCTTAATATGTTTTTCTTTGTCATGCCTTTCATGGTTATCTCTTTGCATGCATAACTTCAGTGAGGAGATATTTGTATTTGGGGTAGTATTTACTTCACTAAGTTAGATGTGATTCATTTGCAGATTTTTATCGTGTTACACTTTTTAGACTTTATGATACATATTCATTTATACTAACATGTGTTTCTTATGTATTTTAGCTCTTGATGTCATATTGTTATTATTGCTTTATCATTGACTATATTCCTCTATCATTGATATATTGAGATTTTTTTTTGTATATATCCCACTTGTGATTTAGGAGGACAAATATTTTGTGTATATTTTGCATGCGATTGATTTTCATATTCTTATCTTTGATATATTAATTTAATCTCTCGCATCTTTTGAGATTAATGGTTTTACCTATCCTAGTATTATTTTTTCTACTTTTTTCTATTCATGGAAAGGAAGGGGGAGAAAAGATTATCTACGATAGTGTATTTATTCAGGGATATTACTTATGCAGGGAAGCTTTGCCTTCACATTTAGGTTGTCTACTTGATGGTTTTGTGCTTTTTTTTTAGTTTTACATCTATCTCATCATTGTTCAGACTCTTGATCATCTCAGTTGATATCATGCATCAATTATGTATTTGTTTTTGTTTTGTCCAATATTAGTCTTTATTATCCTTTCTGGTATTAGGGGTGATGTAGATTAATGATTGGGACTTTATTATATGTGGTGGTATTTGCATATATTTTAGGTTTTTGGAATTTCTGTAAGAAACAACAAAATGTGGGAATTAAAAATGTATAAAAGTGTTTGTTTGCTTATTCCATGTCAAATTATTTAATTTTTCAGACGTATATGAGTTTTTATTTTAGTCTGAGAGCATATCCTATTTTTTTTATCTGTATAGATGCTTGACTTTTATACATGCCTCTATTCGCGTCTGAGTCGACTTGCATTGCATCGCTTCATCGTCTCAGAGACATCAATGGATTTTCATCCCTTTTAGGGTATGTTATACTCCATTTTATACACTCTATGATGCCCTCTCTATGCCAACATATGTTTTTCTATATTTCTTGGACTTGTTCTTAAAGTCATATTTTGGGAACGTATGCAAATGGTGCTTTTTGATGGGGCTTTTTTATCTAGTTTTGCATTCTGCTAAAATCGTATGCACGGGGCTAAACTAGCATCTTGTGCACTAATATGACCAGTAGGTTCAATCTCGGTCGTTTTTTGTGGCCATGCACATGGCAAAACAACCCTCGTGCACATGGACTTCGATGTAAAGGGAAACTTGATTTTTTATACTATAAATAACATTTTAGCTTTATTTTTTTAATCAGAACTCTTACTTCCCTTTGCAATTTTTTTTAGATATAAGAGCTACTCTTTCTCTCTATGAAAACCCTTGAAGAGATTTGATTTTTCTTCAATTTGATTGAAATATTTTGTGAGAGATTTTTGAGTGATTCATCAAAACAACCTTAGAATACCTATCCTTCATCATTTTCCATTGAAGATTTTCGCTTGAGAGGTCAGCAAGAGGAATATATGAAGAATTGAAGTGGATTTCTCTAAAGTCGATGTGTGGAAGCTAATAGAAGTGGATTATTCTCTATCTACAATCTTATATAGGCTTTGGTTGAGAGATTTTAGATCGAGTGGAGATAATAGTATTGGTGGATTATAAGAGCTTCTAAATGAGAACTCAAGATAGGTAAATTACTGTTATCTTGTGAAAGTATTCATAATTCTGGTGGATTAGTTGTAATGTCCCGAGGTTTCTTCCCCTAGGTGGAATAATAGTATTTATGGATTATAAGAGCTTCTGAATAGTCATGATGTCTCTCTCATCAACGGTGGTAGTGGACTCCCACCACAGTAAGGTTGTCCCGAATAGCTTAAAGGTAGCTAGTATCTGTTTCTGAACCTTAGTGCCTTAGTACATCCTCGGGTGCCTCTGAATGTCCTTTTTCCATTAACTCACATCAACAACATCAGAACTCTGAGACAACTCTGGAGGATGCGCTTTCAGAAAGCCATCCCTAACTCGCTCCCACACAGAAGGGAACGTCTGAGCCTATGCCGGAGCCACCACCCGTTCCTGGGGTGGGGCCTGTTGTACTACTGCTAATGCTACATTCACCGCCTGTGCAACTATGGTGGCAACTTCTGCGGCATTCATGGTACCCTAAACTGGCGCAATCTGAGGCTCTGGTTGTGCATTTCGAGCCCATGGTGCATGTATGGGAGGCATTTGAAACCAAAAATAATTTATTAAGTCCACAGTTTTATTAAATCTCAAAATGTCTGAAGACGTAAGAACATAAGCATGAATGCAACAATTCTAAATTAGGGCTCTATATCCAAGGATGCTGAACAGAAAGACATAACATGCTGCACAGATCCTAAAGACTCTAGAACCCGATGCTCTGGTACCACCTGTGACACCCCCGCTCAATTAAATATCGTGTGATCAGTCCTTTATTATATTAAATCAGAATATCCAGTTGGTTCATTCTTAGCATCACTGTCGAAAATAATTATTTTATTTATCACCTACTAATTAATTAAGCTAGCGTAAAAAACATTTAATCATATATTTATCATAAAATAATTTAAACCATTAACGACATTCACCATTCTATGAATAAAACAATAATAAATGTGAAATCATCTGAATGAATAGATACGACTGCAAGAAACGTCCCAGTATAAAGTCTCCAAAAATAATATCCATAATGAAAAACTGAATCCAACTGAAACTAAATAACTGACATAAAATGTCTCGGAGATAACAACTAAGAATGGGCAACATGCCCTAACTGAACATTGCAACCAGGAACTGAATGAATAAGAGTGGAGGCGTCTAATAACGAGCACCTGCAACTTCCATAATAGATGCAGCACGTTAAATCATCCAATAGCCTACGCCTGGCGTCCCTGTGACTGGACACTTAAAATAGATTGCACAAGAGAAAATAGATTTGCAAAAACGGGTCAGAGCCCGAGTGAAAATAGTTTAAAACAGTTTAGAAAGAATCTTAAAAGAAGATATTGTATTCGTGTTAGTTATGCGGGCACTGTCTTGAGAAATCTCACCTCTCAACTAATGTGCACACCTAACGTATCGCTAAGCCATTATAGTTATTACTAACACGCCTAACTAATTCAAGCTCTTTAGTTTTAAATCCATTATCTCACAATAACTACCCATATTTCCCACGTAATACGTAAATGAATATGTTCACATCTTTTATCTCGAACGAGAGAGTTTTCACATTCCGAGTTAAGTATTCACGCACTTAAATTATTTTAGATTTAAATATATGTCTTATCTACTAATTTCACACAGTAGAACATATAACAAGTGTATATATATATTTAGAACATTATCATATATATATATATACTAATACGACACCCATAGGATCAGTTGCAGTGCATGCATACTCTGTTATCTAGTCCCGGTACATCTCATACTAAATAAGGACAATTGGTTCGGTGCCTCCTTGGAACCATAAATGCAAATCACACACAAGTGGAGGCGAACATAGTCCTAAGCCTGTGGGCTACGCACTCAAATGATCGTGCACACCATTGTTCTCACAAATAGTGATCCAACCTAAGTCCTATGATCCGAGGCACCAATCTAAAATCCCCCATAATGGCTCGTCAGGATAAGACTGTACTCTTCTCGACCTCTCACGATAGCAAGCAGCGTAGGTATGCCATACACATAATCAAACATATAATAGGTATACACACAACCTATCCAAATCAGTAAGTATACATACATCCCAATAATAATTTAGTACTTAGTATATTCCTCTCCAATACTCATGGTATTCTTTGACTTATGATTGTTCTCTCCATCGTATTTCCCAAAGTATGGTTCACAACCCTAAGAATCGTATACAGTAGTTAACCCAGTGTTTTCCCACTACTAATATACTCTAAGAATCATCATACATCGTTTCTCTCTCTCTTGAATTAACTACGTCACAAAGTTGGAAATTCCACCTGAACAAAATTTTCCAAATTCCAAAATCTCGTTAGAAGTGTTAGAAATTTCGTTCGAACGAAAATGCCGCCTGAAATCTAGAATGTCATTCGAACGAACTTCGAATGACATTTTACTCTGAATTCTCGTTGGTAATCTCGTTCGAACGATATTTACCCAGTTCGTCCCCTTCCTCAAGAAACTTCGTTTTTCACCATTTTTAATCACCAAAACCACCACAGATCATTCGCAAACTCCTAATAAATAATCATAATTATTATCTAACATGCAAGAGTGATTTCTAATGTTCCAGAATCATTCAATCGTTAATTAACATCAATTAATTTCAAATTTTATAATTTTTTTTATTTAAATCCTAGTTCATCAATTGGTATTTCAAAAACACTAAAAACTGAGATTTCTTCACCAAGATAAATCATAAATTCGTGGGTTCACACTACATGCAAGGGAAACTAACCTATATCAATTTCTTTTTCAATCTAAGATCGTGATAATTACTCCCAAGTTCATTCAAAGGAACAATTTCATAAATAAATAAACCTAGACTAACATGGATATCATACATGCTAAAAAATTTCAAGTTTAAACACTTGTCGCTATTAGTAGGTATGATCCGTTGAAGAAGAATGGTATGGATGTTCTTATCCCCTCCCGATCTACGCGATGAATGTACTTTTGGGTAAAAGAGTGGTATGGCTTGGCTTTGGGGTCTTCTCTCTACTTCTTCTTATGGCCTCTCTACAGTTTCCTACGTTCTAACCCTAACCTATTTCTTTTATCAGATATTTTTAATCTCTAATTTTTGTATGTTAAAATACCCCAAAATTCCAAATGACTAAAATACCCCTTTACGATTCCTGTTTGGCCTAAAAGTGCCCCGGGACCCACATCTCAACCCTCACGAACACTTTGGCGCACTCGAAATGACCATACGAACTATCAAAAATAAAATCATCTTTTATTTTCCAAATTAAGTCCCGATATGGCTGACACTCGTGTTCCGACTAGATTACCGTTACTGTCGTATTTTTTGCTCGCGATAATTTTTAATATTATCATAAACACATATTACTTTATTCGCTCAGTAATATTCAATATAATTCACACCAATAAATACTAACCCTTGACTCGCTAGTTAATATTTATTTTATTCTGGATTAATTATCAATTAATTTCCTTTATTAAATTTTAATTAATCCTACATTTAAAAATCATTAAAAAATATGGGGTGTTACATACTTCCCCCTAATAACGGAATTTCATCCTGAAATTCAAAAAATAAAAGTATACCTAGTAAGAACTACTCTGGATATTTCTCGCGCATAGGGGTGTGCACGAACCCGAATGGACCGAAAAAACCGAACCGAACCGAACACGCTCTTGCGAGTTTTTTTAATTCGATTTTAATTCTGTCTAAAAATATTCAGGACCGCATAATTCGGTTCGGTTTTGGTCTTGGCTCGTAAAATTCGAGTTTGGACCGTACCGGACCGGACCGCTTTCATTATATATATATATATATATTTCTTAACCATACACGTCCCCAACACGAGTTCATAACATAAGTTACCTAAACTAATTTCCTTCTCTCTCTCTCTGTCTCTATAAATTCTACGAACAGCAGCAGCAGCCACACCTCATCTTCCTCAGATCTGCTACAAAGATCCGGCCACGCAGCACGCTTTAATACGGAGATCCGGCCATAGCCACGCAGATCCGGACATACACGGTACAGCCCCTCTCTACTACGGAGATCCGGCCACACACGGTACATCTCCATTTTCGATGTATATAACTTCTAAAAAATTTCTTAAATTCTTTCTGCTAAAAGTTCATGTTATGGTAACTTATAATACTAGCTTCAACGCATACCATGTTAAAAAAAAACTTATATAGAGGGCTTCTCTTTAATCTTTCCAAGATCTGGTGGCTGCAGATGTATATAAAAGGTCATAACTCTGATATATGTCTCTCGACTTTCTAAGAATTACTGGAAGCTATTGGTAATTTTTTATAATCAAAGAGAGCCAGAGGTGTAGACTTTGTGTGCTCTATTAAAAGATTTCTGGGATTTTTTCCTTTGTTTTCTGTCTTGCCAAATCAGAGAGAAATGTGCATTCATAAAACCACCCAGATCAATAGACTTGATGAGGCAGCATTTGAGACAATGTCCCCTCCAAAAATTCATAAGCTAAACTACATATAATTTGTGGCATACATATTTAATAAGAGAAGTTATTCCTTATCTAAGCAATGATGTCATTGACCATAAGAGACATTTTTTTTACTGACTTGGGAAATATCTTCATGGACAATATGATATCCATTTTATTTTATTTGAAGACCATAATTAATGACATGCATATTTAAAAATGACTTAGACTTTACCCAACTAAGAATGTGATATTGGATGTTTTTTAAGGAGAAATGTTGTTTTTAAAAAAAATGTGATGTTTTCAATTAAAAAAAAAGTATGTGTTGTTTTATATGGGTTGGACCGAATAGGACTGAAACCGAATACGGACATCTTGAAAATCGAATAGGACCGAAACCGATTATTTCGGTCCGGTCTCGATCCATAATTTTTTAGGACCGATTAATGCGGTCCAGTCCTAAAAATACCCCAAAATCGGACCGGACCGAACCGCGAACACCCCTACTCGCGCATCTCATCCTCGCGCTCCCAAGTAGACTCCTTGACATTATGATGCTCCCACTGGACACGCACAAATGGAACTATATTTGACCTCAATCTCCTCTCGCTATGGTATAAGATAGCCACCGGTCTCTCCTCATACGAGTTGTCAGGCTGTAAGTCAATCTCCTCCAGCGCAATGTGAGTGTGAGCTAACTCATCCCGGAGATACCGTCTCAGTGAAGAAATGTGGAACACATCATGAATACGGTGCAAGTGCTCCGATAACCCAATTATATACGCTACTGATCCAATCCTCTCGATGATAGAAAATGGACTCACGTATCTCGGTGCCAATTTCCCTTTCTTCCTCAAACCTCATAATTCCCTTCATAGGAGATACTCGTAGTAGTACCTGGTTCCTCCACACTAAACTCCCAGAAGAATCGCTCAGCATCGGCGTACCTTTTCTATCTATCCCGGGCTATCCGTATGCGATTCCGAATCATCTCAATCGTGGCCGACGTATCTTGAATCACCTCTGGACCAAGTAGTTTGTTGTCCCCCACCTCTAGCCAACAAGCAGGAGAACAACAAGGTCGACCATACAACACCTCAAATGTGATGTTCCTTATGTGAGGATAAATCGGTTTAAGTGTTTGATTTTAAAAAAGGATGAGAAACGTAGTTCTTCTTCACGTAAGAACTCTAGTGTCATTAGTTAAAATTCTCTTGTAAATGAGGATTATTATGATGATGAAGATAATAAAATTATAAGTCTGAAATGCCAAAAGATCATGAAAAATATTTTAAGTTGCAAAAGAAGAATGATAAATTTGCCACTAAACTCAAGTTATTTAAAAATTAAAAAGCCCCATTGATTGAGAAACATGGTGATTCTATCTAGCTTTTCATTGAAAGTTATACCTTAAGAGAAAAGTTGAAACATGTTGAAAAAGAAAAACATTAGCTATTGGACTTAACTTGTGTTTTGAAGAAAAAGATGAAAAATTTGAAAGAGAAAAATAAATCTTTGAAAATTTAAAAATTCAACGTGAAAGTGTTTTTAAAAAGCATGAGTTGAATAAATGACTTGGTTTTGACACTTAAAAATATGAATAAGTAATTTCAAATGTGTAAAGTGTTAAATTGTGATTTTGATAAGAAAATTGGTTCACTTGAAAAAGAACCAACTTTGTTAAAGAAAGTTAAATTTTTTCTTTAATTCGTTCAAACAAAAATATGACAAAATACTTTTTGAAACGACTCAAGTTAAAAAAGACAAGTATGGTTTAGGCTTTGAGAAATTTATGACTTGTTCTTATAAATCTAATGCTTTTGTGAAAAATGTGTTTGAACCAATAAGAATGGTTTAATCCTTTTTGAATGAGAATGAGAAAAATCAAGATTTGAGGAAAAATATATTTGTTAGCTCAAAAGTTTTCAACAACAACAAAAAAAGAAATGACCAAAGTGTTATTAAGGGTCATTATTTTAAAAAAAGGTCAAGAAAGTTTGAAAAGACCTTCCCAACCCCACACTTGCACGTTTTGTCACAAAAAGGGTGATTTAAGGAAATGTTTCCATGAGTTATTTAATAATTAAGAAAAGCTGTGGATTGTTCCCAAATCCCATCTTAAGGTGGTTCACCGTGAACCTTATTTGTGCACTCATTATCATAAAATGGGACACCTTAGAGATTTTTATTTCATGCCTAGGAATTCTCACATTGGTTCAATTTTCTATAATCATGATTCCCTAGATGTCTTAAAACATGATTTGAATGCGCTTGTGATCAAATTTAAGTATTTGACTATAGATTAGGATGGGGATTTTGCTTGGAAAAACAATTTTGATAGAAATATGTTTTTTAGACTACATAGAGATAATCTTCGAAGAAACTTACCTTATGTTCCTCCTTACAGTTGTGCTAATAAATTTTTTGTGAGGGATGTGGATTTGTGAAGAAAGGAAAGTTTTCAAAAAGAAGGTTATGTGCCTCAAGTTATTTCAAGGATTATCATTAAACCAAAGAATCCAATTTTAAGGGATTTTTTGGAAGAAGAAAAGTGATTTGATTGGTGGTATATGTGTTTCCACATCTAAGGGTGAGTTGTACTGAAGTGTTCCTCCACCTTTCTGATACCGGAGAGGTTCCTACTTCCTCTTGAGTTGCTAGGTGCTTGTCATAGCGAGAATATTCTTATATCATGTTCCATATATTGTCTTAAACTAGGTTTAGGCAGTTGTTGTGTTGTGAGGATCTGGTTTGTGTGGTTTGTGCTTATAGTCATTTAGGATTGTCGTTGTTCCTAGTTTGGGTGAGTGGTTTATTTATCTTTTGGGGATTTTTTATGTGATAGGTTGTGTTCATTTTGTATATACATGCATTTTGCATATTTTACTTTGTCCTTAGTCCTTTATATTGAGAAAAATCCAAAAAGATTTTAAGTTTATTCGTTTTGTGTGAGAGCGTGTTGCTATCCTTGTTTGATTAACTTCTCTCATACTTTTTGCATTTAAATGTTTTTTATATACTTTGACTTATTTTTGGTACATATACGAAAATTCCAAAAATAATTTTTATTTACTTGATTTTTTATTTGTTTGTAACCTTATTAAATGTCAATGTATAAATCTTTTTGAGAAAATAGAATTAGATAGTTTGATTTCCATATTTTTATGTGCTTTATGTAAACAATTTATTAACGATACCATGAAAATTAATGTTTTTAAGTGTATTGTGGATTCTTAGTTTGTATAAAACTTACACCAATATATATATAAGTGTTGTGTGTGTGTTCGTATTTGTTAGGGTTGAAAAGGGACCGTTTTATGCATTAATAATAGCTAATATTAGAGTGATAACAACCGACTTGAATTTGAGTATCATTAGTTAGGTGTCATCTAAATTGTGTGTAAAAATCCAATCAATGATAAAAAGAAAATATGTTGAAAAAATCCACAGGCCTAGTGCTTAACTGTCAATAAAACAAGTTAGGGTATGTTCAACTATAAGCACTAGATGAACATCGTGATAATGCATGAAGGCACTTCCATCCGACCCCATGTGCTAGGATTAAGTCAAGGATGATGATGATGATGCACTTATAGATCTACACGAAGCAAATATCTAAAGCTTATAAAATTCTGGTAAAAATTTGTAAAAGCTGACCGGCATCTGAAGGTTTCTGCCAACCATATTAGATGAGTTTTTTTTACAAAGTTTGCATCAAATTGAGGGGCCTTACGTTGTAAAGGAAGCCCATGACTTAGGATATAGCTTAATTTCAAAGGTTGACGATGATAGGACATTCAAGGTATACAACAAGTGGCTATAGGTATATCAGGTATGGAAAAGACATGTAATTTTTTATACTTCATAAACAATTCAATATAATATATGTGATCTTTTGGATGAAAGTTAATATGAATAAAAATTGAAAAAAGTTCAAGCAAGCATTGTGGATAAAAGTGATAAGCACCCCAAAGTATTCAAATTATACCTCAAATAAATGCATTTTAATTGTTAGTTCTCGATAAAATTGACCTTATGCGTATATTTGTTTATCTTGTAGGTCAATTTGTATTTGCAATTTCAAACACGTTATATTAATGCAAATGTGGAAATAACGTAGTCAAACAAGCCTCGACCTAACCCCGTTACCAAATACCCAAACCAAAAACATTTCATAATTTCTTGTATGTGTCTATTGTATTTGTATTACTACTTTATTTGAATGCCTATGGTTTTATATATAGTAGTGTTTAAGTGTATATTAGTATGTGTCTTTTTATAGGTCATATATATATATATATATATATATATATATATATATATATATATATATATATATATATGTATATATATATATATATATTTGTGTGTCATTAATATATTTTTCTTTATTTTAATTTATATTTTTAGGGTTATTTGTTTAGTTATATTTTAATTTGTTTAACCCGACCATGAACCATCGAAAAACCCACATCCCCGACCACCTCATACCACCTGCCCATGCCCCTACCTGAACTCAAAATCTCTCTCCTCACTTGACCTTGCCCAGCTCATAAACGTGACACCAAAAACCACCCATCCTATGCTGGAGACCCATCTGAAAACCAACCCAAGCCTACTCTCTCTCTCCTAAACTAAACACTCCCAACCCGATTTGAACACATAACCAATTTCAGCCCCATATCATTTCACCCTTGTAATTCATCACACGGTTTGTCCCCACTTACCTTTAACAAACGTCACATGCTCTCTCATGTATCCCGTGCAAACTTATAAACCATCTTTCTAAAAATATCATATTGAACATCTCGTAGAGATTGGGATATCTCATGTGTGATATATATCCGGTTCTAAATAATAAGACAAGGTTTAATGCATAGCACACCATTGTCTTATTAGAACTTTGATATATATTCACTAACTGAAAGTTTAAATCGAAAGATACCTCCTTGTATGCATGAGCATATCACAAGAAGAAATTACATTAATATTAAAATCTAGTGGGGGATTGTTGGATGATTTTAATATTGATGGGTATTAATGGTTAGAGAAAATGAAAGGTTAAAACCATTAATTAGTTAGAATAAGAAAAGACAAAGGGAAGTGGAAAACCAAAGTCCCACATTTAAAAAGTGTGAAAAAGTTAGTGGGTTAATAAATGCTCTTGTGTCATAAGAGATTACTTGTGTGCATTGAAGTGTATGCTACTAGTGTACACATTAGGTCCAAGGATGGTGCTTTGCACCATCCGCACACGCGCGCGCGCGCGTGTGCGAAAGTGCGATTGGGCGCTTTGGGTACTTTAGAGGCGCACTTTGCACTTCGCACGTACGCATCGTTGTTAGGAGAAGTCGGAGCCTTTTATTTTTAACGACGTCAAAAGATCAAACGATCCAGATTAAAGCCATAATAAATGACACATAATTATGGCGCGAGTGGATCTGAACCGTCGGATTTTGGCGCCACTTCGTTAAGTGTTAATCCGTACAGTCGCACATTTTTAGTTCAAATCTGGAACGTTCAAAATATAGTTATATATCCAAGGGTCGTGATTAAATGACCTTTGGATGTGGTGTCTGCTCATGAACAGACACCACAAGAGGCTATAGAAGGTAAAATCCAGGCATAATTAATTCCGAAAAATCTCTTTCTCTATTATTTTTTCTTACCAATTTCATAGAGTGTTCTAGGGTATTCTTCAAGTTTACTACTTGATTAAACCCATGGATTTGTTGTATCTTGGAGGTAATTTGCCTAGACCCGTTAGCAAACTCTGTACGAGTGGGGGCAAATAACACCTTAAGGACAGTAGTTTATTACGCCTCAAATCCAATCATCTGTTCATATTTTCTGCACAGTGAAAAATTCCACAACAATCTTAAGGTGTTATTTATGGAGGCAGAAAAGAATATGAATATGTTTATGAATCCCAATGTGCATTTGGATCGCTTTGATGGAACAAATTTCACTCTCTGGAAAGGAAAATTATTCTTCCTTCTCACAGTTTTGAAAATTGCATATGTTCGGGATCATAAACTAGAAGCAATTCCGGAATCAAAAGAAGACGATAATGAAACTGTCAAAGAACAACGGAAGAAACGTGAAGAAGACGAATTGGTGGGTCGTGGGCATATTCTGAATACACTGTCTGATCGATTATATGATCTTTACAACTCTATACAGTCTCCGCGGGAAATCTGGAATGCTCTTGAATATAAATACAAAACAGAGAAAGAAGGTACGGATAAATTCTTAATTCTGAAATATTCGAATTCAAAATTAGTGATAACTAAACTGTTTTAGATCAAGTACATGAGTTGCAAATCCTTGTCACAAAGCTTCGTGAATTAAAGGTGGAAATTTCTGAATCGTTTCAAGTTGGTGCAATTATTAAAAAATTACCACCAAGTTGGAATGATTGTCGTAAGAAACTCATACATAGGAAAGACGATATAAGTTTGGAGGAATTATAGAAACATTTAAGAATTGAAGAAGAAACCAGATCCCGTGATCAAACAAATATATCTCATAATTACACCAAAGTTAACTTTGTTGAAGGAAAGAAATATCATAAGAACTTCAAACCTAATGGCAAGAAGTTCAAGAAAATTAATTCCAACAAGAAACAGTCCAATGGGGCTTGTTTAAATTGTGGCAAAAATGGCCACTATGCCCGTGATTGCAGAAATAAGAAACGAAAGATAGATGCTACTGAATCCAATAATATAAACAATGCAAATATGGTGGAAAATGAGATCGAGGATCTTGTAGCAATGGTATCGGACATGCAAATTGGTATGATTACCGAACTAAACATGGCGGCAATAACGAAGTCTTCTGACTGGTGGCTCGATTCTGGGGCTACCATACATATCAGCAATGATAAATCATTGTACTCCGCATATGAAAAGGCAGAGGACGGTCAAGAGGTTCTAATGGGGAATCATAATTCTGCCAAAGTTCTGGGAAAAGGAAACATTGAACTACAATTCACATCTGGAAAGAAGTTGACGTTGACAAATGTTCTACATGTACCAGAAATTCGAAAAAATCTAGTGCCTGCAAGTTTGATTTGTAAAAGCGGCATTAAAGCCGTCTTTGAGCCTGATAAGTTAATTCTGTCTAAGAATGGGGCATTTGTTGGGAAAGGGTATGCTTGTGATGGAATGTTCAAACTCAGTATTTTTATTAATAATATGAATAATTCTGCTTATATTGTTGAGTCTTTTGATGTTTGGCATGCTAGATTAGGGCATTTAAATTTTAGATCATTGAAATACATGTCTAAATATAAATTAATAACTTGTTAGTACTTCTCATGAAAAATGTGAAATCCGTATTCAAGCAAAATTAACAAAAAGACCTTTTCCTAAAGTCGAACGAAGTATTGAATTATTAGAATTAGTTCATTCTGATATATGTGAATATAATGGTATTTTAAGTAGAGGCGAAAAAATATACTTTATTACATTGATTGATGATCGTTCAAAATTCACATATGTATATTTGATAAGACATAAGGATTAAGCTTTTTCAATGTTTAAACGTTTTAAAGCAGAAGTTGAAAATTAAAAGGAAAAGAAAATTAAAATTCTTCGTAGTGATAGAGGGGGAGAGTATTTTCCAAATGAATTTGACTCATTTTGTGAAGAACATGGAATAATACATCAAAGAACTGGCCCTTATACTCCCCAATAAAATGGTTTGGCTGAAAGAAAAAATAGGACTCAAACTAATATGATTAACTCTATGTTGATTAATTCAAACTTACCAAACAATTGGTGGGGAGAAGCTCTTCTCACCGCTTGTCATTTACACAACAAAATTCCATTAATGAAAACACATGTTTCTCCATACGTGGTATGGAAGAATCAAAAACCAAATATGGACTACCTAAGGGTCTGGGGTTATCTGGCTTTCTATAGAATTCATAACCTGAAAAGTTCAAAGTTGGGTGCAAGAGTAATTAAAAGTGTTTTCATAGGATACGCGAAAAATTCTAAGGCGTATAGGTTGTTGGACTTAAATTCTAATTGAATCAAGGGACATTGAATTTATTGAAAATAAATTTTATAAAGATTCATGTGTCGAATTAGATGCCAATCCTGATACATCCACTAGGTTTATTCCTAGACCATCAATTAATAATAAAAGGAATGAACCCGAAACAGAAATGGAACCTAGAAGAAGTCAGCGTGCTAGAAAAGAAAAAATCTTTTGGCCCTGATTTTATTTCATCTCAAGCCTTAGCCTTTTTGGTTGAAAAAGATAGAGATAATATTCTTAATAAAATGCCTATTTTACTTAACGTAGAAGAAGATCCTAAAACCTTTGACGAAGCAATGAATTCAAGAGATGTTTTTTTTTGGAAAGAAGCTATTAATGATGAGATAGATTCAATTCTATCAAATCAGACATGGGTTCTAGTGAACTTGCCACAAGGATCACAACCTATTAGTAGTAAATGGGTATTTAGAAGAAAATACAATACCGATGGTTCTATTCAAACCTTTAAGGCTAGATTGGTAGCAAAAGGTTGTAAACAAAGAAAAGGGATTGACTATTTCGATACTTATGCACCTGTTGCTAGAATTACATCCATACGTGTTTTAATGGAAATTGCATCTATTTATAATCTGTTTGTGCATCAAATGGATGTTAAAACAACATTTTTGAATGGTGACCTAGATGAAGAGGTATATATGGAACAACCCGATGGGTTTGTTTTGCCCGGAAATGAACATAAAGTTTGTAAATTAATTAAGTCACTTTATGGGTTGAAACAAGCACCAAAGCAGTGGCATGAACAGTTTGATACAATCATTCTTTCTGATGGTTTCAGATTTATTCTAAATTCACCAATGACTATGGTGTAATTATTTGTCTATATGTTGATGACTTATTAATTTTTGGTACAAACATGAGAGGTGTATATGAAACTAAGAAGTATCTTAGTTCACAATTTAAGATGAAAGATCTTAATAAAGTGGATACCATCTTGGGTATTAAAGTTAAGAATCATAGTGGGGGTTATGCATTATATCAATCTCATTACATTAACAAAGTTATTCACAAATTTAATCACTTGAAAATAAAAGAAGCAAATACCCCATATGATTCTAGTATAAAATTATTAAAAAATTCTGGCAGAGCAATTGCACAACTTGAATATGCTAGTACAATTGGAAGTTTAATGTATGCGATGCATTGTACAAGGCCGGATATTTTATTTGCAGTAGGTAAAATGTCAAGATACACTAATAATCCAAGTGTGGATCATTGGAAAGCAATTGGGAGGATTTTTGGTTACCTCAAGAAGACCAAAGAATTAGGTTTATTTTATTATGACTTTCCAGCAGTTCTTGAAGGATACTCTGATGCTAGTTGGATAACTAGTGCAAGTGATAATAAATCCACATCTGGATGGATACTCACCTTAGCGGGTGGGACGGTATCTTGGGCATCCAAAAAACAAACTTGCATTACACATTCAACAATGGAATCTGAGTTTATAGCACTGGCAGCAGCCGAAAAAGAAGCAGAATGGCTAAGAAATTTATTATTGGACATAAAGTTATGGCCAAAACCAATGCCATCTCTTTCTTTATATTGTGATAGTGAAGCTAAATTGTCTAGAGCTTATAACAAAGTATATAATGGAAAATCTAGACACATAAGTTTAAGGCATGAATATGTCAAACAATTAATAACTTATGGAGTTATTAATATTATATATGTTCGAACAAATAAGAATCTAGCTGACCCTCTTACCAAAGGACTTTCTAGAGATTTGGTAAATGACACATCTAGTGGAATGGGACTAAAACCATTTTTTCAATAGTCACCGGTAATGGTAACCCAACTTTGTAATATCATTACCACTATTCCAAAGTTTAATGGGTAATAACAAGTTACTGATAAGTGATTAGTTTTTGCACTGAAATTTATTCAATTTCATGTCCCTTCTAGGATGTTTAGTGCATATTGCTACGTCAAGAGGATGAGTTTAAATCTTAATGAAGTTTGTTGTCTAAAGTAGCAAGGACATGCAAGAGAACTTCACCTATATGAATATAGGAAGTGGTGCCGCTTCTAGCAAGATTTTGGGTTTATTCTTGTAAATATTCATGAAGCCAAGATAGTGCACATGGCCATAATAGTGCTAAAATCATATTGAACATCTCGTAGAGATTGGGATATCTCATGTGTGATATATATCCGGTTCTAAATAATAAGACAAGGTTCAATGCATATCACACCATTGTCTTATTAAAACTTTGATATATATTCACTAACTGAAGGTTTAAATCGAAAGATATCTCCTTGTATGCATGAGCATATCACAAGAAGAAATTACATTAATATTAAAATCTAGTGGGGGATTGTTGGATGATTTTAATATTAATGGGTATTAATGGTTAGAGAAAATGAAAGGTTAAAACCATTAATTAGTTGGAATAAGAAAAGACAAAGGGAAGTGGAAAACCAAAGTCCCACATTGGAAAAGTGTGAAAAAGTTAGTGGGTTAATAAATGCTCTTGTGTCATAAGTGATTACTTATGTGCATTAAAGTGTATGCTACTAGTGTACACCTTAGGTCCAAGGATGGTGCTTTGCACCATCCGCACACGCGCGCGCGCGTGTGCGAAAGTGCAATTGGGCATTTAGGGCGCTTTAGAGGCGCACTTTGCACTTCGTACGTACGCATCGTTGCGAGGAGAAGTAGGAGCCTTTGATTTTTGAGAACGTTAAAAGATCAAACGGTCCAGATTAAAGCCATAATAAATAACACATAATTATGGCGCAAGTGGATCTGAACCGTCGGATTTTGGCGCCAATTCGTTAAGTGTTAATCCCTACAGTCGCACCTTTTTAGTTCAAATCTGGAATGTTCAAAATATAGTTATATATCCAAGGGTCGTGTTTAAATGACCTTTAGATGTGGTGTCTATTCATGAACAGACACCACAAGAGGCTATATATAGAAGGTAAAATCCTTTAATAATTAATTCCGAAAATTCTCTTTCTCTATTATTTCTTCTTACCAATTTCATAGAGTGTTCTGGGGTATTCTTCAAGTTTGCTACTTGATTAAACCCGTGGATTTGTTGTATCTTGGAGGTAATTTGCCTATACCCGTTAGCAAACTCTGTACGAGTGGGGGTAAATAACACCTTAAGGATAGTAATTTATTACGCCTCAAATTCAATCATCTGTTCATACTTTCTGCATAATTAAAAATTCCTCAACAGACGATGGATCTTCTTAGAATAGGATGAGGTTTTAACAATTTCTACGATCATAGCTTCCATACCTTTCAGGCGATAAGCCATTAACAAACATGCCATCCTTAGGCATTCAAAAGTAAAAATATCAAGATCAAAAGCAAACAACTAATTAAGCACAACACGTTGTTATTAAAAAAAAGTATTTTTTTGAACAAGTTAACGATAATAGAAGCTAATACCATATATGGAATGGGAGAACCATACGCAGTTTAACTCTCTTTCCCATTAACATTGGTTATTTATCCTTGATAGTATTGATTTGAAGATTAGGTTTCTTTGGATTAGCAACATCATTCTCAACCTCCATCTCTTGGGAACGCACATCACCAACATGATGTGCCACCCGAGGTACATCTGGAGAATTCTGTTGGACTGATGGATGCAACACAGAAGGATCAAACGAGTTATCTAAAATTCACCAAAACATTTACCAAGTAGGTAAATATACAAAATCTTGGAACATGATGAGCCAAGTCACCAAGAAGGTGGATTATTAGATAAACCACACCCACAAAGGGCGCATCACCAAGCAAGTGAAAAAGTATATCTATAAGAATGTTACTTAAGCAAAGTAAATCACCAAGAAAGTGATTTCACTATTTTACGTCCAATCAGGGTATAATACCAAGAAAAATCATTCATACATCAAAGATATGAGTAAAAAGTTACAAAATACATAAGTACAAATATTTACCTCACCAAGATATACAATAATAGCCAAAGGTATGGGAACAACCACATCCTCAGACTTATCTTAAGCCTCTATTATAGGTGTGTCCGCGATTGCCAACACATTCTGGTGCATTAAGGAACAACTAACCTCATAATAAGGAACACATTGCTCCTTATCATTAACCTCTAAGGGTTGAAACACCATAACATAAGGAAGCTCAAAATAAATATATAAGAAATAACAAAGAAAAATATGAAAAATATTTCACAAGGGAGATGCATAATCATTATTCAAATTCAAATGAGTAAAAACATCAAGATGAACTAAAAAATCTAGTATCATAATTGGGAACTAAAGAGACACAATTGGCCTCACAAATCCACGAGGCAACCTTTCCTCATTAATAGACTTCACAAAGGACAACACGTCCATAGAAAGAGTAACACGAATATTATCCACAACCCGTACATTACAAGGCAAATAAATATGAAAATCACAAAAAACAAAGGCCAATAAATTAATGGGGCTAAGTTTACTCAGAATAATTTGAGTAGATGGAACATCTGAGGAAATGATTAGTGATGACTTATGTAAAACTGGGGGAGTAATGAGACTTGTGACTTTTACAGTTTCATCTGAGCCTCCACTAGTTTATTCAACCATTGGCGATCTGACTGCCACACAAGAAGGACGATCAGTTTGAGCACGCCTAATTATTGAAGACGGGGGCAAATAAGAAGTTAAAACAGTGACTTCTTCAACAGTTGGAACCGAAGCACCTTCCCTAAGAGGAGTGTAACGTGGAATAGACACGACCTTAATAAATTGGGGAGTAACATCCTAAATAAGAGAGAAAAATGTTAGATTAAATGTAAAAATAACTCAATACCAATCACATAAACACTCAAAGAAAAGTCTTTACCTTTTGAGGCTCAACATATGCCAGCTGGTGTGGAAACTTTAACCAAATGACCATTTTGATTGACTTTCACATGCCTTCTAGAGTGCTTATTCACCCGCCTCTTATGGCACTGCTTCGAAATAATAACTAGAGATATATTCTCCACTTGCTCCACATGTATAGATATCTTTTGAATAACCCGAGGAAAGGTAATAATATCATCAATGGATTGTTGTCTCTCATAACCAGCTAAAGCAAAAAAAAAAACAAGTATGGGTTCCATTTGAGAAAGAACCTCAGACACCAAGTTAGCTAACGTTTCCACCCAAATAAGATTGGGTGAAGGAACCAATTTAGGAGGAATACTACCAAGGTTAGAGGATCCTTTGGTGGGCTTGGTTTTTTTTGGGAGGGCGCTTTGATCCATATCCCTCATTTGAAGAGACAATAATAAAGGAAGCTTTCCCTTTTATCCCACCAACATTTGTGGAACCTTTCATTTTATCTTTCTTGGGCTCTGGAGGAACCTCAATAGTTTGAGCTAAAGGAGAAATCCTTTGGGAATGGGCTTCTCAATTGTATTTAGAGGGAAATCCATTCTAATTATGGATTTATTCTTCAAACTTAACTCATGTGGCCAATACTTGTCAATGGGAGGACACCTAGGCCCCATTTGAACAGAATCCTAAAACATAAGGAGTTGCATAGGACAGAAGTGGAAGAACCCGCCCAATGAGGCTTGTCATTTTCCAAGCACATTAGGAAGTGAAAAATGACCATATTTTCAGAACACAGAATCACCATATTATGAAAAGTAAAGTCAAGGAAATCTGAGAGAAAAGACTCATCAACTTTATTTCTTCCACAAATTGGCTTTGGTATGTCTTGATCATACCCAAACTGCCTGGCACGATGATGGGGTTTTTAAGATTAACTTTAGATGTACCACTCTATGGGTGAAGGAAGATGGATATGTGCGAGTAGAAGAACCACAACGAAGGACATATCCTCAGAAACATCATTTTCTATAAAAAAAAAGGTTACATTAGGGAAGCTTCAGATTTAAATAACGACCAAGTGTCACAATTAGTGTTCCCATAAGGATGGTTTTCGAAACATCCATAATCATCGATTAAAGGCAAACAAGCCTTTTTGCTCTTTTTCTTATTCTAGTGCATGATATGTGAACGACTTAAGGTGAAGATATTGACAGGGGAGACTTGGGGGAAAGATCGGGGAACCTTGTATAGAGGAATCCCATTAAAAGGACGGTGTTAGAGAAACTAGACGCATCATAGTGACTCACAAATCGCTCTGTATCAAAATAGGTTCGATCCAACCAAGTATATAAAGAATCGAGAGTTATGTCAGTAAGTGGGACATTGAACCCCTGAGCTAACCTTACAAACAGTTTTACCAAGTCCTGACGTGATTGGTCATTTGGCTTCCCTAAAATGAAGAAATGAGCTAACCTCATAAACATGATTGTGTTATTATTGTGATGGAGTATTTAATACTGAACACACTTGTAAATATATGAATATGTTCATCATCAGAGGTGAGGAAGATGAAGACATCTTAGAAATCCAAGAACTATAAAACTATCCATAGGAAGAAAGTATAGACATTAAGATATCTTTAAATGCATTATCAGGGTCAATATCTCTAAAGTCCATAATAATCAGTGTACTCTATAGGAAATTCCCAATAACTGTGTTGATAGATACCTGAAGCACACATAGCTTTTTGAATCCCGGATCAGCTAGACAGACAAGCAACATATTGAATAAGCACCCATATTGACCGTGGTTATAACTAATGGTGGTAAATTGTACCATTAAGTTATTCAATGAAACACTTTCAAGGCTGATTTAAGACTATTAGACATTAGTGGGTGTGATGGGTATGGATCGAATGAGACAATCCAACCCAATTTTGTTTAATTTTTGGACACACAAACTGACATTTAAGAGGAATGGGAAGAAGGTTGTCCTTAAGGACTATATTAAAGAAAATTGAAAATCATAACTGGGGTATCTCTTAAGAAGCTACTGAAGAAGTCTACACATATATTCATGGGTCAACTGTTCTCCTTCAAGGGGCAAAGACCAAGCACACTGATGAGGTAACCACTCACCATGATATACAATCTTTATTAATACAATTTGTGGATATTTTTGCAACACCAAAGTGGCTACTACCCCAAAGAAGTCATGAACACCAAATTATCTTAAAATAATGAACCCTACCCACTAATCAAAGGCCTTATAAGGAACCTTACTTCCACAAAATTGAGATAGAAAAACTAGTTCAAGAGATGCTAGATTAATAGGTTATACAAACTAGTCATAACCTCGTTTCATCCCCTTTTTATTGGTTGAGAAAAATAATGGTAGCGGGAGGTTTTGTGTAGATTACAAAAGGTTAAATACGTGAAAGATAAATTACATAGACCTATAATTAAATATCTACTAGATGAATTGTATGGTGTTAGGATGTTTTCCAAGTTAGACCTTAGTCCAGGATACCACCAAACCAAAATAAGATAAGAAGACATAGCAAACCGACTAAGAATTAATTCCGAATTTTTTTCTAACCAACTATTTTAACTTCTACCTAATTCTAAACTGACCCCAAAAATTATAATAAACTCTAAAGAAGCCCAACTAACCATTTTTACAATGTACTCAAATTTATATTCTCTCACTAATATACGGATCATGAAATTCCAGCCCCTTTAAAACAATCCTTGTCCGTAAGAAGCGTGTTTGTTCCGCTTGAATCAAATATAACCCAAGAGAATAACACTTTAATGAGAACCTTCATTGTCGTACCTTATCCCCTAAACTTTGCCTCAATTTGGGTTATTTAATGGGTATAATCTGATTAGGATTGAAAATCGCTTTAGAATTGAGCAGTGGCAGGACTTGTTAGTGGGATCTTCACACAGATCGTAGCCAACATAAATCTTAAGTGATTTTGAATATGTTCCATTATTTGAATCATCCTTTACATTACTCAAATATATTTTTATTACATAATGTTTAACATTAGGGTTTGCAAATTTAACCTATTCACCATTCTCATTCACATAATTGACTAGAAATAACATCTAAGTCCAAGATTCACTTCAGGAGAGAGTAAATAACTCCATAGATGCCTTGTTAACAACACGTATTTAATGAATTTTCCATAGTTTGTGGATTTTCTCGGTTTGTGAGGTAATCTCAATAACATTCTCCAAAGAAGCCTCCATCTGCGCTCTATTACCTCCGTCTTCCTCAGTATCTAGTATAATTAGCCACTGAATTTTGTCATCAAAGATTCCATTTTTCTCTAGTTCTTGATCGAGGAGTGCTGAGACTTCTTAGTGACTGATCCTCTTGATTGATAGTGATGACCCCATATTTGTCCTCTGCATCTGATCAAGTATTTTTGTAACACCCCGTGCATTCTGGTATCGACCGTCACCAAACTACGTCAGGAATCACTAAATAAAATATCATTCTCAGCATGTGACAGAAATATGAGACAACAAAAACTTTAAGTCCAACAGATATAATGCAATTTAATCCATCGAAATAAAAATATTCTTGCAATAAAATCCATCACCATGTTATCTCTAAAATAGACCCAACTCTAATTTATTAAAACCCAAATGAAATAATCCAACTATAAATTTCTGACTGAAGCCATAAACAACCATGGAACCAATTGACCCACCAAATCCATAAATGAAAGTCTCATAATGAAAACGACTGAATGTAAATAAATCAAACTACTATTTAAGCGATAAAAATTAAATATCCAGCACCATCCCAAAAATCTCTAATCCATCCTATGCAGCTACTCCAGCACTATACCTGAAATGTTAGTCAACCCAATGGATCAGAGTCCATCGCATGAATACTAACTATTCCTCCCAGTTAAGGTCCGTAAACCCAGACAGAAGTACTATACATGATAAAGATCACAATAGAGTATTTTAAGTTAAACGAGATATATATTAACATGCGAATAAAAATAAACTACCACTATCAACCCACATAACTAAGCCACCCTAATGTTCAAGTCCAATTACGATGTTTCAACATTAACTTAGACTCCACAATTTAATTAAATTAATTCAATCCATTTTATTTATGCGACACCAGTATAGCCAGTTCACCGTACTACGGGTCCTGCACATACTCCTGGCCCGCTTAGGTTCTACACCACACCCATTCCCCTCACTATAGCCAGTTTGCCCAATTTCATTAGCACTGCACATACTCGTGAGGTTCCACGCGTAATACGTCACTATAGCTAGTTCACCTAATTTTGTTAGTCCTGCACATACTCGTGATGCCAAGACACACCCACGTCGCTATAGTCAGTTCGCCCCTTATTATTAGCCCTGTACATACTTGCGAAACATATTCATTTTAATACCCGTTTATGATCTTAGGCATTATTTCTCAATTTCCTCAATTTCTCATTATTTTGTATTAGCTCCATCCTTTAATCGAGCATAAATCTTCAAACCACTCCTAGTCATGTACCTAGAGTTATCAGAAACACAAGTATATCCTAACCTATCATTTATGAATAATACTTACCAATAGCTATTGCCTCGTCTCGCACCTAGGTTAACGAACCAACGAAACGATGTACAATTCAGCCCCACTCCGGAATTACCCATCTGGAAAAACCTACACTAGCTAGTCCCATACCTATAAAGCAACCTAAAATAAGGTGAAAGCATAACTACCCCAACAACCTGTACTGTCGAATATTAACACAATTAATGATCACATAAGGCATATTTTCTACATATAACAACAATTCTTTCAATTAATTACAAGATTATTATTTATCCAAATTATGTTCGTTTAATTATAATTATAATATCAATTTAGCAATTCCTTTCTTTTTCAACAACTTATATAATTTCCATTCACATACATATTTTCGGGACATGCGCTACAAGCTACACGTAAATAACATGTTTTTAATAGTCGAATTCAATTTATAAAATTCAAACAAGTAATTTTAACATGCGAACATCCATATATTCTAACGGAATCCCAACGTCTAATCTAAGCATGCGAGAGTTTTGTGTCTTACTTCGTATTAAATATTTGAATAAAAATAATCCCATCTCTAGTTTCACTTTCCATAATTATCATCTCTAATTTATTTAAAAAAAACATTGAAATTAGTGTTTATGTAACATTTAAAACACATAATACTAAAGGGGAATAATAGAAGTATTTATGTCTGTAAAAAGTCGCTTGAAGAATCTGATTGCACGGTTACACTCCTCTCGAGAAATTATAAAGACCTATTCTTGGACGATCTTGAGAAAACTTGGTTTAAATCTTGTGTTTAATGGGGTTTAGATTTCGTAAATGAGAAGATGTAAAAATATGGGAGGCTACTGCTTTTTGAGAAGGTTAATATGTGTTTTAAAAATCCTAAACCCATGTCTTTATATTTTAAGGAAAAAAAAAGAGTTTGAGTCCCGCATAAACACTACAAAAATATGCCAAATTTTCGCCCGCCGCTGGAGCGAACCGGTTCGGATCCCCTGCCAAATCGAGATCCCAATTTTTATATAAAAAGTTATAATTTCTCGAATTAAATCCCGATTTCTATTCCGATTAAAATCTCATTTTACATAAATCAAAACTAGCATTTTTAAATTTAAAAATGAATTAATTCCAAAATTTTATTTTTCCCTAAATTTTAATTTATAAAAGTTTTATGGTTTAAAATCACGGGGTGTTACATTCTCCCTCACGAGTACATGAATTTTGTCATTGAAATTAAACAAAGCGTAAATGTCAATGTAAAAGTGTGCAAATAAAATAAGGATTACATATGGCTACCCGTAAAATTCTACGATTGGGTGGCCATACACCCAATACTACACGCACCTACCCCGTGATAAAAAATACAATATATATCTTAATTATATATATAAGAATAAATGTGAAAATAACACGTACCACGCTCTCCCACGAATCACCACTCGATTCCATCTCCAAAAGCCATCACAACACTTAAGTTTTCAAATCGAATCGCATCACCACATATATTTTACAGCTACCTAACATTTATATTAATGATCTCCAAAATAAATTTAGTCTCTAAAATTAACTTTAAGTATCCTCACATCAAGATTACTAGTTCTAATCTCAATGCCTAGAACCCCCTGAACACCAAACTCCTTATCTTTAAGAAATACATCTAACATGTATACTAGACAAAATATCTTACAGAGTACGAATTAACAAATGGAATCAAAGATTGGTAATGCGGAAGCTAAATGGACTCACAACCTACAGCTCGCGCACTCTGGCGTCCTTCGCCGCCAAACTACGTCGGGCATTACTAAATAAAATATCATCCTCAGCATGTGACAGAAACATGAGACAATAAAAACTTTAATTCCACCAGATATAATGCAATTTAATCCATCGAAAAACAAATATCCTTGCAATAAAATCCATCACAATGTTATCTCCACAATAAATCCAATTCCAAAGTATTGAACCCAAATAAAATAATCCAACTATAAATATTTGACATAAATCATAAACAACTGTAGAACCGAGTGGCCCACCAAATCCATAAATGAAAGTCTCATAATAAAAACGACGAAATGAAAATAAATCAAACCACTATTAAAGCGATGAAAATTAAATATCTAGTTGCACCCCAAATATCTTCCATCCATCCTATGCAGTGACTCTATCACTATACCTGAAATATTAGTCAACGCAATGGGTCAGAGCCCACCGTATGAATACTAGCTACTCCTCCCAATTAGGGTCTCTAAACCCGAACAGAAGCATTATACATGATGAATATCACAATAGAGTATTTTAAATTAAACAAGTTATATATTAACATACGGATAAAAATAAACTACCACTATCTACCCACATAACTAAGTCACCCAATGTTCAAGTCCAATTACAATATTTCAACATTAACTCAGATTCCATAATTTAATTAAATTAATTCAATCCATTTGATTTACGCGACACTAGTATAGCCAATTCACTGTATTACAGGTCCTGCACATACTCTTGGCCCGCTTAGGTTCTACACCATACCCATTCCCCTCACTATAGCCAGTTCATCCAATTTCGTTAGCACTACACATACTCGTAAGGTTCCATGCACGACACGTCACTATAGCCAGTTCGCCTAATTTCGTTAGCCCCGTACACACTCGTGACGCCAACACACACCCACGTCGCTATAGCCAGTTCACCCATTATCGTTAGCGCTGCACATACTTGCGACGCAAATTCATTTTAATACCTGTTTATTATCTTAGGCATTATTTCTCAATTTCCTCAAGTTCTCGTTATTTTTTATCAGCCCCACCCTTTAATCGAGAATAAATCCTCAAACCACCCCTAGTCCCATACCTAGAGGTATCCAAAACACAAGTATATTCTAACCTATCATTTAGGAAGAATACCTACCAATAACTACTACCTAGTCTCGCACTTAGGATAATGAATCGACGGAATGACGTACAATTCAGCGTCATCCTGGAATTACCCATCCGAAAAAACCTACACTAACTAGTCCCATACCTAGAAATCAACCTAAAATAGGGTGAACGCATAGCTACCCCAACAATCCCGTCATCCCTGTAGTGTCGAACATTAACATAATTAATGATCACATAAGACATATTTTCCACATATAACAACAATTCTTTCAATTAATTACAAATTCCTATTTATCCAAATTATGTCCGTTTAATTATAATTATAATACCAATTAAGCAATTCCTTTATTTTCTAACCACTTATATATGTTTTTTTTTTGGTAAGAATCAACAACTTATATAATTTTCATTCACATGCATATTTTCGGGGCATACAATAATAAATTTATATTCTACAAGCTACACATAGATAACATGATTTTTACGAGTCGAATTCAATTTATAAAATTCAAATGATTTATTTTAACATGAGAACGTCCATATATTCTAATAGAATCTCAACATCTAATCTAAGCATGCGAGAGTTTTGAGTCTTAATTCGTATCAAAGATTTGAATAAAAACAGTTCCAACTTTAGTTTCACTTTCCCTAATTAGCATCTCTAATTTATTAAAAAAAATAATGATTATTAGCATTTAAGCAACATTTAAAATGCATAATACTAAAGGGGAACAATAGAAGTATTTATGCATGTAAAAAGTCATTAGAAGATTCTGATTCCACGGTTGCATTCCTCTCGAGAAAGCAATAAAGACGTATTCTCGGACGATCTTGAGAAAAATTGGTTTAGATCTTTAAAACTTGGTTTGAAAGTTGTGTTTAATGGGGTTAAGTTTTTGTAGATGAGAGGAGGTAAAAATATGGGAGGTTACTACTTTTTGAGAAGGTTAAAATGTGTCTTAAAAACCATAAATCAGTGCCTTTATATTTAAAAAAAAAAAATTTGAGTCCCATATAAACAATACAAAAATATGCCAAATTTTCGCCTTCCACTGGAGAACCGAACCGGTTCGGATCTCATGCTAGACCGAGATCCCCTATTTTTATATAAAAAGTTTTAATTTCTCGAATTAAATCCCGATTTCAATTCCGATTAAAATCTCATCTTACATAAATCAAAGCCAACTTTTTTAAGTATAAAAATTAATTAATTCCAAAAATTTATTTTTCCCCAAATTTTAATTTATAAAAGGTTTTACGGTTTAAAATCACGGGGTGTTACAATCTTCATCTTCTTTCCTCTCTTCTTTTTGGAGCTCCATATGAGATACTTATTCTACAATTGATGAGTTCTTTATCTTATCTACTTCAACCATCAAACATATATCTTCATTTTTCCATCCCTTGAAGAATGTATCCAAATGTTTATATCTCGCTTGAATTTGTTCATAACTTTATATAAAGCTCTCTGTATAGTGTTAATATTTTTTTGAAAATTCTTACCAATCAATCCCCCTTTTCTTTGCTATGATTCCTGATAGTTTGTTGAAAAAGTTTACACCGAATACCTTCTGCTATTCTTTTAGGTAGCCTCCAAGTTCGAATTGACTCTGATACCATTTGTCACAATTATGTGACTTTTGGACCAAAAAAAGAAAGAAAAATGTCGAAAATGGAAATTAAATTTCTGATTATTTCTTTTGACATCCATACACAGTTGGGTCTCTTCCTATTTATAGGAGATGCAGAGCAAACTGATTAACAATTATCTCCAAACAATTTTCTAACCAACTATTTAAACTTCTCCTTAATTATAAACTGACCTCAAAACTTATAAAAAAACTCTAAACAAGCCCAACTCTAAACAGGCCCAACTAATTGTTGATGTTAGACTTGTCAACGGGTCAGATCGAGTCGTGTGCATGTCGATTTTTACAATGTTAAGCTCTTATTGGGTTAGTGTGTAAATATGACTTTTTATCGTGTGAAAAATCATATTCAAACTCAACTCGTTATTTTTAACGTGTCGTGTCGTGTTCACCAGTTATTTTCCATCAAGATAATAAATTATTTTGAACCGTATAGAAGTTGACATATTAGCTCATTTTTAAACACAATTAGGCGCATTAATTCATTGTCATTAATAATTCTCATATTTAGTAAATTTCGTTATATTTAAAGTAACATTAACCTACATAAACTCTTTATAATTCCCAAGAATATATCTTATTATTTACTTAAATTAATGAATCTTAACGACTCTTATCGGGTATCAACGGTTGAAGGTGGTCAACACTAACCCGATCCGTTAACTATCGTGTCTTATCGGTAGAGTTGACAAAATGGACCCAAACAGTATCGTCCACAAATTTCTACCCACAATGGTTGAGAATGAACACCACCAATCGGGTTGCATATGAGTCACTAAAAGTTCACCAATTATTTGCAAGTTTTGGCGGGGTGTGAAATGACCCGTCGTTCTTCCTACTCATATAAATTAGAGATCTGTAAGTAAAAATTTTGAATGAGAAAACGTGTCGAAGATTAATCCGATCTAAATTCGATCAGCAATAACCATCAACCTACTATTAATCCGTCCATATATGATTCTAACCCGTTAATGATCCGATCAAATCTATCCACGCCCACCCATTTGTCAGCGCTACTTATCGAATTGACACTGATAAAATTCAAAATCATTAAAAATTCACTCATTAATTTATAATTTCGTGTCAATCGCGCTTCATTTTAGTAGTCAACCATTATTTTTTGTGATTGCTTAAGGGGCTAAAAGTGGTCCCATATAATAAAACAAATCCAAATTACTTAGCTGTGGTGATACACACAATAGCTGTCCCCACCTCACCTCTCTCACAAACACTAGCCAACAATTCTACGTGACATTGGCCTTTGAACACCAAGAAAAGGGCCATGATTGGGAAATTTCCATGAAAATAGGAACCACAAACCATTGTTCTTTGATTCAATTATGGGTTTCTCCCAAGAAAATCTCAAAGGCTTTGTTTTAGCTCTCCTTTCAAGTGGCTTCATTGGTGCAAGCTTCATCATCAAGAAGAAAGGCCTCAAAAGAGCTGCTGCAGCTTCTGGTGTTAGAGCTGGTCTGTCAATTTCATTTTTTTCTGTCATGATTTTGTATAAAGTTTTGGTTTTTTGATGTGGGTTTTTGATTTTATGAAATGGGTATTTTTTAGTTCTTTAAAATTTGGATCTTGTTTGTAGGTGTTGGTGGGTACTCGTATCTTTTGGAACCTCTATGGTGGTTGGGCATGATCACAAGTAAGTTTTGTCATTTTCTTTGTGTTATTTGCAGTTTGGGGAATTGGGGCCTAGTAGGATGGGGTATGAAATTTTGCATATTTGTATATTGGGTTTAGTATTGCTAAAAATATTATATATAAAAAAATGGAAGAAAGTGAAAATGGATCAACACTATGAAAAACTTTTGATCTCAAGCTAAAATTAAGCATAACTAAAAAAAATAAGGGTTAATTGATGTTTAGGGCCTAAAAAATGTTCCATTTATTGTTTAGTCCAATGTATATTTAAAAATAATTTTTAGTCCCTAAAAATGTTCCAATTCATGTTGTTCCAATATATATTTTCAAAAATAATTTTTAGTCCTTGACATAATGTTCCAGTTAATGTTAATGTCACTACTAGGGACTAAACATTAATTTTATAAAAATGTTGGACCAAGATTCAATAAATAATATTTCATCAGATTTTTGTTAAATAGCCTTAAAAATAACCCTTTATTCCAGATCTTTTTAGCTCTGTTGACTTAACATGGTGTCCAAGATTGTTCAATATTAGTATTAATTTTAATTTTTTCTGTGTGTGTGCTTTTACCCTTTTTCTTTTCAAACATTGATAAAGGTTTTGCAAATTGTTATGATTGTACATCAGAACTTGGAACCATTTGATCTATGTTGTTTTCTTCATGTTCTTCCCCTCCCCCTCCCCCACCCTAATCGTTTGTTCTACTGTTGAATTGACTATAAATTGTAATTTGGAAGTTTAATTATGAATTTTGCTGGTTAATAGGTTATTGAATTTGGGATTTATCTTAATTCTCTAATTCCTTTTCGAATATGGAGTGCGTTTTTTTGTAATCCTAGAAGCATAAAAAGGTATATGGTGAACTTTGAGAGTGACAATCTTCCTAAAGTTTTTGTTACATAAGGTTCATTATCTATATAGGAGATATTGATGATGGTGTTACCAATGGGATGATAGCAGGTTGGTTCAAGTGGTGTATTATGTGATGCATATATATCTTTGAAGTTGAAGAGGAAGTTTAATAAGTGGTGGAGATGTGGATGTTAAGATGAACGTGTGTAAAACTAGAATGGATAAAAATAGAAATGAATGCATACGTGAAAACATTTGTAGCTCATTTACGAAATATATTAAGAGAATCGGCTTAAAAGCTCTATTAATATGCATACTTAACATTGTAATTTTTTTTTTTACCCTATTCATTTTTATGGTTTGACATTGGTTTTGCATATTCTTATCATGACATGAAATTGTTTGATCTGTGTTCTTACCTTTTTTTTTTATATTTTACTATTGAGCCGACTACAAATTGTAATTTGCAAGTTAATGAATTTTGATGTTTATAGGTTATTGAAATTTGGGGTTATTTCATTGGAAACTTAATTATGAATATGGAGTATAATTTTTATAATCGTAGAAGCCTGATCATGGTTTTGGTGAACTTTGGGAGTGATAAGATACCTAGAGTTTTCGTTATTTATGTTCGATTACTTGTAGGAGATTAAGATATTGGTGATGGTGTTACTAATGGGATTAAAGAAAGTTCGTTCAAGTGACATATATGTAATATGCATATGTGCAAAGTTTAACAAGTAACATGTATTCCTGTGGAACTGTGGATGTGTAGTAAAACTAGAATGGATAAAATTGGAAATAAACATATTTATGAAACACAGTAGTAGAGATAAATTAAGAGACTTACAAGGTTTAGTCTAGGGGAAGGTCAGAGAGGCAGTTGCTTAGGGGTATAAAATTTGGACAATTTTTAACTGACATAAAAAGTGTTCAAACCTGTCATAATACATGCTTAAAACCCACTTAAAAGATTGATTAAGACATTTTTTCCCAAAAGTGTCTTAATGTCTTCTTTATAGGCTTTTTACCAAGTGTTTTGAATAAGGGTCCTATTTCAAAAAGTCGCACTGGGCCTCGTAAATCTTAGGGGTGATTGTTGGGATGGCTAATATCAATGGGTTCGTGAGGGGAAAATGTAGACCTAACTTGACATGGTATATCATTGTTAAGGACTTAATAGCTTGTAGTATAATGATGATATTGCATGGAAATGCTTTGTTGAGTTAAAAACTTGTTTCCTTAAAATATTAGTCCAATATGTATTTTATTATCTACAAACCCTACTATGCTTGGTAAATACCAGCAGAGGCGCCAAACTGTGACATAGAGTGGGATTTTAACATTTTACTGACTGCTTGCAGAATCTCTCTTGTTGTTTGATTTCTGATATAGTGATTGTTGGAGAGGTTTCTAATTTTGTGGCGTACGCGTTTGCCCCTGCGGTTCTAGTTACCCCACTTGGCGCATTAAGTATTATTGTGAGGTAAATTTGCGTGCGATTATGCGTCATTGTTTTCTTACAAGTGAATATTTATCTTTTCTCCTACTCATATATTATGTATTGTTCTTTTTTTTTTTTGACTTAGCTAACTTGCTAATGGTCTATTATAATTGTATTTTTTTGACTTTTGGTACCTCTGTGGTACATACTCATCGTTGAATGTAACATTTTAGTAGTGAAAAAGTACTAAAGTTTTAAAATACAATGGCTTTTTATAGTTTACCTCCCCTAATAATGCGGTTTTTGAGATACTCCCTACGTGTTCAGTAGTTTGACTACCCCCCCCCCCCCCTCCCCCTCCCCAAGGGGGAGGGAGGATGCGTAAGGTACAAGTGGTTTGATGCACATGCACCCCGGGGGGAGGGGAGTGTAATTAATTATTGAACATGTAGGGGTTATCCGTAAATACCGCTTATTTCCGGGTCAAGTAAAAAAGGACTGAAAAACAATTGTGCTAGTACAAAAGTGTAATTTCGACCATTACTGAACATTACCGAGTTGACCAAGTCAAAAGTACTTTTTTTGATTTTTTTTCAGTGCTGTATTGGCTCACTTTATCTTAAAGGAGAAGTTACACCAGCTAGGGGTTCTAGGTTGTGTGATGTGTATAGCCGGTTCTGTAATCATTGTTGTCCATGCACCGCAAGAGCGTCCTATCACTTCCGTTCAGGAAATATGGAGCATGGCCACTCAAACTGGTTAGGATTACCTTTTTTTTCATTTCATTTTATTTTGGTAACTCGTAAATGGATTAATTACCCTTTTCCCCTGAAGTTCAGGTGCGGTCTCACTTTGGTTCCCAATGCACTGCGCGCATAAAACCTGTAATTTGGAAATTGTTGAAATGTAGTCCAATTTTGGGTGTCACTCATAGTTAACAAATAGAATTAGGGGTAAATATGTCAAACAACCTTAATATTAACGTAAAAGGAGGGATAGAGGGACGTGATGGTAGTGGTGGAAATATGTCATAAAATGACATATTAGCGCTTCAGTTGACATCCTAAATTGGACCACGATGCAATAATTTTTAAACTTAGTTTTTTTGTGCAAGATTAGTACATGGGGGACCAAAGTTGAGACTGCACCAAAAATTTAGGGGATAGACGTATAATAAACCACACACACACAACACACACACACACACATATATATATGTATATATACAATCTTTAAGTAACTAGGTAAATTTGCCTTTCTTTTTTTTCAGTCTTTCTGCTCTATGTGGGATCTGTAGTTGTGTTAGTTTTCATCCTGGTCTTCTATTTTGTACCTCAATGCGGGCATACAAATGTACTAGTTTTCACTGGCATTTGTTCCCTTATGGGTTCTCTCTCGGTAAATTTCTTGATCTCGTGAAGCTTTATAAATTTTTCTTACTCAATATTCATTGTTGATACATGCTTTTTTTCTTCTTTTTTTTTATGTGGTTATTTATGTTATGTAGAAATTTCACAAACTTTTGAACATTGTTTTACTAATGCTGTATACAAAGACGGCAGAAAATTCACTTTGACTAGTAGTTTAGATACTTTGTTGAAAGTTGTTTGGGTTATAAAAAGAGATGAAATTGATGAAATCAAGTGATTGAACAAAGTTTATGTATGAAAAATTGCACTTTGGTATATATTTTTGATAAAAATATTTCGTTGACACCATAATGATATACAAAAAGGGGATCATCCACACTTGGGTATATATTTTGAATACAGTGCCCAAGTGAAACTTAGCATCACGGGTGGTTTTCGAAATTGACAATTCTATCAACTAATGAGTTCTTATCATGAATTGTTAATTTTTGAGCATTTTGAAATCTGGTCTTTACTTAGAGGAACACTGTATTTTCTGATTTACGTACATTCCCATGTTTATCATGTTAAATTTCTTATTGTCTTAAATGCACAGGTGATGAGTGTTAAAGCCCTGGGAACTTCATTGAAGTTGACTTTTGAAGGAAAGAACCAGTTAATCTACCCGGAAACCTGGTATTTTTTGATTGTTGTGGCTACGTGTGTCATCACGCAGATGAATTATCTGAACAAGGCAAGTAATTAGTTTCCACCAGTAACCTATTAGGATGAACTAACATGTGAATGCCTATTCTTTTAGTGGAGTACATTCTCTTCCTTCATTTTTGAATGGTCAAATCTTTTTTGCTTTTATATGCAACTAGGGGAGTGTGCACACACACTATGCATGCGGGACACAAAAATGTGAACTTAGGGGGTTTGTAAATTTTGATTGTAAAAATTACGATATATATATATATATAGAGAGAGAGAGAGAGAGTTGGGCTCTCCAACATACCTCATTAAACATACCTAGCAACATATCTATTTTTTTTAAATAGTAAAAAAAATAATTTTGAATTAATATTTTTATATGGGTTCATGATATTTCAATGTGCCCCTGTAAAAATATTTAGATCAAAATAATGTGTTTTGATATTTTTAAAAAATAGGTAAAAAAACTGGCAGATTTAAAGGGTAAAAACTGAGTTTTTTGACCTATTTTTTAAAAGGGGCACATTGAAATATCATGAACCCATATAAAAGATATCATTTCAAAATTATTTTTTGTACTATTTAAAAAAAAGGGTATGTTGCTAGCAGGTATGTTGGAGAGCCTGACTCTCTCTCTCCCTCTCTCTCTCTCTCTATATATATATATATATATATATATGTATGTATATATATTGACGTAAACCACAAATCAAAAGGGTCCTAAAAATATCTAAACTCACACTTTAGAGAGAGAAATTCTCTTGTCTATTTCAAAATTCAAGTCTACCTCAAATGAGGCTACAATGGGATATTTAAATGGAATGATTAGTTTAGACTCCAAGCTAAGGCCCTAATTACAAAAATGCCATTACTACTCCTTACCTCTAAATACAAAAGCAAAATAAAGAAAAATACAATAACAAAATAAAAGAAAATATAAAAAAAAATAAAATGACTAATAAAACCCTAAAATTGGGTCCATTTCTATCACTCTTCCCCTCTTAAGACCAAGCTCGTCCTCGAGCGTTCAAAAAAATTGGGGACTCGTGAGGAAACTCCAAAAAAGTGCCAAAAAAAGTTGTGGGGGCTCAAAAATAATTTTCTGAAAGTTGAGAAGTGTCCAGCCCACAATTTTGTTCTTCACTCAAATCAGCCCTAAGAGCCTCCTCCCGGGTAAAAAATCATGGGTTCGGAGTACCAAAATGGGTTTGGGTTGGGAAGGGACAACCCAAATGATTTTTGAGGAAAACTAGGGCAGATTCCTAGGGTTTTGGGGTTCAAGTCGTTAGGGTTTGGATTGCAAGCAGGGGGGGCTGGTCTGAAGGGGTTTGGGGGGTAAGCAGGTATACGGGTTGATTGGAGGAAGGGTGAGGGGGTAGGTTTAGGGCAGGGGAGTGGTCGGCGGCCAGGGAGGGGCTGCCCTATTTTTTTTTTTGGGCCGGAGGGTGGGAAATTGATCGATACAGGGGTGGGGGTCAAGGCGTTGGTCGGCGGCAGTAGGGGGGCTGCTGGGGTGGTCGGAGGCAGCAGGTAGGGTTAGGGTTTTGAGGGGAAGATAAGAGTTAGGGTTTTGAGGGATTTGAATCTTGGATGAGATGAGTTGGAGGAGGGCATCAAATTTTTCGTTGAATTCTTGCCTCAACTCTTGAATCTCGTCTTGAAATCGACTGTTGAGTTTTTGAATGTCTTTTCTCACTTCTTGAATCTGTTTTTGTTGTTGTTTTGAATTTTTGGAAGCCATTGATAGTAGCGCACGATTTTGATAAAAACACACCAATACACCAAACGCCAATGTTGGAGCGATACCCGCTCTGATATCAATTTGACGTAAACCACAAGTCAAAAGGCTCCTACAAATATCTAAACTCACACTTTAGGGATAGAAATACTCTTGTCTATTTCAAAATTCAAGTTTACCTCAAATGAGGCTACAATGGGGTGTTTAAAGGGAATGTGTAGTTTATGGTCCAAGCTAAGGTACCAATTACAAAAATGCCATTATTACTCCTTACCTCTAAATACAAAAGCAAAATATAGAAAAATACAATAAAGAAATAAAAGAAAATATAAAATAAAATAAAATGACTAATAAAATCCTAAAATAGGGTCCATTTCCATCACTATTTGACGTAAACCACAAGTTTAAAGGCTCCTAAAAATATCTAAACTCACTCTTAGATAGAGAAATACTCTTTTGTATTTCAAAATTCAAGTCTACCTCAAATGAGGCTACAATGGGGTATTTAAAGGGAATGAGTAGCTTAGGCTCCAAGCTAAGGCCCTAATTACAAAAATGCCATTACTACTACTTACCTCTAAATACAAAATCAAAATAAAGAAAATTACAATTACAAAATAAAAGAAAATAAAATGACTAATAAAACACTAAAATAGGGTCCATTTCCATTATATATATATATATGTTCATAAGGATTTGACAAAGTTTTACGCTGGCTGTCAGCTACCTAATGCAACCCTCCTCCTTTATCCGGGCTTGGGACCGACAATGTCAAAAAGGGAAGGATTTTTTTATAACCAAATCAGTTTCTACTGCGATAGGCCCATTGAGTAATAAAGAACATATTCATTGCACCACAAAATCATTCATTGTGCTGTGAAAACGTGAAGAATCTAATTCACTATTCTTGAATATCATTTTTGTATATATACCCACCTAACATGTCCCATGCAATATCTATCCTAGGGAATCGATTGTTCAAAACAAATATAATAAGGTTATAGCAACGGAAGATGTAATGTGTAAATGCAATTTTTTTTTCGTAATGAATAAGAAATAATGAACATTTTACTATTTAAAAATATAGTGAGAATGTAAATTTATATTTTGGATAGATATTGTGTAAATGGGACTCACAAGTCTTGACATGTAAAAGTTTACTGTCCATCACCTGAGCGTGCAAAACATTCTCTCGCCCAACTTATATATATATATATATATATATATATATATATATATCTTAATAATATTATTAATACTAATATTTTATTTATATTTTCAATTCATGTCATTCTCCCCTTCTTTGAAAAGCTCGACCCGAGTGCTAAAGCCTTGGTTGTTGAAGATGACATAAGATAAGTACTGCCCTCTCCTTCTTTGAAAAGCTCGACCACTCACTGTAGGGGAGATTTGTAAAAGCCTGTGCCACACCCATAAATACTTTGAATATTTTGAACCTTTTAGTTAAGGCCCAAAATAATTTTCTTCATCAAGCTTTGACCCAAATAATAAATTCTCCACTTTTTGAATATTTGGGATGGCTTCAAATTTTTCTAGCTTAATAAAATCTTGAACACAAATTTCTGGACCATTTTCTTTTTCCCAACTCGTTAAACTCTCATCATTAGCGTACCCACGTATTACAAGCTCCACCTTTAATTGCTTTGGAACGCCACAAGACCAACTCCACATCAGAAGGAGATCTACGATCCCCATCCTCTCCACTGTTTCACTTCACCATCTCGCTAGCGATAACGCTTTCTGACTTTTTACTCTCCTCCTTTCTCATTGTTTGCCCATCGTTGTCATCGAGCAGCGAAAGGGTTGGTCTTCCCTTCAATCGGGTGAGCAACAACTTGTCACCCTTCTCGGTTTGCCGTCTTTCTTTCCCTATTTCCCGTTGAAATCGACAACGGGAGGGATGGGTTTTCTTGATGGCGGGGTTACTGGTTTTTGAGTTTAAATACCACCTGCCAAAGGCGAGGTGGTCTGTTGTAGGTGGGCAAACTGTTCAGCCTTGAGTGGTTTTCCAAGCCTTACTCGCCTCATGGGTAGTCAAATCCCCACCTCCTTGAACCGTTGAACTCGCTGGATGAATTCTCGTCGAGGTCTGCCACCAAAACCTCTATCTTTTTATTTAATTCTCTGAAGTAGATTGCGAAGTCGAACCATTAGTGGCACGACATGATCTTGAGGACTGTCTGCTGATATTGATGAATTTCTTGAATGCTGAGGAGAGAAGGATCGTTCATGGATGAACGACGTTCCACTTGTGGTGGTTAGTTTTGGAGCATTGGTCATTGCCGAGTACACGCCGTACGATAGGTTGCTCCGAGCTATTGCTATAGTTCGTGACCTTGATACACACATGATTGACACACACACTTGTGTGGAAAAATCGGGAGCGAACGCAGCTCTAATACCACATATGGTGTGAACGCAACGGAATAATAAAAACACACAATTTAGGTTTCACCTCTCCACCCTCAATTTAATTCATCATATCAATAGTTTTAAGTACAATGGGAGGCCAAGGATCTTATTTATAATAAAACCTAGACTTGTTAACCAAGCATCCTAGTTTAATTAGGAAACTAATAAAATAAGAATAACCTATTAAATTAAGTAACTAATACCTATTAAATATCGAATAACAATACTAATACTAATCTAGTTAATAACTAATATTTATCTACTTATAAATCGGATAATACTTGTATGTATATCCTAATAATATTATTAATACTAATATTTTATTTATATTTCCAATTCATGTCAGATCTAGCAATTCTCGACAAAGAAGTCACAAAAATTCATAATAGAGTACTCGGGGTAAAATCTCCAACAACTACCAACAAGCCTCAAAGCGACATAAACGGGAGCAACATGGAATCACTCTCCCAAGGGGCAGACAACTAATATTTTATTAATACTAATAATATTATTAATACTAATATTTTATTAATACTAATAATATATCCTAATAATATTATTAATACTAATATTTTATTTATATTTCCAATTCATGTCAGATCTAGCAATTCTCGACAAAGAAGTCACAAAAATTCATAATAGAGTACTCGGGGTAAAATCTCCAACAACTACCAACAAGCCTCAAAGCGACATAAACGGGAGCAACATGGAATCACTCTCCCAAGGGACAGACAACTGGCGACAGTATTGGAGCTCGGACAAATGCTTCTTGTATTCAAACTCGACCTCCTCATACTCTGCTTTCAGTTCTCGTAACGTCTTGCTACCCTTAACCATCCTTAGGCGGCATTCTTTTTAGCGATCGGGCGAGATCCACCCATATCGAATCCCAATGCCCTCATTATGCTAGGAGCTCTGTCACTTACCCACAACTCGATTTTCTACTTGATATCTCTTAGATTTGCTCATATTGCTCTTCCAAATCGGCCACATAACAGTCGAAATGAAGTGCCAAACAAGCTAGAGATGAGGGAGGGGATGCCCCTAAATTTCAGAAGTTGTTTTAGAAATATGGGGTCCAAAGTCTAATTTTCGTGAAGAGGTTGAGGGCCAAAATTTTCAGGGGTAGTTTTGGAATAACAGTGAACCATTAGTGCAGCACCTAGGGTTTGCCCTAGTAAATGGATGATGCCACAAAAACCAAACTCCAGTGATCATACTATCTTAAAAATTGAACTAGATGCCCAACTCGAGCATAGTTAACATTAATTCTCAGCAGGCTTAAAATCACCACAACCCACATTAACTTTGACCAGCTCCTCCTTAACAGACACAGAATTAACCCGGTCTTCTGTTTTGGGGGATTTGATGACACTAGTCCCACAAGCTATACCTTTTGTTTGCTTCCTCTTTCTTTACTTGGGTGCCCTGCTTTGGGGTAACGCAGGGGCTGGCAATATATTCCCGCTTTGTGGTAAGAGGCTTTGTAAATTTAGGACCTATTGTAATCTGTATTTTGGAAATAGGGCAACAAACATTTGATTTATAGTTTTAGTCCCTATTTTTGAATAAAGCCGCTGGCGCGGACCCATGTTCATAAAACGCCAACCAATCACAGCATGCCACGTGTCCCTTTAATTTGAAAATAGGGACTAAAAATGGAAACGAAATGTTTGTTGTCCTATATCCATAATCAATATTATTTTAAGTCCTAAAATTACATAATTTATTGTGGTAACATGGGCTGCTTATGTAGCTCCTCCCTGAGCAACAACTCTTCTTCTCCATCTCATCTAAAAAAAAGGATTATTCCAAGCCAAAATTTGATTGATGTTAACAGAACAAAAGAGATTTTGAGGATATAAAAAATCTGATGCTTTCTAAAAAAAGGAAAAAAAAAAATGGATTGATAGGAGAGGTGGAGTAAATTTAGAATAAGGTGGGTTTTTATTTCATTGATGTATAAGGGTATTATTGTGCAAAAAAAATGAAAGATGGAGTAAAACTCCAAAAAGTAGGATATCTTATTAAATTGGGTTATAGTATAAGCTGACTTGATTTTACTTTTGGTGGATTGATGCTTCCAATTGTACTTGAAGAAGAGATTTCCTTTTTGAGAATTGATGTCTCCAAATGACACTACATGGCTATATATAGCCTTTTTACACCAGCATCACCAAACCACCTAAATGGCTTGGTTAAATTTCAGCCACAATTTTATAGTTTATTCAAGAAAGCACCACATTGTTTCTATTTAACTAAACCATTTAGAATAGATATTACGTTGTGTTCTCAAAGGATATAAGCAAAACCATAATTACCGGGATTACTACACCCCCCTACGTACCGCTAACGGGGTTCGCAAGAACTGAAATATGGTGGGTTCTCGATAACTCCTTTAATTACTATTAGTTATAAGGAAACTTTTGACTTCAATAATATAATAAATGGGAAGAAAAAACTTCTTAACCAATATATTATATATATACATAATTCATTTTATATATTATTAATATATTATAGAATATAGAGATTATCCACTACATACATCAAAAGAACCCATTAACTCTCCTTGCAATTTGAAGTAGTGAACCGACTAATCATACCCCCATCGTACCGCATACTGGCTAAAGCAACGTATGTCGTACCCGTACCACGTACCAGAGCGACCCATGAAACAGGTATCATTGAGAAAAACGTATTTTGGGTGCAACAAGAATTTGTGTTGTCAAATGATATCAGAGGGAAAAAGTGATTACAATAATGATATTAAGTTGGTAGGCATGTTTGCGGGTTTTTGATATTTAGAGATTACATAGAATTTTGACGTTTTAGCGATGCTGAATCTCAACTTAAGCCTTAGGCCAGTCTTTGCTTCATCACAATAAGCTTTCGATTGAACTTTTCAATGTAAATAAGATCACATTGTCGCTCATATAGGTTGATACCAAAAATTTGGGTAACCCAAAAGTGTCATAAATTGATGTGAATAAGGGCCTTTTGTCATTTTTTTGTTATTTTTAGTCTTTTTTTTATTTTTAGTAATCATTGTATTTTTCCTTTTGTTTAGTATTTAGAAGAAGGAAGGTAGGTTATTGGCTCCTAGGGACATAATTGTTATTAGATTCTTAGCTTAGAGACCAAGCAACCTCGTTCCTGTAAATACTCATATGTAGCCTCATTCGGGGCATTCTTCCATTTTGAGATATAGAGATTTGAGAGAATTTAGAAAGATTCTTTCTCGCTCCCATTTGGCGTCATTTATGTCAATTGATATCAGAGCCTAGTCGGTTCTACCCGTTGTTGTTGTAAAACAAAAACTCGTAAACAACGTCAAGGCGAGTCCAAGAAAGATGAACACCTCCGCGGCAACTTCTCACGAACAAATCTTGGAGGCTATCAACTGATTGATGGCCCGGGTGGATGACATTGACGCATGAATTTCTCCACCAACAACCACCACGGACCGCCCTCGCACTGCTCCGGTAACATCTCAAAACCCTAACCTTAATTCTCCCAAATCAACCCATGCTACACCTTTAAACCCAAAAAAACCTAATCTCACAAACCCTAACCCCATATACATTCAAGAAAGTACCACCATCGAGGATGGCGTCCCACCACCATAACCCACCGGCTGAACAACAACAAAAAAAATTCCCAATCTAATCACACCGACCCGAAACAGGTCCTTCACCTGTCAAAATCTCACATCGCATCCTTCGGAGCCCAAAACCAATCCGCCTCTGCCCCGATGTTGCCGAAACCTGCCGGAAATCACCTACCGTCCTTCGGTTATTCCCTCCGAAGTTGGACAACCCAGATCCAAAGCCAAACGGCCCAGATTCAGCTACCGACAACCCTGTCCGAGTCCTCCGGTTTGCTCCGCACTCACCGATGGTCCGACGCACCCACCGAGGGTCTCCATGCACATCCGATTCAGCAAAAGACTTGTCCTTTTCCACTTTGTGTTCAAATGGCACCCCCCATGATTGGAACGTACTCTCCGACAGTCGTTGAGATGATCCGTGACATCCGACATGCAAAGAGTTCGAATCCAATTCATCCCTAAGCAAAGGTAACAGTTCCGGTGTCAAATGAATCATACATGCATCTTAACCCAAATCTTGAACACCAAACCATAGAATTTCAATCCTCACACATCCCCGATACTCTCACTCTTCAAAATTCACAAACACCTCCCATATACCCCCCTCAACCACTCAAAGTACTAACACATCACCATGTACCCTCACCACACCTTCCTCCACCTCGTATTATTGTTTCCCCCATTCTCCATCACAAAACCACCGCACTTACCCCACCCCTCCTCAATATGACCACCCAATACATCACATCTCCATTTACCCTCGTTATCATCCACAAAAATACCTCGAACCTCAACATCTTCCCTCAATGCCCCCAGGTCCACGTGCTACTACACACCCCCACCCACCCCATATAGCCTTCCCCACCTATTCTACACACCTCACCGCCACCGGTCACCCAACACATGTACCCCATCCTCTTTCTACATGGGATGCCCGCTTCGTCCATTCCATACCCATTGACTCACGTGAGAGGGTACGGGAGTAGATTAGCCTACCTCCACATGAGGGACCACCTTCACCCCGACCTCACTCCGTCTCAGAGTTTGAGCCTCCCCCTCCCACTGAGTGGCGCACCGATGTCTCTCCTTTTGATTTTCAGGGTCCGAAGGTGTGACACCCCGCCTAATAAAATACCGGATGATCAATCCTATACCAAATTAAAACAGGAGTCTCATATGGTTCATTCTCAGCATCACTGTTGAAAACCAATTTAATTACTAATAACCTATTAGGCTGACGTCAAAATTTTATTTAACTAATTTTTTTAATCAAACCATTCAAATAAACATTCACACAATTTATATATGAAACTGAAATGAAATAAAATAACCGAACACTCGGCTCAACATAATACAACCAAAACGAATGCCGCACTAAAAGGCGGTAAAAGTATAAATGAATACAATTGGGCTTTCGGCCCGAATGTTACTACAATGCTTTCTATCTAGATCACAAGAATAGAAGCGTCTAAAAATAAACCTGCATGCATCCACAGCTGCTGCAGCAACGTCTGACTCGAAAGGATCATCATCCAGGCGTCCCTGTGTTTGGACACCTATATATATATATATAATATATAGCAAGAGAGGAGAAAATAGAGAAACGGGTAAGAGCCCGAGTTTTGAAAATATTTTGCAAGTGCATAAATGCCGTATGTTTAAAATATGATTTATCTCATATTGAAATTGGTAACGCACTCCCATGAAATACCCCTCACCTCTCTTCTAATAGTGCACTCATATCGCATACCTATTAAACAACCTAGTTGAGCTACCCTGTCTAACTAATCCTTTTCACCCAATCTCCGAAAATCCCTATAAACCCGAGTACTGAGGGCTAAACTTCTCCCCATTCTCAACACTGTGCTACGTTCATGCATGGGGTGTCTCGCGAAGCGAAATCCAAACAAGGAACCCCCTTGATACACTACTACCTGGCAATGTTGATCGTCGGGATTCATTAGGCCCTCAGCACATATCGCGTATATATATATATATAGCTCGTATAGATATATATAGATAGTTCTTACTAGAACCTATAATTCATTTTCATATAAATCCGGATATAATCTACCGGAAGGGGAAATACACCTTATCAGTCTTTTCACTTCATATACATATGTTTACTTTATATGATATCTCATATTATATACAAACAATATACTATACACAACAAGTATAATAACCATCCCACCGAGTTATAACTCGAGGATGCAGTCTCATAGTGCCTATCCAAATTCGGATTTACTCACTATACCACAGTACCAAGCCAGACTCACTTATGGTCATGGTAAAAATACACAACGGTGGAGGCGGTCATGTTCCCTCTGCAAGTGGAGTACACACATCGTACTCGAACACGGGATGGTATGACCTAGGGATATACTCTCCCTGCTCCTCAAGTCAGGGGATTCATCCACATCGCGCAACCTCCCTGGATCGCACTAGAGAAAATATATAATCTGGCTGTTCCAACCCTACGCCAAAGAAATGCCCGTGGAACCAGCCTCTAAGATATAAATATACCTATCACACAGATATTTATATATTTGTATCATATTATATATACTGTAATCCCATCGTATATATAATCTACGTTACTTCTCAAATATATATATGGCTATAATTGCCAATCTCATATAGTGATAGCCAATAACCCCGAATGTTCCCATTCGTAATAATATTTAAGTATTCGCACACTTAAAATACTAATACTTATAAGTATTCATATAATGAAAACACTAACCCATAAGTATTCTCTATACACACTTGCCGAAGACCTCTCTCGAACGTTGTTCGACCCGAACCTTCACTAAGTCCCTACCTCGGATTGTGCACACTAAACTAATCCAAGGTTCTCTCTTCCATTCTAAAGTTTACTCACCCTCAATACCATCATCTTGGAATCCTAATGTCATCTAGAATCCCCAAAAATATAACCTCCAGATTTATAATTAACATCTCCTAAACTTAAAGGAAGAAAATTTCCAATATTTTTAAGGCGAATCGATTCGCCCCATCTGTGAATCGATTCGGACCAGCGAATCGATTCAGTCTAAATCCGAATCGATTCGGCCTGAGAGAGTTTGACAGGTCTTCCTATGCGAATCGATTCGGTCCAAATCCGAATCGATTCGGCCTGTCCGGAGTTGACAGTTTGGCCATTTTGCTTAAATCTCCAAAACCCAAAAATCATACCAATCTCCATTTAAATTATAATTCGGATTTATTTCTACGAACCCAAAGTTTTTATATCTCCTCAAGTCCTTTAGAGGTCCTAACACTTTATTTGGGAACCCCTAATATTTATCTCCAAATAATTCTAGCCTTCATTTATGATTAACGATTTCGATCTCGGACAGCCTTCCGTAGAAAAATCATTATAAATTAAAAAAAAATCAGAAAAATACGCGGTCGGCGCCCACGCGACCGTATTGAAAAAATCTACAAATTTTATTTTTTGACCAAGAGCCGAATCGATTCGGAAGTGACGCTGGTCACTATTCACCTTCTTCTCCAAAAATCCCAAACCTCCATTAATATGCCTCCAAGCTTTTTATTTCTTCTCCCAACCGCATTTAATCACAACCAACTATACTTGCACACATAAAAAGGGTTCTAATCATCCTAGAACCCATAACCAACAACTAATTTCAATTAATTCCTAAATTTCTCAAATTGGATATCATTCGAGTTTTATCCGTTTAATCTTCTGAAACACCCGTTTGATTCACGAAAACCCAACCCAAAAATATTTTTAGTTTATCACTACCAACTATAATATGAGATTTATGCTTAAAAGAAATAAAGCAAGTAAACACTTGCCTCGTGGATAAAATCCGACGACCTCGAGTTGAATCCCGCGGAGTTTAGCTGGAAATCCCCTTTTTCTTCTCCCTATCTTCCTTTCTCTCTTCTCCTCTGTCTTTTCTCTCTTTTCTTTCTTTTTTTCCTCTCTCGTGCCTTATATAGAGATAAATAGTTTATCCCTTATAAACCAAAAAATGACTCGTTTACTCAATTGCGAGTACCTATTAGTCCAAAAATTCCCGGAACCGAAATACTACCCCCGGATACTCTATTCTGACTATCTCGACCATTCTGAAACCAACCGCGCACTCGAAATCTCCATCCGAGTCACTTAACCAAAATTTACTAATTAAACCCAACATAACTCAATACGCGTTTTCCAATTAAAATATTATCCTTTGTCGCTTTACCCAACTGCGACATGTAATTAAAATACTCCGACTCATTTACTTAATCCCAAAAGTAAATATAACACACGTCGGTAAACATCTAACACTCGTAAACTCCAAAATCAAATTTCCAAATTACGCTCACTTATGAAATTCAAATATCCATAAGAGTGTTTCAAATATCCATAAAAGTGCGGGATATTACAGAAGGTTACTCCGTACGTACCTCTTTCCGAGCGACATTGTTTTTTGTGAAGGGGCACCAGATGAACCACTGCCCCTACCGCCAGCCGTTGGTCCCTGCTCCACCTCCTTCCCCACCACGAGAGCCCATTTCACCTTATATTCCTCCTCCACCCGCCCCTTTACCACCACCGCCTCGGAGACAACCACATGGAGCACTACTTCTCGAGTCTCCGCCAGGTGATGATGACCTAGATGAGGATGACTTGGCCCTATAGGGTGGTGATGTCATTACACACTTAGCCCTTCAGTTACTATCGAGGAGTATGCAGGGTGACATTCGGGTGGATATCCACATACAACCCGATGCCATTGTTGATTGGCTTGCTGCCATGGAGAGGATATTTGAGTACAAACGATTGAAAGGTTGCCGGTGTGTGCTGTTTGCGGCCACCAAATTTCAGGGCTACGCGAGTGTCTGGTGGAATGATTTGGAGCAGCGCCGTGTTCTTGAGAGCCAGCCTCCTATACAGTCTTGCGCTGAGCTTCATGCATAGCTGATGACCGCTTTTGTTCCCATTACTTACGAGCGTGATCTCTTTTTGCGATTTCAGCCTCTTCGGCAGGACACCACAATCTTAGACTACATAGAGCGCTTTCAACTTCTTTGTACTCGTGCCCACCTCAGTGAGAGTGAGGAGCAATGGATCAGTCGGTTTATCCACGGTCTTCAGAGTTATATCCAGTGCAATCTTGCTTTACGTGACGTCACCTCCTTTGCCACGGTGGTGGAGTACGCCACTAAAGTCGACTCATTCCATCAGTCTGCTCCTCCACCCCGTGGCCCCTCTACGCCAGCTCCTCCAGCATCTGTGACTATTGCTCCGGTGATCTCGTCTACATCAGCTACTCCGACCCCCGCGGTTCCTCCTCATGCACCCACTCGCCCGGTAACATTCAAATGTTACAATTGTGGGGTGATTGTCCATAGAGCCTCAGATTGCTCCCTTCCCTGCCGTCGCGCTCTCCTAGCTTCGGGCGATCATGAGTATTTTGAGGAGACACCGGAGATTCCACCTCAGCCTGCTCTCATTACTATCCTCGATGGTGACACTGAAGGCCTTCCTCTCTGAGTTCGAGGACGAACTCTTTTAAGAGGGGGAGAGTGATGTGAATAAGGGCCTTTTGTCATTTTTTTTTGTTATTTTTAGTCTTTCTTTTATTTTTAGTATTCATTGTATTTTTCCTTTTGTTTAATATTTAGAAAAAGGTTATTGGCTCCCAGGGACATAATTGTAATTAGATTCTTAGCTTAGAGGTCAAGCAACCTCCTTCCTATAAATACTCATATGTAGCCTCATTTGGGGCATTGTTCCATTTTGAGGTATAGAGATTTGAGAGAGTTTAGAGATATTTATCTTTTCTTGCTGCCATTTGACGTCATTTACGTCATATAATATTCTCGTAAAACATCATCAAAAGTGTAAAAATAATGAAAAAGACGGGGGACCAAACTCAATATAGCTAATTCAGTGTGGAGTAAAGACTAAACAACCTTTTTTAGTTCATTACTAATTGGTTCATTTGATGTTTGCCCGCAATTAATTATTTGATATTGACATTGACCTTTCATTCTTGGGGTTCGGCACCCAAAATGACTTTTATCGAAACTGTGTAAAACTTTCCGCGACACTATTTGCGTCGCTAAAAGTCATTTTAAGGGCCAAATGAACACTTCGGGGGCAAAGTCAATATCAAAGAATTAAGGGGGCTCGAACGCCAGATCACCCTACTAATTTATCCTGGATAATTTTCACTAGTAGGAAAGGAAAACATAATACAGTCGAGAAAAATGGCCTTTTATTCCACGCTTATTTTCATTTTTAATTTTCAATTTTCAATTCTTACCATGCTTTTATAGTGTCCAGTAAGCACATACCGGATAGTTTATTTCCATAGCATGCTTCTTTGCATAAGGGTTTGTTTCGATATAGAGTTTCTTACATTCGATTGTTTAAATTCTTTATTTATTTGCTCATTATTTTCAGCTCTAAAAAGGTGGCCTTGATGTTTCAGGCTCTTGATACATTCAACACTGCAGTTGTTTCCCCTATATATTACGTCATGTTCACGACACTAACAATCCTTGCAAGTGTCATAATGTTCAAGGTAGAGTCTGTTCACCGGAGGCTTATTATTTTTGATATGTTTCTTACTAACATCTTTTGCTAAATGTGGCCAAATGGTGAGGTTAAATTTAGGGACATTTGGATTTTGGCCTCCAAAGTTTAGATTGGTTTTAGCCCTGGGAATTTCATTAATTAAAACATTGACCCCGAACTTTGACCGTTCATTAGTTGACTGTTACATGTAGTAACAATAACAAGTGACCAATAAGTCCTTGTTTGCCGTCCATTGTCTAATTATATACTCCCTCCATCCCGAATTAAGAGTCCACTTTTCCTTTTTGGTTTGTCCCAAATTAAGGATCCACTTTCCTTTTTTGGACATAGTCAATGAACCAAGTTCCGTGATGGTGAACAAGAGTTGATCTTAACCGTTGATTGAGAGTATCCTTAATCTATACAAAATAAAGACATGGACTCTTAATTTGGGACGGAGGGAGTATGAAATAGTGTGGGCTAAACCCTAATTGGATATAAAAATGGGGCTTAAAATATGATCTGTAATGAGCAATTAATGAGGTTACACAAAATCGGCGAAAAAATTTAAGAAACTAAAACTTTTGGGGCTATATTTTGCTTTAATTAAACAATGATCCCCATCTTTGACAGCTCATTAGTTGACATTTGCATTTAACTACAGTAAAAAATGGCCAAAATATCATCGATTAATGTTTAATTATATATGAAACACTGCGTGTTAAATCCTAGTTATATATATAAAAAAATGAGGTTTAAATTGTTAACAGTTTAGTCATTTTCTATGTTCTGTAATGATCAACTAATGAGATTATATATATATATATATATATATATATATTTCAGGATTGGGATGGACAAAGTGCGGGAGGCATCATATCCGAAATATGTGGTTTTGTTGTTGTGCTCTCTGGGACCATCTTGTTGCATGTAACCAAAGATTTTGAGCGAAGTTTTTCTTTTAAGGGTGCGTGCTAAATTTGATCCTTCATTTTCATTCCGATCTCTATTTTTCGGTTACTTCCAAAATCATAATCCCTCACTTCTGAATTAAGAGTCTTTTGTTTAAAATTAACAAATTTCAAGAAAACCGTTTCTTTTTTATAAAAAATAAAGAACTTATTTTGCTTCCCAAGTTTATTAACGCTCCAGACCAACATCACCCGATGCTGCGCTTTTACGCGCAAAATAAATAATGTTGCACTTTTACGCGCTAAATGATGTTGGAATTTTGTAATATTTATATAGGTTCAATGACAAGAAGGCATAATGAATTTTACGCTTTGTTTCGATCGACCCTGATACATGCACTGAAATCAGTGCTACCAACAGCTTGAAATGGTCATACCATGGTGGGGCTCAGTGGCCCACACGATGGTACTACCATTTTAAGATTTCGTAGGACCAAACCTTCGGTGCATATATCACATTTTCCGTTTTCAATGTAGTCCCTAAACTTTTTTCTTTTTTTCAGAAACACCCTTTGAATTTTTTGTGCATGTAAAAGTCTGATACTATCATTAAAAGCTAGGACTAAAATGAAATGTGAAAAAAGTTCAATGGCTAAATTGAAAAAGCGTGTAAACGTTGTGGGTTTTTGTAATTAATCCTTTGATATACCATTTTTTGAAAAAACATGACTTTTAATTCGAAACAACCCAAAAGAGAAAACAAGACAGGTAATTTGGGACGGAGAGATAATTTACTTGGTAATGAGTTAGTTCGAATTTCGTTGCTCAAATATTCACATTACATGCAGGCAATTACACGCCCTTATCTCCTTCCTTATCAGCCCGATTATACAACGGAAATGGGGAATTAATGAATCATGACGAGGAAGGTGAGCCTTGTTGCGAGGATGTTTGCTTAAGAAGACAATGAATCCACCTCTCAAGAACAAACAAACAAAACACTTTTCTCATTCGAGGGCAACTGAAATTCAAATACTCCGAAATGTGACAAAGCGAATGCGAATTACGTGATTCCACGTTGCAACTTCAGGTCATATCGAATAGCACGATGGGAAGAAAAAGAGAAGATTTGTTATCTCGTTTTTAGATTGTCAGTGTAGAGTATATGGAGTAGCGGTTGAAGCTAACTTCATCACGTGATTTTGTTGTACAGTCTTGTTCATGAATAACGTTTTGACACTTGAACGATTTTTATTATTTTTTCCCGATTAATCAAAACAGTAATGGTGATCTTACCTCGCATGCCGAGGTTACTGAAGTATATAGTGATTTTTATTCAATTTTTGTTTGGGTGTATTTTGTGATTGAAAATATAAGAAAGGTGTTTTTATTACCAAATACACTCTCTTAGGTTGATTCTTTATTTTTTTGTTCATTTTGTTTTCTCCTGATGAAGGGATGGTATCAAATATTTATTTATGAGTTGTTTTGTTTAATAGTTTATTATAAACGAGTCCCATTTAAACAATTTTTTGTTAGGTATTTACACAACATACAATTTTGTTCATCTTATTATGCTTGTTACTTATTTCAATTCATAAATATTTGCAAACACAGTAAATAATTATTACGAGAACATTTCTCTCTGAATTGTTGCAATTGATTGCTAATTTTGTTTAATCTTATATATTTACTTTTCAATTTAAATTGTCTTATTTTCATTTCCTATCTCCTCTATATATTAATGACAAAGTAATATCGAAGTAAATATATAATATTATCAGTGTCAATATTTACTATCACAACAAATATTTAATGTTAAAGCATAAGTGGTTAATTTTTCTAATCGTAATCATTTATTTTTCAATTTAATTTGCCATCTTCTTCATCTCCTTTTCTACTTTATATCCGCAATGAAAAGTAAATAGTTATCCCGATAGCAAAAAGGCACGGGGGTAAATATTTGGGAAAACTTTATTTAGCCCATAATTTTGAATCAAAAATAAAACTCAAGGCGTATGTGTCAATTCCAGGTTGTTTCTGACCTCACTATTTATGCACTTTTCATGCACTTGAAAAATTAATGATTAACACGTATACATTTGGTTCAAATTGGCATTTTGTGTACAACTACTCAAATATTTATTGTCAAAATAGATGTTTACTATAAGAGTAATAATATCAATATAGTAAATATTTAGAGATAATTATATTTAAGTCCTATTTGTCGGGTCAACATTCATATAAGTCCTATTGACTTTTCAATAATCAATTAAGTTCTATTCCATCTTTTTAGGGATTATTTTCACAATTATATCCTTTTATAACTAATCATCCGTAACTTCCTTTAAAAAGTTACATAAGTGGTTGAACTTTTTTTTTTAATCTTAACATGATTATAACTTTTGATTCACAAATCCGTTTTTCACAAAATTACTATTTTTTAATTCTGCTCGACGAGATCTATCAAACAAGATCCAGAAACCTATAAAATTTCAATTTTTTTTTTTACACAAACAATAAATTTTACTGTATGCACTAGAATATGAAATAGCTTTATATATGTGACATTTTCACAAACAGACAGTAACATTTACTGTTGGATGATTTTAATATTAATGGGTATTAATGGTTAGAGAAAATGAAAGGTTAAAACCATTAATTAGTTGGAATAAGAAAAGACAAAGGGAAGTGGAAAAACCAAAGTCCCACATTAAAAAAGTGTGAAAAAGTTAGTGGGTTAATAAATGCTCTTGTGTCATAAGAGATTACTTGTGTGCATTGAAGTGTATGCTACCAGTGTACACCTTAGGTCCAAGGATGGTGCTTTGCACCATCCGCACACGCACACGCACACGCGCGCGCGTGTGCGATTGGGCGCTTTAGAGGCGCACTTTGCACTTCGCACGTACGCATCAAACAACACCTTAAGGACAGTAGTTTATTACGCCTCAAATCCAATCATCTGTTCATATATTACGCCTCAAATCCAATCATCTGTTCATATTTTCTGCATTATTATTAAAACTCGTCAACAATCTTAAGGTGTTATTTATGGAGGCAGAAAAGAATATGAATATGTTTCTAAATCCCAATGTGCATTTGGACCGCTTTGATGGAACAAATTTTACTCGCTGGAAAGGAAAATTATTCTTCCTTCTCACCGTTTTGAAAATTGCATATGTTCTGGATCCTAAACTAGAAGCAATTCCTGTCTGATCGATTATATGATCTTTACAACTCTATGCAATCTCCACGGGAAATCTGGAATGCTTTTGAATATAAATACAAAACAGCGAAAGAAGGTACGGATAAATTCTTAATTCTGAAATATTTTGAATTCAAAATAAGTGATAACTAAACTGTTTTAGACCAAGTACATGAGTTGCAAATCCTTGTCACAAAGCTTCGTGAATTAAAGGTGGAAATTTCTGAATCGTTTCAAGTTGGTGCAATTATTGCAAAATTACCACCAAGTTGGAATGATTGTCGTAAGAAACTCCTACATAGGAAAGACGATATAAGTTTGGAGGTATTACAAAAACATTTAAGAATTGAAGAAGAAACCAGATCCCGTGATCAAACAAATGTTTCTCATAATTCCACCAAAGTTAACTTTGTTGAAGGAAATAAATATCATAAGAACTTCAAACCTAATGGTAAGAAGTTCAAGAAAAATAATTCCAATAAGAAACAGTCCAATGGGACTTGTTTCAATTGTGGCAAAAATGGCCACTATGCCCGTGATTGCAGAAACAAGAAACGAAAGATAGATGCTACTGAATCCAATAATGCAAACAATGCAAATATAGTTGAAAATAAGATCGAGGATCGTGTAGCAATGGTATCAGACATGCAAATTGGTATGATTACCGAACTAAACATGACGGCAATAACGAAGTCTTCTGACTGGTGGCTCGATTCTGGGGCTACCATACATGTCTGCAATGATAAATCATTGTACTCCGCATATGAAAAAGCAGAGGACGGTTAAGAGGTTCTAATGGGGAATCATAATTCTGCCAAAGTTCTGGGAAAAGGAAACGTTGAACTACAATTCACATCTGGAAAGAAGTTGACGTTGACAAATGTTCTGCATATACCCAAAATTCGGAAAAATCTAGTTTCTGCAAGTTTGATTTGTAAAAGCGGCATTAAAGCCGTCTTTGAGTCTGATAAGTTAATTTTGTCTAAGAATGGGGCATTTGTTGGGAAAGGGTATGATTGTGATGGAATGTTCAAACTCAGTATTTTTATTAATAATATGAATAATTCTGCTTATATTGTTGAGTCTTTTGATGTTTGGCATGCTAGATTAGCGCATTTAAATTTTAGATCATTGAAATACATGTCTAAACATAAATTAATAACTTGTGATAACACTTCTCATGAAAAATGTGAAATCTGTATTCAAGCAAAATTAACAAAAGACCTTTTCCTAAAGTCGAACGAAGTACTGAATTATTAGAATTAGTTCATTCTGATATGTGTGAATATAATGGTATTTTAACTAGAGGCGGAAAAAGATACTTTATTACATTCATTGATGATTGTTCAAAATTCACATATGTATATTTGATAAGACATAAGGATGAAGCTTTTCAATGTTTAAACGTTTTAAAGCAGAAGTTGAAAATCAAAAGGAAAAGAAAATTAAAATTCTTCGTAGTGATAGAAGGGGAGAGTATTTTCCAAATGAATTTGACTCATTTTGTGAAGAACATGGAATAATACATCAAAGAACTGCACCTTATACTCCCCAAGAAAATGGTTTGGCTGAAAGAAAGAATATAACTCTTACTAATATGATCAACTCTATGTTGATTAATTCAAACTTACCAAACAATTTGTGGGGAGAAGCTTTACTCACCGCTTGTCATTTACACAACAGAATTCCATAAATGAAAACACATGTTTCTCCATACGAGGTATGGAAGAATCGAAAACCAAATCTGGACTACCTAAGGGTCTGGGGTTGTTTGGCTTTCTATAGAATTCATGACCCGAAAAGTTCAAAGATGGGTGCAAGAGGAATTAAAAGTGTTTTCATAGGATACGCGGAAAATTCTAAGGCATGTAGGTTGTTGGACTTAAATTCTAATGTTGTAATTGAATCAAGGGAAGTTGAATTTATTGAAAATAAATTTTATAAAGATTCATGTGTCGAATTAGATGCCAATCTTGATACATCCACTAGGTTGATTCCTAGACCATCAATTAATAATAAAAGGAATGAACCCGAAACGGAAATAGAACCTAGAAGAAGTCAGCGTGCTAGAAAAGAAAAATCTTTTGGCCCTGATTTTATTTCATCTCAAGCCTTAGCCTTTTTGGTTGAAGGAGATAGAGATAATATTCTTAATAAAATGCCTATTTTACTTAACGTAGAAGAAGATCCTAAAACCTTTAATGAAGCAATGACTTCAAGAGATGATTCTTTTTGGAAAGAAGCTATTAATGATGAGATGGATTCAATTCTATCAAATCAGACATGGGTTTTAGTGGACTTGCCACAAGGATCACAACCTATTAGTAGTAAATGGGTATTTAGAAGAAAATACAATACCGATGGTTCTATTCAAACCTTTAAGACTAGATTGGTAGTAAAAGGTTTTAAACAAAGAAAAGGGATTGACTATTTCGATACTTATGCACCTGTTGCTAGAATTACATCCATACGTGTTTTAATGGCAATTGCTTCTATTTATAATCTGTTTGTGCATCAAATGGATGTTAAAACAATATTTTTGAATGGTGACCTAGATGAAGAGGTATATATGGAACAACCCGATGGGTTTGTTTTGCCCGAAAATGAACATAAAGTTTGTAAATTAATTAAGTCACTTTATGGGTTGAAACAAGCACCAAAGCAGTGGCATGAAAAGTTTGATACAATCATTCTTTCTGATGGTTTCAGACATAACAACACTGATAAGTGCATTTATTCTAAATTCACCAATGACTATGGTGTAATTATTTGTCTATATGTTGATGACTTATTAATTTTTGGTACAAACATGAGAGGTGTATATGAAACTAAGAAGTATCTTAGTTCACAATTTAAGATGAAAGATCTTAATAAAGTAGATACCATCTTGGGTATTAAAGTTAAGAAACATAGTGGGGATTATGCATTATGTCAATCTCATTACATTGACAAAGTTATTCACAAATTTAATCACTTGAAAATAAAAGAAGCAAATACCCCATATGATTCTAGTATAAAATTATTAGAAAATTCTGGCAGAGCAGTTGCACAACTTGAATATGCTAGTGCAGTTGGAAGTTTAATGTATGCGATGCATTGTACAAGGCCAGATATTGCATTTGCAGTAGGTAAAATGTCAAGATACACTAATAATCCAAGTGTGGATCATTGGAAAGCAATTGGGAGAATTTTTGGTTACCTCAAGAAGACCAAAGAATTAGGTCTATTTTTATTATGACTTTCCAGCAGTTCTTGAAGGGTACTCTGATGCTAGTTGGATAACTAGTGCAAGTGATAATAAATCCACATCTGGATGGATATTCACCTTGGCGGGTGGGGCGGTATCTTTGGCATCCAAGAAATAAACTTGCATTACACATTCAACAATGGAATCTGAGTTTATAGCACTGGCAGCGGCCAGAAAAGAAGCAGAGTGGCTAAGAAATTTATTATTGGACATAAAGTTATGGCCAAAACCAATGCCATCTCTTTCTTTATATTGTGATAGTGAAGCTACATTGTCTAGAGCGTATAACAAAGTATGTAATGAAAAATCTAGACACATAAGTTTAAGACATGAATATGTCAAACAATTAATAACTTATGAAGTTATTAATATTATATATGTTCGAACAAATAATAATCTAGCTGACCCTCTTACCAAAGGACTTTCTAGAGATTTGGTAAAGGACACATCTAGTGGAATGGGACTAAAACCATCTTTTTCAATAATCACCGGTAATGGTAACCCAACTTTGTAATAGCATTACCACTATTCCCAAGTTTAATGGGTAATAACAAGTTACCGATAAGTGATTAGTTTTGCACTGAAATTTATTCAATTTCATGTCCCTTCTAGGAAGTTCAGTGCATATTGCTACGTCGAGAGGATGAGTTTAACTCTTAATGTAGTTCGTTGTCTAAAGTAGCAAGGACATGCAAGAGAACTTCACCTAAATGAATATAGGAAGTGGTGCCGCTTCTAGCAAGATTTTGGGTTTATTCTTTTAAATATTCATGAAGCCAAGATAGTGCACATGGCCATAATAGTGCTAAAAAAACATATTGAACATCTCGTAGAGATTGGGATATCTCATGTGTGATATATATCCGGTTCTAAATAATAAGACAAGGTTTAATGCATAGCACACCATTGTCTTATTAGAACTTTGATATGTATTCACTAACTGAAGGTTTAAATTGAAAGATACCTCCTTGTATGCATGAGCATATCACAAGAAGAAATTACATTAATATTAAAATCTAGTGGGGGATTGTTGGATGATTTTAATATTAATGGGTATTAATGGTTAGAGAAAATGAAAGGTTAAAACTATTAATTAGTTGGAATAAGAAAAGACAAAGGGAAATGGGAAAACCAAAGTCCCACATTGGAAAAGTGTGAAAAAGTTAGTGGGTTGATAAATGCTCTTATGTCATAAGAGATTACTTGTGTGCATTGAAGTGTATGCTACTAGTGTACACCTTAGGTCCAAGGATGGTGCTTTGCACCATCCGCACACGCGCGTGTGCGATTGGGCGTTTAGGGCGCTTTAGAGGCGCACTTTGCACTTCGCGAGGAGCCTTTGATTTTTGACAACGTCAAAAGATCAAACGGTCCAGATTAAATCCATAATAAATGACAGATAATTATGGCGCGAGTGGATCTGAACCGTCGGATTTTGGCGCCACTTCGTTAAGTGTTAATCCGTACAGTCGCACCTTTTTAGTTCAAATCTGGAACGTTCAAAATATAGTTATATATCCAAGGGCCGTGATTAAATGACCTTTGGATGTGGTGTCTGTTCATGAACAGACACCACAAGAGGCTATATATAGAAGGTAAAATCCTGTCATAATTAATTCCGAAAAAAATCTCTTTCTCTATTTTCTTCTTGCCAATTTCATAGAGTGTTCTGGGGTATTCTTCAAGTTTGTTACTTGAATAAACTCGTGGATTTGTTGTATCTTGGAGGTAATTTGCTTAGAACCGTTAGCAAACTCTGTATGAGTGGGGACAAATAACACCTTAAGGACAGTAGTTTATTACGCCTCAAATCCAATCATCTGTTCATATTTTCTGCATTATTATTAAAACTCGTCAACAATTACCGTGGTAATATTACACAGTATATATATATATATATATATGTCCGGCGGATCCAAACCCTCTTTTTTCAAAATTACCTTATATTTAAAGGTTCGCGCTAGCGGTATCCAATCCTTACCACCATTGTTGGAGCTTCAACGACCATCATCAGAGCTCCGATTTTGAGTGGGTAAGGATGGCATGTGGTGCCGCTGGCGCGAACCATTGAAAATAAGAGACTTTTGAATAAATGGGTTTTGGATCCACCTGAGTGTCATGGGGTGTCGCTGGCGCGGACCTTTGAAAATAAGATTGGATAAATGGGATCTGGATCCTATGGAGCGTCGATTTGGAGTGAGTAGGGGTGACATTAGGTGCCGGTGGTGCAAAGCTTTAAAAATAGGAGCATATTATATATATATATATATATATATATAGAGAGAGAGAGAGAGAGAGAGAGAGAGAGAGAGAGAGAGACGTCCGTTTTTTGGACTAAAAACGAACCAAAATGGTCCGATTTTTAAAAAATAATAAAATGCATTTTTTTGAGTTGATTTTTTTTAGATATGTAGACATACATGGGTACCCTTACAAAAAAAATCAGCTCAAAATGAATTTGTTTGCTATTTTAAAAAAAATCTTTCAAAATCTGTCAAATTTTGTTGGCGCAAACCCAACATATATTGACAGATTTTGAAAGATTTTTTAAAATAGCAAACAAATTCATTATGAGCTGATTTTTTTGTAGGGGTACCCATGTATATCTATATATCTCAAAAAAAAAATCAACTCAAAAAAAATACATTTTACTATTTTTAAAAAATCGGACCATTTTGGTCCGTTTTTAGTCTAACAAACGGACGTCCGTTTTTGAGAATTCCTATATATATAATGTGATAACACAGTAAATGCCATTGTTTGTAAAAGTATCATAGATATTAAAATTTATTGTATACACCAGAAAATGAAATAGATTTATATTTGTGGCATTTTCACAAACAATAACACTTACTGTGTTAATATATTTATGAAATAGTTTTATATATATTACATTTTCACAAACAGTAACATTTACTGAGTTAATATTACACAATATATATATATATATATATATATATATATATATATATATATATATATATATATATATATATATAACATTTTCACAAACAGCACAAACAGTAACATCTACTGAGTTAATATATATATATATATATATATATATAACATCTACCGAGTTAATATATATATATATATATATATATATATATATATACACGGTAGATCCAAACCTCTTTTTTTTCAAAATTACCATATTTTTAAAGGTTTACGCTAGCGACATTCAATCCCCACCACTACCCACGCCCATTGTCGGAGCTTCAATGACTTTATTCAGAGCTATGATTTGGGGTGGGTAGTAGTGGCATAGGGTGCTGCTGGCGTGGACCTCTGAAATTAAGAGAATATTAGATAAATTGGGTTTGGATCCACCGGAGCTCCGATGAGTAGCGATTACATTGGGTTAGGTTTATATCTATATCATTTTCACAAACATTAACATTTACTGTATAACACAGTATATATATATATATATATATATATATATATATATATATATATATATATATATATATATATCCAAACCTCTTTTTTTTATATTATCTTATTTTTAACGGTCCGCGTCAGCGACATCCAACCCCCCCCTTGTCGGAGCTCCAACAACCTTCATCAGAGCTTTGATTTGAGGTGGCATGGGGTGCCAATGTAACATTTTCACAAATAGTAACATTTATTATTTGTGAAAATATTACAGATATAAACTTAACCCAATGCTACCCCTACTCACCCCAAGCTGGAGCTCCGGTGGATCCAAACCCCATTTATCCAATATTCTCTTATTTCCTAAGGTTCGCGCCAACGGCACTTCATGTCACCCCAAATCAGAACTCTGATGAAGGTTGTTGGAGCTCCGACAATTGGGGTTGGTGGTGGTGGGGATTAGATGCCGCTAGCGTGAACCGTTAAAAATAAGACAATATCATAAAAAAGAGGTTTGGATCCAGCATACCGTTAAAAATAAGACAATATCAGAAAAACGAGGTTTGGATCCAACATGTATATATATATATATATACTGTGTTATACACAGTAAATGTTACTGCTTGTGAAAATGTTACAAATATAAATTAACCCAATGCTAACTCTATCCACCCCAACCTCGAGCTTTAGTTGATCCAGGATTTATCAAATATTCTATTATTTCCTAAGGTCCGTGCCAGCGGCACTCTATGTCACCCCAAATCAGCGCTCTAATGAATGTTGTTGTAGCGCCGATAATGGGGGTGGTTGGTGTTGGGGATTGGATGCCGATAGCGCGGAGCGTTGAGAATACGATAATATCGAAAAAAATAGGTTTGGATCCACCGTATATATATATATATATATGTGTGTGTGTGTGTGTGTGTGTGTGTGTGTATTATAATACAGTAAATGTTACTGTTTGTGAAAATGTTACAAATATAAACTAACCCAATGCTAACCATACCCACCCCAAATCGATGCTCTAATGAAGGTTATTGGATAGCGTGAACCTTTACAAATAAGATAATTAAAAAAAAAAAAGGGTTTGGATCCACTGCGTGTTTGTGTGTATATATACTGTGTTTGCACAGTAAATATTGTTGTTTGTGAAAATATTACAGATAGAAACCTATTTCTCTTTCTGGTGCATACAGTAAAGTTTACTGTCTGTGTAATTTTTTGTCTTTGAAATTATATAGGCTTCATAGATCTTGTTTGATAGATCTCGTCGAACAGATTTCAAAATAGTAATTTTGTGAAAAACGGATATGTCAATCAAAAGTTATGATCATTTGAAGATTAAAAAAAAAGTTCAACCACTTATGTAACTTCCTCAAGGAAGTTACGGATGGTTGGTTTTAAAAGGATAAAATTGTGAAAAAAAATTCTAAAAAATTAGGAATAGGACTTATATGTAAGGAAAAAATATGGTGGGACTAGAATGTCTACAAAAAGGTCTAATAGGATCTAAATGTGAATGCCCCAAATATTTATTGTGTTCATAATTTTTTTCTTCAGAATTATATAGTTTTGATGAATATTTTTTATTGACGAGTAGATTTCAAAAATATCAATTTTATAAAAAATGGGGTTGTAAATCAAAATTTCTAACTTTTTGAAGTTTGAAAATGAAGAAGAAAAAGTTTAACTGTTTAATTATAGGGCTTTTTTTAATAATAGTTCTACTTTAGAGGTCAAACATTAAAAAAGTCCCATTGACCTTTTGTATCTTATTTTAATCATCTCCTTAACCTAAACGTGTCTAAGTCATTTTATTAGCATTACCAAAATACCCTCTATGTATCAACAATTAGATTTGGTTTAGTTTCCATAGTTACGTGTTCTATTTGCCACATGTATCTCATGCAAAAATTGATATTTTGAAGAGTTTTGACTTAGATTGATAAATTTCGTTAAGATATGCTTTATTCTCCTGTCATATTGTTGTCGTTTGTTTGTTCGAAGTTTTAGATTTTGATACATGTATGGTGTTTTGTAGTTTTTTTTTTGTTGAAATCGGTGTTTTTTTTGTTTAAGTTTATGTTATTGTATTGATTGTTCATGCCGTAGACGAATTAGGTTTGCACAGTCTACAAATCTGTGTTAGTTTTTTTTGAGTTTTTTGGGGTCGGATTTCAAATTTTAAAGAAATCACTTTTTATATATTTATTTATCTTTGCAATACTATTTTTATGTTTTGATTGTTCTATATTTTAGTTGAATGCTTAGCTTTTGAGTTTTGCAGATCCGTGTTATGTGCGTATATATATACTAGGGTATGTCTGTGCCTGAAGACACACTGATAATTGCAAAACGATAAAAATTATCGAAGTACGTAATTACAAAAAAGGAAAAAAATTATTTTCCCAACAAAATAAAATGTTGTTTTAAAAAAATTGTCACGAAAATAACAATAAAGATTATAACAAAAACTAATAAATAAAAAAAATCAGTTTTTATTTTTACAAAACCTATCTTTTATTTGTAAAAAATACCGTTTTAAAATATTATAGTTACTCTTTTGTATAATGATACAAAAATAGTTTTATAAAAAAAACATTTATACAGAGATTACTAAAAATGTTCAAAATTGGTTCAATGAATAATAGCACTCATAATTGGTACAAATGTACCCCCAAATGCAAATAACCCTAAATTATTTGTACATAGTTAACGTCACAAAATTACGCTTAAAATAAACTAATTATTTTTATTTTAATATGGAGGTCTAACTTAGTGCAGTAGTACATCAAGTCAAAAGTGTCGGCTTTAATTTTTTAAAATTTCGACATAAGGTTAAGATCAGAACTTTTTAACCATACATGGTAGCATGAGAACTTTTTAGCCAAAAATTTTGGCTTCACTTTATTCTAATACTTTTCTTATGCTAACACTCGATCATTATCATTCTCCAGTAAATAATAATGCACTATAACATACAAAATATCTATATTATATATATGAGAATGGAACTTCTCCAACCTATCACTAACAGTGTTCTCACATCCACGTATAAAAAATATTTTTTAGGTTTAAAAAAATCATAGTTTTAAAATTGTTCTCAATATAAATAAAAAAAAAGTTTTTGGTTAGAAATATATTTTTTTATTTATAACAAAACTTTAAGTTTGTTTCTATAAATGTTATATAGTTTTTTATTAAAAGCAAAATAATAATGCATAAAAACTGGGTGGATATATTTTTCCCCATTGAACATATAAGGGAAGTGGACTCTTGGTTACAAGTTATTACAGAATCCTTATAAAATAATGCTCGATGTTGTTTCGGATTACGTCAGGAAATTCTGTCAAACACAAACAAACATACATTTTAAAATAAAATTGAAACCCCACTACATATTTATGATATCATAGGTTCGTTCTTTTCCTTGATACTTGTGCTCTTACTGGTGCCTCACCTATAAATCGTATTCATCATTCCTTCTGGTGATAGCCAGCCACTCAAAGGTACGTTTTAAATAGGTCGGTGAGTATCCATTTCATTGCGTGTGATGACTACGAAAATCTTATGGGAGACCATTACTCTTCTCTTGAATAAAAGTTATTAAATTGAATAATTATAGGAACACCCCTTTGTTGACACTCATGACTCATCATATCAATTGTATCTGAATTCACCAGTTGGGAAGTTACGTTGGAGTGACCTGATTTATTTATTATATAAAAGGGTCATTAATAAATAAAATTTGGCAACGATAAATTATAATGTGCATTTTGCTTAAACCAACCAATAGACAAATAAATAATTCATTGTACTTTATCTAACTATGAACCATCAGATAAAGTTAAACATTTATCTGACATCTTGAACAACTCTCTACAAATCAGCCACACCCAACTCCTCAAATCACTACCAAACACCTATTATCATCCTTCTTACTCAAAATAAAGAAAAAAAAAACTTACCTTTGACCTCGGTAAGTTCAAACTAAATACTATTCACTAAAATTGTTTGTTTACAAAACACACTGGCTTTCCACCTTAAACCAAAAAATACATATGGCAAGGATATATATCTACGTATCACTTTCATTAGAGATGTGATGACGAAGATGGAAAAATATGGAATAAAATTAAAGTCTGGTTAAAGATATAATCAAAAGAAATTTGTACATTCTCAACAAAGATGGACAACCAGATTCAACAGTCTACAAACTTAATATTTATCGTAAAATTATAACACATAAAACAACAATAATGTTTGGCAATGTCAAGTTTTTAAACTAACAAAAACTTAAGAAAACAAAAAAAACATCCAGAGGAGAAAACTCTTTCCTTTTACTTCATAGAAAGAGAAGAAGAATATATAATGCCCAACTTTAAATATATAAGTGGTTAAAAATGGTGTAGTTAATATACACCATTTTGGGGACTTAGGAAAAGCTCTTTGGGCATTAGAATTTTGTATGTAATGGGTGGAATGACTTATTAGGCTAAAGCCCATATACGCGCGCTGTCGCCGTCCGTCCGTTCGTCCAACTCAACCCGGGCCCGGAGTCTTGGACTATATGTATTAAATTTTTTGGGCTAAAAATAATTTGATTTTTTCAATAAAATCTGAACAAAAATGAAAAAAACCCTTTCTTTTTTAAATTTCTTATTTGGCCCAAAGTGATTTTTGACTACTGAAAGTGGGAGTCTTTTCACTCCACTTTCCTTGGCTCTCCTTCACTAGCCGTTCAGGTGTATTCCCCTTTGTAATTCGCTTTCAACAATGGTTTAAATACAATAAGAAACACATATGCTGTAATTCACAGACATAAACATTTTTTCTCTGCTCTTTCACTTAGCATTTTTTTTCTTTTCCTTACCTGATTAGTTCGTCCCCTAAACTGATATTGTTGTATTGAGCAATTAATAGTGAACGAGTGATAGTATACCATATTACTACGTGCATAGTTTTCTGAGATAAAAAATTATTTCAATTCCGGGTTATTTTATCCTGGGGTGGCGGGGCATTAATTGGACTACAACAAAACTTTGAGCAAAGCCGCAAAACACCTTAAAGAGAGCGATCTAGTCCGTGAGTCACTCTCGTGATTTTTCTACTGTTGAATTTTTGCATTTGGTAATTTTATTCCTTTCTCTTATTTCAGATACAATAATTCTAATTTGTTTTTCATTCTGCTATGGATAGGGGTTTCGCAGGATGGTAAAATCCCGTCCCGTCCCGTTTTGTATCGAAAATTAGTGATAATGGTTTATATTTTTTACTAACCAAAATCAAAACTACCGAAATCAAAATTACCAAATTTTTTGAGGTTGGTTTTGGTTTTAACATTTTAAAAATCGATTTACCAACTGTACTGTACCGAAATGAAATACCGAATATACCAAAATGATATTATCGAACTTACCAAATTAAATCAAGCAAGCCCAATGGCTAGAACTAAACACAACCACGCTTATTTTATAGGTTCTTTGTTTTTCTTTAAGTGATCAACCTTTTAGTAACCCTTGGATCAATGTAAGATTTTACAGCTTTTGGATCATTCACAACACAACTTATAAGAAGACTATGGTTAATGATTCCTGTTAAACACCACACCTTACGACTCTCGCTCTCATCTCACAAAACAACACCCTTTCCTCTCTCCTCCCTCACAAAAATCCCCAACTTGGCTCTCTTTGTCAACCCATCATCCCGTTGATTCATCCTCACATCAGCTCATTTTTTCGATAATATTTCACAACTTACGTACAATTATGCATTTTATTTTTTATTTTTTTTTAATATGCATATAAAAAGGTTTAGGTAAATGGTACAAAGAATTACCATTATGTACCGAGTAGTACCAAATTTACCGTAAAGAGAAATTGACCGAAATCTATCGTATTTTCTGAAAAACCAATTTTACCGCAAAAAAAGATTTTATCGATGTATAACACGGTTTGATTTTGGTTTATGGGCTGGCGTACCGGCTAATAAAACTGGTAATTTTGGTTTGATGATTTCAAACTTGGTATGGTTTTGGTATGCTCCATTTACCAACCAAATCGACCGAAAATCATCCTTAGTCATGGATAATGAAAATACCTCTGCAATTAACAAACCTTTCAAATTTGAGGGTCTACATTTTAAATGATGGACACAAAAAATGATATTTTACCTAACTACTAAGAAACTACCTTCAAGTGTTCAATTAGACAAACCTACTATGTCAGACATCCCCAGTGTTGATGAAAACAAGGCCAAACAAACTTGGGACGAAAATGATTTTCTTTGTAAAAATTATATTTTGAATGACTTAAGTGATGATCTTTACGATTATTATGCCAATTGCAAAAATGCCAAAGCTGTTAAGGAGACATTGTCAAAAAATTATGATACCAAGGAGACGAGTACTGAAAAAATATGCAATCAGTAGTTATTTGAAATTTTAAATGACGAATGACAAATCTGTTGTTGCTCAAACTCACGATTTACAGAAAATTACTCACGAAATTATTTTTGAGGGTATGGAGTTAAGTGAACAATTTCAGGTGGTTGTTATTGACAAGCTACCTCGTGATGGGAAAGATTTTAAAAATGATTTAAGGCACAAATCGAAAGAATTTTCACTTGAAAGCTTTATCACTCATTTGAGAATTTAGGAGGAAGCCCGAAAATAAGATTATAAGGATGAAATTCTTGTTGTGTCTAACAATAAAAATAATGAGAAGAACAACACTCCGGCTGTTTTGAAACCAAATGGAAAAAATATAAAATATCTGAAAAAGATCCACAATCAAAACTTTAAACCAAATCAGAATCAGAATAAGTATAAGAACTGCCTTAATGGAAATAAACAGATCGGTAATATCGGATAATTTCTCTACTTTAAGTGTAACAAGCCTGGACATATAGTCCACAAATATCGGAATGGATCTCGTCCTGCTCCTTAGGATAACCTAACCGAAGAGGATTTATATGCCATGATTTTTAAAATCAATATGGTAAGCGACGCTCAAGGGTGATGGGTAAATACTGGCGCTTCTCGCCATATCTTCTATGATCTTACTTTATTTAAGACTTATTCTAAGGGTGAAGATAAAAGGGGTTATTGGGTAATTCCCACTTTACTAAGGTTGTTGGTACTAGATATGTGGAATTTAAGTACATGTCTGGAAAAACTGTGGTCCTTAAGGAAGTGGTTTACACTCGCGAGATAAGGAGGAACTTGGTTTCTGGCTATTTCCTGAAAAAAGTTGGTTTCACACAGACTTTCAGGGCATATTTATTTACTTTGACCAAAAATGTTATTTTTATAGGCAAAGGTTATACTACTGAAGGAATGTTTAAATTGAACATTGATGCTATTAATTTTTTTCCCCTTCTGCTTAGACTACTTGTTCTTTTAATACATGCTAGACTTTATCAAGTTATTAAAAGACTTGTTAAATATATGAGTACTTTAGGATTAATTATAGAAATATCACTAAATGATTTTGAAAAATGTGAATGGTGTAGCCAAGCTAAAATAACAAAGACCCCATATAAATATGTTATTCGAGATTCTGAACCACTTGACGTAGTTCATTTGGATATTTGTGAATTGGATGGAATTACGACTAGAAATCGCAAACGTTACTTTATTACTTTTATTGATGATTGCACAGATTATTCAATTGTGTATTTTACGAAAAATAAAAGTGAAGCGTTTGACATGTTTAAAATTTTCTTAAATGAAATTGCAAATCAATTTAATGGGAAAATTATGAGGCTACGTAGTAATAGAGGCAACAAATATGATTCTGAACCTTTTATTGAATTTGATAAAACCCACAGTATTATATATACACGAAAAATTAGTCCTATATTCTCCCGAAATGAATGGTACAACTAAAATAAAAAATAGGATTTTAACTGATTTCTTAGTTGCTATTTTATTAAGTTTGGAGGCTATCTCACATTTACCGGGATAAATTATTTTAACGGTGTGTCATGTGCTTAATATAATTCTTAAGACTAAAAATAAATTTCTCTTTATGAAATTTGAAAAAATAATTAGTCAAACGTGTCATATTTTAGAACGTCGGGGTGCTTAGCTTATGTACGTATTCCTGACCCTAAGAGTTCTAAATTGGATAGTAGAGCATATGGGTGTGTTTTTAATATTTACATGGTTAATATTAAATCATATAAATTTTATGATTTGAAAAACCAAGTTATTATCTGTGACACGCCACGTAATTAAATACCGAGTGATCAGTCCTTTATTAAATTAAAAATAGAATATCCGATTGGTTCAGTCTTAGTATCACTGTCGAAAAATATTTATTAATTACTAACCACCTAGTAGTTAAAAAGTCAAGTGTCGAATTTTATTTTTTAAAATTAACATGCAACCAAAAATAATTAATTTAACCATTCACCATCTAATACAATCTCACAGCAAATAAGAATGACATAAATGAATAGCCGAGTCTGGAGAAAACACATCCAGTCTAAATCCCAAATACAAAAGTCTGAAATGAAATAAATCCCCACAATTGAAATATAAATAAGAGTGTACAGTCACTATCTCTAAGTACATCTGAATAAATGATAGGCAACATGCCTGACTGAAGTAAATAACTCGAAAAGAATCAAGGATAGATGTGGAGGCGTCTAGTACCGAGGTCCTGTAATTTCCACAACAGCTACGACACGTCAACTGGTAGGAACTCCTATGCTTGGCGTTCCTGTGGCTGGGCACCTAAATTTTTTTTATAAAACAAAGTAGATTTGGAAGAAAATGGGTCAGAGCCAGAGTTATAAATGGTTTAAAAATAGAAAGTTCTTAAAATGCATTAAACAATAAATATTATACCCATGTTAGTTCCTCGTGCCCTCACTTGAGATTCTTACCTCTCAACTAATGTGCACACCTAGCGTAGACTCCTAACTCATCGTAGTCATGATATCCCACTAATATAGTTTAGCCCAAGTCCTTTAATAAATTGCCTAAGTCATTGCACCCGAATAATACCTTCTTGTAATTATAACGTTAGTTTAATCGGATTCAAATAAATCATTAATCATTCAAGTTCCCACATTGTTGATTAATATTAAATATCGTAATCTTGCTCATCTACTAAGCATCACAGTAGAATAATCTCAAGTGTATATACATATATATCACTATCATACATATTTATACTATTACGGCACCCCAAAAGGCTAAACTTGCAGTGCACACATACTCTGCTATCAGTCTCGGTACATCACGCACATAAGGACTACGAATTCCGAATCACTCTGGAATTGTATCAACACATATCATAAACAATAGAGGCGAACATAATTCCTAACCCATGGGCTACGCACATACCTACGCACCCACGTGACCACAAACTTATCAACTCGCAGATAAGTCTTTCCCAAACCTATGTCCCGAGGTAGCAATCTAAAATCCCCTCGAAGGCTCATCAAGATAAGATTAATCCCTTACTAAGACCTACTGTGATAGCAAGTATAATAGGTATGTCATACAGATAAGGGTTCATACAATAGGTACACATAACTCATATAATTAATAGGATCACACCACCTAAATATTCCAGATTTGTATGAATTGTCATTATTTACAATATTCACGATGTTCCTAATTGCGACTATTCTCTCTATCGTATCGCACTACTTATAATGGATATCACTACGGAGTCCCTCTTATCCTTATATACTTTTATAATTCATGTTACTAGCTCAAGAAATGTGGTTGCCCTACATAACCTTAAGTCATTCATTATTCTAATTTTCACCAAATTCCAGCTCGTCCCATAAAATTTCCAAAAATTCTGAAATCTTGTTCGAAGTGCCCTGAAATTTCGTTTGAACGAAACTTCGAACGAACTTCACTATAAAATCTCGTTAGTAAGTCGTTCGAACGAGTTCATTCGAACGAACTAAAATCTGAATTTTCATTAGAATTCTCGTTAGATTCTCGTTAACGAGGTCATTGAAACGACTTTTCAGTTCTCCAGGTCGTTCGAACGACATTTACCCAATTCATCCTTTACCTTATGAAACCTGCATTTTTTGCCCATTTTTGTTCATTCAATTCACATAAAACTTTACCTAACTCAAAATTAATAGTCTAAAGCCATTTTACATACATTTAGATGATCCCTAATATATTTTAACCATTAAACCTCATTAAATATCATATATGGGTGAAGGAATTTAATTAAATATCAAAAGCCCTAGTTTTACATCATCAATAATTTTGTCCACCCAAACCCAAACCCAAACCCAAACCCAAACCCAAAGTTAAATTTGTTTTTATTCATGTATCAACCCAGATTCATAGCCTCTACATATGGTAATTCATCTACATTCAATTTTTTACCCAAAAGCTTGATTAATAATTCAATTTCAACCCATGCATATCATCAATTCTACATTAACATGTTCAATATATGCACTAATTAAAGAAAGATAACCACTTGACTTATTAGGAAGGTCTGAATCATTGAATGAAAGTAGTATAGATACGTTCCTCTCTTCCCGATCTACATATTGATGGCGTTATTAGTTAAAAATGGGAGGGTTTGGTCTTGGAGCTCCTAGAAATATCTTCTCCTTCTTCCTCTTGGACCCTCTCTTTTCTTTTGAAGATAAAAACCCTAACTTCTTCCATGTACATGAAGATATATTTCTCCAATTTTCGTCCATTAATTAGCCCCAATTTTAAAAATACCCCTTCGGGGTGTCGATTTGGCCTAAAACTATCCCGAAACCCAAACTAAATCCCCAGGTAGACTTTACACATTGGCGCACTTGAAATGACCATTTGGGTGATGAATAAATGTTTTACTTTTTATTCTATTAATTTTGTCCCGATACGACTCACACGCGTGTCCCGACTTACAATTTTCATAAATTCATAATCACATTCAGACTCATATATTGCTTTATTCGCCCAGTATCATTCAATGTAATTCCCAGTAGTAAATACTAACTCTTATCTCGTTAGTTATTATTTGTTTTATACTGGATTAATTATCAATTAATTCTTCACACATTTAATTGAATTAATCCCACAATTAAAATTAATAAAATTACGGGGTATTACATACTCCCCCCCCCTAATTAAGGAATTTTGTCCCGAATTTCAAAAATTAAAAGGTATACCTGGTAAGAATAACTCTAGGTATCTCTTGCGCATATCATCCTCGCGCTCCCAAGTCGACTCCTCGATATCGTGATGTCGGCAATATACACGAACTAACGACACCACCTTCGACCTCAGTTTCCTCTCGTTACGGTCTAGGATAGCAACTAGCCCCTCCTTGTAGGAACTATCGAGCTACAAATCAATCTCCTCTAAAGCAATATGGGTGTGGGACAAATCATATCGAAGGTATCTCCTCAGTGAAGATATGTGAAACACATCGTGAATTCTATGTAGGTGCTCAGGTAACCCAAGCCTGTAAGCCACTGGCCCAATCCGCTCAATAATAGGGAAGTGCCCTATATACCTCGGCGCCAACTTGCTTTTCTTCCCGAACCGCATTATCCCCTTCACAGCAGATACTCTGAACAATACCTGGTCACTCACACTAAACTCCCTGAAGAACCTATTGGCATCGGCGTAGCTCTTCTTCATATCCTGAGCAACCCGTATGCGACTCCTGATCATCTCTATTCTGGTCGACGTATCCTGAATCACTTTCGGCCCGAGCGGTTTGTTGTCCCCCACCTCTAATCAATAAGCAGGTCTGTGACAAGGCCTACCGTACAACGCCTCGAATGGGTCCATACTAATGGAAAACTGATAAGAGTTATTATATGCCAACTCTACCAGCGGAAGGTAGCCTCCTCCAAAATCCAGAATACACATACGTAACATATCCTATAGTATCTGATTAGTTTGATTGGTCTGCTCATCTATCTGTGGGTGATAGGTCGTGCTCAAGCGTAACTCTGTACCCATGGTTTCCTGAAAGCTGTCCTAAAAACGACACACAAAGGTCTTGTCCCGATCGGATACAATATTGAGAGGCACCCCGATGATGAATAACTGGGCATATTAACTTGCTGTGTAATCCATATGGATTGGTTAAAAGTGGTCTATCTTAGTTAATCGATCTACAATCACCCAAATATAATCGTGACCCTTCTGAGAATTAGGCAACCCTATGATAAAGTCCATGGAAATGCTCTCCCATTTCCACATCGGGATCTCTAATGGTGGAAGAAACTCTGTCGACTTCTGGTGGTCCACCTTGACTAACTGGCAGGTAGCACACTTTGAGACGAACTCACCAATGTCTCTTTTCATGTCGCTCCACCAATACTGTCGACTCATATCTTGATACATATTATCCCCTTCGAGATGTACCGCAAAGCATGAACCGTGTGACTTTGTCATCACCGCATATCGTAGGTACTCCCCCTCTAGAAAAACTAGACGCCCATTAAAGCGCAAACCCCCATTTAAACCCATAGAATAAGACTCAACTCCCTCGGCTAGAAGCTGTACAATTTGATCCTGACAGAACATATCGGCTCCTGGGCTTGTATTACTCTTGTCACAATCTGGGGAGTAACGGTCATGACAGATATGAATGATCGGGCTATTATATCCTAGTGTCCCAACTCCTTCTATTTTGCCTTCCACACCTCGGCCACGTCATCTGCTGGCCTGAGGCTCAATGCATCAGCTACTACGTTAGCCTTCCCCGAGTGGTAATAAATATCGAACTGGTAGTCCTTCACAAATTCAATCCACCTACGCTGACGCATGTTCAATTATCTTTAAATGAACAAATACTGTAGTGACTTTTGATTTGTGAACAAGCAAAACTTCTCCCCCAACAGATAGTGTCTTCAAATTCGAAGAGCAAACATGACTGCTGTTAGCTCCAAGTCATGGGTGGGGTAATTCCACTCGCGAGTCTTAAGTTTACGGGAGGCATAAGCTATAGCCTAATTCTCCTGCTGAAGTACAACCCCAAGTCCCTATAGGGACGTATCAGTATAGACTAAGTAATCCACTCCCGGTCTGGGCAGTGCTAGAACTGGTGCTGAAGTCAGCTGATCAAAAGCCATCCTAGATGAATGACACTCCTTTGTGAGTCAAGTTGGTCAACGGACCCGCTATCTTTGAGAATCCTCGAATAAACTGCCTGTAATAGCCTGTTAACCTCAAGAAACTCCGCACATGCGTTAGTGCTGTGGGATGTCCCCACTCCCTCATCGTCGACACCTTACTGGTGTCTACCTATATTCCTCTATCTGATACGATGTGCCCCAAGAATTTTACCTCTCGCAGCTAGAATCCACATTTCTCAAACTTAGCGTACAATTCATTCTCCTGTAAAGTCTGAAAAACCCCACGTAAGTGATCAACATGCTCCTCCTCGATTTGTGAATAAATCGGGATGTCATCTATGAAGACAATGATAAACTGATCTAAGAACTCTCTGAACACTCTGTTCATTAAGTCCATAAATACTGTCGGTGCGTTGGTTAGCCCGAATGGAATAACCTGATACTCATAGGAACCATACCTCGTCAGAAACACAGTCTTAGACACATCCTGGTCCCTGATCCTCAAATGATGGTACTCTGACCTCAAGTCTAGCTTCGCGAATAAAGCTGATCCCCTCAACTGGTCGAATAAGTCATCGATTCTGGGCAACGGATACTTATTTCGTATCGCGACTTTATTCAACTCTCGATAATCTACACACAGTCGTAAGGATCCATCCCTCTTCTTCATAAACATAAGTGGGGCATGCCAAGGTGTGGTACTCCTGCGAATGAAACTTTGTACCAAAAACTGCTCAATCAGATCCCTTAGCTCCCTCATCTCCGCATACGAGCTATCGGTCGAGTGCTCGATGCTAAATCAATCACAAACTCAATCTCTCTACTCGGAGGTAGCCTTGGTATATCCTGAAACACATCGACATATTCACGAACAACCAAAATTGAATAAAGGGGAATCACAACTCCCGTAGAGGTCTCCTCCTCTATATAAAATAAGTGAGTGGATGATCCTTCCTTGGGGCAAGGCATCGCCACTAAAAATATCTCCTGACCCGGTATGGCGAACATAATACTATGACTATAACAGTCAATCATTGACCTATACATAACTAGACAATCCATCCCAATAATAACATCATAATCGTGCATATCTAAAATAAGCATATCGGCCGGTAGGATCAATCTCCCAATCTCTATGCCCACTCCCCGACATATAAAGAATATCGATGACCCATAATCCAATAGTGAATCTACACTAGTGACTATGCTCTCCTCCATGCCTAATAACCCCGTGGGACCTGCAAAACTAGTGGCAATGAAACTATATGAAGCCCCCGTGTCAAATAATATCCGCCACAAAGTCCCCTGGATAGAAAACGTACCCTTAATTGCGTGTGGAGCCTGTGGGACTGCGTCCTGATGGATATTGTACACATGCTCGTACTGTAGTTTTCCCTACTAAATCGAAATAACTGGAATGGCAGGTAAGGTTAGGATTGGTGCTGGCGCTGGAAGAGCGACTGGGAAGATCGGCCTCTGGGGCTCCTGGTGAGCACCCTGCTGCTGAGGATACTTCCCCTTATCGGGGCATTTGAATCATCTGTGGCCAGTCTTGACATAAGTAAAGCACTTCCCAATAAAATTTTCCCCTTTCTGCCCAGTTGGCCATTGCCACTTCTCCCTTGCCCTGATGGCCCTGCTGAAACTACTGTTGTCCCTGATAGCCATGCTGACTCTGGTGGCCATACCTAAAACCTCTTTGTTCCTGAAGAAATCCTCTTGAACTGAATCTCTTAGAAGAATCCCCCTGATGGGAAACCTAACCCTGCCTCTGCTGACTCTGACCTGCTTTTTCCCCACCGGCACTACCTCCACCTCTCCTGCCTTGCTGGATTGACTCACCTACCCATTTTCTCCCCTTAACATGGAAGCAATGATCCTAGTAGTGTAGTAAAGTAGCATTAAGTACATCGGTATAAGACTGCAAGGAGAGGTTACCCAAAAAATGCTATCGAATCCTCCAGATCAGATAATCCATGAACATCTGAATTTTCTTCTCTTCAATAGGAACCTCAGTTGGTACCAAGTTTACCAATCTAGTAAACTCCTCGTCATACTCGGCTACAGTCTTCCCCTCTTGGGTGAGGTCCAGTAGTTTTGGCCTCATCTCAGTCTGAATGACGGAAGGGAGATACGACACCCAAAAGTTCTGTATAGTCATAATGCCATGCTCATCTGCGGTAGTAGTGGACTCCTACCACTGTAACGCTGCCCCTACTAGCTTGAATGTAGTTGGTATCTACGTCTTCACCTTCGTACACTCGTACATTCTCAGATGCCTCTGGATATCTTGCTTCCATTGGTTAGATGTAACAGCATCGGAACCCCCTGTGAACTCCAGGGGATGCACCTTCTGGAAGGAATCCCTAAATCGCTCCCATGCGGAAGGAAATGTATGAGCAAGTGCTGGTGCCACTGCCTGTGCCTATGGAGGGGCCTGCTGAACCACAACTAGTGTTGTGTTAACATCTTGAGCAACGATGGCAGTAACCTCGACAACATTCAATGTACCTTGAGCTAGTGATGGCTGAGGCTTGGGTTGGGCATTTTTGGCCCTAGGTGCACATCTGGGAGACATCTGAAATGAGAAAGAATTTATAATTCTACAATTATCGAATATCAAATAGCTGAAGACGAAACACATGATCAAGAATGAAACAATCCCAATAATAGGGTTCTACATCAAAGAATGTTAAGCTGAAAGCATAATAAGCCGTACAGATTCTAAGACTTTAGAACCTGATGCACTGATACCATCTACGACACCCCGCCTAATTAAATACCGAGTTATCAGTCCTTTATTAAATTAAAAATAGAATATCTGGTTGGTTCAGTCTTAGCATCACCGTCAAAAGACATTTATTAATTACTAACCACCTAGTAGTTAAAAAGTCAAGTGTCAAATTTTATGTTTTAAAATTAACATGCAACCAAAAATAATTATTTTAACCATTTACCATCTAATACAATCTCACAGCAAATAAGAATGATATAAATGAATAACTGAGTCTGGAGAAATTGCATCCAATCTAAATCCCAAATACAAAAGTCTGAAATGAAATAAATCCCTCCAACCGAAATATAAATAAGAGTGTACAGTCACTATCTCTAAGTACATCTGAATAAATGATAGGCAACATACCCGACGAAAGTAAATAACTCGGAAAGAATCAAGGATAGATGTGGAGGCGTCTACTACCGAGGTCCTGTAATTTCCACAATAGCTACAACACATCAACTGGTAGGAACTCCTATGCTTGGCGTCCCTGTGGCTGGGCACCTAAAAGATTTTTATAACACAAAGTTGATTTGGAAGAAAACAGGTTAGAGCTAGAGTTATAAATGGTTTAAAAATAACAAGTTCTTAAAATGCATTAAACAGTAAATATTATACCCATGTTACTTCCTCGTGCCCTCACTTGAGATTCTCACCTCTCAACTAATGTGCACACCTAGTGTAGACTCCTAACTCATCGTAGTCACGATATCCCACTAATCTAGTTTAGCCCAAGTCCTTTACTAAATTGCCTAAGTCATTGTACCCAATTATAACACCCGAATAATACCTTCTTGTAATTATAACATTAGTTTAATCGAATTTAAATAACTCCTTAATCATTCAAGTTCCCACATTGTTGATTAATATTAAATATAGTAATGTTTCTAATCTACTAAGCATCACAATAGAATAATCTCAAGTGTATATACATATATATCACTATCATACATATATATACTAATATGCCACCCCAAAAGGCTAAACTTGCGGTGCACACATACTCTGCTATCAGTCCCGGCACATCACGCACATAAGGACTATGAATTTCGAATCAATATGGAATCGTATCAACACATTTCACACACAATGGAGGTGAACATAATTCCCAGCCCCATGGGTTACGCACATACCTACGCACCCACGTGACCGCAAAATTATCAACTCACAGATAAGTCTTTCCCAGACCTATGTTCCGAGGTAGCAATCTAAAATCCCACCGAAGGCTTATCAAGATAAGATGGTCCCCTTCCTAAGACCTCCCGTGATAGAAAGTATGGTAGGTATGTCATACATATAATGGTTCATACAATAGGTACACATAACCGATATAGTTAATAGGACCACACCACTTAGATATTCTAGATTTGTACGAATTGTCATTCTTTGTAATATTCACGATGTTCCTAATTGCGACTATTCTCTCTATCGTATCACACTACTTATAATGGATATCATTAAGGAGTCCCTATTATCCTTATATCCTTATATACTTCATGTTACTAGCTCAATAAATGTGGTTGCACTACATAACTTTAAGTCATTCATTATTCTCAAATTATCTTCACCAAATTCTAGCTCGTCCCGTAAAATTTCCAAAAATCTGAAATCTCGTTCGAAGTGCCCAGAAGTTTCGTTCGAACGAAACTTTGAATGAACTTTACTTTGAAATCTCATTAACGAACTTTGAACGAACTAAACTCTAATTTTTCGTTGGATATCTCCTTGAATTCTTGTTCGAATGAGGTCGTTGGAACAACTTTCCAATTCTCGAGGTCGTTTGAATGACATTTACCCAGTTCGTCCTCTACTTTATGAAACCTGCGTTTTTTGCCCATTTTTGTTCACCCAATTCACATCAAACTTTACCCAATTCAAAATTAATAGTCCTAAAGCCATTTTACATACACTTAGATGATCCTAACATCTTTTAACCATCAAACCTCATTAAATCTCATATATGGGTGAAGGAATTTAATCAAATATCGAAAGCCCTAGTTTTACATCATCAATAATTTTATCCACCCTAACCCTAACCCTAACCCAAAGTTAAATTTGTTTTTCTTAATGAATCAATCCATATTCATAGCCTCTACATATGGTAATTTATCTACATTTAATTTCCTACCCAAAAGCTTGATTAACAATTCTATTTCAACCCGGATTCCATCATATCATGTGTATATCATCAATTCTACACTAACATGTATAATATATGCACTAATTAAAGCAAGATAACCGCTTGCCTTATTGGTAAGGTCTGAATCGTTGAATAAAAGTGGTGTAGATGCATTCCTCTTTTCCCGATCTACACGTTGATGGTATTTTGGGTGAAAGATGAGTGGGTTTAGTCTTGGATCTCCTAGAAATCTCTTCTCCTTCTTCCTCTTGGACTCGCTCTTTTCTTTTGCAGATAAAAACCCAAACTTCTCCCACGTACATGCAGATATATTTATCCAATTTGTGTCCATTAATTAGCCCCAATTTTTCAAAAGACAAAAATACCCCTCCGGGGTGTAGGTTTGGCCTAAAACTATCCCGAAATCCAAACTAAACCCCCGGGTATACTTAATTGATTATTTCGACCCTTCTGAACATGTTGGGCATACTCGAAATTACCATTTGAGTGATGTATAAATGTCTTACTCTTTATTCTATTAATTTAGTCCTGACACGACTCACACGCGCGTCCCGACTTACAATTTTCATAAATTCATAATCACATTTCGGTCAACAATATTCAATGTAATTCCCAGTAATAAATACTAACTCTTATCTCGCTAGTTTATATTTATTTTATTCTGAAATAATTATCAATTAATTCTTCTCACATTTAATTCAATTAGTCCTACAATTAAAATCAATAAAATTACAGGGTATTACATTATCGAATCAAACGATGTTGATTTTTATGAAGATAAATTTCCATTTAAATTGAAAAACAGTGGGGGTTTGACATCCATTGTTGTTTCTATTTCTAAAAATCCAGAACCAATGAAATCTATTTTAGAAACAAGAAAAAGTAAAAGAGCTTATGTTGAAAAATATTTTGATCCCGACTTTTATGTTTATACATTAGAGGAGGATCCTAATATCCTTTAAGAAGCCTTATGTTATTTAGATTTTGATTTATGGCAAGAAGCTATTACTGATGAAATATAATCATTAGTTACTAATAAAACTTGGCATTTAGTGGATTTTCCACTGGGATGTAAAATTATTGGTTGCGAAAGTATTTTTAAAAATAAATTAAAACTTGATAGTTCTGTTGAAAAGTATGAGGCACGTCTAGTTGCCAAAGGTTTTAGATAATGTCAAAACATAAACTTTTTTGATACATTTTTACCCGTGATAAGAATTACATCTGCACGTATACTATTTGCACTAACTCCTTTAAATGATTTAATAATATAACAAATGGATGTTAAAATATCCTTTTTAAATGGTGAATTGGAAGAAGAGGTTTATATGGACCAACCTGAAGATTTTATGGTACACGATCAAGAAAATGAAGTGTGTAAACTAGATAAATCTCTTTATGGACTAAAACACGTACCTAAACAATGACATGATAAATTTGATAGCTTAGTCATCTCTAATGGGTTCAAAATAAATGAAAGTGACAAATGCATTAATTATAAATATGAAATTTCATTTGCACTATCCTATGTCTCTATGTGGATGACTTGATTATATTTGGATCTAATATTCATACCGTAGATAATGTTAGATATTTATTATGTGCCAACTTTGATGAGGGATTTGAGTGAAGCTAGTGTAATGTTGGGAATTAAAATTACTAGGACTAGAAAGGGATTTTTTTTAGACCAATATCATATGTTGAAAAATCCAAAAGAAATATAATTACTTTAACTATAAACCTGCTAGTACTCCATTTGATCACAGTGTAAAGTTGTTCAATAATACCAGTTTTAACTAAATTGAGTATGCGAGCATCACTGGTAGCCTACGCTACGCTACAAATGGCGCTAGACCTGACATAATATATATTGTGGGAGTACTATGTAGATTAAACGGTAGACCTAGTATGGAGCATTGTCATACTAGTGAGAGGTGTAAGGATATTTGTGTCCGTTATCAATTTGTATGTCATATACTGTTAAACCGTCAAAGAAGTTCAAGATCACATTCACATCAAGACGGACCCAAATAATCAAGGTTCTTCAACAAATAGCCTCCGCGGGATTAACTTTGGTAAGGTTTTGTTTTAGAGTACCTTAATAATGCACTTAGAGTATTAGGATATTTTTTACAAAATATTTTCGAAGTGTTGGAGCGGAGATTTAAATATTTTTTCAAGAAATTTAATTTTTGAAATTTTTGAGGTGGCACATTTATCGAGAAAAGAGAGAAGAAAATGATTTCAAAAACAAATGCCGTTCGAACGACATCATTTATAGCTCAAACGAGACCTGATGTCGCGCGATACTTCAAATGACATCGTCTCTCGTTCGAACGACACCATTGCCTTATGTCTTCTATAAATTAGACTTTCCAACTCCGTTTTCACAAGAAGTCTTTTTATCTTTCATTCTGCAAACATTGCATTTCAGCAGAATACTTTTGGCTTCTTCATTTAAGGCTTAAAACCTTTTTGTTTTCAATTTATACAATCCCAATATCTTTATGTGAATTATTTTGGAACCCAAAGAACAACCGTGCTATTGTTCAAACCTCTATGGAGAAGGCATCTCCATATCTGAGCGGTAGACACCGAGCGTAGATCTCTGCGTGTGGATGAGCCGAAGATGACGAACAGACACCTGTAGGTTTTTCGCTGTCTCTCATAGCTTTGAAGGTTTGACAAAGAGACCGTGCGTTACACTTGTGGGAGATTATCAGTTTGTATGTAAGTTAATGGTCTTGTAAACTTTTCAAAGTGTTAAAAAGGTTTTATCCGAAAGTTTTTTTCCTGAATTTGTTGTCTTTGTTTTATATGCATGATTTGAATGACTCAATGCTTTATGACACTTATATTCATGCATAGGTGCTGAGTTAAAATTGAATTTGATTTGTTCAGATTTATACACCTAATTAAATAAGTGTGTTTGATTCCATTGGAGAATTTCAAAATCGATTACTATTATGTTTACAAACTGGTATCAGAGCTTTTTAAAGAGAGTGCATGCCCTTTACAAATTGGTATCAGAGCGGGTGACGCTAATTTATTGCCTTTGATCCTTGTTTGTCGCATATTTGTGTGATATTGATTTTTTGTTAAAAATCAGTTTTTTTTTTTTTAAATCGCAGTTTTTCAATGGAGCACTTATGTAATCAAATGCCCCCTCCTATTGGCATGAGTAAGAGTTTTGATGATTTAAATTGTTTGAATTTGACGTTTGCTAAAAGAATTAAAGTTTTGGAAAAAGAAAATTCTCGTTTTAAATCCGCGATGGATCTTTTGCAAACGGTTCAAAATCAAAGAGATTTTTATCATGAAAAACTTGTTTCTTTGGACCATGACTTTAGAAAATTAGAATTGTCCAAAAAGGAGAGTGATGACAAAGTCCTATTTTTAGAAAAAAAGTTGAAGAAATTTTAAAATTCTAGGGTTCCTGTTTGTGCCGTTGAGAATAATAGTTTAATTAATAATTTTACGGCACGTGAAAAGACTCTTAGGGATAAATTTGTTTTAATTGAGGAGGAGCGAGATAACCTTTTAGGTTTGATTGATAATTTGAAAAAAGAGTACCTAAAATTGGAAGAGTCAAATTCTTTACTTGGGTCTAAACTTTTGAAGTTGAACTATGATTTAAAAGACTCAAGTAGTTTGTGTAGTAATGGTAATATCTCATCTTGTTCTCATGCTTCAAATGTTAAAGCCAAGACCATTATTTATTTTAGAGAGTCAATTAATCCCAAGGATGTTAGAAAGGGTCAACCCATAGGTGTCGTTCCACCCGTTTATACATGTTCATATAGTGGTAGGAAAGGTCACCTAAGGCAATTTTGTTTTGATCTTCGAAAAGGTCCTAGGAAGTTTAAGTCTAGTGTTCCCGTGGTTCCCAAGATCCCTATGCGTCTATGCACACCTATTTGGGTTAGGAAATCATATTTAGAGGCACTAGACATTAGACTAGTTGATTCTCGATTGCTAGCATATGATTCTTCACTTGCCATATCATATAGATGATTGTGTTTGCTTGTTTGTCATACGAGTTGTGTTTCATAATATACTTTTTCTAGTGTTATGACTCGTGTACTTTTTCTATTAGATTTTTATTTTTGTAAATTTTGGAAAAATACAAAAAGATTTTATTTTGATAAATTTTTTTGAAAAAGACAAAAAGATTTTTGTATTTTGTTTGCACGGTTTAAGAATTGACATTTAGGATGACCAAGTCACAACATTATGCCATATCCATGTGACTATTTGATAGTGTTTAGAGACAATATGTTGTGACATTCATGTGCTTTACAAAGTTTGAGGACTTTGAGATGATATAGCGTTGCTACCTACATGTTTGACTCATTTTTCCTTTATTACACACATGCACGAATTTGTTTGACTTTTGTGCTTTTCTATCACATGTTGGTTGAGTGTTTTCATCTTAATTATATCTATACAACGAATCAATTGCGTTAAGACATGACACAAAGTAATGCATAATATAAACCGTTTGTGAAATTGTGTGATTTTGTTTTTGAAAAACGGAAAAAGGCTGCGAAAGGTATTTTATTTTTTTCTGTACGATAAAGCCACAGTATAAGTGGACCTAAAAAGTGAGGAATTGAAAATTATCCAGGGTCCAATGAGGTTTAAAAGAGCCCGAAAAAATTATATGGCAATAAAAAGAAAATTATGCCAAAAATGTGCCAATAGGTTTTTTAATTTCATCACCTCATAAGAAAAATAAAAAGAATTATATTTTAACGAAGGAGTTTGGATGGAATTTAAAGCGGTTTGCATGTCCTTGAAAGTCATGAAAAAGCATTACATAGTTTTGGACATTATTGGTGTGGAAATCATTTATACTTTGATTTGTAGATAATATTAAGAAGATGTCATCTAAATTCAATAATTTTTACACCTAAGGACTATTTTTTACATTCATTTGTTAGAAATACACTTATGCATCGTGCACACATGTCATGATTGAGTCAATTTTTCTATCGAATATGTTCACACCCATTCATTCTGTTTCCACTATTTGGTTATCTTAGTATATATTCATGGTATGTGATTTTTGTAATATCATTTTTGTATTTTTGCATGAAAAATCTGAAAAATAAGAAATAGTCTATTTTCCTTGTTCTAGTGACACCCCGATTTGATTTATATTATTTGTTCTTTTCCTTGTCTATTTAGGACAAATAAAAAGGGGGAGAACGAATTATGACTTTAAGGGGGAGTTTATGTATGTGGGAAAATTGATTATGCTTTCATTTTTATGCTTATATCATTTCAAACTCGATACGTCACGTGGTATTTGCTCTGTCTCATGTGTGTAGGTACAATTAAAGATCATTCTTGCACACCCTGATGATGCCAAAGGATGTTTGAAGTTTTTTGAAGATTGAAAAAGTTTGAAGACTTGTCATTTACCTTTTTAGTTTTGGGTTCATGGGAGGGTAGATTTGTATAGGTCATATTCATGTTTTGATAATTCAGATTTTTTATTTTGTACCAGAATAGACATAGGGGGAGATTTGTAAGGACATTTGTATCCGTTATTAATTTGTGTGACGTATACCATTACACTGTGAAAGAAGTTCAAGATCACATTCACATCAAGACGGATCCGAATAATCAAGATTCTTCAACAAATAGCCTCCGTGGGATTAACGTTGGTAAGGTTTTGTTTTAGAGTACCTTAATAATGCACTTAGAGTATTGGGATATTTTTTACAAAATATTTTCTAAGTGTAAGAGTGGAGCTTTAAATATTATTTCAAGAAATTTAATTTTTGGAGTTTTTGAGGCGGCGCATTTATCGAGAAAAAGAGAAGAAAATAATTTTAAAAATAGATATCGTTCGAACGACATCGTTTATCGCTCAAACGAGACCTGATATCGCGCGATACTTCAAACGACATCGTCGCTCGTTCAAACGACACCACCACCTTAAGTCTTCTATAAATTGGACTTTCCAACTCCTTTTTTCACAAGAAGTCTTTTTGTTTTTCATTCTGCAAACACTGCATATCAGCAAAATACTTTTGGCTTCTTTATTTTAGGCTTAAAACCTTTTTGTTTTCAATTCACAAAATCCCAATATATTTATTTGAATTGTTTGGAACCCAAAGAACAACCGTGCTATTGTTCAAACCTCTTTGGAGAAGGCATCACCATATCTGATCGGTGGACGACGAGCGTAGATCTCTGCGTGTGGAAAAGCCGAAGATGACGAACCGACACCTGCGGGTTTTTCGCTATCTCTCATAGCTTTGAAGGTTTGATGAAGACACCGTGCGTTACACTTGTGGGCGATTATCAGGTTGTATGTAAGTCAATGGGCTTGTAAACTTTTCAAAGTGTTAAAAAGGTTTTACCTGAAAGGTTTTTTTTCCTGAATTTGCTGTCTTTATTTTGAATGCATGATTTGAATGATTTAATGCTTTATGACACTTAGATTCATGCAAAGGGGTTGAATTAAAATTGAATTTGGTTTGTTCAAGTTTAGATACCTAATTAAATATGTGTGTTTGATTCCATTGGAGAATTGCAAACTCGATTGCTATTATGTTTACCAATTGGTATCCGAGCCTTTTAAAGAGAGTGCATACGATTTTACAAGAGGGTCATGCGGTATCTTAAAACAACGATGAACCTCATATTACACTATCAAAAGCATCCCGTTGTCCTTGAAGGATTTAGTAATGCTGCTTAGAATACCCTATATGATGACTCCAAAGCTACTAGTGGATATATATTTAGTATCGTTCGTGGTGAAGTTTCATGAAAGTCTAAGAAACGGACTATTTTGACTCAGCCAACGATGGAGTCAGAGATGATAGCGCTAACTGCAGCTAGTGAGGAGGGGGAATGGTTAAGAAACCTTCTGTTAGATAGCCCATTATGGGAGATATTGATACTAATCGTTTTTATCCATTGCGATAATATCGTGACTATTGCAAAAGTTGAGAACCAATAATATAATGGTAAAAAGCGACATATATCACAAAATAGTACCGTTAGAGAGTTTATCTCTATAGCTGCTGTGAGAGTGAATTATATACGGTCTGAGGAAAATTTTACTGATCCTTTGATGAAAAGACTAACAAGAGAAAATGTGTGGAACACCTTGAAAGGTATAGCACTAAAACCCACAGATGTTTGAGTAACTTGTGATGGTAACTCAATCTATAGACTGGAGATCCCAAGAATTAGGTTCAAAGGGTAATAAAAAGTCACAAAGTGATATGGGTTGAATCATACTAATTATTAAATATGAGGTTTTACTCTGAGTCCAACCCTATGGATCATGATATCCTAAAGCGAGTTAAGGCTGGGTTATTTATAAATCTTAATGAAGTCCTATAGCTCAGTCCTGAGTGGGGTACCTAGCTATGGGAATATCCTTGATAAACCACCTATATGAATGTGGAAGTGAGTCCGCTTCCTATGGTAATTTTGGGTAAATTTTCTAGAGCGTTCATTATACTGGGATAAAAGCACATGGCTATAATGTGCTGGATTGAGGACTACACCGGAATAGGATTATGTGTGGGATAAACCCTTTCTTTTTAAATTTCTTATTTAACCGAAAGTGGGAGTATTTTCACCCCATTGTCCTTGGCTCTACTTCACTAGCCGTTCGGCTATATTCCCCTTTATACTTGGCCTTCAACAATGGTTTTAAACATAATAAGAAACACAAGCTCTAAGACATAGACAAAAACATTTTTTCTCTACTCTCTCTCCCTCAACGTTTTTCTCTATTTCTTACATGATCAGTTCGTCCCCGAAACTAATATTGTGATATTGAGCAACTAATAGTGAACGGTGATAATATACCATATTACTACGTGCACAGTTTTCTAAGATATAAACGATAGTGAAGTCGGGGAGTATAGTAATACCAGTAGAGGCGTAAACCCTATATGTATGGTGATAAACAACAATCCAAGTACTCTTAGTAAAGATAAATGAACACACAATATTGTATACAATCATCACTCACACTGAACTCATAAATCTCTCGTGTATAACTCAAATGATAATAAAGAAAAATCATAAGTAACTCATTAAAAGGGAAGGAGAAATAAGCACCCTAGATACACCTTGGCAGACATCCAACACACCAACAACCTCTGATGGATCTATGGTTAGTTATTAAAAGCTTCGCAATAAATGCCAATGGTGGGTGAGTAAACTCTCTGGTTTGTAATAAATTCTCTCTGATACATTCTCTATCCAGAAATAAACTCTCTAGAAATAACTCTCTCTTCTCAGAAGTGGTTGAGGCCAATAAATAGCCCCACACCATTTTCGAGATGCCTCAGTCCTTCATAACTGTAAAATACATCCCTTTAACACTTTACGTCACAAACATTAAATGCCTGATGGGTCAAAACACCCTACATCATGATTATTAAATGTCAAGACATGCCTTTTGCCTAATCATTGTGCATTAGAGGACTGTCACCAAACTGTCTGATAACCCCAATACCGTAGTGGTTTACTCGAGTTTGGATTAGACAGTTGGTGACATCACCTAAAGTATATGTGACATTTGGTAGGGGACTGTTTGGCTCAAAGCTCAATATATTTTGGAACTCAATGTTACTATACACAAGTTTCCACGATGAAAGATCTCTCGGTGTTTCACCAGGTGTATCTAAAATGGTTAAGATAAGCCTTAACGCTGCCTCACTTCTCAATCCTCCAAACCAAGTCCCTCTAAAGTTCCCACGATGAGGTCGTTTAATAGAGCATGTAAGTTCTCCCAGGCCTTGTCAGGCCTGGTATCTTATGAGTACCGTTTGACCTCACACCTAATACTATAATTGGTACAACATTACAATTAATGACATTTAAAAGATACAATTTGACTAAGTAAGAAAGTAAGATGAAGAAGATCTCTCTCGGCCACTTTCCTCACTTGGCTGCATCACTAGGCTTCCTCACTGAGTTGCTTCACTGAGCTGCCTCGCTGAGCTACCTTGATGTCTTCATGCTGCTTCCTTCTCTTGAGTCTCTTCTATTAATTGGGGAAGCTTTCTCTAATTTAGATATTACCTTCAACTACCCTACATTTTCCTCTTCGTGTAGAGATTTATTGCGATAACAAGAAATATTTGCACTAAAAACTTCTCAATCCGATGAATCATCTTCTGTTGTGAGAAAAAATCTTTTCATCTCTATCTTCGTTGTAATTACTACCACTATCTTAGTGAGAAAAAAAGTTAAATTCTCCCCGATATATCTAAACCAAGGCTTTATAATACCTGGGCCTATGGCGAGGGGACATCGTAACTTTTTTCTGGTGTTGGATCCCAACCGTTCCAGTTTCTCCATTATTTGTGGAAATTATCCCAAAGTATATGTGGATATTTTTTTGTCATCGTTCTGACTGCTAAAACTTAAATTCTCCCCAATATAATTCATTCCATTCCACCATTGAGTGAACCTTTAATTAGGGAACATTATCGTTAGGATTTCCCCTAATGAAATTAATTCTCTTCATTTTTCTCTTAGTTATGGCCTTCCTCATTTCAACTTGCTCCACAAGTTAAATTCTCCTCGATGTAAGCTAAATTGCATCCATCGACGTTTCAACTAGTTCAAAAAGTAAAATTCTCCTCGATGTAACTGAGTCAAAGTTAACTCCGTTCAGACTTATGGCGAGAGGACATCATAAACTTTTTAAACTGTGGTACGAGAAGCCTTCCTTTGAAAGTGAAAATTCTCCCCGATGCCTCTTCAACCCGTTGTATCATCATTTGGGGTTGCATCATGAGGATTCTCTTTAGTTGTCTTTTGGGCTTTCAATGTCGTTCAAATAATTTTGGCGCCAAAACTTAACTTCTTAAAAAAACACTCTTTTTCCCAAGCTTCACCTTATTAATGACGTTAGATTGTCTTTTCAACTGTTAGAGCACTCCCCAAAGCACCACGTGTCAACCTATAATCATTTTTTACGGCTTAACACTTGTTTATGTGGAAGTTCAACTGCCCTCTTAATTTCCAAGCGCGTAATACCACAACACTTAGCTATTTCAGACTTAGTAAGGTATATTCTCTAACACTTGTGAAAATCTCTTTTGTATATGCAGGAGGTTGAAAGAGATATTCCTTTTCCCTCTCTGATCCCTTTCGTGGGAGGACACGTGGTTAATTCTGAGGTTGATGCATCTCTTCCCCGTTCTCCCATGTATGGGCTGACTTATTCCCGTCGATCTGCCTTCTGACATGCAGAGGAGGCTGCTTGGAGAGTTGTTGCCTTTGTGGAACCCATTAGATCTTCCCCTCAGCCAGAGTAGACTCCTTTGACTTCTTTTGAATCATCTCCCCTCCCCATGGTTCCTCTGGACATTGTTCCAGTCTCTACCAGCTCTCCATAGGTAATAGCTTATTTTTCTTTTAGCCATCTTTTTCACTTACCTGTTTTGTCTTCCTAGCATTTTCTTAGGCTTCAAGTTGTAGCTTCTTCTGACCTAGTCACGTCTCTTACTGGGTCACTTCTTCAGTTCTATGTGGTGAGCCCTTCTATTATATTTGCCCCTTTTTCTAACATCACTGAGGTAAACTCACTCCTTGTGCCTTTGCATTTTTTTATAAAGTGTTTCTTGTGCCTAACACTTTCATAATATTTGCAGCTATATTTTGGTCTGACTCCTCCCTCTTGTTTTGAGATTCCCCAAGTTCCTAAGGCTACCATTGGTTTATCTTCTAGCCCATGGTTTCCTTTGGCCCTTGTGGAGGTTTAGGTATCATTTGTATCTTAAACGACGTCGGTGGAACCTTTCCCAACCTTGCCACTTGTGCCTTTTCGTAAGAAAGGTGCATCGCCAAGGGCTGAGGTTCCCCATTCTGAAGGTTCAAATAAGAGTCAAAGGGATATTGGAGTTATTCGTTTAGTTACTACCCCTAAAATTTTTACTCCTGTAATTGTTACTCCCGCAGTTATGACTGAGGTACTTGCTGCCTTCTCCATCTTCTTTGCACAAACTTCATCATTATGCCTTCGAGGTGACCTAACAATGAAAATGCACTTGTTAAGGCTTTTCATAAACTCCACCTATAACGGTGACTTAATAATGAAAACACACTTGTTAAGGTTTTTCTCAAACTCCACCTATAATCGTGACGTAGCAATGAAAACCACTTGTTAAATTTTTTCTCAAACTCCACCTATAATGGTGACTTAACAATAAAAACCACTTGTTAAGATTTTTCTCAAACTCCCACCTAGAACGATGACTTAATAATGAAAACAGATTTATCTTAAACTCCATCTATAACTGTGACTTAACGATGAAAACCACTTGTTAAGATTTGTCTCAAACTCCACCTATAAGTGTGACTTAACAAGAAAAACTGCTTGTTAAGATTTTTTTTCAAACTCATTCCTCTTTATCATGTTTAAGGTTATGAGGGAGACTGCTCATGTTGAAGTTCCAACTCAGCTTGGTCTCTCGTCTGTTGCCTCTACTGATCAAGGGCCGATCTCTTCAGAGGAAACCAATCACAGTGATCGTGGTTCCACTAAAAATTCACCAGCTGATAGTGAGTTTGGTTGTGAGGTTCTTCTACCCAACATGCCCCCCATGAGTTCTGCCTTATGGTACTTTACTAGTTTCCTCAAGTTTCTACGTGAAATTATTCTATCATTAAATAAATTGCCACTTATCACTCTCAAACCTTGACAACTGACTTCTTGCATTCAAACACGTTGGTGATGAGATATAGGCTCTAAGGTCTGGCAGTCCTTATTACTGAGGTTTTTAATACTTAAATGTCTAGCATTACCAGACCCCTCATCAATCGGTACCTTTGAAACTTGAAGGAGATGGGCAATGATGGTTTTCAACTGAACTGGATGATTAGCCACTTGAAACTTTTAAAGATCTAACAGTTAGAGAGCCAAAGGGAACTTTATCTAAAATATATAGACTCCTAAACCGTTAAGGAGGCTAGGCTGTTAGCGTTGGCCTATCTCTTGGGAGCAGCTGATGACAAAGTTAAGTTCGTCGAATAAGCTCTACTAAAGGCCAAACAAGAATGTAAAGCCTTATTGATTGAATGGGCCTAATCCATAATAAATTTGAAGGATGTATTACTACTTAGAGAACATGCTTAGAGGCTTCTTTGGGCTTTTCTGGGGACTTCTTCTCCTCTCATAACTTGTGGTTTCTTCTGGGTTGAATTCCCTTTTTTTGTTGTTTTGTAATTTTTTTTATTTCCCCATATGTAATTCTTGGGCGATAGCTTCCACTTCTATAATCCTTTTGAGAATATGAATGAAAAAAATAGAATTATTTTACCACGTCATGCTTTGTCATTCATTACAACTCTCTATTTATTGCAAAGATTAAACTCTCATAATTTACAAGCAAACTATCTCTTCATAATTCATGAAAAGAATCATAAAAAAGTAATAACTCAGGTTACTCACTTAAATATGATAAACCTTTAACCACTTATTATTAATCTTGAAACATTTATCCTCTTTTATTTTAGAGCTTAGGCAATAACTTGAATCATGAGCCTCCTTTACAATGAAAGGTCCCTCCCAATTCGTAGAAAATTTAGGCAATGTTAGCCCTCTAATGTGCTTCACCGCTACCTTCAGAACTAGATCTCCTTCAACAAACTTCCCCGGCCTCACCACATTTTCATATGCCCTTAAGAATTTCTTCGTGTACATTTGGAAGTGTTTCATCGCGTTGCCCTTGTATTCATCCAGTGCTTCCAACTGTACGTGTTTACTCCGGGGGAGCATTCTACTTCGTAAGGTGTATCGGGCTGAGGGAACTTCCAACTCTACTGGAAGAATTACTTCAACTCCAAACACAAGGGAAAATAACATATAGCTTGTGGGTTTCCTCTTTGTCATTCGATAGGCCCATGGAACTACTGGAATCTTGTCATTCCATAAACCTGGGAAGTCTTTCATCGTCTTGGCCTGGATATTCACCAAGGTCTTATTAGTTTCTTTGACTTGATCATTTCCTTTTGGGATATGTCACCATTGAGGTATAATGGATGATTACGTACATGTCAGTGAGCATCGTTACTTCTTTGTTGATAAATGGGGTCCCTTTATTAAAGAGAATAACCTTGGGGATCCCAAATCAACAAATTATGTACTCTCTAATAAAATTAGCCACCACATCTGCTGTTACTCTCTTTAGTGGTATTTCCTTAACCCAATTTGTAAAGCACTCCATTTCTACTAATACCCAGATCTTTCCTCTCGAAGATGAATGTATTGCTCCTACCAAGTCAAATGCCCAAGTGTGAAATTGGTAAGGAGTGGTCAAAGAGTGTAGGTCTGCTAAGGGAGCATGGATCATATTTCCATGCAGTTGTCACATCTTGCACTTTTGAACAAACTCAAAAGAATCTTTCTTCATGGTTAGCCAATAATAACCCAAAGTCATTAATTGGTCATATAACTTTGCACCTCCATTGTGAACTAGTTCGTGAGCTTTGCTTCAAGACTTTCGTTACCTCCTCTTTTGTGATGCATCATAACGGCCTGTTGAAGTATCCCCTATGATAGAGCTGATCCTCTTGGATGTAGAACTATGGAGGCGTAACCCCTCTAGGTATGGTGATAAATGACAATCTAAGCATTTTTAGTAAAGATAAATGAACACACAATATTGTATATAATAAACACTCAGATTGAACTCACAAATCTCTCGTGTATAACTCAAATGATAATAAAGGAAACTCAGAAGTAACTTATTCAAAGGCAGAGAGAAGTAAGCGTCCTAGATATACATTGGCATGCAACAAACACACCAGTAACCTCTGATGGATCCCTAGTTAGCTATTAAAATCTTCACAATAAATGATAATGGTGGGTGAGTGAACTCTCTGGTTTGCGATTACTTCTCTACGATATGTATTCTTACTAGCAGTAAACTCTCTAGAAAGAACTCTCTAGATAGAACTCTATGATCTCAGAAGTGGTTGAGGCCAATAAATAACCCCACACCATTCTCAAAATGCCTCAGTCCTTCACAGCTATGAAAGACACACCCCTCACACTTCACATCACAAGCTTTATATGCCTGATGGTTCAGCACACCCTACATAATGATCATTAAATGTGAGAACATGCCTTTTGCCTAACCACTCTGCGTCAAATGACTTTCACCTCAGAGGTGGCTCACCAAACTGTCTAGCAACCCTAATGCCAAGTGGTTTACTCGAGTTTAGGTTGGACAGTTTTTAGTTGGCTGGTGACATCACCTAAAGTAGATATGACATTTGGTAAGGGACTGTTTGACTCAAAGCTCAATATACGATGGAACTTAATGTTACTCTACACAAGCTTCAATGATGAAAGATCTCTCGGTGTTTTAACAGGTGTATATAAGATGGCCAAGATAAGACTTAACGCTACCTCACTTATCAATCCTCCAAACCAAGTCCCTCTGAAATTCCTACGGTGAGGTCATTCGATAGAGCATGTAAGCTCTCCCAGGCCCTGCCCGACCTGGTCTTTCGCGAGTACCGTTTGACCTCACACTCAATACCACAATTGTTACATCATTACAATTAACATATTTAAAAGATACGATTTGACTAAGTAAGAAAGGAAGATGAAAAAGATATCTCTAGGCCAGTTTCCTCACTGGGATGCATCACTGGCTTCTTCGCTGAGCTGCCTTGCTGTCTTTATTCTACTTCATTCTCTTGAGTCTCTTCTATTAATTGGGAAAACTTTCTCTAATTCATAGATTACCTTCAAGCCCCCTTATAGTTTCAATTATGGAATGTTTTATCTTGAGGTTGGTGATGTATTAATGGGATTGCATCATAATTTTGGCCAGAGTCGCGCAACACTTTAAAGAGAGCGACCTAGTCCGCGACTCAGCCTCGTGATTTTTCTACTTTTGGATTTTCGCATTTGGAAATTTTATTCCATTATCTTATATTTATATATATATATATATATATGCGTGTGTGTGTGTATGTGTAACATTATAATTTAATGTATATTGATAACTTATTTTTATAGATTTTGATTCGTTTTGTTGATAATTATAGTTTCTTAAATTGGAAGACAAATTAGCGTAATTCATATTGTTGAATTGTGTATATATATTAGATCAATGCATCTCAAGATGTCAGGTCATGTGATAGTATTGTTTATGTTGAAGTAATATTTTACTTTAGATTCTATTTTTGTATCCAATCGCGTAATGGGAAGAAAAAGATAAGATTTGTCATCTCATTTTTAAATTTCTAGTGTAGAGTATATGGAGTAGCGATTGAAGCTTACTTCAACGCATGATTTTGTTGTACAGTCTTGTTCATGATTAATGTTTTGACACTATGATTTTTATTATTTTTTCTCGATTAGTCGAAATAGTAATATGGTGATCTTACCTCGCATGTCGAGGTAAATGAAGTATTTAGTGAATTTTATTCAATTTTTGTTTGGATGTATTTTGTGACTGTAACTATCAGAAATGAGGTGTTTGTATGGTGTTTTATTCACGAATACACTCTTAGGTTGATTCTTATTTGTTTTGTTCATTTTTTGTTCTTTTGAGGAAGGGATGGTATCATATATTTATTTTATGAGTTTATTTGTTTAAGGGTTTATTATAAATATGTCTCGTTTACACATTTTTTTATTAGAAAAAGTGTGTATTAAGTCTGGCCTAGGCAAAAGATCATGCAATCTAAATTTCATTTCTGTGACATACCATAGATATAATCATGTATGCTTTGTCAACATATGTTTCTATTGATTTTTTTATTCTTCCTTGTTTTTGGACATTTTTTTCTTATTTTTCTTATTACGTATTTCAATTCGTAAATATTTACTATCATAGTAAATAATTATTACACGAACATTCCTCTATTTTCTTGTAGTATTAAGTGTTAAAATTAATTATTAATTTTGTTTAATCTTATATATTTACTTTTCAGTTTAGTTCGTCTTCTTTTCATTTCATTTCTCCTCTGTATCTTATTGGCAATGTAATAACAAAGTAAATATATACCCTGACATTAAGTATTTTACATATTTACTATGAATGTAAATATTTACTATCACAACAAATATTTATAAGCAAATATTTAATGTTAAAGCATTAAATGTCAATTTTTCTAATCGTAATCATTTTCTTTTTAGGGTAAATATTTGGGAAAACTTTATTTAGTCCATAATTTTGAACCAAATTTAAACTAAATGTGTATGTGTTAAACCCAGGTTGTTTGTGACCTCATTATTTATCCACTTTTCACGCACTTAAAAGTAATTAGTGATTGACATATACACATTTGGTTCAAATTGACATTTTGTGTACAACCACTCAAATATTTATTGTAAAAAATGTTTACTTTTAAATTAATAATATTAATATAGTAAATATTTATTGTATTCATAGTTTTTTTGTTAACCAACCATGCATGGTGGGCGGTTGAAGAAGCAAGAAAATAATTTTTTGGTAACAAATAAAATTGTTTGGCAAATTACGATGGTATGGTGATGCTGCAAGACACTTTAACCTATGAAGTCGTTTGGAGATTGAGCAACATTCATCATTAGGGATTTTTAAGAGACTTTTTCGTAGATTTTAAAACATGCATTGTTGTATTTAGTCATTGTCATCCTCTTATATTTCTTCATGGGACATTTTTGAAAAGAAGTTACAAGGGTACTCTTCTAGGAGCGACTCAAAAAAAGAAAATCAAGGTAAATATCACGACTGCATGTTTTTGTTAAAATGTGAGTATACATATCTTACATTAAATGTGTATGTTCACTAAAGTAATTTATTGTCAAGGTATATATTAATTATGTGCTATTCTTGTTGTATACAATTCATGTTGTTTTTTGTTTTTTAAGTTGATGTAAATGTTTACTACAAGTTCACATGGTGGATTAAATGTTTTTCTATTCAGTAAAGTAATTCATTATCAAAGTAAATATTTATTGTAAGCCATTTTTTGTATAGAAAACATGTTGTTTACTGTATTATTTGGATTATATCCAATGAGATAGCATTTTTACTTTATGTAAATCTTTTTGTCAGTTACAGTTGATCTGATTGTGATTTTTTTTATTATTATTTGTAGATATGCTTCTAATAGAATTTTCTATCGTCGACTCAGATAATGATGATAATTGAGAGTGGTTTCTAATACAATTGGTAGAAGTTCTTCTGAAGCCACGTGTTTTTACATTTGTTTCTGATAGAAACAATGGCATTGTTAAATATGTTTCAACCGTTTTCCCACATGGATACCATGCCTATTGTTTGCATCATTTAAAGTGTAATTTTAGGGATAAGGTGTCGGGGGGTAAATGATAGTGCAAATGAGAGTGTTATGACGTTGTTTGTATTATGTGGGTATGCACCAGTGGAGGTCATTTTTAGGCAATACTACATGCCACTGCTTGAGGAAGGTGGTGAGAGGGTAAGAGTGTTTTTAGCAATAATTGTAAAGGAAAAATTGAGTAATGATTTTTTTTAAAGGAATGTGGTATGGAGAAATGTGTTCTAATGTGGCAGAGTAATTTAACTAATGGATTCGTGATGCTAGGCACATTCCTATTACTAATATTTTTAACACCATATGATCACAAGTGATTAAGATGAGTGCAAAATGTAGGGACGAAGCTAAAGGATGGAAGGGTTATTTGTTCCTTGAGATTGATCATCATCTACAAGAGTCTTTAAAGAATGGCAGAACCTGAGTTGTTAGCAAATCAGATGAGTGTGTATTTGAGGTAATTACGAAACGTTCACACAACGTTAACACATTAAATCGAACATGTTCTTGTAAAAAAAGTGATATTAATGGGTTCCCATGTCACCTTGTGAAAGGTTTTTGCAGACATATTTTTGCGCAATCTCTCCTATAGCTACCTTCGAGAGGGAATATACAGTTGATGATGGTGTTAGCTTTTAAACACCAATTTGCAAATGACCTTCGAGAAGGTCGGATAAAAAGATGATCCCCTCGAGGGGCGAATAAGATGGGAGGTATATCAAATACATCCGTTGTGGCATATTGGGACACCATAATAGGCAGTCTTGTACATAGCCAATTAGTGATTAATCAATAAATAATTGTGTGGTTGGATTATTTTTCCTATCTTTTTTTGTCTATAATGTTTGTATTTCATGTTTCATTTGGAAAATATTATAAATAAAAGACAATTCAAATTGTTAATATTAGGTCTCATTTTTTTAATTTTTCTTTGATGTGTTGATGTTTATAGAGTTATGCATATTTACTTAATGTATTTCTTTATGTAACTATTTATATTGAGTTATTTTTAATATATTAGAGTCACAAAATAATTTAAAGTAAATATATACGTCAAAAGATTTTGCTTTGGTAGTGAAGCAGATTAAGTTAGAGTATAATTCTACTTTTGAATTAAATGTAAAAACTCCAGCTAGGGAGAAAATAAAATTAAATAAATAGTTGAATTAAGTTTTGTTAATATCATGCACATAAATTTGTGCAACTTTTGAAACATAGAAGCGGTGAAGAAAGTGATTGGGTTATTACAAAATTTATACGTTCCCAATATTAGTTTTACCAATTTAAATCTCTACACATAAATTAGTTGGCGAGTTATGTTAAAATGGCAATTTCCTATTTGCACATTTCCTGGAAGAGTTAGGCTATGAGATATAAGCCAACGCGAGAATTACAGAAGTAACGAAGATAGTAGAGTGTGTGAAATATACCTTTTTAATTAAGTGAGTTTGCAATTGGCTAGTTTGTGTAAAAAAAAATTATGACAGACACTCATCCAATCGACGTTTTCCACCGATAAACTCAAAGAAAATTTATACATTGAACCATTTCTTGTTAAACTGGAAATCAGAATAAGTTAAAGTGAATACTTACTTTGAAAATTATTTCAATTGTATTTCAGTAAAAGACCATCTCAATGTAATTATATACCTTTGACCTTTTTTGATTCTTTGAGTTGTGTTTATATATATACAAGTCACAAATCTGGCTTTTTAATAAAAATATGTGCTGCGATTTTTTTCTATTGAAAATAAATAATTAGGTATATAACAGTAAACTTGAAATATACATTAAAATTTTGTGAGTTTAAAGTCAAATAAATTATATTGTTATTAATATAAATTAAGATAACAAATGTGATTTTCACGGACACATTCACATGTGAAATTTTAATAGGAAAAGTTCTTTCAATGTCAGTAGCAATATGTTTATGATATATACAAACACATAAATTAGGGTTTAACATCTAATTGTCTCACAAAATGATCAGAAATCCAGAAATTCACAACTATAGCTTGAGGTGGAAGAAAAGTTGTACGATATTAAGTACAAAACATCTATTAATTTTTTATTTTCAATATTATAAGATGCATTCGTTGTTTCATGTATCTTCTCTATCACCTTCATCTGATATCTTCTCATATATTCATTTGTAGATTCATTGGCGAAAGGCTGATGCTTTGAAATGTATTCCCTGTAGAAGCATGCTGAAACACCACAATCAACCCTGTAAAAATTTTACAAAATGTTAATGCTTTTTGTTATTTAAAAATTACTCAATATAGATATTTATTGTGAAATTTTTTATGATTATATGATAGCTTACATATGTATATAGATGTGTATGTGTGTGTGTGATATACTGTGAAATACTTACGAAGGCATAGGCTGCTGTGGACAATCCTTAACCTCAATTAAATGATAATGGAAATCTTGTGTAGATAAAATGATATATTCTTATGTTATTTCACCTCTTTGCTTCATATCTTCATCGTTATATTTATTTTCATCGATGAGGTATGATTCTATGCAGTTTTTCTAAAAAGAAAAATGAAATTTATGTTTGAAACTAGTATATTTTCGTTAATATAAACATTTATTTATTTTATAACATACCAATGATGTTGCATCGGACAAATATATGTCCCATAACCTTTTAGGAGTATCATAGGGTTGTAATGGACCCACATCCCTTCATTTGTGTTAATACCAAGAAAGTGGTAGTGATAACCATCCTTGCTTTGTTTATTTTATGTTGAATTGATTGAAAAGAACAAGATTTCATTCTCACGCCCCGCTTCAACAACGTTGTCTTCAATTTAGAACTTTATGAAGTTCTTTATGATTGCATTATTTTGAATAATAGTCGGAAACTCGCGCGATATGCGGGCTATACGGTAAAAGCGGACATAAACTTGAGGAATTGCCAAACAAGTAAAACATAGGACATCAATATATGAATTTGATAAAAAAAAAACTCACAAGAGATAATTGAAGCAACAAACTGTAAGGACACAAGTCTACAATTGAGTCTTATATAGTGTTGGCTAATTTTCAAACAAAAATATTGAATCATAGGATAGTGTTCATGTGTATCCTTCAAGCCTATGACATGATAAAGTTGAAGACGTTGCGGCCTTGCTTTTCAAGAGAACATCATTACCGACTTTCAGTGCCTCGTTTCACGTCATCAACTTCATATTTCAGGTCTCCGAAGGTATGAATGCTTTTATATATTTGTAGGAGACTTGGAATAATTTTAATGGGTGTAATGTTTATTTAAAATAAAGTTTTTGGGCATAAATTAAAAAATGAACATTTTGTCATTTCGTTCGATATTGTCGTTCGAACGATAATTTCGTTCGAACGAGTTTGCCAACGAATTTCCCTTTTTAGCCACTGGAACATCATTAGATGGTCGTTCGAATGAGACTTCATTCAGACGAAAATCTCATTCGAACGAGATTTCTGGCGGGATTTTGTTTTGGCAATTTTTAGCAGTTTTCTCCATGTTCCCACTTCTTTTGACAGAATAATAGGTGTGGAAACCAACATTGGAAAACCAACTTTTGACATTTTCTAAACACATTTTAGAGAAAAAGTTTCTTAGTTCAAAAGTTCATTGTTTAGTGTTTTTGGTCTAACCATGATCTAATTTCTACAAAAACACTTACACCCATAGTTTAGTTTGTTTTATCCAAGTATCTCTGCACACACATATATATATATATATATATATATTGCTTGGAGCTTGTTGTTTGGCACCATTGGTTCATCTCTACCAACATAAGGAGAAGTTTGGGTTTACTTCTACATCCCACAAATAAGTAGACATTTGGTTTTTGATGTGGCATTCTCATACGGTGAAAGGCATCGTGTGTGGTTGACGGGTTCCAAAAGCTACATTGGTGGATTCCAAGATTTCGGTGGAGTCCAAGATTGTCGACTAAGCGGAGGTTGGTACAAGAAGACGAGTAAGGGGTTTGAAGGAGTTAAGTTGAGTTGAGTAAGTCATTTGTCTTGTACATGTAAAAATTCCATACTTAGTGGACTTAAGGCTAGGGCCGTCCGAGGTCTTTCCCATTTGGGTTTTCCTCGTACATCGGCGCGTCGTGTGATATTGTTTATTTTATCTTGCTTAAAATACTTAGAATGCATGCTTAGGTTAACAAGATAAAATTGGTTTATTTATCACATGCACTTAATTTGGTGCTATAATTAATTTGGCTAATATTTAATTAATTTAGTTCAAGTCATTAATTTTAATTTGATAAAATTTGATTTGGCCTAATTTGGTAATATTGAAAATATTGTGTAGGGAAATTTTAGGACTTGTGTTAAATTAATTTTGGGCTAAAAGTAAATTTCTCATAGTTAACTTCAAGTGTTATTTTTGTTTGTGAGAAAATTCAAATATTGGTTTGTGTGAATTTTGTGTGTGTGTGTGTGTTCACCATAATTCACGTATTTAGATTTAATTTTAATTTTTTTTGGAAATTAAAATTTGTGTTCTCTATAATTTTCCATCTTTTTAAGAAAAAAAATCAAATAAATTTGAAAAATTAAATTGTTGTGTTGAACCATCTTTATTCCGCATCTTTAGGAAATTAAAATTTGAGAATTTTAAAATACGGAGGACTTGTCCTTTTCAAATTGGTATCAGAGCAAGAGCGCTAATTTATTGCGTTACGGTCCTTTTTAGATTTTTAGTTAAAAATGGAATTTTACCCATTTTCAAAATTTCCTATTTTTGATGGTTCTAATTACGCATATTGGAAAGCACGTATGTGTTCGACATTTAGGTCTATCGATGAGAGGGTTTGGTTGTCAGTTGTTAACGCGTATTTGAAGAGTTTGGCATCCTCCTTTAAAGTCGGGGTATGACTTTTGGTAGGAAATGAGCTCCGCTTCACATTCGGGAATATTCCTTAACTCTACAAAAACATACATTTAAATCCAAATAACATATAACATTGAAATAAAATGAAATCACATAAAAATATCTCAAATGGTAGGAATATTGGCCTCGTGGATGATATATTCCCCATATATAAAATTGTATACGTGCAATATTGGGCTTTAATCAGTTAGCTTCTAATTTCATGTCATGTTATCATGTTATGTTATCGTGATTGTTGTATAAGAATTATAATCAAGAATCGTTATCTTAACGAGTCACAGTAGAACACAATTGATAAACAGGTTAATCTAATGGGTCATGTCATGCATACATCCAATGGGTAAATTAAAATAAAATAATGTATCAAAACTCAATCTTTATCTAAATTAAGTAGAAGATCCTTTAAATTAAGATTGTAATCAAGATTATATTGAAACTCTGTTGGCGCCTTTAATGCGTCTGCTTGAGTAGTCAAACCCTTTGGTGCATGCAAAACAACATACCAATTGTCGTCGTTTATGCATTTTGATTAGAATACCTTCTTCAAGTTTTGAAAGGCACAAATAAAAGTCCCATCGACCACGAAATCTTTACTCTTCATCTTAGATAAATTTACCATGAAATTTTTTATGGCACGATCAAATTTACAACCACTAGAGTGTCCTCCACCTTCACCCAATCACAATAGATTATAGTTTCTTTAAAATCTAAGTAATCTAATGCCAAGAATAATTGGACAATTAGATAAAAGGTCAGCACTGTATCTTTGGATTTTTATCGTGTTTGCTAGCCACACAAGAATCCAAGGTAGAAATTGAAATTCCATTATTTTGCATCAATAGTTTTTTCTCGTTTAGGTATGATACGAAATCAAACCCATTGGTGTGGAATTTTTTAAAGTCCTTCGCACGAAAATTCGCTAGGCGTGCAAGCCTTGAATAGACATCACCTATTTTTAAAAGTTGCATTTACTAATGAATTGTTATTAGGGTATGTTTTACAACACATGTATAAGTAATCACAACAAAAAGGTGACAATTACCTCTCTTGATACCCATGCCTTAAAATCATTCATCGCGTCCATTAACCTTTTTTCTTTTTAGAAATTTTGTTCTCATACTTCCTATACTTGTTCATGAAATTATAGAATTTATATGGTAATATAGAAAAACATTTAATTAAATAGAAACTCATTATATATGTAGGTACTTACTTTCTCCAATCTTCGACTGCATCTTGCTATTCAAAGACATAATGAGTTGCTTACTCGAATTGAAAATTGGTTAGTCTCACCTCTTTAGGGTTACAAAAGTCAATTCATCATCAAACTTGCCAAATTTCTTGACCAGGCACTCACCACGAGGATTGAACCTCCTAAGCCATTATTCTAACATACGTTTTCGAGCGTAAAATGATGATTATTCTATTATGTATTCTTCCACAATTAACCCTTCAATATACTTTGTATTATTAATGCAATCTTTGAAGGTTTTCATTAAGTGCTCAAAAGGTTACATCATACGATACCTAATAGGTACACATAACAATGCCTCATCACATGGATGCACAAATAGGTGTATGATGATGTTAAAGAATGATGGACGAATATATTTCCCTAAAACACAAGTCATGTCAGCTAAAGTTACTTTTGCAGTCATAATGTGCTTTCTTATTACAACTTTTTCACACAATAAGGAGAAGCACAAACTAATCTACATAATTTCCATGTAGAGATCTTTGTACTCTAAAAGGAAATGCCTAAATAAGAGAGGGATAAATTGAATGATGACATGCCAATCGTGAAACTTGCACTATTTCAAATCATTTGTTTGATAGTTTATAAGCCTGCGCAAATTACAAAAATAATTGGTTGGAGTCTTCAAATTGAACAACGTGTCTGTGAGGATCCTTTTCTCACTATTAGTCAAAGTGAAAGCACCCAGGGGAGTCAAATTTCTTATTGTTGTAGGATCAATTTTTAAACACAATTTTATTTTTTTCATTTTAATCTACTTTAGATCATGGCACGCCTTTTCTCCATCTTTCAAATGAGATCCACTCAGACATGTTCCTATAAAATGTTTTGTAAAATTCTTCTCCATGTGAATTAAATCAATTACATGTCTTACACAGTGATTTTTCCAATACTGCAAATCAAATAACATTAATCGTCTAGACCATGCCTTCATTTTACTAGGATCTTTTAGATCCTGCCTAGCTTTTCTCTTATGGCCTACAAACTGAGAGTGTTTGCCTACAAACTTATTCCCCTGACTTACAGACTTTTCCTTCTCCTCGATTTGAAAACCAGAAAGTTAAACAAGTTAGACTTTTCATTCCTAAAAGGGTGAGTATTCGGTAGAAATCAACGATTATCAACATAAAATATCTTCCCACTATGTTGTAGCCAAGTGGAATCAGTTTTCTCCCCATATATGGGATATCGATAATAATTATACACATTGCAACCATATAAGGTCCTATAGGCAGAAAAGTCCCCAATCACCCTCAACACCATTTCTTTTAAGTGTGAACCTTTTACCTTTATGAGTGTCAAAATCCCTCACGCCTTCAACCCACAACTCTATCAGTTCATTAATTAACGGGGATAAGAAAATAAAAATATTATCGTTGGAAGCCTTTCACCCAGGTATCAAGAATGACAATAATGTGAACTCCTTGTCATTCACAATGTTAGGGGAGATCTAAAGGCTCCAAGAGAACTGGCCGATAACTCTGATAGTGCTTAAATTACCAAAATGGTTAAACCCGTTGGTTTATAATCTAAGATGGACATTGTGTGATCCCTTTACAAATTCAAGGTGTCGTGCATTTCAAATTTTCCATATAATTAAATCAGTGGTATGATGTGTGATATTTCCATTAACCATAGTACAGTGAAAAACCTTTTTAACTGTGGCCTGAGGGAAAATACGTCAATACCTTATGTGGAACTTGAGATCACTCATAAAATTTAATAGGTTTGTTATTTACACTATCACAAACCATATATCTTGGCTTATTGCATACATGACACTTATTCTGTAGTTTGTGTTTATTGAGGTACAATATGAAATCATATTTGCATGCATGAATAGATTTGTGCTTCCAATATGACCCCTCCAAGCTCTTCTTTATGGTAATTATCTGGTCAAGTGTTCTCATTTGGGAGAATGTTTTTAACCCACTTAACAATTCTAGTTATGATGTTGCCTAAAAAATCATATTTACTCTTCAAATTATACAAATCGATTATTAAATTTAATACTAGATGATCTTTCTCGTAGTTTTTATATAAAGGTCTAGTCGCATCGTCTTTCAACCGTATTTATTCTCGATCTTCAGGTAATTCAGCATCAACTTGTTCATCAACTTGGTCATATTGAACATTATCCAAATCCATAGGATGGTGTTTTTGAAGGTGTAGGAATTTATAAGCATCATCAATTAGGTCGGTTAAAGTACGATGTGCTAGCGAATCATTCACCACTTTCACCCGGTTTGGTTTTTGGGCCCCGTCGGGTACCACTTGTTTGTGGTTTTTATCACTTGGCTTGGTTTTTATATTTGATTTAATTATAAGTGTGTCACGCAAGGTTATTGTCATGCCAACTAATGAATTATCTCAGCCTTGTGATAATCGGGTGATTGTGTGCCATTCGATACTTTAATTAAGAAGATTTATGCTTCTCTTAAGGAAGACTTTGATGTGAATGCTAAATTGCTATGATTAATTAGAACTAAAGAAGGAAAAGTAATTGAGATAAAATGAAATTAAAGTAAAACTTAGAAATTAAATAAAGATAATTGTGATGAAATAAATAATTACACTACAAAATTTAAAGCAAGAGAGTAAAGCAAATCAAATGTAAAGTAAAGAAAACTTTTAATAAACTATAAAGGAAGTTACAATCTAGCTTAATTATGACTTTAAATGAAATAAAAGATATAAAATAAATGAAAAGAAAAAGGAAATAATAGGAAAAATAGGTAAAACGAGTAAATGTAGTTTTTTTTATTGAGGGTCTCCTCTTTTCCTTTGTCCTCTAGTTACTTATTTAGAGAATTCATTGCCATGCAACTGTCACTTAACTACTACCCAATTCGATTTTCCCGCCTAAGTACTAAGTACCCCTATAACCAACACTTAGTGCTTAATCCCATGTCCAAGGCCCTGACAGGTTTCAATCATTTAAGATCCCTTTTGCATTAAACCCACGCGTTATACTTCGGCTGTAATTTTTGTTTAGTAATTCTACCTTGTAATCTCTCATTGCACGCTAATTATATGGTGTCAATATACCTCTCGCACTAATTAATTTTTGAGAAAAAATTGATTAGTTGATTGTTAGCTTCCATGTCCTATTAATCCATTATTATATCACCATTACTCATTGATCATATTATTGTATAAACAAATGTCTATTGGCAGTGAAAAGATAATAACTTCAATCTATCATTATCTTTAATTGCATTATTTATCTCGTTGTATTATTTATCCCTTTCTCTTTCATCTCCTCTAAACTCAACAACGGCGTATCAAGAGAACAAATAAGTTATCCCCAAAAGTGTCCATGAATTTGACTCTACTTCAAACTCAATCAACACTGATGCTAACCCATGGAGGGTCAATAATATCTCCTTAGATCAATTTTGTGATGACGAGTTATTCACCAGTGGTGCTCGAAGGAAGATTGGTTATGAATTGGAACTGATTTTGGTATTTTTATAGGCCCTGAAGCTCCCAAATACTGGCGAGATTTGGCTTCATTCAAACTAAGCCGGATGTATTGATGGTTCCTTGGTGTTTTGGAATTTCCTTAAGGGTAGTAGGGGCTATAAAAAGGTCTTATTTTTCTAAAAATAGTCCCATAGAATTCTTCTTATCCTTGAAACACTTGGGCTTTGGTTGCATAGCCACTATTCCCATTCTTCTTAACTTTTTTTTATTGTTTCCCCTTCGAAGCCACCAAGTAAAACATCTCATCACATTTCTCTCCACACCTAATGCACTGACATTTCATGACTTCTTAATCTATATCATCAATTGTTCCAGGCTTCAAAGCCTTAGATTTAACCTTATTCTTCATCTTGGTTCAACATGACCTCTTTTTCGAGTCCGTTGGATAGACTTTGTGTTTGTTACCACTTCTTTTAGGTTGGGAAACGAATCTTCATCAACCCCCATATTATTTTCTTCTTTTCGAGGAAACTTGAGTTTTCCTCTTCTATTTAACTCTTGAATCCAGTTGTAAAAAGTAGAACAAGCATTAGTTGAATGGGAGAAAATATTGTGTCATTTATAGTAGTTTTTTACTTTAACTTGATTTAACGATTTTGCATCATCAATTAATTTTAATATTTTAACTTTTAAGAGATAATCAAAGATTTCCTCTATCTTAAAGATGTCAAATGAGTATTTTTTTTAATCATCCATTTTGACTTTAGGGGAAAAGATATTGTTGTTGTGTTCTTTCGAACCAATAGTTCACAAACTATAGTTTTAGTTCCTATAATCTCAGCACCATATATTTCCAAATTTGGATCTTTGTGATATGTTTTTAATGAATAGGTGTTTCTGTCATGCTCTTCCTCTAAAAGAACCTCATATCTAGATACTTTGGCAGTTAGTTTTACCAAATCTCTTCATTTAGTAGCGTTATACTTCTTTTGAAGCCTAAACTCTAGCCCATTTTTTAGATACATCTTAACAAACTATTTAGACTTAAGTAGGACTATTTAGCATTTATTCCTAGTCCTTTTGAGCTTATTTATAAAAGCAGTTGCCTTTTCATTCAACTTTTTACATAGTCTAGCCAAATCAGCTATGGAGACTTCTCACTCAGTTTAAAAGAATTGTGCATGGAATATATCTTTCATATACTACTAAGTTTGGACGGTGTTTGTAGTCAGACTTATAAACCATCAAAAAGTTACATCGGTGAGAGACCTATAAAATAATCTTAGTTTGAAATAATCATTTATCCCAGCATCAACACATTGACTAGTGAACATAACAATGTGTTCCATTGTGGAATTACTCCCATATCCCAAAATAAAAAAGATAAAGTTAGGAATTTAAAACCCTTTGTGAGTTCAATCCTTTCAGGTTATACCTTTCTATATAATAAATTTTACATACCCCGAGCCATCGATCCACAAATCTCATATATGAGATCCATAAACTCGTTTCGCCCAACACTCTTTAGGTAACCGCCTGCTTGGTGGAGATATGGTTTGGTTTGTGAAACCAAAAGTATTTTGTATGAATATGACACAATTAATATAAGATCACACTTCACTACCTTCGCTCTAATGTACTTGAGATTAAAATAAGAACTCAATACATTATGAGATATGTTACAAGGAACATACTGTCCATGCAACTATGCAAACAGGCCCCAACAAGACAATGAAAATCACAATCAAAACAATGAATATTCAAAGCATCATTAAAACCTAGTAAAGTTCATCCCTCAAGCTTCAAGTGAAGTTCAACCTCAACCAGTCATACAAACAAGTTCATCTTCATAACACATAAATCAAACATCCAACCAAAAAAATTCAAATCTTAATCAAACATACATCATCACATCAACCAAGAGAATTTCAATGCTCAAACATATAAATAATAAAGCAAGTTCATGATGATCTCAATATCACATAACTAAATAAGATCAGGTTCAAGCAAGCATGATCTCAATATCATTTAAAAGCAACACTGCTTGACTTAAACAATTTGCAAGAATACACAAAAGACCAGATGACCATTACTAATTCAGTACGAATATTGTACTTATTCACTCTTATACTTGTGCATTTTGGCCACCTCGGGTACCTTAATTCCTATATTCATGCTCATTAACCAGACAACCTTTGTTTTATATGTTTACATGCTATATGAGGTATAATTGAGCTTTTGTAGGTAATAAAGTGCCTAGCATGAAGTTTGGTCGCTTTCCGAAAACGTTCTGTTGAATATTACAGCTTTGAGGGCATTTTTGTAATTTATCATTTGGGTTTTGATCCATAACTCTTCACGAAAGTTGAATCCCTTTGATTTCTCTTCACTTGGCCGCCGATGGTGCATGATTTCGATGTATAATGAAGAAGTTATGGCATTTTTAGGATGGTTTTATCTTCAAAATCACACTCAAGGGAACATTTAAGTGCATTTCAGTCATTTCATCATTTGTGTTTTTGACCTGATGTCTTCTTAAATGTTGTATCCCTCCGAGTTATATTTGTGTAGCCTCTAATCGTTCCTAATTCTGAGTTATAACAAAGAAGTTACGACATTTTTCGTATTATTGAACAAAGTTGTTGAACTGCAGACCTCCTAAACCGAATCGATTCAAACAAGGCCAAATTGATTCGATTTGGCACCAGAAGAAATTTTTTTATTCCCCTATTTTTGAATCGATTCGATTTCCACCGAATTGATTCGGCCTTGCTGTTGCTGTTTTCTTTTTATTGCAATTTTGCCACTATTTCCTGTTCATTTACTATATAAACACCTTAAACTAACCAAAACCTTCCCAAAATAATGGCCCCAAACCCAGACCTGAATAGCCTAAAATCTGGTAGATCTAGTTGACTAAAACTATTTGTAGTCAATTAAAAGTCTAACTTCTAGTAAACTACTCTTTTCCTCAGACCCACCTAAAACCATCCAAGTCAAAGCCAATAGAATTTTAGTCAACTAGATCATACTTTTAGGTGACTAGAAGTGTTAGGAAATTCAAAATTCAAAAATCTAACTTTACAAAAGTTAATTCCCTATAGCGCCACTTGTTACCAAAGTTTCCACCAACCTTTAGGTTCCTCATAACACTATAAATAAACCCTCAAACCTTCATCACAATACCCAGTTTACAATAACAATCCCATTGACTAAAGTTCCATCTTCAAGCTTGTGTCATTCTATCATTGAGTTTCTATAGATAGAAATCAAGAAAACCCATTTGAGAGTTTTAAACCCAGAAACTCCATTAAAGCCAAATATTAAAAAAAAAACTTCGACTAAAGGCTCTGAGCTCAAGCCCTCTTTAACAAAGTTATAATCCTAATACCCACTTGTGCTAAAGCTTTACCTAAAAATCTATTTGAGTAGTATACATGTAATTCTTGTTTGTTTACTTTTCTACAGTGGGAAAGTAAAACCATCTCACCATTCTTTTTAGTAAAGCTATTTTGCTTTACGTTTTAGTTATGAATCTCATTTTTTTTACTTACTGTTGATACCAAATTTAGTCTGCTGACATGGATTACTCACTTACAGACACGTGTCTGCTAACGTGGCAAATATGTATAATTTTATCGAGCAACTCAAGATCACCGAGTAACTAAGAAGCCACGAGGAACTCAGGGGCCCCGAGCAGCTCGAGCTTGTCGAGCTACTTAGGCGGTCCGAGCAGCTTAAGCGGTCCGAGCTACTTAGGCGGTCCGAGCAACTTAGCTTTCTAATCAGGATAAGCAAGGAGATGACTGCGCATTAAATGCTCATTTATTATCATACAGATGTACATGTCTACTAGATAACAGCGCATTGTCCTTTCAGTTGTACAGCCTCATGGCTATAAATACATTGTAACCTCCTTATTGGAAGGGGATTGGAATTTCTTGAGCAAACAATTCCTCGAGAATTCTAAACAAACAGTTAGCAATAACAAAAACAGTGGACGTAGGCCATTCTTGCAAGGCTGAACCACTTTAAAAATCTATTGTCTATTATTTCCTTATTTTTTTTATCTGTGATTAAAATAATTAGGTAAAATATAATTTTTTACATCAACAGATTGGCACCGTCTGTGGGAAACGACTGTACTTATCATTTTTCACCAAAATAATTCACCATCAATGGCTGATAATCCAGAGTCCAGTAATCGAAACGCTGGAATCCTACCAAATCCATCTACTCCCCCAAATGTCCAAGATCTGGCTGGTATAATGGCTAATTTGGCCCAGGGCCAGACGACCATGTAAGAAACCATGCGACAACTCATATAAACTATCCAGGGTGGAGTGGCGACTCAGTCTATACAAAGAAGTATCCAAAGAAATACCCGCATACCCTCTTCGCGAACTAGGCGAACGTTATTTCCAGAGGAATCTCGATCCAGACGTACCGACTCATATCGTAGTGAGAGATCTAACGATATTTTTTATCAACCTGGTCGAACTTCATCAGTACGAGCTACAGACACTCAACAAAATGTCACTTTATCTCCAGAAGGAACCAGTGCTCTTGAAAGGTTAAGTAAAGTCTCTCCTTTTGATCGTTCGGGCCCTAGGAGGAATAAAAGTCATGGGATTGTGTCGAGAAACTCTCAACGACCATCCGATCTAAGGGAAGGCTCTGCCCAATCACGACCAGCTGCTCGTCATGAAAGATCCCAAGAGGTAAATTCAACGCGATCAATTGCTCGAACCAATAGGATTGAGGAAGGAAATGATGCATGGAAGGGCTCAATTCAAAGGTTGGAGGATAAATTAGGGGAGATGGTTAAAACCAAAAATTCTTTGCAAAGGACTTTTGTCCGAGGAACACCATTCATACAAGAGATTGTGGACTTTCCCACACCGTCAAAATTCAAAGCCCCGATAGTAACACCAAAATACGATGGAAAAACTGATCATGTTCTCCATATAGAACAATACCAGGCAGCTGCTGATATCTATGCTGTTCCAGACGAGATGCGATGCAGAGCATTTTCAGGAACCCTTACCGGATCTGCTAGAATGTGGTACAATAACCTTCCTCGGGGGAAAATTGTGACTTTCTTTCAGCTAGCAGAACTCTTTATTGGAAATTTTTGTTTTGGAGCAAAGCCAGTCAAAAGAGTAGCACATTTACTAAGTGTTAGACGGAAGGAAGGTGAGAGCACCAGGGATTATATTACACGTTTCAATAATGAGAAGCTCGAAGTTATTGATTACGAGGAGAAAACAACAATCACTGCTCTGATGAGTGGACTGTTTCCAGATAAATTATACTACACTCTTGCCAAAGATTCGCCTAGAACCATGGAAGAACTAATGGCAAAGGCAGCTAAGATTATGAACGCCGAGGAAGCTATGGCAGCGAAGAAAAATATGGACACCAAAGAGACCAAGGTTGAGGTTGATAAGGCTGAAAAGAAGGAGCAGAAGAACAATGGTGATAACAGGCAGTCAAAAGAAAAGTAAGCGTTGGAGCAGTTAAAAAAATTTGGAAATTATACTCCTTTGAAAGTAGATATAAACACATTCTGGAAGAGATCAAGAACAACGAGGAGCTAAACTGGCCAGAGAAAATGAAGACAGATCCTGACAAGAGGAATAAGTCCAAATATTATGAGTTCCATAAAGATCATGGTCACATGACCAAAAATTACATAGATCTTCAGAATGAAATTGAAGCACTCATCAGACGAGGAAAGCTGGCCAGGTATGTTGATCGTGGAAATGGTGGAAAGGTCAATGATCGAGCAAGGTAGAGGTCTAGATCTCCTCGACGAGCAAAAGAAGATAAGAAGAGAAGTCATTAAGAAGACCCAGAAAATGACCAAGATGACCCCGATCTCCCTAAAAGACTAAAACAGCCAGAACGTGAGGTATTTTCAATCCATTTCGGATCATTTGAATGTAATGTTATTACAGGTGGAGATACAGGAGGTGGAGATATGACTACCGAGAGAAAAGCTTACCTCAATGAGGCTCAAGCTTGTTCGTACATTTAACGAATAAATCTGGCTGAAGATGATCGCCCGAGGAAGGTGAATAAGGACAAACTGGTCATTGGGTTCTCGAAGAACGACCTAGCAGGGGTACTATACCCTCATGATGACCCATTGATAATCAAGATGAGAATTAAAGAAGTCGTGATTTCGAGAGTACTGGTGGATAATGGTAGCTCGACTGATATCATATTCTATCCATGCTTTGACAATTTGAATTTGAAGTTAGCTCAATTGGAACCATATCACAGGCCCCTCCTTGGTTTTATTGGCGAGAAGGTTTTTCCACTTGGGACGATCAAGTTGGATATGCTTATCGGTACGTGGCCTGCTTATCGAACAGAAAGAGTACGCTTTTTTGTCATGGATAAAAATGTCCAATCATCCTACAACACCATCATGGGAAGAGTAGGTCTGAAAAAGTTCGAAGCAATACCATCTACTGTGCATCAATGTTTAAAATTTCCAACCAATTTTGGGGTGGGAGTTGTGAAAGGCGACCAAAAAGTAGCTCGGGAATGCTACTATTCGTCTGCCGAGCAGGAGGAGCATGAAGAATTCAGAAAGAAGACTACTAGTTACCAAATAGAAGATGCGGAGATTGAAACATTAGACCCTAGAGACGAGTCCCAACTCGTGAAAGGGCAGGTCATGGAGGCTACTGAGAATGTCATTCTGGATGACGAGCATCCAGAACGAACAACTCAAATTGGTACATCCTTGGATGAATCAATAAAACAAGAATTAATAGCATTCCTAAGGCATAGTAAGCAGACTTTTGCGTGGAATCATGAAGACATGCCAGGAATAGATCCGAATTTCTTGTGTCACGAGCTCAATGTGAACAAGGAAATCAAGCCAGTAAAGCAGCGAAGGATAATGTTCAGTCCTGAGAAAAATCAAGCTATACAGGAGGAAGTAGAGAAACTACAAAAAGCCTCTTTTATTAAGGATGTCAAATACCCTGACTGGCTAGCAAATGTGGTGATGGTAAAAAAGAAAAATAACAAGTGGAGGATGTGTGTAGACTTTACCGACCTTAACAGGGCATGCCCAAAAGGATCATTTTTCTTTGCCCTAAATTGATCAACTGGTAGATGCTACCTCGGGGCACGAACTATTAAGTTTCATGGATGCTTATTCTGGTTATAACCAGATCAAAATGAAGCATGAAGATATCAAGAGTACCTCTTTTATTACCCCGAGGGGAACTTATTATTATAATGTTATGCCTTTTGGACTTAAAAATGTAGGTGCTACCTATCAGCGGTTGATGAACAAGGTGTTTGCAGAGAAAATCAGTCATAACATGGAGGTTTATGTTGACGACATGCTAACCAAGATCATGAAAGCTGCTGATCATCTAGATGACTTAGGCCAGACCTTTGATCAACTATAGAAATATCAAATGAAGCTGAATCCAACCAAATGCATATTCGGAGTATGAGAAGGCATGTTTCTCGGATATATTGTCAACCACTGAGGGATTGAGGCGAACCCCGATAAGATCAAAGCTCTATTGGAACTGTGATCTCCAACCACAAAAGGGAAGTACAAAGCCTCACAGGGCGAGTTGCAGCACTTAATAGGTTTGTGTCACGAGCAATTGATAGATGCCTCCTATTATTCAAAACACTCCGAAAGTCTTTTGAGTGGAATGATGAATGCGAGAAGGCCTTTTAAGAATTGAAGAAATACCTGGGAGCACCCCCATTATTATCCAGACCAGTGATGGGAGAAAGATTATACTTGTATCTGACAGTTTCAGAAAACGCAGTGAGCTCGGCGTTGATAAGAATAGAGGATGGAGTGCAAAAACCAATCTATTACACTAGCAAGGCCTTCCGAGGAGCAGAGATCAGATATCCAAGACTGGAGAAGTTAGCACTGGCGTTGATCGAAGCAAGTAGAAGGATGAGGTCATACTTCCAAGCTCACACTATAGTTGTGTATACAGACATGCCGTTAACGCAAGCTCTGCACAAACCAGAGAAATCAGGAAGATTGATGTATTGGGCTATAGAATTTTGTGAATACGATATAATTTATGAGCCTAGGTCGTCACTCAAAGGGAAAGCAGTGGCAGATTTTATCGCAGATTTCACCTATCCAGACACCGCCGAAGAGCAAAAATTGAATACCGACCAACCTGTGGATGTTACAGGATCATCAAATTTTAACACCGATCAACTAAAGTTCGTAAACGAGCAAGAGAGGATGATCAACGAGTAGTGAGAAGCGTTGGAGGAGGATAAAAGAAAGCATCAAATATTCCACCGAGGAACTCTGTCTGACTAAGAATTTGACAAAGAGATACCTGTGTGGAATTTATATGTAGATGGCTCTTCTTGCACTACAAGCAGTGGAGCAGGGATTGTTTTAAACAACCCAGATGAGATCGATATGGAGTATGCTCTGTACTTTCAATTTAAAGCTTTTAATAATGAAGCTGAATATGAAGCTATGATTGTAGGTCTGAGTTTGGCAAAAACCATGAAGACAGAGCAGATCATTGTATTCAGTGACTCACAATTGATTGTAAATCAAATATTGGGGGTGTAGCAGCAAAAGGAGAATTAATGATCCAATATCATGCGAAAGCAATGGAGATTGTATCGAGCTTTAACGCAATACAGTTGATCAGAATACCGAGATTGGAGAATTCAAGAGCAGATGTCTTGGCTCAGTTAGCCTCAGCCATACGCACCGAGCTAAGAAGAACAATCCCAATAGAAATCCTAGCTGGTCGGAGCATAAACAAGGATCTAATAATGAATTTTATTACCCTTGATTTAGGACCATCTTGGATGGATCCCATCAGGGCCTACATTAAAGAGGGAGCTCTGCCAACTGATAAACTCGCAGCCAAGAAATTGAAGTTTAAAGCTGCTCGTTATGTATTGACTAATGGAATTTTATATAGACGAGGAATTATAGCAGGGTTACAAAGATGTGTCCACCCCTTCGAGGTGAAAAATTTGATCGAAGAAATCCATGAAGGGTCTTGTGGAGCCCATGTGGCAGGTCGAACGCTTTTACGAAGAATAACAACACAGGGCTATTATTAGCGGACGATGAGAGCTGATTGTACATCTTACACAAAGAAGTGTAATAAATGTCAACGCTTCTTTTCTGTTCGAAGAACTCCCCAAGCATTATTAACACCCATCACGTCCCCTTGGCCATTTTCTATGTGGGGAATAGACTTGGTCGGGACACTTCCAACGACCAGGGGAAGATTTAAATATCTCGTGGTCGTTATGGATTACTTTACTAAATGGCTGGAAGCTGAGCTGCTTATTGATATGACATATGAGAAGGTGTATCAATTTATTTGGAAGAATATCATTTGTAGATATGGTCTTCCCCATGGATTCATCACAGATCATGGAACTCAGTTTGACAACGAGGAGTTTGCTGCATATTATCATCAGTCAAACATATTGAAGACCCACTCTGCACCTGGCCATCCCCAGAGCAATGGATAAACTGAGGTGACGAACAGAACGCTGCTGAATGGTTTAAAAAAATAACTGGATGATGCAAAGGCAAATTGGATTAACGAGCTACATTCTGTGCTGTGGTCTTATCGTACTACACCGCGAGCAGCAACATGAGAATCTCCATACATGCTGGCATTTGGAAGTGAAGCCGTTATACCTGCTGAGTTGGGCCTACCCACACACAGAGTGCTGAATTTTGATTCTCCTATCAGTGATCTGATGAGGCGATTAGATCTAGATATGCTCGAAGAAGTTAGAGAAGATGCAGCAATCAGGAATGCTGCATACCAACAACAAACAACTTTGTTTTACAACAAGAGGATAAAGAAGTGTGATTTGAAGGAAGGAGATTATGTGCTGAAGAAAGTAATTCAAAAGCACAACAAACTGGAAGCTAACTGGCATGGACCCTACAGAGTAACATAAGTTGTTCGTCCAGGGACATACAAGATTGAAACCTTAGAAGGAGAATAATTTAAGAATACATGGAACGCAGAGCATCTACACAAGTATTATCAGTAATTAGAAATCCCATGTAATGCAGTCTCTTCAGTATGAATAAAGTTTTGGATGTTTTACCCAATTCTCTCTTTTTATTGAAATTTTTCCAAGTATTAGTGCTACACACTACGCATCAAGTTCGGAACCAATTTCCACCAACTCCGGTTGGTCGGCAAATAAATGTCTTCCAACTCCGGTTGGTCGGGAACAAATCTCCTCCAACTCTGGTTGGTCGGGAATCAATATCCATCAACTCCGATTGGTCGGCAATAAATCTCTTCCAACTCCGGTTGGTCGGGAATAAATCTCCTCCAACTCCGGTTGGTCAAAAAATCAATATCCACCAACTCTGGTTGGTCGGCAAATTAATCTCCTCTAACTCCGGTTGATCGGGAATCAATATCCATCAACTCTGGTTGGTCAGGAACAAATCTCTTCCAACTCCGGTTGGCCAGGAACAAATCTCCTCCAACTTTGGTTGGTCGGGAAATCAATTTCCTTCAACTCCGATTGGTCGGAGATCAATTACCACCAACTCCGGTTGGTCTGGCATCAATCTCCTTCAACTCCGGTTGGTCGGGAACCAATTACCACCAACTCCATTTGGTTGAGCATCAAATATAATCAATTCTAGTTGGTTAAACTAAGCAGGAACATGGGATACAAAATGAGATACAAATCATTTCATTGCTTAAGCCTAAATAGGACAAGGTCCATTATTCAAAAAACTTAAACAGAATGGACATATCAAAATATGCTTATATTCACAAACAAAAACATTGTGCAAACTATTTAGAAGAATATGGAGTAGCATAAGACTAAATTTGTTCATTCAACTAAAAAAGAATTACAAATGATGTGAAAAATGTACTTCATTACAAAAAAAAAATCCTATTCTATTGGTTTCTTCCCTTCTGCTTTTGAAACAGGTTCTACCCCAGCAGGAGGGTCATCTAATGCATAAGGGGAATTTATAAAGTTTACATCGCGAAGCATTCGAACATTCATCACTAATGGCCGATCAAGCAAATGCTCTGGGCGAGATATATCAACATTGGCATGAAGATTGTAGTCGCCAAGATATTTAGAGATTAAGCACCGAGGAATTGCCCGAGCAGGTATCCAACTAAAATCAAGCTTAAAAGGAGGCACAGGCAAATCGATCACTCCAGGCTCATAATAATCTCATAGATAGTGGCCCTGCTCCAATTTTAGTACACCCAGTGCATTCAGCCATCCTTGCTTATAACCCTCGTTATTCGATTGCTGGATTCGATCATCAAGATGGCAGAGAGCTTCATTGTAGCCATCCATCCAAAATTCTCTGGGCTGTTTATGGAATTGATAAGTTAACCTCTCCAGTTGCTCGTGAAGATTCTTCACCAAAAGGTATTTATTTTTCAGGACAGAACTTTGTGTAGAAAGTTGCTCGCTGAGGTTCAGAATCTTCTTGGACATCTCTGCTAAGGCTTGGTTCTTTACCACCAACTGAAATGCCTGGTTCTCCAAAGCTGATTGAGTCCTTTCTTCTTTAATAGAGATTCGACCAGCCCTTGCTCGTCCCCGAGAAGAAGATCTTTCTCGTCCACGAGTAGAAGAGGAGGGTCTAGCTTTTTTCAATGTTTCCAACTCATCTCGCAAGTTGGCATTTTCTACCTCCAAAAAAGAAAAACGTTCATCATTAACAGAGACCAAAGCTCCCGAGGAAGACGCAGCAGACTTAAAGTTGTTTTACTTCCTCTTGCAGGGAAATGTTTTCCTGTTCCAGTAATTTGGCAATGTGCCTATGCTCCTCGACTTCAAGTTTCAGAACATTTTCTCTTTTCTCATAAGCAGATATAAACTTATCATACCCTCTATCAGCACTCAGTTATTGATATTTCTTCTCGTACCCTTGATGCAAAAGTGTGGAGGACTCTTTGTGCTGCAACTGGAGTTCCTTGATAGTTTTTTGGAGTTCCTCAATCATCTCATAATAGGCCACATTATTGGCTACTGCGTGATTAAGCAAACACTTCAGATACTGGTAAGCTTTAACTGCTCGATCAGAAGATTCTGAACCAAGGATATCAATGATTTGGGCCTCATTCAGATCAACATGACCAGCTTTAAAATAGTCGTTACATTTCTTCATTAACTCTGTGTCATGAGCTGATAAGAATTCCATCCTAGCCAAAAACTAGCAAAGAGAAATAAAAAGGATTAATGATGATACAAGTAGAGCAAGGATAAGAGAAAAATCAAGCCGAACAACCGAAATTCAAATTTTATTTCATCACAAAAAGAAGTACATTTTCCAAAATTACATTCAACAAAAAAGAAAAAGAAAGATCCGAACAACTCTACACCTTCTCCTTGCTTCCTAGGACTTCCTCGGAAGGCTTGGATAAAGAGGTTGGTTTCTCGGAGGGCAATAGAAGCTTCTCGGAGGGCAATGAAAGCTGCTCAGCAGAAATGTTCGCTGGTTGTGGTTGCTCGGAGCACGATTGAACAGCTAGAACAGAAAGGGCCTGATCTGTAATCATCATAGCTGATTCATCTGAAGCAACTTCATCCTCTTCTTCTTCACCAGAGGATGGAGGAGGGCCATGAGTGTGTTACTGAAATAATTCAGAATCCTTAGCAACTTTCAGCTCTTGCAGGACTGCCAACCATCCATCCCTGAAGTATTTAATGCTGGCGTATTCCATTTGTGAGGACATGGCAGCCAAACACTTATTCCAGCCCTTATCCCAACCAGCACTGAAGGACTTTTTAACTGCATTCTTCCTTTTTGCCTTCTTCGAGGAGGTCCTTTCCTTAAGGAGCTCCTCGGCAGCTTTCAACTTCTCCTCCACCTCCAGTTTCTGGCGCCCAACATCATGAAGTTTAATAACTTCCTCTTCAGCTGATTTGAGCTTAACTTCCAGCTCCTTGTTGCTCTACTAAAAAACCTTGTTGCTCTGATCAGACTCTTTCAACTTTTTCTCCAATTCCTTGGAGGCATTTGTAGCTTGATCTCTATCCAACTCAATAGACTTAAGTTGCTTCTCCCAAGCAACCTTATCCTCCTCGTACTTTTGACTAGAGTCTTTTAAGGATTGAGTCAGACCAATAAAATCCTCCTCTACACCTCCCGAGGAGCTTGAAGTCTTGAGAGCCTCATCTTTCTTCAGAATAGTGTTGAAACACATTACCAGCTAAAAAAAGAGAAATAATATTAAGTCAGTACAGGGATATAGCAATGAAAAATGAGAACTCGAATCAACAATACTTACTGAGGCAATATGATGAGCAACCAAGGTAGTAACTCTGTCACGAGAAATAGTGTCTTCAATACCTTGGACTTATGGGATAATCCAAGACTTCACCGAGCCCATAGCAGAGCTCGAAGGAACAAAAGTGGGAACACCACCTTCAACATTAAAAGACTGAGAGACAGGATCAACTGTTCTCTCAGAAGAACTTTTCTTTAACCTCCTCATAGCAGCAGGAACAGTCTCAACCAAAGATGTTGTCTTGGTTGGTGATATAACGATAACCTCACTTGGAGGAGAAACAGCGACAACTTTGCTCGGAGCCACTGGGGGCTTATCCATAATTTTCTTAGCAGCAGCAAGAGGGAGAGCATCAATATTCTTTGCCCTTTCTTCTGGGACACTTTGTTTACTTTTCTTTGCCTCTGCAGAAGTAGAGGAAAACTTATCAAAGAAAGCAAGAACTTTTCTTTTCTTCATTATGTCACCAACAGGAATATTTGACTCTGAAGAAGAACCTTTCACACTAGTATCAGCAACTAGTACTTGGTCAATGTCCACCACCACTGGACGAGCACTAAAGGATGAAGTGTAACTCTTATACTGCAACAAATAAGAGGCCGACCTAATGTGTTCCTCGGCCACATACTGGTGCAAACCCCAGATAAGTTTCAAATTCTTTAAATTAACCTCTGTCTCCTTTGGAGATTTTCTTTTGCTGTCAACTGCAAATAATAAAAAATTAAATGTCAGTGATACATTTTATCAAACATCAAGAAAACGAGATTTCAAAAAATAAAAAATAACCTATTCTATTTCCATAAGGGGGACACCAGGGACCCTGATATACATCATCTCCATTTAATGGAGTATGTTGCCAATTTTTCATAACAACCCCATGTTCAAAGTAATCCCTATTGGCATCTGGAAGATTGACAACTAAAGCCCTATTCAAAAAACTAGTTTTTAAATAAAAAGTACTATCGTTGACAACCCATATGTAGCAAAACATAATTTCTGGAATTTCTAAACGAGTTCCATGAATTTGGTTTAACCTATGGACTCCATTAACTATTCTCCAGGTATTTGGCGCTATTCTTGCAGGAACAACGTCAAAATATTGACAGAACTCCAAACATAAAGGATTTGGAGGAAAAGAAAAACCACATTCGACCACAAAGAGACTTGGGAACCAATGTCCCTCAGCCAAAGAAAAATAGTCAGAAGGTTCAGAAAGTTCTTCTAATATGACCCATGAAGGAATTAAAAATTCAGAACGAAATTTATCAAGAGATTCAACAGGGTAAACCTTGATGAACAAAATAAGTAAAAGAGAAGGAAGAAGAGCTTACAGGAGAAGAGTGAATCAGTTGACAATGAACAATGGAAGAAACGAACGCACAAGATAGAGAAGAAATGAAAAGTTTGAAGACTCAGGTTTGAAAAGTAGAAGACGATAGGATTTTTTCTGTGTTTAAATACTTTACCTCGGGAATAGATAAAGACAATGATTAATAAGAAAGACGTTCGCGTATTCGGCGGCTAAAAGAAGAAAAAGAGCACAAATATCGAAGCGGTCATGAAAATTCAAATATTTATGAGGCCTGATACTGTGCACCCAAAAAAGAAGTTATATACAACGAATGCTATCCTAAAAACTATACAACGATTGAAATTTTCGAGCAGAATGTTCCATACTTTTCTTTAACATCAAACTATAAAACATTGGGGGCTTCGGTTGATACCAAATTTAGTCTGCTGACATGGATTACTCACTTACAGACACGTGTCTGCTAACGTGGAAAATATGTATACTTTTATCGAGCAACTCAAGATCACCGAGCAACTCAAGATCACCGAGTAACTAAGAAGCCACTAGGAACTCAGGGGCCCCGAGCAGCTCGAGCGTGTCGAGCTACTTAGGCGGTTCGAGCAGCTTAAGCGGTCCGAGCAACTTAGAATTCTAATCAGGATAATCAAGGAGACGACTGCGCATTAAATGCTCATTTATTATCATACAGATGTACATGTCTACTAGATAACAACGCATTGTCCTTTCAGTTGTACAGCCCCATGGCTATAAATACATTATAACCTCCTCATTGGAAGGGGATAGGAATTTCTTGAGCAAACGATTCCTCGAGAATTCCAAACAAACAGTCAGCAATAACAAAAACAATGAACGTAGGCTATTCTTGCAAGGCTGAACCACTTTAAAAATCTATTGTCTATTATTTCCTTATTCTTTTTATCTGTGATTAAAATAATTAGGTAAAATCTAATTTTTTACATCAACACTTACGATTAAACTTCATTGTATCTTATCGGTCGGTAATTCCATTGTTGTGGGTAGTCAAGGCGGTTAAAGACATTAGGTTGTTACGTGGGTACCGCTTGGGTAAGGACGAGTTTAACATCTTATTGGTTACGAATAACAAGGTGCTGTTACTCGTAAAGAGTTTGGTTACGCCATAAGTGAACTGAAAATAGTGAAGTTCTCGAGGACCGTCTCTAGCATGGATGTAGGCAGTGGCCAAACCACGATAAAATCTCGATTTGCAATGTTTCATTAATCTCTCTGTCTTAATTACTTATAATAATTGTTGATTAATTTCTTACTATAAAATTGATTTATCATATTTCAATCAATCTTTACAATAAAGTTAAGAAAGTTTTAAATTTTCCATTAAACACATATACCCAATTCATCCCCCCTCTCTTGGGTAAATTTTCGAGCCAACAATTAGTATCAAAGCCTAACTTATATACAATTATTTTGAAAAGTATATTTTGATTATAAAGACAAAAACTAAGGGCAAGAATTTCATATAAATTTTTGGCAAAATACGATATACCCAGTTTTGATAGAGAATACTTTAAAACATGGAAAACAAAAATGTATTAGCTTATTCAATCCATTGATTAATATGTTTGGAAAATATTAAGTGACAATAAATCACCTCTGCTAAATAGATTTACCCCTGAAAAGAAACTTGAATTAAACAATGAAGAAATGATAATTCTTCGGTCTTCTTTAGATAAAGTTATTGCAGGAAACGTAGCACATTGCACGAAAGCCGACGATATTTGGGATACTTTGTCAAAAGTGTGCTTAAATGAAGCTCCACCAAAAGAAGTGGTGTTGAGTCGATCAAACGAACAAAACATACAAATGGAAAAAGAAGAAGAAATATTGGAGGAATCATTAATCATCCGGAGAGGAAATGGGAATTCCATCATACTCACAACAAGAATAGAGAAATTGTGAGGTACAATCTTATTCTACTAAATCCTTAGATCTAAAAAGGATATTAGTCTTGCTTTGACAAAAACATAAGATTTTTATGGTCAAGCCATGAGTGGATAAAAACGTTTCTTAATGAAATCATTGTTTTAAAAAAGAAAAGTAGAGATATTTACCTTTCAAATGAGGATTCAACTAAAGAAAATGAGAAACTCATTATTGAAATTAAAATATTAAAAGAAGAGAAAAAGAGGCTAACACCAAATGAAAAGGGTACACAACTTGAAGTTGAAATTATTGCAAAAGAAAATAAGAAATTAAAATTAGAAAATAATGAACTCAAAAAGGAGTTTGATACTTTAAAGAAAGATAAAAATAAATACCCTTCGTGTCTTCAAATATAAAACAATGAACTAAGAAAAGAAGTCAATTTGTTAAGAGAATCGTTTGTAAAAGTTTACCAAAGTAGCAAAAAATTGAAGTTACTTTTTGGAAAACAAAAATAGGAAATGGAGACCTAAAACTCAATGGAAAATTTGTGAAACCCAAAACAAATGTCACAAAAATCCAAAACATCATGCATGATGTCCATTGCACTTTAAAAAAAAAAAATCACACCATTGAAAAATTTCATGCCTGATTAAAGTTAGAAAAGAATTATTTTTGTATTATTTACAAAACAAATATCATACATATGTTGATTGTGGATCTCGTTGATCTAATGCTAATTGAACATATTATGGTAAAAATAACCATGTGCTTGATGTTTGCAAAATATGGAAAAGAAAAATTCGTGAGTATAGACAAAGGAGATCATCATACTTTTTCACTAACAAATGAGGACCCAAAGCTATGGGGTACCGGAAAGGAATGTTTGTTCTTAGTATTTTATAGGTACTCAAAGAATGCATAAAATACCTTATTTTATGCAAGTAAGGCAATAAATAGCTATGAATGGAGAAAGATGGAATGTATGGAGAAGAGACATGCATGATGAAAGAGAAAGAAGGCAATGATGGTGAAACACCAAAGGTTTGATCAAGTTTTGAGGATCTAAAGAAATCTTCAAATCGGTAATATTTATCCTTAATATTCAAATAAATATTTTTTCTCCCTTACAACTAAAACTAAAACACATGATGCATACAAACTCTAGAAACTACTACACCTCAAACGCAATCTAACCATCACAATAACACAAGTAGAATGTGACCTTAGTTGATCAAATCGATTGTTGAAAGATTCATCACATCTTAACTTATATCTATCTGAATTGAGTATACAATGATGTGAAAACGGTGAATATGCAATAACTTAAACATTAAAATATACATTACGCATATTTGGAAAATATTGTTGAGAAGTAGCATTGGTGTTGAGAATATATTTCAAGAGAATCTTGAAAAAAATATGAAAAAAATAATTGGTTGGCAAAATTGATGAAGATTATTGTCTTCGAAAATAAATTGATCTTGAATACTCCACGGCAAATAGATAAGGTTCTAAAAGAAAGAAACCCCAATATTGATAAATTAGTCTAGCAAAAACGATTTAAACCTCCCTTATCACAAAGGGCTATGGTGGATATCCCAAGTAAGATAGTATGCCTTATGTGGGGGATGAAAATATGTCTTTAATGAAAATGAAACACGTGGCAAGGGGATTCAGGATCGTTCTTATGGAAGGTCGGTGGATCGCCTACCTAGTCACCCACACATCACCGACCAAGACAGTCTTGGCAGCCTATAGTCCTTATGACACTGCATGACTAATTTGATAAGATAAAGATGACAAGATTCCAAGTGAATATAGATGACCGATTGTGTCATAACAATAGTATTTTCTTATGATGTAAACTCTAATAATAGAGTCCTGATCTATTATTGTGTAAAGAGGAGACCCCTTGTTGTGTAAAGAGGCTTGGAGGCTAAGGAATAATACCATATAAATTATCTCTCATATTAATGAAAATAATCTCACTATCGCCGTAATTGTAGACTGACTTGGCCTAACCACGTAAATATTATGTCTTTCCTATTTATTTTTATATTGTTCAACACTATTGTGGGGGAACTCCTTCCAGGCTATTGCAAATCCCGTAAAATTTGGCATCGTTAATGAGAAACGGAATGAAAATTCATGTTGATAAGAAGAGGAAAAAGTTTAAATGATTCATGGTGACTGTCTTTAATGTTTTAAGTATTATAGATAGTTCTTCATGGAGGTTTTATCTACTATATCATCTTCACGATTAAAGCTAAGTTTTCTCTTTCTCTCCCACTATATTTGTTGTGTGTGTATATAGGCATATTATAATTTCTCTGTTGAATTTTTAATATTATAAGAATCTCCTCAATGTTATTTATTGTAAATGGGTTTTACTGCTTTAAATATATGAGGGAGTTATAGAAAGTTATTACAAAATCTTTTTGGGAGTTTAAATAGTTGTATCTTAAAACCTATTTATGTAAAAACCGATCTATCTTTTTAGAAGGGTATTTTTATTTGAACCGTTGTTCTCTTTATCATCCCACACTTGTAACATACCCTCACTAATGGGTTGAAATCCTGTTAACACACCTATCCAATAGGGTTTATTGAAAAAAAAACTTATACAAAAACAAGAAACATTCCACTAACACTTATTCTCCTGTAAGGTGCGGATCATCGACAACTTTCTTCAGCAGTTCAATACAAAAAATTGCAGTCCTTCCCTTTTTTGTATATTTTGTAAAGGTATTCTATCCCTCTCTCTAATGTTTTTTTAAGACCCGCATCCATTCTCAGTCATGAAAATGAGAGTAAAACCCATTTGTATTGAAGGCAAAGAAAACCACTTGTATCCCTTTTTGAGTACTTTATCTTTATCTTCATCTCCATATCTCTCTCTATCTCTCCAACAAACTGTCATAACACTTAGAAACCACAAAAAATGCACTTTTGATTTTAGCACAAAATAACAGAGTTTCTTGGAGCTTTTGCTTTGTTTGAGAGATTGAACCATGAAACTAAAACTGTAGCCATGGAATTTGCAAAGCTCATAAATGGGATTCCAGACATAAATTAACATATAGGAGGAAGACTATGAGGAATATATGGAGGAGACGGATGATCCAAAATTGGGTTTTTTTTAATGGGGCACTGTTGTCTTTTTACACGTAAAACCTTTCAAAACTCCACATTTTATAATTGAGGTTTATAGAAAGATAGCATGGGTGCGAATAAAAACACCCTTCTAGAATGAATGAGAAAAATCCTTACTTTGAATTATCGATTTACTTTCAAAATATTTTGAATAAAGGCTTAAAAGGATTCTTACGATATGATCATATCAAGTTTACTTAAACGTATGTTGAATACTTAATAAGAAGAAAATTTCAGATCAGTTTAACATTTTTAATCTTCGAGTCTGGTTCTCATTCCAACCTCTAGATGTGGATACTGATTTAAATGCATATTGAATAGACGATCAAAAAATTTCATATAAGGGTCACCCAGACTAGTCTACCTCATCGATTGTTAAGTTGATTCCTAAGATATTGGTCACTCTATAACATCAGTTTGATTTTGTTGATATGCCATCAATCTAAAGTTCAATTTTATTGATATGCCATGGATAATTATACATGGGCTTTCATATGGAAGGGGTTTAGGAGACTGTGGGAAAAAGGCAAGTTTTTTATCTAACGGTTCAGATATGTGAGCATGCTTTGATATGAAGGAATATAAGTATTTAATCCTCTTATTAAAGATTCACTTGTGGACACTCCTATGTCTTTATTTTTTTAGTTGCTAGTCCTACTGTAACAAATAAGGGACAAGTTTCATTCTCTCTAAAAAAAGAAGAGGGCAGTTACATAGCGGTTATGGGAAGTTTTGGATGGTTATGGGACCTATAATAATTTTTAAAAATACAGGGGAGTGGAGCCTCACAGATCTTTGGAGACGATACTAAAGCCAAAAAACATTTGATATGACACATGAGGGTTTGGTAATGGTTTGTTTAATATTTCGAATCCTTAATCGATCCAACTTTTCTCGTTGATATTATAGTTTGTGCTTTGGATCCGCTAAAGAATATGCTTCAGGAACCGCTTTTTGTTGTCGCTAACACTCAGAATAGAACTTGAACTCCATCGGCAAATTCCATCCATTTGAATCTCTACGTGTTAGATAAAAAAAGATTTAAGTATTTTTATAAAGCATTTTTATGACGTGTTAAGGTGAAGTGGTTGGTTGGCCCGGTAGCCTTATTGAACCGGCTTAAGCCCCATTTTGGGGGTTTGATTGGCACCTACATTTGAATTGTGCTAACGAAACATAAATTGCGAAATAATCAAAGAAGTTATGAAATTTAGTACTTATCACACACACATATATGAAACATAAATATGGAGAGAATGAAACAAGTTTGTATTAATATATTTTTTCACTCACAACTCTTCTCTTTTTTTCTACTCATTTTGTACATATTTGTGATCTAAATGTATCCTATTATTTATACATAATGGAAGAGAACTATCTACCATTTATAGTGGGAGATGACATCCGTCCATATATGATTTTTATAACACTCCCCCTTCGATGTTCATCGTAAGTTCAATGAAAGTTATCTCGTTAAAATCCTGTTATGGAGTGTAGGGCTTGAAAACTTTGAAGACTATGGATCTTCTTTGGATGCCCACAATTTGAATGATGATTTCCTCGTTAAAACCTTGCTAGAAAAATCCAATGGGAAAAAACCAAAGTGAAGAAAAAGATTACAACTTTGTTTCAAATCAGTTAATTGGTTTCGATTGCGTTTAACGTTGCCTCCTTAAATTTTTATTAAGAAAACCTAGTGGGAAAAAATAAAGTAAAGAAAAAAGAGTACAACACGCATATGTCATGGATAGTATATTTTTGGATGCTCCCCCTAATTTGTAACTCCCCCTGATGACCATAATCATCTACATAGTTTGATGATGAACTCTACGCATGCCAATTCTATGTACAAGCTATTGAAATGTTGACTTTGGTAGTGACTTGGTGAAAAAGATCAGCTAGATTGTCACTGGAATGGACTTTCTTGCACTACACCAAATCTGCCGAATTGTCAAGGTCAATGACCGTGACAATTCGGGGAGAGACAACTTTTTTTGTCATGGACGTGTCACGGTCATTGACCGTGACAAGTTCGTAAGAATTATCACGGTCGTCTCACGGTCCCTGACCGTGACAAGTTTAGTCACGGTTAATAATCGTGACAAAGTCTTGACCCTTTTTAAAAAAAATGTCATGGTCAATGACCGTGACAATTCTGGGCATAATTTAAAAAAAAATCTGCTGGGCAGTATGGCCACTGCCACTGCCCAACAGTATATTTGTATTTGTTATAGCAACGTTGTACTTGTTCAAACATCATATATCCAAATAAACTAGAGATAATGCAAATATACATTCAAAATAGAAACTATTTAAGAAGAAACAACATCACCATCAATTATCTCAAATCTACAAACTATTTAGCTGGAAAAGAGATTTTGTACCGTGACGCTCGGGGACACCTCCTTATCCTTCCCTTCTTGTCTGAAGAATCGAGCCTATGTGGCCTACCCCTAGGGCCACTCCCTGTCACCTAAAATAAAATAAAGTAAAATTAGTATCCGCCCCACAAATATAGATAAATATAAATATAAATATAAATATAAATATAAATATAAATATAAATATAAATATAAATATAAATATAAATCGAAATTAAAATTTAAATCGAAATTGACATATAAATATAAATACATTACCTGTAGTGTCACCCAAACAGCTAACTTGAGCTCATATGACACCTCCTTCTAACTAATGTACCCTGGGAAATCGTGTCAAATGTAATTCCCTTCATATCTGAACACTAAGAAATGCCATAATCCTATGGAGTTATGCTCTGCAAATTCCTTCCAACCGTTGTGTAGCCAAAATCAGCAGTTGAAGTTGTCAATTCCACCTTCCAATGGTCTCCCATGTTTTGCTAGAGGTTCGAAGTGGTGAGGTATGGAAAGTGGAATTGACAACTTCAACTGGTGATGTTTGGCTACATAACGGTTAGGAGGAATTTGCTGAACATCACTCCCTAGGATTATGGCATTTCTTAGTGTTCGGATAGACGAAGAGATTCAGTCTCCTCTCCACAAATAGGACACCCCAAATAACTATGTACTAATCACCTATTAAAGGTAAGAAGCGTATATTCATGGATTAGTATAAATAAAACTTAGATGTAGTTGGAATATTTATGTATTAATCTCCTCTCCACACACGCACACTACACAAGAGTGAAAATGATAAAGTGCAAATCAATTAAAAGCATTAAAAATGGATGTTTCGGTACAAATTGGAATATTTATTACAAATTAAAAAATTGTTTCAAATTCGTATTATCATAAAAAATGGATTAATATTCGGTAGGAGCATCCAAGTCATCCACACTACTATTTAGACGCCTTGGCGCGTGTTGGACAATTGACAACGGCTCGTTGTTGATATACTCCAAATAAAACACTAGCTTAACCTTTTGAAATGCACAAACAAACGACTCATCGCTCACGTGATCGTTGCTCTTCAACTTGGACAAGTCAACCATGATCAAATTGGTGACAGGATCAACTTTACAAGCATTTTTATCCTCAACTCTTACCCAGTCACAGTAAAATACAACCTCTTTGAAGCTTATATAATCCAATTCAAATATATTTTGGATTACACCATAGTATGTCATTTCAACTTCGACGAGGTTTTTATCTTTTGCGCTCGCTCGAAAGAAAGTAAGAGCCTTGTATGAAATTCCAGAGTTCTGTACATTTGTACTTTCCTCGTACACTTTAGCACCGAAAATGTAATCGTTCAATCGATACTTTGTGTACTCTTGTGCCACGAATAAGGGTCCAGTGGCTAGACGAGCAAGCCTTGATGTCGCATCACCCGTCTTTAGGAGCTGAGAATATTGATAAATTATTTATATTAGTGGTAAAATTTGAGTGTAATGTAACGTTCTATAACGACTATTTTCATTATAATTACCTCTTGTGTCAACCACAACCTAAATTCACTGTCTGATTGTACCATTGTTTTTCATCTTTTATTGTTCTCACAGGCTTCATATTTTCTGCATATTACAAAATTAATCATGTATAAAATAATATAAATAATGTTAAACATTATAATAATCGAAACTTACTTTTTCCATTCTTCGATATCTTCAAATAGATAACGAGCTACTTATTTATGTTGCAAACTCGTTAATTTCACTCGTTTTCCCATCACATGACCACCATCATCGACGAACTCATCAGAGTCATCAACGCTGGTCGAGTCAGGCATATATTCTCGAGTATATATTGATGACTCCACAGTGATGTATTCCTCTGCAATTGATCCTACAATGTATCGCGTATTCTTGACGTAATCTTTAAAAACTTTCATCAATATTTCAAACGGATACATCCACCGATATCTAACTGGACCACAAAGAAGTGCCTCATCACATAGGTGTACCAACAAGTGAACACTTATATCAAAGAATGCTGGGGGAAAGTACTTCTCCAATACACAAATCGCTTCGATCACAGCCAATTTTGCAGCCACTATGTGTTCTCGATTGACTACCTTCTCACACAAGAGGGAGAAGGTAATACTAATTTGCGTAATAGCCCTACGTAAATCCTTGTGCTTGGAGAAACAGTGCTTAAACAATAGAGGAGCCAATTGCATGATCACATGCCAATCGTGGGACTTACACTTATGTAAATCATGAGTAGCATAATTCACAATCCTTTGCAAGTTGGACGAAAAAGTAGATGGGCCTTTCAAATTATATATTGTGTCTAGAAGCACCTTCCTTTCCCCACTCGTCAAAGTAAACGCACCAGGGGGAATTATTGTCCTTTCCCTATTATCTTCTTTCAACCATAGTTGTGGCTTAAGTTTTAACGATTTAAGGTCTTTTCGTGCATTTTCTCCATCCTTCGAATGACTCCCCCCAAGGCAAGTACCCACAATATGTTCAGCGAAGTTCTTATCTACATGCATCACATCCAATATATGGCGCACCGGGTTATTCTTCCAATAAGGCAAGTCAAATAAAATTGACCCCCGAGACTATGCCTTTCTTGTCTCAGTTTTATTCCCAGTTGGGGTCTTTTTATGATTGACGTTCTTAAATTTGGGATTCTTACCTGGCATATTAGGGCCACATTCAGAATATTTACTTTCAATTTTTGAACCTAAAAGTTGTCTCGGCGGTAGCCTATGTTCAACCCCGCCCAATAAAAAATTGGAACCTTTCTCAGATCTGAAACTATGAGCTGGGGGTAAAAACCTCCTGTGGCGATGGTATAAATTTTTAATCTAGAGGATAGACGAAGAGATTCAGTATCCTCTCCACAAATAGGACACCCCGAATAACCATGTACTACACAACCGGATAATGTCCCATAGGCTGGAAAATCATGAATTACCCACATCAACATAGCTTTCAGCGTAAACTCTTCTTTTCTAAAAGAGTCAAATGATTGCACACCCTCTTCCCACAACTCATTTAATTCTTATACCAAAGGATCCAGGTAGACGTCAATGTCATTACTTGGTGCCTTTGGCCCAAGTATCAACAAAGCCATCATCGAAAATTCAGGTCTTATACACTGTGAAGGAGGGAGGTTGAGTGGGGCTAGGATCACTAGCCATACACTCTGATTGGTGCTTAGATTTCCAAATGGATTGAAACCATCTATTTATATAGCCAAACGAATGTTGCGTTGTTCTCGATCAAAATCGGGATACTCAAAATTCATCCCCCTCCAGGCAGTAGAATCAATAGGATGACGCATGATATTACCCCCTACTTCTGCCCTAGAATGCCAAGTCATTGCCTCTGCAATTCATGGTACTGTGAAAAATCGTTTTAATCTAGGCCCAATGGGAAAATATTTCAATCCTTTTTGAGGCACTTTTCAGCTTGTGCCTTCCTTACTAGTAGATTGGACATATCTAGGTTCATCGTATACCGGGCAACGATCGATATTTTCATACTCCTTTCGGTATAGTACGCAGTCATACACACAAGCATGAATCAATTTATACTTCATTCCCAAACCTTTAAAACTGTTCTTCATAATAGGATAGCTATTTGGAAGTGTATTCACCTTGGGTAATAAACCCTTCACCCATTTCAGAATTCCCGTCACGCTATTGCCAGACAAATCGTACTGCATCTTTAAACTGTGCAAACCAACCATGTCATGTAAATTTGTTGGATCTTTCTCACAGCCAGAGTATAACGGTTGGGTCTCCTTAAATTTTAAACTTTGGTGGTCATTGTTAAGTTTTATCGTGTTATCTTCACGAGCACTTAAATCTTCTACATCATCAGTAACCGCATTCTCCTCTGCTTCATAAACTCCGTACGCATCATCAACTAAATCCTCTAACATACTATGATCTACGTCATCCCTTTCTACATCTATTCTACTTGTTGAAGGTTGTTGTGAAGGTTGGTCGGGGACAAAAGGAACTTTCAATTCACCGTGAAAACTCCAAAATCGATAACTATCTTGCATACCCGATATTAACAAATGTAGTTCAACTGTTTTCCACTCAAACACCTTACCATTCTTACACCTAGCACATGGACATGGAAACTCTTCATCATTATGACATCTCTTTGCATATTTCACAAATTCGTTAGCACCTCTGCGAAACACATCCCCCATTCTATTAGTCTCACCCATCCACTCTTTGTATTTCGGATATCCCATCGCAGCTACCACAACTAAACACCTATTAAATATAAACAAAACTTAGATTTATAGTATGTTTCATTTAATTATCCCATAATTTAATTTCTATTTCCCCCATCTCCTCTAAAGGGTAAGTGGTCCTATCCCATTCAAGACCGCATTTTTCTGTAATATACTTTACAGCTCATGCACATTGTTACGATTTGAAAAAAATTCAACAGCATATCTCCGTAGTTCTCCAAGTACACGACGTAGATTGGTAGGTGTGAGTGTTATTTCAGTTGATCAATTAAAATAACAGTCACACTTGTCAATCTAGTATGTACCCAGAGAATATTAAGATACGACTGCAGAACTTCCTCAAAAAGTAACAACTTTAAGCCACTAAGAATATTATACAGAAATTATACAGTCTCAAACTGTCCAAACGGGACAATTCGAGAGATCTCATTACAGGGGTAATGACTCTCGAACGGGTCTAAGGGCTATTGAATGCGTACGCATAAGAACTAGAAGGCTAGTATCTATGCGCACTATATTTAATTTCAAGTATGTTTCATTTAATTATCATAATATATATATATATATATATATATATATATATATATATATATATATATATATATATATATTGTTCGATATACAAAGTAATTTTCAAAAAAAGTTGAAAAATCCCACCCCCATATGGACAATAATCCAGTGGTCATGCCACTTTTAAAACTAACCAACCAAACGTTTACTAAACAAAATAATTCAACAGCAATGTCAACAACAAATGTGTATCCCGTACTCCTTCTAATTCATCTACTCAATTAATTCATTTCATCAATTAAACTAACAATTGACGTATAAAATTATTAATTTATTAATTTACAATGAGGGGCAATCCAACTTTCATATGAAATGGGCACTAGTTATTAATTTACTTTCATCTAAAACTATAAAATTAAAATTATAGTGAAAATGATAAAGTTCAAATCAATTAAAAGCATTAATTTCATTTATGCAAATCAAGTATGTTTCATTTATTAATTATATTTTAGTGGATGTAATGATAGAATCTATGGATGGATTCAATTTAATCTTACTATGTGAATGTTTTTATCTACAATCAATTAACCTTGAAACAATATATATTATCTCATAGAATCATCAAAAAACGATATTAAAAGAATTACAATGGGACCTTGCCTCACCCCCCTCCCCACCCCCACCCACCCCCGCCCACCACACACACACACAACAGCCCCCCACCTTGCCCCACCCCACCCACCACACATACACACACACACAACAGCCCCCTGTCCCACCCCCTACCCCCACCCTTCCCCCCCACCCCCACCCACCACATACACACACACACACACAACAGCCCCCCACCTTGCCCCACCCCCCTCCCCTCCCCACCCCCACCCACCACACATATACACACACACAAAACAGCCCCCTGCCCCACCCCTACCCCCACCCTGCCCCACCCCCCACACATGCACACACACACATACACACACACACACGCACATATATACACACACACATATATATACACACAAACATCTATATAAATGGAAGAGAGAGAGAGAGAGTTGGAAAAAGGAGGGAAACGGCGGGGGGGGGGGGGGGGGGGGGAGAAGGGCAAAGAGTTTTTTCTGCAGAAATTGTCACGGTCGTGTCAAGGTCCTTGACCGTGTTAATGACCGTGACACAAAACGCGTGTTTGTACCGACTGAAAGGTGACAATTTGGCCATTTTGGTGTAGCGTTGACTTAAATCTCATTATTTTTCTGAATCTCATGGGTGAAGAAAAATGAAATGTGATGTGTTAAGTTTCCCTTTATGAAACCTTCTTAAATATGTGCTATGCACGCTGCGTTGTCTTCGTAGATGAATCTTGGAACATATGTATTAGAAGGTAAGTAACAAGAACTACAAATATGTGGAATTAAAGATCTCAACCATACTCATTCACGGCTAGCTTCATGAAGAGATATAATTTCAGAGTGGCTAGAATAAGTAGCTACTAAAGTCTATTTAGTAGTTTTCTAAGAAATAGCAATATTACCAATAAGAAATACATAAGCTGTTTGAGATCGAACTTTATGAGTATCAGAGAGGTATCCAGAATCTTCATATCCCACTACCTTTGAAATATTAGAGTTATAGATATCTTAGGATATGTTTGATACCTCTCCAATGCCTTTGAGTTGGTTTAAAACTGTATCCAACAAGTATGTTAACAAAAAAGGAAATATTCGGTCTAGTGTATTGTGCTAAATATAATAGAGCGCCAATTGCACTTAAGTAGGGTAATTCGGGACCCAATACCTTTTCATTTTTTCTCTTTAGGATAGTTTGGATCTTTCTTTATGTCTAAGACTTATTAGGGCATGATTTTTCATTTAATCTCCGCTGTTGGGGAGTTGAATATTTGGAACTTATGAGTTTGCCATGCTTCTGGCATGCAACAAATTCATTTGCTACTGAAATCAAAGTTTGTCCCATTACAACATCAATTTTAGCTGGCGCATTAGCCGTGGGCACATGAGACCTGGTCACTTTTGGTGCATCATTGAACGCATCAGTTAAGTGATTTGCAAGTCCCTAGATATTTATTATCCTTCGCACTTCATGATCACATTGAGAAGTACGGGGTCTTGATGAGATAAAGTGGAAGTATTCCACGTTAATTCTCATCATTCTTCTGGAAGGGGGCGTACTTAAATATATTTCTCTCTCCTCCTAACGACAGGAATAATGTCTCATCAAAGTGACAATCTACAAATCTATCATCACCTGTCAAAGACTCAATATAAATAATGATTAAATATGAATCATAACCAACATATATTCCCAAATGACATTGGGGGGGGGGGGGGGGGGCATTTTGGTACGTTGCGACGGTGATATAGGCAGTATACGGCACAACCAAATTTACGTAAAGTGCGAGATGTTTGACTGGAACCCGGATGCGAGTTGTTAGGGGGAAATGAGTGATAATTAGTTGGGTGAAGTTAAATTAACTTGAAAGGTATAAGATGGCATAACCCCAAGATTATACGGGGAGGTTGGATTGCATAAACAAAGGTCGTGATATCAATTGTAAGTGTTTAATTAATGACTTAGCTAAACCATTTTGTGTATGAACGTGGGGAACCAGGTGATCAACATCAATTCCTATGGATAAACAATAATCATCAAAAAATTGAGAAGTGAATTCTCTTGCATTATCTAAGCGAATGGATTTGATGTGTTGATTAGGAAAATGTTCTCTGAGTTTAATGATTTAAGCAAGTAATTTTGCAAATGTCAAATTTAGAGTGGATACGACAATTAAAACCATAAAATATTTTAAAGCTCCACTAAAAGGGTGAAGAGGGGCACAAATATCCCCATGTACTCGTTGTAAGAAAACGGTAACTCAAAGGCTATTTTGAGAAAATATGGTTTAGTGTTTAATTTTCCTTGTGTACATGGGGTGAAAAAATGGTCACTAGGTAGGGTGATATGTTGGTTTTTTAAAACGCGCCCATTCGAGTTATTTATGATCTTGCGTAACATGTTGGATCCGGGATGACCTAGCCTATTGTTCGATAATATTAATGCATTGGATCGTTCAGCTTTTGACTGATGATAGAGTGTGCTTCTATAACACTGAGTCTTATGGGGTATAACCCCATGGACAATGCAGGGAGTTTCTCTAGTGTGAGCTTCAGGCTTCCAACACTAGAGGTAATGCAAAGCAACTCTTTAGTACCCTCATTACTTGTTTCCATATGATACCCGCTCATCTGATGTCTTTAAAACTCGGTAAATTTCTTTTGGAATTGCTTGAATATATTGCATTTTTTATGAATAAGTGGGACCATTAGGTATCACTACATGGACTCTTCCAGAGCCTTCAATAATTTTAGTGGGACTTGAAGCACCATATACTCTTGACTCACTTGAGTCTATATTGTATAATTGTTCATCTAGTTTGGAAATTGTGACAAAATTATGTCCGTCCTAGAATCCAAAGAACCCCAGAGATTGGTTTGCTATTTCTCCTTCTTGTATAATTGATCTAGACCATATTACCAAAACTCACACACAGTAGAATTGATCTCATACATTTCATATTGCATATAATTGTGTGTACATAAGTTGAGTATGTTTAAATCCTTAAAATTGTTTTTTAAATATTTTTTTGAGATTTTATAAACATTTTAAATAAGTTTTTATTAATTAAAACTTGTTTTTTAAAGTTTTTGGGGTCAATCTGCAATTAAGGTTTAATGGTTATATTGGCTTAAAGTTGCCTTGGGTAGAATTCGAAAGCAACACAGACTTCAGGGTGTGTTTTTAATTAATTTTGACGCGCGTTTGATATCTTATTATCAGCCAACATTTGTTGTCTTCTGATTGGTGGAGAGTGTGTTTCTTTATAGAGAGGGAACCAGCGCCTATTTTCAACATTTGGATCATTTTTATCAACGATCTGCATGCGCCCTTTCATAATCCCTGTGAACCCCATATAAACCAATCAGGAGAGATTTAATCACCACATTTCGTAAACCCTTGGATCAAAGTCCATCAACCTTGACTCAATCTCAACCCTTGATTTTGAACCTCATTCTCGAATCTTCTCAGCCTCCTATAAAAGGACCCCCTCACTCAGCCTTCTGAGACTTTTGCCATTTCGTCCTTTTGAGAGAAAAAAAGAGAGTAGAGATAGAAGAGAGAAAAGAGAGAGAAGAGAGAAACCAGAAGAGAGAGAAAGATTCAGTAACCCTAACCCTAACCCTAACCCTAAATCGTCCAAACCATTTTTCAAACCTAAAACTCTTTTCAAACTCCTGTATATCCCAAACACAACCTTGAGTGTTTGAGTTTTTGAGAGTTGGTTTGTGTAGTTGGTTTGTAGTTGTAACCTCTTCGTTCTTGAGATCTTGTGTCCAACTTAAACATTGTGTCTTGGATCTATTTTCTACTTTATAGAAATTTTAAATCTGAGTAATTCATGTTACATTACACTTAGATTTACATTTTTGTTTCTCAGCTTGAGAAATATATTGTTGATTCTTTTCTTAAAATGATTTTTAAACTTTGAAATCAACAATAATGTTTTCTATTTCTAGTTCTCTTGAAACAAGACCTTTGACCTAGTTTGGAATCGCACTTGGTGATTTTCAATCTCAAAAATCTTTTCAAAACTGAGATTGATTAAGATCTTGATACGTCTTCTGAGCAAGATAGCCGTGGATTTTGGGATTGTTATAAAGGTCAAATAAGGTTAAGTTTTGTGAGAAGAGAGAAAAAGAAAAATCACAGCATATAGTCTTATATGTAATTTGTTAGGACTGGTTGTACATAATAAGTGTGTGTGTGCATGCATGTGTTAGAAAGCACCTCCACAAACACTTTCACCCTACCACACTAAAAGTGTTGGTAATAAGATCTTGAGAAGAAGAGTCGACATAAAGAACTTAAACAAATTGGAATTTAGCAAACTGGGAGGACAACATCAAGAATCAGAACTGCAGAGAAGTTATAAGGACACCCGAGGGTACATTCCTAAACTTATATAGGTCTGAGTTGTATGCATGTTTGTTATATAGTTTGTAACTGTTAATATTTATTTATAGTGGAGTTTTTTGTTTACTCCGTAGAGGGAGTCGTGGATTTTTCCTCAGTTGGGTGAGGTTTTACCACGTAAAAATATTGTTCTTAATCTTTCTACATCTCCTCATCTCATTCTTGGTTGTGTTGAGTTTAAAGTTTTTAAACTGTTTCATAAACCTATTAATCAAATCTCGAACAGATCTCGTACATACTTTTATTAAACACATCCTGTGTTCAATTAGTTTTGATTTTTAAGAAAAGAGTTTCTTCAAAAAACTGTTCGGAGTTACTTAAATAGTTTAATTTTATTAAACGACTTTAGTAACAGATTTTCAATTGGTATCAGAGCTTTGTAAACTTCTTTTAAAGAGATCCTGTGTTTCTGAAATTGTTTTCTGAAAATCAAACATGGACGAGAAAAATGAAATATTTGGTAACTTGACCAGACCACCTATCTTTGATGGAACCAATTTTGCTTACTGGAAACTAAGGATGATTGCTTTCATTCAAGGAACTCTGGGAGATGATGTCTGGGACATTGTTGAAAATGGATACATTTTTCCTAGTAAACCAGCCATTGAAGAAAGTAATGAGAGGGTTAAGAAAGTATTAAGTGAGTTCACACAAGAAGAGAAACAAGTTTCTCGCAACAATAACAAAGGAAAGAATGCCATATTTATTTCCATAAATGAACATGAGTTCAAAAGAATCTCATCCTGTACCACTTCTAAGGAAGCTTGGGACACCTTGGTTACTGCTCATGAAGGTGACATTAGAGTTAAGGCTGCTAAAATACAAATGCTTATTTAACAGTATAAATGTCTGAATCTGAGTAATTTGATGACTTCTATATGAACTTGACTGATATTGTGACAAACCTGCATGCTAATGGGATAACTTATGACAGACAATAAATTGTATCTAAAATTCTGAGATCATTACCACAGAAATTTGACAACAAAAGATATGTTATTAAGGAAATGTGTGATATAAATCTCACTCCTGATTTACTCAGTAGTAAATTAAGAACTGTGGAAATGGAACTAGAATTTAAGAAACAATTGACCCAGTCCCATAGGAAACAGACTAGTTCCAATCTGAGCTTTTCTTCTAAGATGATTAAACCTGAGTTTAACATTCCCAATGATGACTCTGATGCGGAATGCGATATAGAGAGTTTGGACAATCAGATTGCCTTAATGTCAAAACAGTTTAAGAAAATCATTAAATTTAGAAACAATATGGCAAACAAACAAGGAAGTCTAATTATCCAACTCCCTTTAATAACAAACCTCATGAGAAAAGTCATGACAAACATCACAAGGACTCTAACACTAGACCTAACAGAGACCTTAAAAAGACTGAATGCTTTAGATGTGGTAAACTAGGACACATTGCACAAGACTGTAGAGTTAACTTGAACACTCAAAACAAACACGCTAGAGTCAACATTTGCAAGACATGGGATGATTCAAGTGACTCTAAAAATGAGGAACCTGAATCATAGGAGACCCCAATTTTGAGCAATCTTTATTGCTCCTACTGTGATATATATATGGTCACTCTTTTTATGGTTTCTATGCTAGAAGACTTGTTAAACCTGTCTGTAATCCTCCTATCTATCAGAATTTTAACTATTCTAGGAAAAGCTGTAACAATTATGTTTTACCTAGACAACCAGACAAAAATTCTAACTATAGGAAGAGAAAGACCAAACCTAAAAGAACATTCCCTATAAGGATTCCTAAACACTTTCCTAAACCAAAAGCTCATGTCTTTCATAAATCTCAAAATCATGCGCAAAACATTTTTCAACAAAAATCGAATGCTCGAAAATTTTATAAATTGAGAGCCAATAAGTGCAAAATGAAAACTAGAGCAATTTGGGTTAGAAAAGATGATCTATTACCCCAGATGAAGTGTAATATAGTTATTACTTCTTTAAAAGCTGAACACACATCGTCTGGTTGGTATTTAGACTCTGGATGTTCTAAGCACATGACTGGGGATGATACAAAACTTTTGAACAAAACCATCTTTGCTGGTGGAAAAGTTATTTTTGGTGATAGAGTATCATCTCAGATCATAGGCAAAGGAACTCTCCAAGAATATGGACTTCCTATTCTTGAAAATGTTCTTCTAGCTAAAGGTCTTAAGGCCAATCTACTTAGTATCTCGTAATTTTATGACTCAGATCATACTGTTACCTTTTAAAAGAACAATTGCATAATTTTAAATGAAAAAGGTGAATGCATAATTACAGGATTCAGGAGTCCTGACAATTGTTATACTGTCATGAACAAGTATGAAATCTGTAATGTTTCCAGAATGGATGACAACGAGATATGGCATAACAGAATGGGTCACATAAATTACGATAATCTTAGTAGACTGACATCTCAAGAAATAGTTAGAGGAGTTCCAAAAATCAAATCCATTTCTAACATTGTCTGTGGTTCCTGTCAGGAAGGAAAAATTGTTAAGGTACCTCATAAGAAAGTTAAAGATGTCCTTACCTCTAATCCTTTGGAGCTCATCTATATGGACCTAACGGGTCCCTCCCAAACTGTTAGTCTATGTGGACACAGTTATATTCTAGTTATGGTTGATGACTTCACTAGATTTACCTAGGTAGCCTTCTTAAAAAATAAGTCTGACACTCTTCAAACTTTCTTAAAAATACTTCTTCGGATTGAAAATGAGAAAGACACTCAAGTAAATAGAATCCCTAGTGATAGAGGTGGAGAATTCAAAGACACTGGTATAATTGAGTACTGTGACTATAATGGTTACAAATACGAGTTCAGTGCTCCTAAGACTCCTCAACAAAATGGAATCGCTGAGAGAAAGAATCATACCCTTCAAGAGATGGCACGTGTTATGTTACATGCCAAGAATTTGCCTAAATATTTTTGGGTAGAATCTATTCGTACTGCGTGTCACATTATAAATAGGGTCTATCTTAGAGCGAATTCCAAACAAACCCCTTACGAACTTTGGTATAAGAAAAAGCCCAATCTTAAGTACCTTAGAACCTTTGGTAGTACTTGTTATGTATACAAAGATAGGGAACACTTGTCCAAATTTGAGAGCCGGGGAGATAAAGCTATTTTTCTAGGTTACTCACCTAATAGTAGATCCTACCGTGTTTATAATCTTCGCACTAAAACCTTGATGGAATCCATAAATGTAATTGTGAGTGACACTGCTGTAGAGAGTAAGACTGGTGAATCAACTATTGAGGAAGAGCCTACAAGCATTTTAGAAAGTCGCTCTCCTGAAATAGATGATTCATTACCAATTGGGATACCTGAAGTACTTAACTGGGTTTCTAAATACCATCCAATGAATAAAGTTGTTGGTGATCCTAGTGAGCCTGTGCATACAAGATCTCAATTAAGAAATTATGCACATTATGCATGTTTTTTTTCCCTAGTGGAACCAAAGAATGTAAATGAGGCATTGAATGACTCTCACTGGATTTCTGCTATGCAAGAAGAACTTATTCAATTTGTCATTCATAAATGTTTGGTATCTTGTACCTAGGCCTGATCACAAAAAGGTTATTGGCACACGTTGGATTTTTAAAAATACGTCTGATGAAAGTGGGATAATCATTAGAAACAAAGCTAGAATAGTTGCTCAAGGATACTCTCAAATTGAAGGAATAGATTTTAACGAAACTTTTGCTCACGTTACTCGTTTAAAATCTGTTCGTCTTCTCTTTGCTATAGCTTGCCACTTGCATTTTACACTCTACCAAATGGATGTCAAATCTGCATTCCTTAATGGAATATTAACTGAAGAGACCTATGTCGAACAACCAAAAGGGTTCATTAACCCTCAATATCCAAATCATGTATTTCGTCTTAAAAAGGCTTTGTATGGCCTTAAACAAGCGCCTAGATCCTGGTGTGAGCGTCTTTCCAGTTTCCTCTTAGATAAAGGTTTTAAGAGAGGCGAAAATGATCAAACCCTATTTGTTAAACATTTTGGCAAACACATCATTATTTCTCAAGTTTATGTTGACGATATTATATTTGTATCAACTTCTCCCTCAGAAGCAAAATCTTTCTCTGAAATTATGCATAAGGAGTTTCAAATGTCTCTTATGGGGGAGTTGCAATTTTTCTTAGGTCTTCAAGTCAAATAAAATTCAGAAGGATTATTTGTCTCGCAATCTAAGTACGCTTTAGAGATTGTAAGGAAATTTGGTCTTGAGAGTGCTAAAGATGCTAAAACACCCATGAGTACTACGATAAAACTATCTAAAGACGAAACTAGTAAATCTGTAGATCCTACTCTATATCGTAGTTTGATCGGAACCTTGCTTTACCTTACTGCCTCGCGTCCTGATATAATGTATGTTGTATATGTTTGTGCTCGTTATCAAAATAAACCTAAAGAGAGCCATCTATCTTCTGTTAAAAGAATCATTAAATATGTAAAAGGCACTCTGCACCTAGGACTTTTGTACACTAGTGACACACCAAGCACTATAATTGGATACACTGATGCTGACTGGGTTGGGTGTACTGATGATAGTAAAAGCACATCAGGAGCATGTTATTATATAGGTAATAATTTGGTAGGATGGAGTAGTAAGAAACAAAACTGCACATCACTCTCAACAGCTGAATCTGAATACATAGCCGTTGGAAGCAGTTATGCTCAATTAGTGTGGCTTAAACAAATGCTAAGTGATTATGGTATTCAAGAAAAACAATTACATCTCTATTGTGATAATTAAAGTGCGATCAATATCTCTAAAAATCATGTTCAACACTCGCGAACAAAACACATAAAAATAAGACATCACTTTATACGCGAATTGGTTGAAACTAAGGAATTAGAAATCAATTATCTTCCTACTAATTTGCAACTCGCAGATATGTTTACCAAACCGTTAGATTACAATCAATTTATTTCTTTGCGTAAATCTATTTGTATGGTGTGTGATGATTAATTTCTTTGATCTCTCATTTTTTTTCTTTTTCCCTTTGTCTATTTGAGACAAAACGGGGGAGAAATTTGAGTCTAATGAATTTCACATATGATAACAAACTTGATCTTAGTGACTCATTGTAGGTTTCTGTACAGTTATTCTCAACCGTTGTAATAGGGTATGCAATTGTAAATAGTTGAGTTATGTACTTTTGCTTTCTAGGAAGTGGGTAGAAAGATTTTTTTAGGAATAGGTTTCCTCATTCTTGTTGCCCTACGAGTCCTGGATGACTCAAAGGAGATTTTGTCTCATATTTCCAAAGGGGGAGATTGAAGCACCTTATACTCTTGACTCACTTGAGTTTATATTGTATAAGTGTTCATTTAGTTTGGAAATTGTGACAAAATTATGTCCATCCTAGAATCCAAAGAACCCCAGAGCTTGGTTTGCTATTTCTCCTTCTTGTATGATTGATTAAGACCATATTACCAACACTCACACATAGTAGAATTGATCTCATACATTTCATATTGCATATAATCGTGTGTACATATGTTGAGTATGTTTAAATCCTTAAAATTGTTTTTTAAATATTTTTTTGGTATTTTATAAACATTTTAAATAAGTTTTTATCAAGGTTCTAAAAAACGCGGGGCGTGATCGAGGCGTGAAGGCCAAGCCTTAAGCCTTAGAAGCCTATGCGGGCCTTGGCGTAAAATGGCGTCAAAAGGCGTTTAGGCCTTCTTAATATATTTTAATATTTTTTAACCATAACAAGGCTATTAAAAAACTAAAATTGTACATATCATAAAAATATGTCTGAATATTTACAAATTAAAGTCCTATTTGATTATTTTGGTTGAGATAATGGTCTGGTTTGTAAAAAAATTCTTTAAAAGGCGATATTATTTCACTAAAGCATTGTTCTTTTTAGAAAAAAAATGCGCCTTAAGGGTTTTACCAAGAATAAGGCGTGAAAAACTCAAGGCGAGGCGTTTCTCCCAAGCCTCAAGCCTAGGCGTGCCTAGGCGTGCCTAGGCGGAGCCTAGGCGGGTTTTTTAGAACAGTGGTTTTTATTAATTAAAACTTGTTTTTTAAAGTTTTGGGGGTCAATCTGCAATTAAGGTTTAATGGTTATATTGGCTTAAAGTTGCCTTAGGTAGAATTCGAAAGCGGCAAAGACTTCAGGGTGTGTTTTTAATTAATTTTGACGCGCGTTTGATATCTTATTATTAGCCAACATTTGTAGTCTTCTGATTGGTGGAGAGTGTGTTTCTTTATAGAGAGGGAACCAGCGCCTGTTTTCAACCCTGGGATCGTTTTTATCAATGATATGCATGCGCCCTTTCATAATCCCTGTGAACCCCATATGAACTAATCAGGAGAGATTTAATCACCGCATTTCGTGAACCCTTGGATCAAAGTCAATCAACCTTGACTCAATCTCAACCCTTGATTTTGAACCTCATTCTCGAATCTTCTCATCCTCCTATAAAAGGACCCCCTCACTCAGCCTTCTGAGACTTTTGCCATTTCGTCCTTTTGAGAGAAAAAAAGAGAGTAAAGAGAAAAGAGAGAGAAGAGAGAAACCAGAAGAGAGAGAAAGAGTTAGTAACCCTAACCCTAACCCTAACCCTAAATCGTCCAAACCATTTTTCAAACCTAAAACTCTTTTCAAACTCCTGTATATCCCAAACACAACCTTGAGTGTTTGAGTTTTTGAGAGTTGGTTTATGTAGTTGGTTTGTAGCTGTAACCTCTTCGTTCGTGAGATCTTGTGTCCCACTTAAACATTGTGTCTTAGATCTATTTTCTGCTTTATAGAAATTTCAGATCTGAGTAATTCATGTTACATTACACTTAGATTTACATTTTTGTTTCTCAGCTTGAGAAATATATTGTTGATTCTTTTCTTAAAATGATTTTTAAACTTTGAAATCAACAATAATGTTTTCTATTTCTAGTTCTCTTGAAACAAGACCTTTGACCTAGTTTGGAATCGCACTTGGTGATTTTCAATCTCAAAAATCTTTTCAAAATTGAGATTGATTAAGATCTTGATACATCTTCTGAGCAAGATAGCCGTGGATTCTGGGATTGTTATAAAGGTCAAATAAGGTTAAGTTTTGTGAGAAGAGAGAAAAAGAAAAATCACAGCATATAGTCTTATATGTAATTTGTTAGGACTGGTTGTACATAATAAGTGTGTGTGTGCATGCATGTGTTAGAAAGCACCTCCACAAACACTTTCACCCTACCACACTAAAAGTGTTGGTAATAAGATCTTGAGAAGAAGAGTCGACATAAAGAACTTAAACAAATTGGAATTTAGCAAACTGGGAGGACAACATCAAGAATCAGAACTGCAGAGAAGTTATAAGGACACCCGAGGGTACATTCCTAAACTTATATAGGTCTGAGTTGTATGCATGTTTGTTATATAGTTTGTAACTGTTAATATTTATTTATAGTGGAGTTTTTTGTTTACTCCGTAGAGGGAGTCGTGGATGTTTCCTCAGTTGGGTGAGGTTTTACCACGTAAAAATCTTGTCCTTAATCTTTCTACATCTCCTCTTCTCATTCTTGGTTGTGCCGAGTTTAAAGTTTTTAAACTGTTTCATAAACCTGTTAATCAAATCTTGAATAGATCTCGTACATACTTTTATTAAACACATCTTGTGTTCAATTAGTTTTGATTTTTAAGAAAAGAGTTTCTTCAAAAAGCTGTTCGGACTTACTTAAATAGTTTAATTTTAATAAACAGATTTAGTAACAGATTTTCAGGACTGGCTATTGTAAAAGCATTTTCCGTATCATACACCAAGTTGGAGGAAAACTTTTGATTTTTCAAAATAGTATGGGTTGTTCCACCATCAACTAAACAAGTGTCATCAGTTGTTTATGGTTTTTTATCCATAACTTTTGGATCAGTAACGTAATTGGAATTTGAAAAAAAAAATACCAACCATATTGTAAAGGTAAATGTAAAAACTACATTTTTTTATTAAAATAACAATTCAAACAAAACTATAAAGATATTTCATGCATAATACAAGAACCTTTATTGTAGAAATGTTAAAAAACATAAGTTATTTAGTTATTCAGGGTCTTATGACAGGGGTTTGCCAATCATGGCATCAAATGTCTCATAAAGTCGTCAATATTGAGATAGCTATTATCAAGTTTCCAACGGTCTTCAGGACCTTCCATAGCATTTGTCTCCACACTCTTTTTCGAGGCCTAATATCTTTCTACCACCTTCTTGGATCAACGATAATTTCATGTCCAATGTCGACTACGACCACATCTATAATAAATATATTTTTGATTTGATGGAGCTGATAATTTATTTTTGTTAGTTTTGTGTCCATTCCATTTTTTATGGGGCTTAAACTTGATATTTTTTCACGGGCCATAATTATAGTGACCACCTCTTATAGGATTGCCACGACCTCGTCGTATATAGCCTTGGCCTCTTTTAATGTCTTGAGAAGAATTAACATTCAATTTTGGGAGTGATACAGATCCAGTTAGACGAGATGTATAGTTTTTCATTAATAAATCATTATTCTACCCAGTAACTAGGAGACAAGCTATTAACTCTGAGTACTTTTTGAATCCCCGGTTTTGATATTATTGCTGTAGGATCATATTTGAGGCATTAAAAGTAGAAAAGGTTTTCTCCAGCATATCAGCATCTTAAACCTTTTTTTCCACATAGCTTAAGCTTGGAGGTAATTTTGCACATGGTATAATTGTATTCAGATATTGTTTTAAAATCCTGAAATCTCTAGTTTTTCCATTCATGGTGAGCACATGGAAGTATGACTGACTTTTGGTGGTCATAACCCTCCTTCACGGAGCTCTATAATTCAAGAGGATGTTTCATGGTTAAGTACTCAATCTTTAAATCGGTGTGAATGAAATACCTTAGAAAAATTAGGGGTTCAGCTTTGTCCTGTCGGAACATAGTATTATCAGGTGTTATGGCATCACCCAGATTTCGGGCTTGAAGATGGAGATCCGCATCTTGGAACCAGTTAAGATAATTATCCCTGGAAATGTCAAGTGATTCAAATTCAGATTTAGAAATGTTTGACATCTTAAATTGTTCAATTAATGAATTATAATTTTAAAGGGATAAATGCATAATAATAATAATAATAAAAAAAATAGTTTGAACTTTAGGTTCACACTTAGGATTATAAGTACCTAAAAAATAAGACTTTAAGTTCTTTTGTTAGTGTATTGGCGAAAACTTGTGATTAGACACATAAGAATAAAGGAATATTTGATTAAACTTTATTGAAAAAACTAATACAATCAGGAATGAATTAAAAGTTAATATAAATAAATATGTCATTATAAGAACTTATGGTCCTGTACAGAAAATAATTTAACTTCGGGTTCAAGTTGTTTTAAACAATAATACATGGGACTTTAAGGTCTTTACAATTAAAAAACCAAATTCCAGGTTTGATTATGGGTATATGTATATTGGAGTTTTCAAGTTCAAAAATTAAATTGTTAGACAACTTATTTTTTCAACTTTAAATAATAATTATTTAAAGTAATAATAGGCTGTAAAACAGACCATAATAATATATATTGGTATACAAATTAACACCTCACAACAATTGGTGATTAAATCATCAACAAATTGTCTGAGGCTTTAACGTGATTACTAATATATATATAAATATTGGTAGGCGGTAAAAAAATGTCCATATTGATATGTAAAGCAATACCTCACAACAATTGGTGATTAAATCAACAAAAAATTATATGAGGCTTTAAATTAATTATTAATAATATATATTATTGCTATAGCAAGGCAAGTCGAGAAAATATGTAAATCAGTATATAGTAACATGAATGAAATTGTAAGAGACATCACAATTACCTTTCGTTAGTTAAGTGGAAGAATAAATTTCTGATGGAATTATGGAGGAAAAATATATGAGCTTTCATGTTGATAACATGTGATCAAATTGAGTACTTGATCACATACACATATATGAAACACAAATATGGAGAGAATGAAACAAGTTTGTATTAATATATTTTCTCACTCACAACTCTTCTCTTTTCTCTTGGTTGCTTCTTTATCTCCTATGAATAGTGGATAGTGGATAGTTCCTTTCCATAAATAGTGGATAGTTCCTCTACTCTTTTTGTACATCTTTATGATCTTAATATCTCCTCTTATTTATACACAAAGGAAAGGAACTATCCACTATTTATGGTTGGAGATGGACATCCCTCCATATATGATTTTTATAACAAAACGACATTTGTTAAGCATTATAGTCATACTTGAAACCAAATCAAATCATATTTTGTTCAAATTTATTGGAGCTGTGAACCTTATTTTCTTTTTTCATCATCAAATATTTGTAATGAGAAACAAAAATAAAACGATGATCGAATAACTAAAAATTCTATTCGACAACCTCATATCTACCAGCAATTGATCGATGCAACATTTGACTGTGGAACTGTAAACCGACAAGATGCACGGTTGTTTGCAAATATTTTCCGCTCTTATGAGCTCGACCACTTTGAGTTTTGATCACATCCTATCACCAATGGGCAATTAGTAGAAGATCATTCGTCAAAATCATATAGTCTTATTCAAACACCCAAATTGGGGGTTATATAACTTTGTCAGTCATGTCTAGAAGTTCACTACAACAACAGTCAGTTGCGAGTAAACCACTTGCACAAAGTCGGCTACCCGAGAATCTACCGTAAAACCCATTCAAGGAGTGGTACGACATAGAACAAGTCAGTCTCTTATGTTTGGCATCAAGCGCACCCCGACAGTGGCACTTAAAAACCACTCAAGAAGTGGTACGACTTAGAACAAGTCGGGCCAACGTTTTGCATCTAGAGCACCCCAACGATGGCACTTAAAACCCACTCAAGTATTAGTATGACTTAGAATAAGTCAGGCCTACGTTTGGCATTTAGCACACCCCGGTGGTGGAATTTAAAATCCACGCAACCAATGTTACAACTTAGAATAAGTCGAGCCTACGTTTGACATTTAGAGCCCCCCAACGGTGGCACCTAAAACCCACTCAAGTAGTGGTATGACTTAGAACAAGGGGCCCTACGTTTAGCATCTAGTGCACCCCTACGGTGACACTTAAAACCCACTCAAGTGGTGGTACTAATTAAAACAAATTAGGCATATGTTTGGCATCAAGTGCACCCCAATGATGGCACCTAAAATCCACTCTTGTAGTGGTATGGCTTAGAACAAGTCACTCGCCTGAGAATCTAGCACAAACCCATCTAAGAATTAGGTGGTGCGACTTGAAAATAAGTTGGTCTCCTATGTGTGGCATTAAAGCCACTCAAGTAGTCGTACGACTTAGAACAAGTCGGTATCCTTAGAATCTGGCATAAACCCACTTAAGAATTGGGCAGTAAAACCTAGAAATAAGTTGATCGCCTACAAATTAGCATTAAAACCTCTCTAGTAGGGGTACAACTTAGTCTCCCCAACTAGGAACAAATCCATCATTCATAATGGTACAATTTAAAAATTGATAATAGAAAAATTCGCTTAAGAAGGTCGAATTCGACTTACTTCGACCTCATTCACAAAAGTTTGTCGAATTGATCTCTCATGGCCAAAATTGACCATAAAGGGTCAAGTTAGTTTATGACGACGAACATTAGCCTAGGATGCCTGAATTCAGCCTCCTCATCTCATTTGGCCTAAAGTGGTCAAACTAATCTCCTATGATGAAAATTGACTATAAATGGTTAAGTTGATCTACAACGATCAATATTAGCCTAAGAAGGATAAATTCAGCCTCATCAGCCTCATTTGATCTAAGGTGGACAAACTGATCTCCTATGATCAAAATTGACCATAAATGGCCAAGTTAGTCTACGACGACTAACATTAACCTAAGAAGGCCAAATTCGACCCACTTTGGCCTCATTTGACATAAGATGGTCAAATTAATATATTGCGATCAAAATTCGTCGTTAATGGTCATATTGGTCAACGACAACTAACATTAGCTTAAGATGGCCTCATTTGGCCGCCTCAACCTCATTTGACCTAAAGTGGTCAAATTTATACCCTACGATCATAATTGACCATTAACGGTCAAGTTAGTCTACAATGACCATTGTTAGCTTGAGACGGCTGAATTCAGCATACCTCGACCTCATTTGACCTAACATGGTCAAACTGATCTCTCATTATCATAATTGACCATTAATGGTCAAGTTGGTCTACAACGATCAACGTTAGCCTAAGACAATGAATCCAGCCCACCTTAGCATCATTTGACCTAAGATGGTCAAACGGATCTCTTAGGATCATAATTGACCATTAATGGTTAAGTTTTTCTACAACGACCAATTCTAGCCTTAGAAGGTTGAATTCAGACTATTTCATCCTTATTCGACCTAAGTTGGTCAAATTGATCTCTCACGATCAAAATTGACCATAAACGATCAAGTTTTTCTACAATGACCAACATTAGCCAAACAAGGATTAATTTAGCCAACTTCAGCCTCATTTGACCTAAGATGGTCAAATTGATATCTTACGATCAAAATTGACCATTAACGATCAATATGGTCAATGATGGCTAACATCGCCTAAGACGGCTGAATCCGAATTACTTCGACCTCATTTGACCTAAGTTGGTCAAATTGATCTCTCATGGTCAAAATTGATCATAAATGGGTAAGTTAGTGTACGATGACCAACACTAGCCTAAGACGGCTTAATCGAGACTTCTTCAGCCTTAATTTACTTAAGTTAATAAAGTTGATCTCTCATGATCAAAATTGACCATAAACGATCAAATAGATCTACGAAGACCAACATTAGCCTACGAAGGCAAAATTTGACCTCATTCGACCTAAGATGGTCAACTTGATCTCTTGCGATAAAAATTGACCATTAATTGTCAAGTTGGCCAACAATGAAAAAGAAATCATAAGAAGGCTAAATTCGGCTTACTTTTGCCTCATTCGACCTAAGATGGTCAAACTAATCTCCTGTGATCAGAATTGACTATAAATGGTCAAGTTGTCTACAAAGACCAACATTAGCCTAAGACGGCTAAATTCGACCTCCTCGACCTCATTTGAACTAAGGTGGTCAAACTAATCTCCTACAATCAAAATTAACTATAAATGGTCAAGTTGGTCTACAACGACCAACATTAGCCTAAAATTACTGAATTCGACTTCCTCGGCCTCATTTGACCCAGGATGGTCAAATTTATCTCTTATGATCATAATTAACTATTAATTATCAAGTTGGTCTACAATTACCAACATTAGCCAGAGATGGTTGAATTCAGCCTACCTCGGCCTCATTTGACCTAAGATGGTCAAATTATTCTCTTGTGATCAAAATTGACCATTAACGATCAAGTTGGTCAACAACGACCAAAATAAGCCTAAGACGACTGAATTCGGCCTCTTCAGCCTCGTTTGACCTAAGGTGGTCAAATTGATCTCCTATGATCATAATTAACCATTAATGGTCAAGTTGGTCTACGATGACCAACATTAGCCTAAGACATCCGAATTCAACGTCATTCGTCTTAAATTGGTCACATTGACCTCCCACGATCAAAATTGACCATAAATGGTCAGGTTGGTCTACGATAACCAAAATTAGCCTAAGACGGTTGAATTTGTCCCCCTCAACCTCGTTTGACCTAAGGTGGTCAAGTTCATATTTTATGATCATAATTTACACTAATGGTCATGTTGCTCAACGATGACCAACATTAGCCTAAGACGGTTGAATTAGGCCTACTTTGGCCTTATTCGACCTAATATGGTCAAATCATACTCTTACGATCATAATTAATCATTAATGGTCAAGTTGGTCTACGACGACCTACATTAGCCTGAGATTGTTGAATTTGGCCTACTTCGTCCTCATTTGGCCTAATTTGGTCAAATTGACCCGTTACGATCAAAGTGGCTCAAATGATCAAGAAAGTCAAAGGTGACTAATTTTAGCCTTTAAGGGTAAGATCGGCCTACTACGGACTCATTTGGCCTCATAAGATCAAATTGATCTTTGACGATCAAAATCGACCTTGCATGATATAATCATTCTATGGTGAATATCATCGATCAATAAATGATCTAAATGATGCATGAACAAACTACCATCAGCATAACACCTGAACAAGTTGGTGAAAACTAAGACTGAGCTGATCCCAAGAGGGTACATAGGTGATAACTTTGACTTTTGTGTGGATGTCGTTGTTGAACCCAAGTTAATCAAAACCTCAATTACCTATAAAAATATATAACAACTAAAGTGTAGAAGTAAGTAAGGGTATCAATCTACATCAAGGGGGTGAAACAAGAGACAAACTCAATTGTAATTCACTTTTTTTTTTGGGGGGGGGGGGGGGGGGGGGCTGTTTACTTTTTCTATTTTTTTAGCTTTTCCAATATTAAAATAATTTTGAGATGAGGTGAGTTAACTAATAACTAAATAAAAAAGAATAAGTGAAGATATTAATTAAATCTAACTAAATAAAAATATAAAATAAGAGATCAAGTGAGGTAAATAATGTGAGACCAATCAAGGAGTGGTACTATATCACAAATTTTAGCTATTCTAATTAATTAATTTAATTATTTTAATTCTCTCAAATTAATATCAAAATTACAAAATCAACTCTCGTTGCAAGTGTAATTTTAATAGTAATCTTTTAGAAAATTAAGTTTAACCCACCACAACTCTAGAAAATAGATCTACACTCCTTTAATTAATCACCCGCTAGGATCGATCGATTAAAATTTGTATAAATCATAGAAAATAAAATTAGAGTTGAAATTTAAGGAATAATACCACACTTAAGAAACCTCTATCTCTAGTTCGAATAAAAAATGGGTATTATAACTAGAATTTCGATTTTCTCTCGAAAATCATTTACCCTCTCTCGAGGCATAAATTTAAGGGCGAGGGATTAAAATTAACATTCAAAGGGAATTTTCAATTAATCAAACCAATTAAATCAAAATAACATCAAATAAGGGTTCACCCCACCCCTTGAAAGGGGATTTAGCCTAACATCGTATTAAACATGATAATTAAATAAACTAGGCAATTAAAATAAAAGTAGAGAAGATAACAATAAAATCAAATCTCTTTGAGTGAAATTGAACTCCATTCCTTGAATTTGCACATCATCCATTCAATTTGAGCATCCAAATATTTTTTTAACAATAAGAACACACTCAATTGAATTTATCACTCACTAATCTCTAATAAAAATAAAAATGATAAAATAAAACTATTTACAAAATAATTATACCTAATTTATTCTAATCTAAAAAAAAAACTAAAATGGTGTTTCTCTTTCTAAAATTTTCTCTCTAGAATAATCCCTCTTGAATGGTCTTCATCTTGTTTAAATAGTAGGTATGGAGCTAAGGGTAAATTGGGTAGGGATTAAGTTGACATGAGGATTTGAGGATAAGTTGGGGTTAAAAATGGAGAAATGCACACATGCGCATAGATTGTGTGAGGTCATGAGAATTAGGGATGAGGGAATAAAAATCTGATTTGTGTGAGAGTCAAGTTGGGGGTATTATGGGTAAAAGGTGAGGAGGGGTATTTTTGGAATTGGGTTAAAATGGGATAAAAGATGTGGGTTTCATTTATTTTTGGTCTTGGCTTTTGGCAGATGAGAAATCGTGGCCCGGAGAAGAAGGGAAATGGGTTTGAAGGCTTTTTGGTTACTAGTTCGGATGTCGTGGGTGAACACGGGTCATGAGGTGAGACGGGGATCAACAGGTGAGGATCGGAGTTGGTTTGAATCCGATTTCGCGAGTTGAGCTCCGGGTATGGCAGGGTATATTCGTATTTGGAACAGGAGGTCGACCCGGATTGAGGACGGGTTTGGTGATAGGTTCGGGTTGCGTAGGGGTTGGTCGGAGGCTGCATAGCAGTAGGAGGGTTGTACCGGGTATGGAAGAGGGCTTCCATGGAGATGGGTTCGGGTTATGGTTTGTGGTGGAATAAGGTAGGTGTTGGTTAGTTCGTTTGAGTGAGGTTCTTTAATGGAGGATGGAGAGAGAGTGTCGTGTGGGTTAGGAAGATGAAGATGGGGTTGATAGGGTTTGTGTGAGGTGTATGTGAGAAAGGTGTGGGTGAGCGAGGTGTTTGTATGTATTAGTGTGTATGGGAGTTAGTGTGTGTGTGAGTAAGTTGATTTGGGTGATGGGGATTGTGTGTTTAATTTGGACACCTAAAAAAATAAATTAAAACTAACAAACTAACTCAAAATAAAACTAACAAGCTAAAATTTTTTAACTAAACATGAAATCCTAATCTATAAAAAAAACTAAAATAATAAAACAAAAGAAATTAAAACTAAAAATCTAATAAAAATGAAAACAAAAGTCCTAAAAAATATAAAATCTAATAAACTAAAAATAAACTCATAAAAACTAATCCTAATAAAAATAAATAAAATAAAAACTAAAAACTAATAAAAATCAAAATAAAATTACACTAATTAAATATAAAAATAAATTCTAAAAATTCTAAAAATAAAACCTAAAAATAAAATGACACAAAATAAAAATCTAAAAAAAACACAAACTAGACACACACACAAGGTACGGGTGAACGTTTGTGCTAGGTCTGGGCTAGGTTAGGGTTACGGGACAGGGTATTTAACCCCATTCTAGATGCAATTTTCCTTGAAATAACGCTTTTGACACCGCAACTGTAATCAAGCGTGCACATTAAATATTTACGCGCATAAGACCCAAATTATCGAGAATTAGCAACTAAAAATGGTCTATTCAGCGTATAAAATGTACACTTTTGGGGTTCTTATCACACCACACTCAAACAGAGCGTTGCTAGTCCTCAAGCAATTAGATAAAGAGAAAGAGAAAGATAAGAAACCAAAAGTGTGCCACTTTCGCAGGCACTTGCGATTGCACTTAGGATGTGCCAGAAGCCTTTAAACCTATAGGTTGCCCTACAGGACGAGTTGTGTCTCGTGAGGGTTTGAAGGGAATCTACCCATAAATTATTTATTTAAAATGATTTATTGAAATGCAGTCATTCTCTTATTAGACGTAGAATAATTACACAATCCATCACAAGAGAAATTTTTTGAGAAATACAAGTTTGAAGTGCATAAAAAGTTTAGCTATATGAATACTCAAGGTACATCCTTCCTAGAACTCAACGTGCGTAGTGTGAATCACTCAAAACGGATCGAGTGTCATAATAGTAATTCCTAGATTACCTTTTAGGAATCAATGATTCAACTTCAAAATCTCACTGGATATTACTCTCTCAAACAAACTCACGAGATTTGGGTAAGTGTATCGCTCTTGTGTGTAGGAGGTGAGTAAATGTAAGTAAGTTCAAGCGTCTCACACACACATAAGAAAGAAGATACATGTAGAAAGAAAAATGATCTCATGAAATGATGCTAATCACTATAGTGAGAACGTTGAGTTACTCACCACGTTGACTTTCATGTGCCCGAACACCTAGGGAAAATATGGATGATTATGGGTAAGGGGGAAATGAAATGGGAAGGATGGAATGAGATAGGTAGGATGGTGATATCATGGATGATGGATGATGGATGAAAGATTTATGCGATAAGATTGAGAAGAGTGTACTATACTTGAAGAACATATGTCATTATTACATCAAACTCTCTTTTTTTCTCTTTTTTATATTTATTTTATCGAATTTTCTTTTCTTTTTCTTCTTTTTCTTTTCTTTTGATATTCTCCTTTTCTCTATTTCTTTATACTCTCAATCACTGAAGACATTTTACATTTGGGAAAGCACTCTTTTCCTCAAAATGATGATGGACGATATATGAATGGAGTGGGGAATGTGTGGAAATATGAAAGAATAGGGAAAAGTAATGGATGAATTGAATGGGTGAAAACCTAGTGATCGGGACAAATTTTAAGACACATGTTTCTTACAACTCGAAAGTGATGTCGTTCTCAGTGACCAAGCCAAAATTTTATGAAAAATAATGAGATCATACCACGATTTAAAGTGCAGACCCAAACAAAGTTGAATTAACTTGTGACTCGGAGATTGCGTAAAACTCTCTGAAAGGGTGGAAGGCACAAATCTCTCAAGCTAAAGTCTCTACTAGTGATCCTTAAGGTTTTCTTGGGAATTATTGTACTCTACAATACTAAACCGTATTTACGTGATATGTGTGCAAATTTTCGATGAGTTTAGAAATTCATGGTGCAACATACCTTGTTATGTATTACATAAGCTATTTATAAAAAGATAAATCCTCTAGATTGATTCCTAAACTTAAAAAGATGGATGATATAAAATTCACGTCTATGAGTGAGATGAATCGAAACTGCATGAAATTTTAAAAATTAGGTTTAAAACTCAAAAAAATTTCAAAAGAGGTACGATTTCGATAAAATTCCCCACCCCCAAACGAAAAGGAACATCGTCCTCGATGTTAAGTAAAATAATTTTTTAAAATTGAGAGCAAAAGGGAGGAAAAAGATTACCAGAATCAACCGCCAATGAAGTGGACAGATGAAGCCAAGAGTAAACCTGATTAATGATAAGATAAAAATATGTGTATAGGTCTATAAACATTGAAAGCATAGGGTGATATGAAACACCACCCCCAAACAGTGAGGGGCGACAAAAGAATAGGTGATGAGAATCACATCCAAACAAGACTGAAGCATTAGTCTTATTGGATAAAGGCTAAAGAGGTCCAATGCACTTGTATAGCAAAGTGCATCACCCAATGCAAAGCATTGATGGACCATGGGTGAGTGGGTATTAGGGTAATGATGAGAAAGGCATGGGAGAATAAGCATCGATCACGGGCCTTATTGAGCCGAATGGTGAGGGCAACGAGGCCCCTATAAGAATGGTGATCTAGTTGGTGAGGGAGGCAAAATGGTGGGGAAAGTGGAATGGTGTGGGTCTCATAAAAATGACATGACCGTTCTATGAATGGGCGATGACAATGGTCACGCCGTGACACACCAGGGAGATGTCTATGGGAAAAATCAACACCACCAGAGAGTGGCAGGCATAGGGTAACAAGCTCTATGTCACGTAAGTGGAAAGTATCACCACATATACTCTCATGGATGGTGGAGGGTGGTTTCAGGTTAGAATCTAAAAATGTAGATGGAAACATGAAATGTGTAAAATCAAGATCCAAACCAGGTGGTGGGGTGGAAGGGATAATGGGTGGGTCGGGTGGATCGGGTGGGATAAATGGTGGGGGAAGATGATCCAACTCAAGAGTGGGAGACACACACTCCGCATGAGGCACGGAGTGATCCTCAAGGGCACTCTCAAGAGGAAGTGTGGTATCTAAATATGGAGTGGTCAGCTTCTCCACAAGAATATCATCGGTGAATGTGGTGGGTGGGTAAGATGAGGCACCAAGATCTAAGATAGAGGAATCACTAGAAATATCGGGCTCAAAGGGAGCCATGCATGGAGGTACATCATCCATATACAGATAGTTAGGAACTATCACGGATTCTATCTCGGGAAAATGGTGAGCACTCGTAGCCGGAGATAACCTAGAATGAAGTGGTTCATCGGGAACACAAGTGGTGGTGGGGTCGATAAGTGTAGACTCAGACATATTTTTAGATATCACGGGAGTGGTAACCTCAAGTGTGGGTTCCTTTGGATTTTACCGAAGAAAATCAGTCTCACTAATGAAAGGTAAGTCAACACAAATGTTGACTTGGGACCCGGACCATGGAATGGTCTCAACTTTGAGATTCTCGGGAAGATAGAGTTGGTCACACTAAAAATCAGTGGCACAAGACGATGCATCATCACTCCACGTGGGTGCAACAATGGGTTGACTTAGGGTGAAGTCTGACTCACGCTCACACTCAATTTCATTTAATTTTTGTTCAAGCCGTTTGAGGGATGCATTTTGAATTTGAGTGGCTTGCTCTTGCTCGAGTATGAACTTTTGCAAGAGTGCCTCGAGAGCGGAGGTGGATGATGGTGGTGAAGTGGCGGTGGGATAATGGTAGATGGGTGAGGTGGACACAATTCGCTAGTATCATGACTGTACGGAGAATACTTGTATGAAGTGTATGGAGTGGGGACGAGTTCATCATACACGAAAGGATCGCCTTCGTGATGGACAAATGGTTGATACTCATATGGTGCGTAGTGAGGGAACTGATCGTGAACGGGTGCAAAAGGTTGACGACTATGGGAACGTGTGAGGATCCGCAACATCGGGTTGGGAATCATATTGCGTGAAAGGGTGATCAGGCATCCACAAATAACTGGGGTACTCACATAACTCGGGATTATATACATCGGGATAATAAGTCGGAGTGGGTTCCGAAACAGTGTCATATGGACACACATGGTCCATGGTGGGTTCAAATGGATATGAAAAGTATGGAGACTCATGGGACATGTGATCAGCATAAGAACAATGGGTGCACAACAAAGTAGGAGACACGTCGACACTTGACACCGAGGGTGATGGAATAGGAGGTGCGTGCATAAATGGTGCAAAAGTATCAATGGTACTCGTGATAGAGGTGAAACCACTAAGAATATCATAAAGAGACGGCTCAAGATCACTCTCACACATGTCGCGTGTCAATAGGAAATAACCAAAGTAGTCCTGTAAGGGACGGTCATCGGCCATGACGAGAAAAATATATTTTTTTTATTTTTTTAAATTTTTTCAAAAAGAAAGAAAATATTTTTGGATTTTTATAAAATAAAAGGAAGAAAATATTTTTTGGATTTTTATGGAGAAAAATAAAGGAAGAAAATATTTTTGGATTTTTTGGAAGAAAAGAGTGGGAAAATATTTGGGCTATTTGAATTTTGAACGAACTCACTAAAACTCGAGTACCGAAAAATTGAATTGGACACACACAAGTCAAGGATAAATCCTGACTAGCACATAACAATTTTTTATCTTTAAATTTAGTGAAAGGGCAGTCAAATTTTAATTAAGTCCGCGGGTGATAAAAATCAAGGAATTTATCTTTGTGATCGCCTTTGCAAAAATATTCTCCTAGTGTGCTACCTAGTGGATTGATTTTAAATTTAATGATGGCTAGGGTAGCACACAAATGGTAAGCGAGTGAATCGGGTGATGAAATCTCTTCTCGTGAATGACCGGGTGTAGGTCTTAATTGATTAATTCATCACACACATTCAAAAATAAATGCGAGAATAAAATCAAATGAGAGCAAACAAGCACACAAAATTTATTAACTCGCTAACAGGAGAGGCGCGAGGGTTTAGAAATATACCTCCCACGATTTTTACGCCGTGGGGTGGTGAAAAATTTGAGTCGACCGGGGGGAGATTATGCCTATCTCAGTCGGCCCCGGGAGTCCTACCGACCCAAGGTAGAGAGGCTTCGTTTCCTCACCTTTAGACGCCCTCTCTCTACCTCGTCCGGTTTCCCTATCACGCTTGTCTTCTTTTTATTACAATTTTAAATGAAAAATAAATGGTGTCTCTATGCACCGCAATACAAGCCAAGAATAAAAATTCTAATACAAGCCTTCTAAAATAAAGAAAAATGGTACTAAAAAACAATAAAAAAGTGTGAAAAATAAATGAACTACAAGATGAAATCCACTTCAAGTGCTTCACGCTCCCAAGAATGGCAACGACGCCATTTGATAACTTTGACTTTTGTGTGGATGTCGTTGTTGAAGCCAAGTTAATCAAAACTTCAATTACCTACAAAAATATATAACAACTAAAGTGTAGAAGTAAGTAAGGGCATCAATCCACATCAAGGGGTGAAACTAGAGACAAACTCAATTGTAATTCACTTTTTATTTTCTTTTTGGGCTTTTTACTTTTTCTATTTTTTTAGCTTTTCCAATATTGAAACAATTTTGAGATAAGGTGAGTTAACTAATAACGAAATAAAAAATAATAAGTGAAGATACTAATTAAATCTAACAAATAAAAATCTAAAATGAGAGAACAAGTGAGGTAAATAATGTGAGAGCAATAAAGGAGTGGGACTACACCACAAATTTTAACTATTCTAATTAATTAATTTAATTATTTTAATTCTCACAAATTAATATCAAAATTACAAATCAACTCTCGTTGCAAGTGTAATTTTAATAGTAATCTTTTAGAAAATTAAGTTTAACCCACCACAACTCTAGAAAATAGATCTACACTCCTTTTAATTAATCACCCGCTATGATCGATCGATTAAAATTTGTATAAATCATAGAAAATGAAATTACAGTTGAAACTTAAGGAATAATATCACATTTAAGAAACCCCTATCTCTAGTTCGAATCTAAAATGGATATTATAAGTAGAATTTCGATTTTCTCTCGAAAATCATTTACCCTCTCTAGAGGCGTAAATTTAAGGGTGAGGGATCAAAATTAACATTCAAATGGAATTTTCAATTAATAAAACCAATTAAATCAAAATAACATCAAATAAGGGTTCACACCACCCCTTGAAAGGGGATTTAGCCTAACATCGTATTAAACATGATAATCAAATAACCTAGGCAATTAAAATAAAAGTCGGGAAGAGAACAATCAAACCAAATCTCTTTGAGTGAAATTGGACTCCATTCCTTGAATTTGCACATCATCCATTCAATTTGAGCATCCAAATGATTTTTTAACAATAAGAACACACTCAATTGAATTTCTCACAAATTTCTCACTCACTAATCTCTAATAAAAATAAAAATAATAAAATAAAACTATTTATAAAATAATTATACCTAATTTATTCTAATCTAAAAAAACTAAAATGGTGTTTCTCTTTCTAAAATTTTCTCTCTAGAATAATCCCTCTTGAATGGTCTTCATCTTCTTTAAATAGTACGCATGGAGCTAAGAGTAAATTGGGTAGGGATTAAGTGGACATGAGGAGTGTGAGGATAAGTTGGGGTTAAAAATGGGGAAATGCACACATGTGAATGGATTGTGTGAGGTAATGAGAGTGAGGGGTGAGGGAATAAAAATCTTATTTGTGTGAGAGTCAAATTGGGGGTATTATGGGTAAAAGGTGAGGAGGGGTATTTTTGGAATTGGGTTAAAATGGGATAAAACATGTGGGTTTCATTTATTCTTGGTCTTGGATTTTGGCATATGAAAAATCGTGGCTTGAAGAAGAGGGGAAATGGGTTTAAAGGCTTTTGGGTTTGCTGGTACGGATGTCGTGGGTGAACACGGGTCATGAGGTGAGATGGGGATCAACAGGTGAGGATCGGAGTCGGTTTGAATTCGATTTCGCGAGTTGAGCTCTGGGTATGGCAGGGAATATTCGGGTTTGGAACAGGAGGTGGATCCGAATTGAGGACAGGTTTGGTGACAAGTCCGGATTGAGCAAGGGTTGGCCGGAGGCTGCATGGCAGCAGGCGGGTTGTACCGGGTATGGAAGAGGGTTGCCATGGAGATATGTTCGGGTTATGGTTTGTGGTGGAATAAGGTAGGTGTTTGGTTAGTTGGTTTGAGTGAGGTTCTTTAATGGAGGATGGAGAGAGAGTGTGGTGCGGGTTAGGAAGATGAAGATGGGTTTGATAGGGTGTGTGTGAGGTGTACGTGAGAAAGGTGTGGGTGAGTGAAGTGTTTGTGTGTATTAGTCTTTATGGGAGTTAGGGTGTGTGTGAGTGAGTTGATTTGGGTGATGGTGTGTGTGTGTTTAATTTGGACACTTAAAAAAATAACATAAAACTAACTAACTAACTCAAAATAAAACTAACAAACTAAAAAAAAATTAACTAAGAATAAAATCCTAATCTAAAATAATAAAACAAAAAAAATAAGAACAAAAAATCTAATAAAATTGAAAACAAAAGTCCTAAAAAATATAAAATCAAATAAACTAAAAAAAAACTCGTAAAAACTCGTAAAAACTAATCCTAATAAAAATAAAATAAAATAAAAACTAAAAACTAATCAAAATCAAAATAAAATTACACTAATTAAATATAAAAATAAATTCTTAAAATTCTAAATAAAACCTAAAAATAAAATTACCCTAATAAAAATCTAAAAAAAAACACAAACTAGACACACACAGGGTACGGGTGAAGGTTTGGTCTAGGTTAGGGTTACGGGACAGGGTATTTAACTCCATTCTTGATGCAATTTCCCTTGAAATAATGCTTTTGACACCGCAATTGTAATCAAACCTGCACATTAAATATTTACGCGCATAAGACCCAAATTGTCGAGAATTTGCAACTAAAAATGGTCTATTCAGGGGATAAAATGTACATTTTTGGGTGCTTATCAATAGGCATCTCGACACACTCGAGGTTGATCCATTTTCATCAAATGTACTTTTAGAAAAGTCGAGGATTCTTTTAACATCTTACGAAGTCATAAAATTCAAACAAAAAATGCACAAGATCGACCAATTTTACCAGACTCACCAAATCAGTCAGTAGGATATACATACTCCATCGCCCAAATCATCTTAAGACCATCTTGGTTGAACAAGACCTAGGCAATAATTGTGAACGATGGCAATATGTCTCCAATGAAAATGTGACATGTGGAAAGGGGGCTCCAGGATCATTCTTAAAGAAGGTTAGTGGATCATCTTCCTAGTCACCAATACATAACAAACCAAGCCAGTCTTGGCCGACTACAGTCCTTATGACACTACATGAATAGTTTGACAAGATAAATATGACAAGTGTCCAAGTGAAGATAGAAAACCGATCGTGTCACAACAATAGTGTTTTATTATGATGTAAACTCTAATAATAGAGTCATTATCCAATTCTAACCCCTAATTATGTGTAAAAGGGACACCCCTCATTGTGGAAGGGGTCTTAGAGGCTATGGAATACTCTCATGTAAATTCTCTCTCATATTAATGAAAAGAACCTCACCGTCGTTGTGGACGTAGGCTGACTTACTTGGTTTCACCCTCACATAAAATTCCCATAAATTTGTACAAACCTAGTTTCACAAAAACTTCTAATGCAATCATAATTTATAATGACTCCCTTTAGAATGATATGTTTTACAAAAACTCTCAATATAAACTATAATAAGATTAAAACGTAAACACGTGATCACATCACAACAACCGAGTTTATGATAATATGTCGCACTATCCCCACACACATAGGAAACACGGTGAATATATTAGTATACAAAACTAATCCCACATAATCTCCACAAAATGAAATCTACATGATTCAAAATTTACCTACACATTTCGCCTATCCTATAAAACAAAAGGAAAGAATGAGTTTTTATAAGATATTTGACTATCACAAAGCACTTTAAAAATTAAGAAAATAAACAGCACAAAACAACTTGATTCACAACTTATGAAAGATTTAAAAAAGAAATAATGTTGTTGGAAAAATGAATAACCCTTGAGAATATAGAAACTCTATTGACCATTACTTTACCTTAATTTAACTTCAGTAAAGAATTTTATATCCCACACTCTCCACTAAATCACCTGCACGCAATACTTAATTTCTTGAGTTAAACCTCAATTGTATCACACTTTTCTATGAGTTAAATGTTATTTATCCCTCATTATTTCCAGAATACCCATTGGGCACGAGATGTGAACATTATATGCTTTATAGAATAATCATCCGAAAATTAATTAACCAAACCCTTATGAATTTTGGATAAGAAACAAAACATCAGGTATTTCAAAGTTTTGAGGGCGATATGTTTTATCCAAAGTAGTAGGGAAAACTTTAGCAGACTTAATATAAAATTAGATGAAGGAATCCTTTTGGAGTAATCACAAATATTCAATCGTGGAACTTTCTACTTAAAAACTCGCATCATCCAAGAATCCATACATATCTCATTTGATGAATACAACATGCATTCCCTTTAATTACAAGATAATTATAATGAGTATTACAACCAAGTATAAAAACAAATAGAAACCTCTTATCAACCAAGAATCTACATGAGGAAGAAACCTTTGTAGAAAGAAGTAAACCCACCAAAATCCACAAGTGCGATTTCCATAACAAAATCTGATGCAACATTATCGAACCAAACATATTAACATCAAACATCACTTCTTATGTGAACATGTATAAAAAATGCGATGTGATACCTCAGTTTACTCATACCACAAACAACCTCACCAACATCTTTACCCAAATCTCGTTCTAACGAAGGGATTACACCATTTAATGTGACCTTGCCATCACAACTTCAAATAACATTGTTTAAAACCTCTGCAACATTAATACATTACATACATATAATCTACCCATTACCATATTTGTCATATTAACCATCATTTCATAAAGTTCACTTCCACACACACTAATGATTCCATATATGAAAAGACTTGCTTCCACACATGCCAGCTACTCGGGATGTCTATAAAATACACTTTCAAAAATACCTCATCACCAGAAACTCAAAGTCTCCACTATTTACCTCACATGTTCTTCTAATTTAGAATCACCTTAAACACAACATTAAATGTTGCAATTTCATGAATAAACCCTGTGCTAAAGATGATCCATTAGTTACCTTGATTGTTAAGACCCATGATAGTGAAATATATTTCCTCTTGGTATTTCCACACTAACTCTCTTCTACTGTATATATCAAGAAAGTCATCAGAAAAGTACCACTGCCCTTTTCATTAATTACAAAAGAGGAGAAATATGACATTGGAAAAATATTATACAACAAAGGGGGAAAAATAAGTTTTTTTTTTAAACCCAAGTCTCAAAGCGAGGGGGATACTTTCAATGTTTTCTCAAACCATATCATTTGTATTGTCATCATTAAAAAAAAAGGGATATTGTGAAACTAAATGCATTTTAACTAAACACACATCACTATCTTCTCCTTAATATACTTGAGATTAAAACATGCACTCAATACATTATGAGATATGTTATAAGGAACATACCATCCATGCAACCATGTAAACATGCCCAAGAAACTCAACGAAGATCAGAAGCAAAACAATGAAGATTCAAAGCATCATCAAAACCTAACAAAGTTTATCCTTCAAGCTTCAAGTGAAGTTCAACCTCAACCAATCATATAAATAAGCTCATATTTAAATCACATAATGCAAACATCTAATCAGGACAAGTTCAAAGCTTAACTATACATACATCATCACATCAACCAAGAGAAGTTCAAAGCTCAACCTTACAAGAAACCAAGCAAGTTCATTATCATCTCAACATCACATAACTAAGCAAGATAAAACTTAAGAAAACATGCTCTCAACATAACATAAAGTAACACTTCATGACTCAAACAACTCAGAAGAATGAATGAACGACCAGATGATCGTTACTCAGTTTCTTATTGTACTTTAGGAGCTATTGTACAAAGTTAAAGAAACTTGATTATCCTTATGTATGATTAAAATCCACTTACCTAAACCTACGCTAAACTATCCTAAACCTTCCCAAAGTTCAACCCTGAATAGCCTAAAAGCTAGGATATCTAGTCGACTAAAACTATTTATAGTTGACTAAAATTTGACTTCTGGCTAATTAATCTTTTCCTTACACCCAACTAAGATAGGCCAAGTAAAAATCAGTAGACTTTTAGTCGACTAGATCATACTTTTAGGTGATAAGAATTGTTGGGAAATTCAAAATTCAAATATCTAACTTTACCAAAGTTAATTCCCTAAAGCCCTACTTGTTACCAAAGTTTCTTCCAACCTTTAGGTGCCTCTTAACACGATAAATAAACCATCAACCCTTCATCACAAAACACATAAGATTACAACAACAATCCTATTGGATAAAGTTTCATCTTCTAGATTAAGTAATTCCATCCTTGAGTTTCTAAAGATAAAAATCAGGTAAACCCATTTGAGAGTTTTAAACCCAAAAACTCGATGAAAGCCAAATCTTCAAGAAAATCCACTTGAGCCAAAAGCTCCAAGCTCAATCCCTCTTTAGCAAAGTTATAATCCCAATACTTACTTGTGCTAAAGCTTTACCTAAAAATCCATTTGAGTAGTATACGCTTGATTCTTTTATGTTTACTTTGCTAGAGAGAGAAAGTAAACCCATTTCACCATTCTTTTTAGTAAAATAATTTTGCTTTTACATTTTGGTTACAAATCAAATTTTAACTACGTACGGCTAAACTTCATTGTATCTTCTTGGTCGGTAGTGTCGTTGTTGTGGGTAGTCAAGGGAGTTAAAGACATTGAATTATTGCGTGGATACCTCTTGGGTAAGGATATTGCGTGTTGTAAGGTGGTGTTCCTTGTAAGCAATTTAGTTCTTCCTTAAGTGAACCGAAGATAGTGAATTTCTCGAGTACCGTCTCGAGTGTGGACATAGGTTATGGTCGAATCACGTTATAATTTTGGTTTGTAATGTTTCATCAATCTCTCTCTCTCTTAACTACTTATAATTATTATTGATCAATTTCTTACTATTAAATTGATTTATGAAATTGCAATTAATATTTACAGCAAAGTTAAGACAGTTTTAAATTTTTCATTAAACCCATGTACCCAATTCACCCCTCCCTCTTGGGTATATTTCTGGGCCAACATGGTTCATTATGGGAGTTAATTGCACCAGTGGTGGTGCAATTTGGGGATGCACGTTATGTTATGATTGGAAGGGACTTTTTTGGGACACTTGTGTGATTTGATGGTCAAACCTCCTTTTGTCCCCCCTCCCTCTTGTTAGAACATGGGATTGTTAATTATCCTATCGCTCAAAGCGAATGGGAAGCCTAAGTTGGCCTCATTTGGGTATGGCCTAGTTCTCCCTTCCTCTGTAAAGGGTGTTATTCCGATTGGGTTATTATAACCCAACTGTTGTTAAGTATTAGAGGTTCCTAAACCCTCTAGTGGGTTAGTCACACCTAGACCATCCGCATTCGAATAACTTCCCATCTTTAGGTTATTTTCAAAGTTGGTTTCACATGTATTAGGTCAGTAATACACAGGGTGAAAAGGATTAGGTTGAGTAGTATTGTTTACACTAATTTGTGGTGCATAACTAACACGACTTAAAATGTGTGTTTCTATACACCCAAATGTAGGCGATTATGGAAGTAATAATATTTTTCGATAAATCCAATTCGAACCCAAGGGAACGTGATATTGAATTAGTTTTAGTAGAATCTTTATATACATATATATATATGGGTGTTATGATCTTTTATACTTTTAAGGTCGAAATTCAAGTGGGGATATAATTACACTAATGTAAAGCAATACTAACACTAAAGAAATGTAATTAAGCAACTAAACTAAATTTAACAAATGAAACTAAGTGAAAGCAATTAATGTAAAAAAACTATCTTATGCAAATATTAGATGAATGCGAAAGTATAAACTTTAATTTAATAATTTTTAAAACTAATTAGGTACTTATGATTCCATAAAATTTATATCCAATTACATGCCATAAAAAATATTCACTTAGTTTCAATTATTTCTAGGCTCCCAAAAATTAGTTTAAATTTATACATTAGTCCTATGGTAATTACATGATAAGCACCATATTTTTAATGACATAAATCTATGTACAATAAAAGTTTTAACGGTCCATTGTAATGGTTTTGCTAACTTAATTTTAGGCACGTCACTAAATACATTATAATTATTGAGCACATTGGAGTTAACTAAATAATATACACTAACTCGGATTTTGTATATAACTCAATTACGTCGCATGAATAGTACACCCCAAATTTCATGTTATCATACTTGAATCATGACAAAAAAAAATCTTAATTAATTAACACGATTGAAATTAGGACTTATGAGGAAATAATGGTTATGGATAATTGATAACCATTATTTTCTCATAAGTCCTAATTAAATAGTTTAGCCTAACATTACTGCACTAATCAACAAAACAATAAAAATAAACATATTAAAATTTTGTAATTAAAATGAACTAATTCAAACTAACTAATAACATTCATAATCATAAAAATACTAACATTTATTACTAATTTTCACCAAATAATTGTTTATGGCTTATAAAACAAAACAAATGAAAGAATAAAAAAAACTTACTTGAAACAAAAAATGAAATACGAGAGATACGGGAGGTGAAATCCTTATGGCCTAAAAGGGATGGAAAGAAAGGTATAAAAGGAGGAGGAAGAGATTTATGAGACTACAGAGGAATTGGGGTAAAAGGGTTTGGAAGAGAAAAATGACTTAAGTATTTGGCTCGAGAAAAGTGGCGCCTGACCCGGAGAGAATCCCCCCCCCCTTTGGGTGTACTACACCCATTTTGACTCACTTGGGACTCTTATAAAAATAACGTATTGATTGTTTTAACATAAAATTGGGTCTAAAAATATTTAAAATACTAAAAATGATATATTTTCCCTTATTTTTCTGACTTTGACCCGGATTTATTTTTCCAAAAATATTTAAAATTAACTTTTTAACCTTAAAAATTATATAACGCTATAAACTGTATGTATTACTCAAACGCTCATAATTTAAGGACTTTGAAGAATAAATGTGTAATATTTTATCTTAAAATATTATAAAAATACACAAAATTGAGGTCTGATCAGACCCCCAACTAGCGTATTTCTAGTCTCTAATAATGAACTAAAATATTAAGGACTTGTGTTGAAGTGAAATAGAAAACAAAGTATAATAAAAATCTAACTCAGTCTTGTAGAAATAGCGATTGCATTTACCAAATGCAACTAGGATTTAAATTCCTAGTTGCATTTGGTAAATGCAATCGCGATTTCTACAAGACTGATTTAAATTCCTAGGTTGTCCTAATGGACGAGTTATAGTCTCGTGAGGGTTTGCAGTCTAGTCATAAGTAGTCGATTAAGGTGTATTCTAGCATCTGATTTTAGGAAAATACTTGTCCATATCGTTGACATACTAATAATTCTCACCTTTGTTTACATTATTCAAGTTTAAAAGATATCTCAGTAGTCATTAAATCATGGAGTGTGTGTCTGACATAACCGACAATTGTAATTTTCCATTTTTGTTTTCTTTCTTTCTTTTTTTTCACCCATCCTTAACATAATTCCTTCCGTATAAATTCCCAAAATTTTGGTAAGGCTAAATATATTAGGTTTAACACTAGAATGGAGTAAGGGTATGGTTACTATGTTTACAATTGAATGTCTTATAATAGGGATTCAACTGGTTGACTATGGGAGTATTTTTAATTTGGGAACGATAAGGTTTAATTTGCTAACAACGATGGCTTAAATCATATCCTAAGCTTCTCATAATTAGTTTTTTCTTTGATTAGATGTCCGAGAATTTTTTGAAGTTAAAATTCAAATTTTTGATTTTTTTTTACTTAGTCTCTCTTGAAAACAAGGGATAATGCGATCTTTTCAAAGTTTTAATGCAGACTTCAAAAGAAATTTTGAGTTACTCGTAACTCTAAGTTCATGTATACCCCTAAGAAAAAATGAATGATAAAAAAAACTCAATGGGTTAAGTTTTCACTACTGATTCTTCTGGGTCTCTCTATTGTATTTAACTTTTAAATTGAGACCACGATTAATTGGTTATTCATGCTCAGATGTTTTCATGACTCGAATTTTCATTAAAATCCATTATAAACTTAAGTGATGATGTAAATTAAGCTTACAAAAATATTAGCATGTCAAAGTTTTATTTAATAACAAAAACAAATCTTCATCATTAGTCGAATTTTTTTTATAGAAAACTTCTAAAATTCAACAAATGGACTTATATATTTTTCAAAAATTTTGAAATTTTGATTTTTTTGGAAAATAAAAGTGAAAGAAAAATGCATATGCACATGATTACCCTCACCCCCAACTAAAATCCTATATTGTCCTCAATGTAAAAAAATTACCATGCAAATAGAATATAAAGAGGGACTGAAGATATACCTGAAGTTACAATTTTGAGTAAATATGTTGCATAGTAATAAGGAACAAACTAAAACAAAACATAAGAGGCAAGTAATTAATGAATAATAAGCAAGATATAAAATGAATGCAAGTGTTGATGTAAAAAATTAGATCACTCTAATAATTCAATCACAGATAAATAAATGAGACAAAAGATTTTAAAGTGGTTCAGCCTTATAAGAATGGCCTACATCCACTATTGTTTTATTGCTGAGTGTTTGGGAATTCTCGATTTATGTTCTATCAAGAGATTCCGCTCTCGATTCCAGGGTTTGGATTCGGATCCCTTACAATGAGGATTGTACAATGTATTTATAGCCCTGAGGCTGTAATGTGAAAGGGTAATACATTTAATGCCCTTTTTGCGTGTGCGTCTGAATGATAAGCATTTAATGAGCAGTTAAACTGTTGGTATCCTGCTTCGAAGTGCAGCTCGACCGCCTGAGTTGCTCGGACCGTGTAACACCCCGCCTAATTAAATACCGGGTGGCCAACCCCATACCAAATTAAAACAGAATATACAGTTGGCTCATTCTTAGCATCACCGTTGAAAACATTTACAACTCACCCAATACTCAATTAAGCTGGTGATAAAAACTTTCCAAATTTTAATTTCAACAAAACCATTTTTAGTTTAAGAATAACATTACACATTTTATTCTACAACACTGATAACCAAATAGATAACACAAAAAAATTTAAATGCAATTGGAATAAACATTCCCAAATAATATTAATCCATTACAGTAATCCAAACAATATCAAATGTATTAAATTGACACGAACACAATAGTATTTAACCCCGATAGAAAAAGATAACTAAATCCTTTGGGTGACATGACCTACTAAGAATAATGTGAATCAAATGAAGATAGGCGTCTAAGCAATAATCCATAGCTCCATAGCTCGTCATAATCCGCTAAGGTTGGCGTCCCTATTGCCGGACACCTGATATAGAAGATACAATAGAAAAGAAAATATGCAAGGAAACGGGTCAGAGCCCAAATGTGTAAATGATTTTTAAAACAACAAGTATTTAACAAGTGCAGTAAATCTTTTATTATGTACATGTTAGACCCAACTCTCACTTGCCATTCTCACCTCTCAACTAGAGTGCGCACTTAACGTCTCCTATTAACCTCCTAGTTAATGGTTCCTCCTCACTATTTCCATAGTATAATTCCATTCCCATATCATAACCCCGTATGTCCCATACCATACGCTATATAATCATTCTTATACATTTTTCATTTATATGAATCGTTGCTCATTAACATGAATCATTTCTCATTAATATGAATTAAGCTTTTCAATTCTATAAGAATAAACATTCATTAACTTAATTCCATTATCTTTCTCTATTCACCGTTATCTACAATTATCACACAGTAGATGATTTAACCATAATAAATCCAATCATTCATTTAATCCATTATATATATATATATATATATATATATATATATTCATATATAATACGGCACCCCGAGTCACAGCTGCGGTGCAATGCATTACTCTGCTATCATGTCCCAATATCGCTTGTCGCCGAATAAGGGACTAAAGGTTCGTTAAGATTCCTCGAACCACAAACAATAACACAATCATTGGAGGCGAACATAGTTCTCATACCCATGTGTCACGCACATACCTACGTACCCATAGTCAACGGACTTATCAACTCCCCGATAAGTCTTTCATAGACCTATGTTCTCGAGCGACAAATCAAAGATCCTATGGATTCATCAGGTTATGACTGCCCTCACGCGCAAACCTCCCACCGATAGCAAGTAAGCTAGGTATGTCATACACATAATCATTAATCAATCAAATAGGTATTATCATACCTATAGTATACTAACAACAAGGTACTCACATTAACCTTAGATTATACGTAGCATTATATCTCTTTAAATTCCACGTATTAAAATATCATATCTTTACTTCATAATTTAATTATCCTCGCATCCTATAACATCTCTCCACTCCCGACGTCGTTAAGGTTCATGCGCGGAGCGTCTCGCAAAGTGAAATCCAAACAAGGAACCCCTCCAATACACTACTACTTAACTTTGTCGATCGAGGAGGTCCGTCAACTTCAAATATGCGATCGGGATAACCTCATACCCTCTTTCAACCAAATGTGTTCTAAACTCCCATCTCTATCCAGGAGCCATACCACTACGCTCTTGTACTACACTCAGTCCTTGCGAAATCAATAATGAGCTTAAACTCAGTCCTTGATGTTTAAATTGTAACCCTAAGGCTACCCAGGTGTTATATTAAATCTCCCCTACTTGAACTATCCTTAATCCTCATACAAACAGATTAAAATCCAACACATGAATCTAGCAACCGAAATCTCTTTAACTTTAATTATCATAATTCTAATCAATTAAATCCCAATCAAATTAATTCAAATCTTAACTAGGTCTTACTGATCTTCTCTAATTCCCATAATATCCAATTAATAATCACCAAAGATCTACAAAATTTTTGGGATAAGAACCAACATTAAAAAGAAACAACATTATGAATTCTCATATTTTCAATACTCAGAAAAATCAGATCCAAAAATAATTCGAATTTAAATATTTGATTCGATTTCAAACCAAAATAAATTATTTTATCCCTGATTAATAAAATAATAATATTAGTGAAATCTTGTAAAATTTTCATAAATAATCCTCAAAAAAATGGGTTATTACATACTTCCCCCCTTGAAAAGGAATTTCTTCCTCGAAATTCGACGAAACCTAACACTCAAAATAAAATGCTACTCGTTCTATTTCCCAAAATCACACACTAAAGTCCTCAAATTAATTCTTAACATCCTCACCACGACGCCTAACACATACTAAAAAAATTTCTATCTCCAAAGAAAACATATCTAACCCGCATGCTAGACCCAATACCCAAGATCCAAGGGTTGTCGTAACCTGGCTCTGATACCATTTGTAACACCCCTCCCGCTCGGGGAGAGCAAACGGAGCGCCACTTTGATAAAATAACTAAATCCACAAGTAACAAGGTATAGAGCATCTAAATAAACCCACAATAATATAAATCCACTAATCTCAATCTCTTCAATTACAACAAGTCTCTCGAATAAAAAATACAACAACTAACTCGAAAATAAAATACAAATCTCCAAAGCTCTATACATCAAAATAATACAAATCTTTACCAAACAATCCTCGCTAAAATCAATCTCCATAGCGCCCCAAAATCCGCGCTAACCTGCCACTAAAAGAAAATATGGGGAAGTACACAATACGACAAGAAAGATGCTCAACAAATATATGTTAGCGATGAATAAAACGTCACAATACGAATACGAATATTCAAATCAAATACAAATATCAATAGCATTTATCAATAAATTTCTCAATAACACATTAACCAGGTCACCAGGCCTCACCCCATTCGCATATGCTTTATCAAGACATAGCCCGAGAAGCAGGAATTTTGGCGGGTGCCCAACATCCGTGCCATATTAAAATCTCATGACAACGTGCTCAGCAACAATATAATGATACCATATGAATCCAAATAATTCAACAATTATTTTTCCAGATTTCAAAGAATTTAACAATTCAAATATGAGTTCAATTAGACATGAAATCAACGGAATAACTCTCGAGTGATTTAAAGGAGCATATTGTGTAAAACCCCATACCTTAAAATCATGGCATGAATTGTCACATAAAAATCATCCTCAAAATATGATCGCACCATCACGTTCCTCTCGCGAAAATAATCAATTCATGTTCTAGCGCCAACACAAGATAACCCCAAATAGGACTATTTTAAAAACCCAGAAAAATAAGCTCCGAAACTTATGGGAATTGCTGATCCGACTTCAGATTCGAATTCTGTACGAAAAATTGAGTCAGGTATTTGTTTTGAGTTTTTTTCAAATCTCATTCGAATGCGCTAAAAAAGAAGATCTAAATATTCCAAATTGACTCTTCTCATTCCACTCGTTTTTGCCTCCTTGGATTTCGTTTTTGGCCTCTCCTTTTCATCTCTCTTTCCTTATAATCACCCGCAATATTCCTTATATAGCCCCTCTCTCAAAACCCTATCTTGGAGACTAAGGTAACCTATATTACTATATTTCCCTTTAATTCAAAATTGTCAACTTTACATATTTAAATCATTACAAAATGTCCAAAAATAATTCGAATTTAAATATTTGATTCGATTTCAAACCAAAATAAATTATTTTATCCCTGATTAATAAAATAATAATATTAGTGAAATCTTGTAAAATTTTCATAAATAATCCTCAAAATAACGGGTTATTACAGACCGCTTGAGCTTCTCGGTGCTAAAGAGTTCCTCGAAAAGGTATGTTCCTCGGAGCGTATGAGTTCCTCGGAGTAACATGGTTCCTCGGAGCGTGTGATCATCTCGGAAGTGCTTGTTGTTGCCATGTAGATAGCCACGTGTCTTCATATGATTGGTCCATGTCAGCAGATAAAATTTGGTATCAACAAAAGCCCCCAATGTTTCATAGTTCGAAATTTGAGGAGTATGGAACATTCTTTCTCTGAATATGTTAGCTTTAAATAGTCTTCCTGATTTTGAGGAGTGTTTCTCTTGTATTTATTTCTCCTTCCCAATTCGTAGAATCATGTTTTTTTGGACTTTTTTGCGTGCTTCGATTCCCGCGTCACTTTTCGTCTTTTTAGCCGCTGTTGCCCGCTTTGATTCCCGCGCCACTTTTCATCTTTTTTAGCCGTCGGTAACGTAGTCATCCTTTTTTGTAATAATTACTTCACCATTTCCCAAGGCAAGGTATTTATACTTCACAGATACTCCTATTGTCTTCTACTTTTCAAATTTTTATCTTCGAGTTTTACGTCGTCTCTTCCTACTCTCTTGTGCGTTCATCTTTTCCGTCGTTCGTTGTCAGTAGATCCAATCTTTTCCTGTAAGATCTTCTTCTTTCTTCTTCATTTCTTTATTCACCATGGTTTATCCTGTTGAGTCTCTTGAGAAGTTTCGTTCTGATTTCTCCATTTCCCCATGGGTTATTTTGGAAGAGCTTTCTGAGCCTTCTAATTACTTCCATTTGGCTGAGGGACATTGGTTCCCCAGTCTCTTTTTTGCTGAGTGTGGATTTTATTTTCCACCAAATCCCTTGTGTCTTGAATTCTGTTAGTACTTTGACGTTGTTCCTGCACGAATAGCCCCCAACACATGGAGAATAGTTAATGGGGTGCATAGATTAAATCAAATGCATGGAACTCGTATAGGAATTCCAGAAATCATGTACTGCTATAGATGGGCAGTTAATGATAATATTTTTTATTTAAAAACTAGATTTTTAAATAGGGCCTTAGTAGTCAACCTCCCTGATGCCAATAGGGATTATTTTGAGCATGGGGTTGTCATAAAAAATTGGCAACACCCTCCATTAACTGGAGATGAGGTTTACCAGGGTCCCAGATGCCCTCCTTATGGCAATGGGATAGGTTATTTTTATTTCATTTTATTTATTTTGAAATCATGTTTCTTTTGTGTTTGATAAAATGTGCCACTGATAACAATGTTTATTTATTTGCAGTTGATAGCAAGAGGAAGTGCCCAAAAGATGCAGATGTCAATATAAGGCATTTGAAACTTATCTGGAGTCTGCATCAAAGTGTTGCTGATGAGCACATTAGGTCGGCTTCGTATCTGCTCCAGTATAAGAGCTACACCACTTCTTTCACTACTCGTCCAGTGATAAGTGAGTCAGAGCCAGTACCAGCTTCCACCAGCTCAACGCCTGAATCCCATATTCCTTTAAGTGAAAGGATGAAGAAGAGAAGACCTCCTACCCTATTTGAGAAAATTGCCTCCGGTTCTGGGGAGGCAAAAAGGAGTAGGATTGATGTCCCAAGGGAGGGGACGAAGAAGAATGATGCAGCTCCTCCAGCTGCTCCTGCTAAAGTTGCCGAGAAGCCCGCAGTGGCTCCGAGTAGCATTGCTACTCCTGGAGAGGTGATTGTGATATCACCGACCAAGGTTTCTTCCTTGGTTGAATCTGTACCTGTTCCCCCGAGGAGGCTGAAGAAGAGCTCCTCGGTCAATTTGGCTGACACCATTACTCAGCTCCCAGCTGTTGGGGCTGGAGTTCCCACTTTTATTCCCCCGAGCTCTGCCATGAGCTCGGTAAAGTCCTGGATCATTCCCGAGGTCCAAGGTACTAAAGAAAACCTTACTCGGGATATGGTCACCTCGCTAGCTGCTCGTCACCTTGCTTCTGTAAGTCTCTTTACTTTGAATTTTTCATATTTCCTTTGTCGTTTCTGTTTCTGACCTGCTTTCTTTTTACTTTCACAGTTGACGAGCTGCTTTAATATAATTTTGAAGAAGGATGAAGCAATTAAAGCTTCATGCTCCTTGTCCAGTGTGGAGGGAGCTCTGGAGGAAGCTACAAAATCTCTGGCAGATTCTCGCCAGACATATGCCACTGATAAGGCTGTCTGGGAGAAGAAGCTTGCCTCCACCAAGCAGGATAAACCTCGAGCTATTGAAGCCTCCAAAGAGTTGGAGAAGAAAAAGAATGTCTTGGAGAAGGCAAATAAAAAGCTCGAAGAGAAGCTCAAAGCTGCTAGAGAGCTTGAAAATAAGCTCAGGGTTGCTGAGAAAAGGTTGGGCCAGCTTCAAGAAGTAAGTCGGCAGAAGGAGTAAGCAGAAAATAAATTGAAGGCTGCTGAGAACCTGCTATCCGAGAAGCTCTCCTCGGAGAAACTGAAGAGGAAAGCTGTTGTGAAGAAGTCCTTCAACTCTGGCTGGGACAAGGGGTGGAACAAGGGGTTGGCTGCCATGGTATCGCAAGTGGACTATGGCAGTCTCAAATTCTTTAGGGATGGATGGATTGCTGCCCTTCAGGAGATGAAGGTCGACGAGTCTTCCGAGCTCTTCCAGAGACATATCCCTGGTCCCCCTCCAACTCCAGAATACTTAGATGAGGATGAAGCTACCTCCGAAGAGTCTTCTATGGTGATGAGAGATCATGCCCTAACCATCCAGCCTGCTGCCGAGGAAAATCAGCACATCGTTTCTTCCTCCGAGCAACTGCCTACTCTACCCGAGCAACTATCTCTTCCCTCCGAGCAACCTACCTCTTCATCCCAGCCTCCCGAGAAGGTTTTAGGAGATAAGGAAAAGGTTTAGTGTTGTTCGGGTTTCTCTTTATTTTGTTTCTCTTTATCAAATGTAACTCAAAAGATGTAACTCTGAATTATGATCTAATAAAACTTGAACTTTTTGCATACTGTTGTCTATCTTTCATTCATACTCTGCTTATTCTTCTTATTGATGATTGCTCTTCTTTCTCTACTAGTTTCTGGCCAGGATGGAATTGCTATCTTCCCATGACACAAAGTTGCTGCAATAATGCAATGAGTACTTTAAGGCTGGTCACACAGACCTGAGTGCTATACAAGTTGCCGACATCCTTGGTCATAATGCTTCAGAACAGGAAGTGGAAGCATATCAATATCTGAAGTGTCTGCTTGATCGGGCTGTAGCCAATAACGTTGCCTATTATGAAATGATCGAGGATCTTCAAAGCACCCTCGAAGACCTTCAGCTTCAATACAAAGTGTTGATGTAAAAAATTAGATCACTCTAATAATTCAATCACAGATAAATAAATGAGACAAAAGATTTTAAAGTGGTTCAGCCTTATTTGAATGGCCTACATCCACTGTTATGTTATTGCTGAGTGTTTGGGAATTCTCGATTACAAGTGCTATCAAGAAATTTCGGTCCCTTTGAATGAGGGTGATACAAGGTATTTATAGCCCTTAGGCTGTACATGAAAGGATAATTCATTTAATGCTCTTCAAGCGTGTGCGTCAAGATGATAAGCATTCAATGAATAGTTGAACTGTTGATTATCTGGCAATAAATGCTGTGGCCGAGGTGCAGCTGCTGTGGTCGAGATGCAGCTCGGACCGCCTTAGTTGCTCGTCGTTCAGGAGTTCCTCGGAGAACTGGAGTTCCTCGGAGTACACCTGTTGCTCGGAGTGAATATGACTTTCTCGGGGAAATAGACTTCCTCGTTGTTATTGTGCCATGTAGATCGACACGTGTCTTCTTATTATTCGTCCATATCAGCATACTAATTTTTGTATCAACAGAAGCCCCCAATGTTTCGTATTTCGAACTTTGAGGAGTATGGAACATTCTTTCTCGGTATATGGCAATATTAAATGATCTTCTTGGTTTTTAGGAACATTTCCCCGTATTTGAATTTCCTTCCAAATTCGCAGAATCCACCTTTTTGCATTTTTATAAGTGCTTCGATCTTCGTGTACTTTTTGTCCTTTTAGCCGCCAGTAGCGTAATAGTTTCCTTTTTGTAATCATTTCTTTCGCCGTTTCCCAAGGCAAAGTATTTAAACTTCATAGACATTATCACCGTCTTCTACCTTTTCCAATTTCTGCTTTCGAGTTTTCCATAATCTCTCTCTCTCTTGTGCGTTCATCCCTTTCTTCGTTTGTTTGTCAACAGATCTCCTTTTTCTTGTAAGATTTTCTTCCTTCTTCTTCATTTCTTTTTATTCACCATGGTTTATGTTATCGAATCTCTTGATAAATTCCGTTCTGACTTTTCTATTCTATCTTGGGTAACCTTGGAGAATCTTTCTGAGACTTTAGATTATTTTCGTTTGGCTGAGGGACACTGGTTCTCCAGTCTCTTTATTGCTGAATGTGGATTTTCTTTTCCACCAAACCCTCTGTGCTTAGAGTTTTGTCAATATTTTGATGTCGTCCCTGCAAAAATAGCCCCCAACACATGGAGAATAGTTAATGGGGTGCATAGGTTAAATCAAGCTCATGGAATTCGTATAGGAATTCCTGAGATTATGTACAGTTATAGATGGGCTATTCTAGATAATGTTTATTATTTAAAAACTAGATTTTTGAATAGGGCTTTAGTAGTCAATCTCCCTGATGCAAATAGGGATTATTTTGAACATGGGGTAATTATAAAAAATTTGCAACATGCCCCTTTAGTTGGAGATGAAGTATATGAGGGTCCCAAATGCCCTCCATATGGCAATGGGATAGGTTATTTTCATTTTATTTCATTTCTGAAACTATGATTTCATTATGTTTGAATAAATGCATGATTGAAATTTCAATACGTATTTGTTTGCAGTTGACAACAAGAGAAAGACTCCAAAGAATCAGAAGTTAATATCAAGCATTTAAAACATATCTGGAGTTTGCATCAGAAAGTTGCAGACGAGCACGTCAGGTCTGCTTCATACTTGTTGCAGTACAGGAGCTATGCATCGTCCTTTACTGCTCGTCCAGTGGTCAGCATTAGTGAACCATTGCCAGCTTCTGAGGATTCTTCACCAGAATCTCACATTCCTCTGAGTCAGAAGATGGGCAAAAGAAGAGTTCCTGCTATCTTCGAGGAGGCTTCCTCTGCTGGAGATGGAAAAATAAGCAAGGATGATGTCTCAAAGGGGACAAAGAAAGTGGATGCTGCTCCTTCTGTCGCTCATCAGAAGGCTGCCGAGAAGCCCCCAGTGGCTCCTGTGCAAAAGGATGCACCTGTTGAAGTAATCACCATCTCTCCAACCAAAATTTCTTCTTTGGTTGAGATTGTTGAGAAGACACCGAGGAGACTAAAGAAATCCTCCTCGGTCAGTTTTTCTGAAGCCATTCCCCAGCTCCAAGCTAGTGGAGCTGGCGTTCCAACCATTATTCCCCCGAGTTCTGCAATGAGCTCGGTAAAGACTTGGACCATTCCTGAAGTCCAAGGAATCGAGGAAAATATGTCTAGGGATATGCTGACATCCCTAGCTACTCGTCACATTGCTTCAGTAAGTTTCTCTTATCCTGAATTTTTCTTTCTTTTAGTCAATATATGTATCTCGGCATTGACTTATCATTATTTTCTTTTTCAGCTGGTGAGTTGCTTTAACACTATAGTGAAGAAAGATGAAGCAATCAAGGCTTCCAGCTCCTCGTCTGGAGTAGAGGATGCTTTTCAGGGCTTGGCCCAGTCTTTGAAGGATTCCCGTAAAAAATATGACGAGGATAAGGGTGAATGGGAGAAGAAGTTGGCTGCATCTGAGGCAGAGAAGGTGCGGTTGGGAAATAAAGTGAATGACTTGGAGAGAGATAATAAAAAATATGCCGAGAAGCTCACAAATTTTGGGGAGCTTGAAAATAAGTTAAAATTGGCTGAGGAAGAGCTAACCCTTCTGCGAGAAGTAAATCGCCAGAAGGAGGAGGTGGAGGCCAAGTTGAAAGCCTCCGAGGATCTTCTATCCGAGAAGCTCTCCTCGGAGAAAATGAAGAGAAAAGTGGCAGTGAAAAATCTTTCCGCACCGGTTGGGATAAAGGATGGGATAGGGGGGGTAGCGGCAATGATGACCCAGGTCAAGTATGGGAGTTTGAAATACTTCCGAGATGGTTGGGTTGCTGCCCTGCAAGAATTGTAGGTGAGCGAGGACTCAGAACTGTTTCAACAACATCTGCCTGGTCCTCCCCCAGCTATTGAGGATGAAGAAGAGGATGAAGTTGCCTCCGAAGAATCTTCAATGGTAGTGGGTGATCTCATCCTTACCCAGCCTGCTGACGAGGAGCTTTCATCTCGGCCTGCTCCTCCTGAACAAGTTCCAGTTCCTGCCGACCAACTCGTTGTTCCCACCGAGCAACCGAGCTCCTCATCCCAGCCTCCCAAGAAAGTCTTGGGAGACAAGGAAAAGGTGTGAAGTTATTCGGTATTCTCTTTCTATTTTTCTTCTTTTTCATATGTAACCCAGATCTTTGTAACTTTGCGTTATGATCTAATAAAATTTGAGTTCTTTTCTTCCATATGGCTGTCTTTTTTCTATCTGTATTCTGTCTGGATCTTCTTTTTGATGATTACTTTTTCCTTCTCTGCTAGTTTATGGCTAGAATGGAATTATTATCTGCCAATGATAGAAAGTTGATGCAGCAATGCCATGAATATTATAAGGCTGGTCACACAGACCTAAGTGCATCTGAAGTTGCTGATATCATTGGTCATGAAACTTCTGAGCAGGCAGTTGAGGCTTATCAGTACCTGAAGGCTTTACTTGACAGGGTTGTGGCCAATAATGTGGCCTATTACGAAATGATCGAGGATCTTTAATGTACCTTAGAAGACCGTCAAAATCAGTATAAGGAATCAACTGCCCTGTTGCATGAGGGGTATGAGAAAAGGTATCAGCAGATTTCTGCCGAGAAGGGCTACGACAAACTCATGGCTGGGTACGATGTCAGAGAGAGAACCCTAAAGGGTGAAGTTGAAGCCTGTAGACAGATTGCCGAGCTGCTAGAGCAAGAAAATAACAATTTGCAGAAAGAGCTGGCACAGTATAAGTCTGCAGCATCTTCTTCAACAGTTGTAATCCCAGTGACCGATGAGGTATTTTCCTTTCTAGAGGTTGAGAATGCCAAATTAAGGCGAGAGTTGGATACCTTGAGAAGGTCGGGTACTTCTACTGCTACTCGTGGACGAGGAAGAGGTTCTCGTGGACGAGGAAGAGTTGCTCAGGATGTTGTTGAGGAACAAAGTACTCCACCTACTCGGGGACGAGGAAGAACTCTTCGTCGATCTGTTGAAGAAGCTCGTACTCAGTCAATATTGGAAACTCAAGCGTTCCAATTGAATGCAAAAGATCGGGCTTTGTCTGAAATGTCCAAGAAAATCCAAACTCTGGAGGATCAACTTGCTTCGACAAAGTTTGCTCTGAATAATAAGGATGTTTTTGTCAGGAACCTTCATGAGCAGTTAGAGAGAATAACTTTCCAATTCCACAAACAACCTCATGAGTTTTGGATGGCAGGCTACAATGAGGCCCTTTATCACTTGGATGCTCGCCTTGAAAATGCCAATAATGAAGGTTATAAACAGGGATGGTTGAACGCCCTGGGTGTATTAAAACTAGAGCAGGGCCATTATTTATGGGATTATCATGCTCCTGGGCTACTAGACTTGCCTGTACCACCTTATAAATTGGACATGGAATGGATCCCAGCTCGTGCCATTCCTCGGAGCTTAATTGCAAAATACCTCGGTGATTACAATCTTCATTCTCAGATCGAGGTATCTCGCCCCGAGCATCTATTGGACACACCTTCTGTGATGAACGTTAGGATGCTGAAAGACTTGAACTTCATTAACTCTCCTCAGACTTTAAATGATCCGCCTGCTGGCGAGGAACCTATTTCAAAAGCTGAGGGAAAGAAACCAATAGAGTTGGGATCTCAATGTAATAGTTAGTACACATATGTAACTTATAATTCGTTTTGAATTTTAATGAAAAACTTTCATTTTATGTTTGCAAATCTGTATTGCTATTGTCTTGTGCTTGTCAAACACTTTATATTTGTGCTTGCATAACAATATTGTGTGGTTCACCTACCAACTTAGTAATAAAAAGTTACAAGTATCAGTAATGTTGCTCGATCACTTGAGTATAAAATTTTTTCCAACCAACCAAGGTTGTTAAATTGTGCTTGTCGACCAATTATAGTTAGTGAGAGTTTTTATCCCCGACTAACCATACTTGGTAAATTTTTGTCTTTTTCATAAAATGTGTCCGACCAACCAAGGTCGATGATTTTTCCTCGTCGACCAACTACAGTCAGTGGGTTTTTATCCCTGACCAACTATACTTGGTTCAGTTTAGAATATTTGTTCTTCGAGGAACTTTTATGTAATAAACTTACTTCCCCGACCAACATAAGTTGGCATTTGAGATAATCTTACTTCCCGACCAACATAAGTTGGCATTTGAGAGCATATCTTGTTTTCTAACCAACCGAGATTGGCCTTCCGTCGATCATCTCGTGTTCTCGCTCTTTTACCAACCGGAGTTGGTCTGAGTTCGAACTATCGTGTTCTTGCTCTTTTACCAACCGGAGTTGGTTTGAGTTCGAACTATCATGTCCACTAGCTCTTTTAGCAACCTGAGTTGGTCACGCTAGTGTACGCATCCTAACCAAAGGAGTATAGTTTGTTCTCGTCCTTTTACCAACCGGAGTTGGTCGTGGGTTTGAACTATCATGTTCACTAGCTCTTTTACCAACCTGGGTTGGTCACGCTAGTGTACGCCTCGTAACCAAAGGAGTATAGTTTGTTCTCGCCCTTTTACCAACCGGAGTTGGTCGTGGGTTTGAACTATCATGTCCACTAGCTCTTTTACCAACCTGAGTTGGTCACGCTAGTGTACGCCTCCTAACCAAAGGAGTATAGTTTGTTCTCGCCCTTTTATCAACCGGAGTTGGTCGTGGGTTTGAACTATCGTCTTCTTTTTACTGCCGAGCAGCGTTGTGTGCCGAGCAGCGTAGTGTTAAACACTAGTATTCCCCGAAAAACTTTCAATAAAAGGAGAGAAGATTGTGAAATATCATCGTTTTATTCATATTGATGGAACTGCTTTACATTTTACATCACTAATAATACTTGCGTAGGTGTTCAGCATTCCATGCATTCTTAAATGGTAAGTTCCTGGTCGGACAACTTCAGTAACTCGGTAGGGTCCATGCCAGTTTGCTTCCAACTTATTGTGCTTCTGAATGACCTTCTTTAGCATGTAATCTCCTTCTTTTAAGTCGCATTTTTTTACCCTCTTGTTGTAGAACAGGGCTGCTCGCTGTTGATAAGAAGCATTCCTAATGGCTGCCTCTTCTCTAACCTCCTCGAGCATGTCCAAATCTAATCTCCTCATCAAGTAGACTGGGGAATTGAAATTCAGCACTCTGTGTGTTGGAAGACCCAACTCGGCAGGTATTACAGCTTCACTTCCAAATGCCAGCATATATGGTGATTCTCCAGTTGCTGCTCGGGGAGTTGTTCCGTAAGCCCACAATACTGACTGTAGCTCATTAATCCAATTAGCTTTAGCTTCACTTAGCCTCTTCTTCAAACCATTTAGTAATGTTCTGTTCGTCACTTCAGTCTGTCCATTGCTTTGAGGATGGCCTGGTGCTGAATGAGTCTTCAAAATGTTTGATTGTCGACAATAGGCAGCAAACTCTTCGTTATCGAATTGTGTTCCATGGTCTGTGATGAAGGCATAAGGGAGACCATATCGGCAGATTATATTCTTCCAAACGAACTGGTATACCTTCTCGTACGTCATATCAATAAGTGGCTCAGCTTCTACCCACTTACTAAAATAATCCACTGCGATGACGAGGTACTTGAATCTTCCTCAGGTCGTTGGCAGTGGTCCAACCAAATCAATTCCCCACATGGCAAATGGCCAAGGGGAAGTTATGGGTGTCAACAATGCTTGTGGAGTTCGTCGAATGGAGGAAAAACTTTGGCATTTATCACATCTTTTGGCATAGGCTATACAATCAGCCCTCATCGTTGGCCAGTAGTACCCCTGCGTCATCACTCTTTGTAAAAGTGTTCGACCTGCTACATGTGCTCCACAAGATCCTTCATGGATCTCTTCAATCAATTCCTTCACCTCGGAGGGATGTACACATCTCTGCAAACCCACCATAATTCCTCGTCTATACAAAACACCATTAGTTAGTACATACCGAGCAGCTTTAAACTTCAATTTCTTTGCAGCGAGCTTATCCTCTGGAAATTCTCCCTCATCAATATATGCCCTGATGGGATCCATCCAAGATGGTCCTAAATCAAGGGTAATAACATTCATCGTCAAGTCTTCATCTATGCTCCGACTTTCTAATACTTCAATTGGTATCGTTCTACACAGCTCGGTACGAGTAGCTGATGCTAATCAGGTTAGTGCGTCTGCTTGTGCATTTTCCATTCTCGGTATTCTGATCAACTGAATGGCATCAAATTCTGCCAGCAACTCTATCGCCTTTGCATGATACTTGACCATTAATTCTCCTTTAACTGCATATGTTCCCATCATTTGATTCACAATTAATTGAGAATCACTGAATACCATTACTTGTTGCGCTTCCATGTTCTTTGCTAATTTAAGACCTGCTATCATGGCCTCATACTCCGCCTCATTATTGGAAGTTTTGAATTGGAATCGCAGGGCGTATTCCACGTCAATCTCGTCTGGGGTGTTTAAAACAATCCCTGCTCCACAACCTGTTGTGCAAGATGACCCATCGACATACAATCTCCATGTTGGTAACTCGTCTTCAAATTTCTTATCTGACAAAGTTCCTCGGTGAAATATCTGCTGTTTTCTTTCATCCTCCCCTGGTAATTTTTGCTCCTCTTCGACTATCTCTTCTCGCCCTTTTACCAATCGGAGTTGGTTTGGGTTTGAATTTGATGATCTTTCTACATCCACAAGTCCTTTTACCAACCGGGGTTGGTCTGGACTTATGTCTGTTGATCCTGTAACATCCACAGGTTAGTCAGCGAGCATCTTTTGTTCCTCGAGGGTATCAGGATAAGTGAACTCTGCTATAAAATCTGCTACAGCTTGCCCTTTTAATGATGATTTGGGTTCATACACAATATCATATTCACCGAGTTCTATTGCCCAGTACATCAGTCTCCCTGATTTTTCTGGCTTATGAAGGGCTTGCCTTAGTGGCATGTCGGTATACACGACGATGGTATGGGCCTGGAAATATGGCCTCATTCTTCTACTTGCTTCAATTAATGCCAATGCCAATTTTTCCAGCTTTGGGTATCTGATCTCTGCACCTCGGAAAGCCTTGCTTGTGTAATAAATTAGTTTTTGGACTCCATTCTCCAATCTGATCAATGCCGAGCTGACTGCATTCTCCGATACTGCCAGGTATAAGTATAACTTTTCTCCCATTACTGGTCTGGACAACAGTGGAGGTGCTCCCAAATATTTTTTCAAGTCTTGAAAGGCTTTTTCACATTCATCATTCCACTCGAAAGTTTTTCTAAGTGTTTTGAAGAATGGGAGGCATCTATCAGTTGCTCGGGATATAAATCTGTTGAGCGCTGCAACTCGTCCTGTTAGACTTTGCACCTCTTTCTTCGTCGTTGGAGATCGCAACCCTAAAAGAGCTTTGATCTTTTCTGGATTCGCCTCAATGCCTCGTTGGTTGACGATGTACCCGAGGAACATTCCTTCTCGTACTCCAAATGTGCATTTCGTTGGGTTGAGCTTCATTTGGTATTTATCCAGTTGATCAAAGGTCTGACCTAAGTCAACTATATGATCAGCAGCTTTCTTGCTCTTTGTCAGCATATCATCGACATAGACTTCCATATTGCAACTGATTTGTTCAGCAAAAACCTTGTTCATCAGCCGCTGGTATGTCGCTCCTGCATTTTTCAAACCAAAAGGCATAACATTGTAACAATAAGTTCCCCTAGGGGTAATAAAAGAAGTACTTTGCCTGTCTTCAGGTTTCATTTTGATCTGGTTGTAACCAGAGTAAGCATCCATGAAGCTGAGCAACTCGTGTCCCGAGGTGGCGTCCACTAGTTGATCAATTCTGGGCAGTGGAAAGTGATCTTTTGGGCATGCCTTGTTGATATCGGTGAAATCAACACACATTCTCCATTTATTATTCTTCTTCTTTACCATCACCACGTTGGCTAACCAGTCTGGATATTTCACATCTTCAATGAATTGAGCTTTCTGGAGCTTGTCGACCTCCTCTTGTATAGCTTGATTTTTCTCGGGACTAAATACTCTTCTTCTCTGCTTTACAGGTTTGATCTCCTTATTCACATTGAGCTCATGACATAAGAAGTTTGGATCTATTCCTGGCATGTCTTCATGACTCCATGAAAAAGTTTTCTTCCTCTTTCGCAAGAAAGTTATCAATTCCTGTTTTATCGAGGCATCCAACGACGAACCTATCTGGGTTACTCGTTCAGGGTGCTCGTCGTCCAGAATAACATTTTCTGTAGATTCCACCACCTGTCCTTTTACAAGTTGGGATTCATCTCTGGGATCCAATGTTTTAATTTCTGTACCTTCATCCACCTGGTAGGTAGTAGTCTTTTTTCTTGACTCTTCAATCTCCTCTTGCTCGGCAGATGAATAATAGCATTCTCGAGCTACTTTTTGATCACCTTTCACAACTCCTACTCCAAAATTCGTTGGGAATTTTAAGCACTGATGTACTGTAGATGGGACTGCTTCGAACTTCTTCAAACCAACTCTTCCCATGATGATGTTGTAAGCTGACTGCACATTCTTATCCATCACAAAGAAACGTATTCTCTCTGTTCGACAAGCAGGCCAAGTTCCAATGAATATATCCAACTTGATCGTCCCAAGTGGAAAAACTTTCTCGCCAGCAAAACCCAGAAGAGGTCTGTGATAAGGTTCCAATTGAGATAATTTCAAATTTAAACTGTCAAAGCATGAATAGTACATGATGTCTGCCGAACTACCATTGTCTACCAGCACCCTTGAAATCACTACTTCTTTCATCCTCATTTTGATCACCAAAGGGTCGTCGTGAGGGTAAAGAACACCTGCCAGGTCATTTTTTGAAAACCCAATGACCAGCTTCTCTTTATTTACCTTCCTCGGACGATCCTCCTCGGCCAAATTTATTCGCTGAATGTACGAGCAAGCTTGGGCCTCTCCAAGGTAAGCCTTTCTTTCTGCAGTAAGGTCTCCTCCTCCTGCATCTCCTCCTGTAATAACATTACAATCAAATGAACCAAAACGTATGGAAAATACCTCTCGTTCTGGCTGCCTCAATTTCCTGGGAAGATCGGGGTCATCATCTGGATCATCTTCATGATTTCTCTTCTTTTTCTCCTTTGTTCGACGAGGAGATCTAGACCTCTCTCTAGTTCGATCATTATTTCTTCTTTCCCCTCCCCGATCAACATACTTTGCTAGCTTTCCTCTTCGGATGAGTGTTTCAATCTCGTTCTGAAGAGCTATGCAATTTTTGTTTATATGACCATGATCCTTATGAAATTCGCAATATTTATCCCTGTTCCTCGTATCAGGGTCTGACCTCAATTTCTTCGGCCACTTTACCCCCTCGCTATTCTTGATTTCTTCCAAGACATGATTAATACCCATTTTCAAAGGAGTATAATTATCAAATTTCTTCAGGACTTCCCATGATGTTTTATTACTCTTGGAATGCCTGTCACCGCCATTGCCCTTATGCTCTTTCTTCTTAGATTTGTCGACTTCCACCTTGGTTTCTTTATCCATGTTCTTCTTCGCAGCCATAGCCTCCTCGGCATTCATGATTTTGGCCGCTTTTGCCATCAACTCTGACATAGTTGTAGGTGGATCTTTGGCCAAAGTGTAGTACAACTTGTTAGGCAACAACCCACTCATCAAGGCGGTGATTGCTGTCTTTTCTTCATAATCTATGACTTCTAGCTTCTCGTTATTGAAACGAGTTATGTAATCTCTAGTACTTTCGCCAGATTTTCGTCTAACACTTAACAAGTGTGCTACTCGTTTTACTGGTTTTGCCCCAAAACAAAAATTACCAATGAACAACTCGGCCAATTGAAAGAAAGTTGAAATCTTTCCCCGAGGAAGATTGTTGTACCATATTTGGGCAGATCTAGTAAGAGTTCCAGAGAATGCTCTACATCTCATCTCGTCGGGGACAACATAGATGTCGGCAGCAGCCTGATATTGCTCTATGTGTAGAACATGATCTGTCTTTCCATCATACTTGGGGGTCACCACGGGCGCTTTAAATTTCGACGGTGTAGGAAAATCCACAATGGTCTGTACAAAAGGTGTCCCTCGAACAAAAGTTTGTTGTAGGGGATTCTTTGCCTTAGACATTTCTCCCAATCTATCCTCCAACCGCTGAATGGAACATTTCCACGCATCATTTCCCTCCTCGGGCCTATTAGTTCGAGCAATTGATTGTTCTGAAGTAGCCTCTTGAGATCTATCTTAACGAGAAACTGGTCGTGATTGTGCTGATCCTTCTCTTAGATCTGATGGTTATCGAAAACTCCTCGACATGGTCTTAGGTGGACTCCTATTCCTTCTAGGGCCTAATCGGCTGAAAGGAGACGCTCTGCTCAGTCTTTCCAAGGCGCTGGGTCTTTCTGGAGAGAGAGTGATACGTTGATCAGTATCTGTAGCCCGTATTGATGAAGTTCGCCCAGGTTGATAAGAGAAATCATTAGATTCCTCATTACGATATGACTCAGTACGCCTGGATCGTGAAGAAAGTAAATAGGTTTGTCTCTGACCACTTCGCTGTCCTGAATGCGCAGGTGCACCGCCATGAAGGGTTTGTATGAGTTGACGCATTATTTCTTGCATGGCGGTTTGTCCTTGAGCCAGATTCGTCATAATTCCAGCCAGATCTGGAGGTGCAGAGGGATTTGGAGGATTTCCAGCATTTCCAGCGTTTCGATTGCTAGATTCTGGATTGTCTGCCATTGATGATGAATAATTCTTGGTGAAAAACGATAACAACAGTCGTTCCCACAGACGGCGCCAATCTGTTGATGTAAAAAATTAGATCACTCTAATAATTCAATCACAGATAAATAAATGAGACAAAAGATTTTAAAGTGGTTCAGCCTTATTTGAATGGCCTACATCCACTGTTATGTTATTGCTGAGTGTTTGGGAATTCTCGATTACAAGTGCTATCAAGAAATTCCGGTCCCTTTGAATGAGGGTGATACAAGGTATTTATAGCCCTTAGGCTGTACATGAAAGGATAATTCATTTAATGCTATTCAAGCGTGTGTGTCAAGATGATAAGCATTAAATGAATAGTTGAACTGTTGATTATCTGGCAATAAATGCTGTGGCCAAGGTGCAGCTGCTGTGGTCGAGATGCAGCTCGGACCGCCTTAGTTACTCGTCGTTCAGGAGTTCCTCGGAGAACTGGAGTTCCTCGGAGTACACCTGTTGCTCGGAGTGAATATGACTTTCTCGGGGAAATAGACTTCCTCGTTGTTATTGTGCCATGTAGATCGACACGTGTCTTCTTATTATTCGTCCATATCAGCATACTAATTTTGGTATCCACACAAAGAATCCACTGCCTTGTTGCATGAGGGGTACGAGAAGAAGTACCAGCAGATCATTGCCGACAAGGGCTACGAGAATCTTTTTACTGGGTAGGATGTAAGGGAGAGAACCTTGAGAGGTGAGGTCGAAGAATGTAGACAAATTGCTGAGTTGCTGGAAAAGGAAAACAACAACCTGCAAAAGGAGCAGTCACAACTGAAGTCTGTAGCTTCCACTTCTAGTGCCTTGATCCCAGTGATCGACGAGGGATTTTCGTTCTTAGAGGTTGAGAACGCTAAGTTAAGGTAAGAGTTGGACACCTTGAGGAGGTCGGGCCCTTCCACATCTTCTCGGGGACGAGAAAGAGCTCCTCGGGGATGAGCAATAGCAGCTCGGGTTCTTGTCGAGGAACAGAGGACTCAGTCTGCCTTAGAGAACCAGGCCTTCCAACTAATGGCAAAGAACCAGGCATTGTCTGATATGTCAAAGAAGATTAGGGACCTAGAAAAACAGCTCTCCGCGCAGAAGTCAGTCTTGGAGAATAAGGAGCTTTTCATCAAGAATCTCCACGAGCAGCTAGAAAGTCTAACATATCAATTCCACAAACAGCCCAGGGAGTTCTGGATGGCTGGATATAACGAAGCACTATTCCACCTAGACGATCGTATCCAAAATGCCAACAATGAGGGCTACAAGCAAGGCTGGCTGAATGCCTTAGGTGTGTTGAAGCTCGAACAAGGTCATTATCTGTGGGACTATCATGATCCCGGGTTTCTCGACTTGCCTGTGCCACCATACAATTTGGACATGGATTGGATCCCTGCTCGGGCCGTTCCTCGGAGCTTAATTTCAAAGTATCTCGGTGACTACAATTTACATTCTCAAATCGAGGTATCTCGTCCCGAGCATCTTTTAGATCGACCATCCGTGATGAATACAAGGATGTTAAAAGATCTTAATTACATCAATTCTCCTCTGTCTTTAAATGATCCGCCTGCTGGCGAGGAACCTGTGTCAAAAGCAGAGGGGAAGAGACCAGTAGAATAGGAATTTTTGATGTAATAGTTAGTATATATTTCAATATCAATGTACTTGTAATTTATTTTGAATTCAATGAAAAACTCTCATTTTGTTTGCAAATCTTGATTGTTATTGTCTTATAGTTATCAAACACTTTATATTTGCGTATATCTGTTAAAAAGATAACAATATTGTGTTGTTTGTCAACCAACTCAGTAATAATTAAAAAATTACAAGTATCACTACTGTTACTTAATAATAAAGTAATGAGTATAAAAATGTTGTTTATAATTTTTCCAACCAACCAAGGTTGTTAAATTATGCTTGTCGACCAACTACAATTAGTGGGTTTTTATCCCTGACCAGCCATACTTGGTAGATTTTTCATAAAATGTGTCCGACCAACCAAGGTCGATAAATTCTTCTTGTCGACCAACTACAGTTAGTGGTTTTTTATCCCCGACCAGCCATACTTGGTAACTTTTGCACTTTCTAGAATAATCTTACCTCCCGAACAACATAAGTTGGCATTTGCGAGAATATTTTGTTTCCTAGCCAAACAGGTTGGCATTTTTAGGAGTATTTCGTTTCCTAGCCAAACAAGTTGGCATTTTTAGGAATATTTCGTTTCCTAGCCAAACAGGTTGGCATTTTTAGGAATATTTTGTTTCCTAACCAACCGAAGTTGGCATTTTTAGGAATATTTTGTTTCCTAACCAATCAAAGTTGGCATTTTTAGGAATATTTTGTTTCCTAACCAACCGAGGTTGGCATTTTTAGGAATATTTTGCTGAGCTTTGCCGAGTAGTGTGTAGCACTAGTATTCCCCAAAAAATTCTCAATAAAAGGAGAGACTTTAGAAGAATATCTTCATTTTATTCATACTGATGGAACTGTGTTACATATACATCACTGATAATACTTGCGCAGGTGCTCTGCGTTCCATGCATTCTTAAACTCCTCGCCTTCTAAAGTTGCTATTCGATAAGTTCCTGGTCGAACAACTTCTGTAACTCGGTATGGTCCATGATAATTTTGCCTCCAGTTTGTTATGCTTTTGAATTACTTTCTTCAGCACATAATCTCCTTCTTTCAGGTCGCACTTCTTCACCCTTTTGTTGTAGAACAAAGTTGTTCGCTGCTGGTAAGCAGCATTTCTAATGGCTGCTTCTTCTCTGACCTCCTCGAGCATGTTTAAATCCAGTCTTCTCATTAAGTCACTGACAGGGGAATTGAAATTCAGAACCCTGTGTGTTGGGAGGCCCAACTCGGCAGGTATAACGGCTTCAGTTCCAAACGCCAGCATATATGGTGTTTCTCCAGTTGCTACTCGGGGAGTAGTTTGGTAAGCCCAGAGTACTATTTATAGCTCGTTAATCCAATTCGATTTTGCATCATCCAATCTTTTCTTCAAGCCATTTAGAAGCATTCTGTTTGTCACTTCAGTTTGTCCATTGCTTTGAGGATGGCCTGGTGCTGAGTGGACCTTCAAAATGTTTGACTGATGACAATAGGCGGCAAACTCCTCGTTATCAAATTGTGTTCCATAGTCTGTGATGAAGGCATGAGGGAGACCATATTTGCAAATGATGTTCTTCCAAACAAATTGGTACACCTTCTCGTACGCCATGTCAATGAGTGGCTCAGCTTCTACCCACTTAGTAAAATAATCCACTGCGATGATGAGATACTTGAACCTTCCTCGGGTCGTTGGAAGTGGCCCAACCAAATCAATTCCCCACATGGCAAATGTCCAAGGGGAAGTTATGGGTGTCAACAATGCTTATGGAGTTCTTCGGATGGAGGAAAAGCGTTGGCACTTGTCACATTTCTTTACATAGGCTATACAATTAGCCCTCATCGTCGGCCAGTAGTATCCCTGCGTCATCACCCTTTGCAAAAGCGTCTGACCTGCTACATGTGCTCCACAGGACCCTTCATGGATCTCTTCAATTAATTCTTTCACCTCGGAGGGGTGTACACATCTCTGCAAACGTGCCAGAATTCCTTGCTATATAAAACACCATTAGTTAATACATACCGAACAGCTTTAAACTTCAATTTTTTGGCTACGAGCTTGTCAATTGGCAATTTTCCCTCCTCGATATACGCCCTGATGGGATCCATCCAAGATGGTCCTGAATCAAGGGTGATAAAGTTCATCGTCAGATCTTCATCTATGCTCCAACCAGCTAACACTTCAATTGGGATTGCTCGTCGTAGCTCGGTGCGAGTAGCTGATGCTAGTCGAGCTAGGGCATATGCTCTCGCATTCTCCATTCTTGGTATTCTGACCAGCTGAATAGCGGAAAATTCTGACACCAGCTCCTTTGCCTTTGCATGATATCTGATCATTAATTCTCCTCTAACTGCATATACTCCCATCATTTGGTTTACAATCAATTGAGAGTCATTGAAGATTACAACCTGCTGAGCCTCTATAATTTTTGCCAAGTTAAGCTCTGCAATCATGGCCTCATATTCAGCCTCATTATTAGAAGCTTTGAATTGGAAATGCAAGGCGTATTCCATGCCGACCTCGTCCGGAGTGCTCAAAACTATCCCCGCGCGACATCCTGCAGTGCAAGATGAGCCATCTACATATAGCCTCCATATAGGTAACTCGTCTTCAAATTTCTGATCAGTCAGAGTTCCTCGGTGAAATATTTACTGCTTCCTTTCCTCCTCGGATTTTTCTTGCTCTTCGTCGATCATTTCTTCTTGCCCTTTTACCAACCGGAGTTGGTCTGAGCTCGAATTCAATGATCCTGTAACATCCACTTGCCCTTTTACCAATCGGAGTGGGTCTGAGCTAGTGTTTGTTGATCCTGTAACATCCACAGGTTGATCAGCGAGCAACTTTAATTCCTCATCCGGAATGCTCACAACTTTCCCTGCATCACATCCTGTAACATCCACACGCCCTTTTACCAATCGGAATCGGTCTGAGCCTGTGTTTTTTGATCCTGTAACATCTACAGGTTGATTAGCGAGCAACTTTTATTCCTCATCGGTATCAAGATAGGTGAACTCCGCTATAAAATCTGCTACAGCCTGCCCTTTTAATGATGATATGGATTCATAAATTATATCATATTCATCGAGCTCTATTGCCCAGTACATTAATCTCCCTGATTTTTTTGTCTTATGAAGGGCTTGTCTCAATGGTGCATCGGTATATACTACTATAGTATGAGCTTGGAAGTATGGCCTCATTCTCCTACTCGCCTCAATCAGCGCCAATGATAATTTCTTCAGCCTTGGATATCTGATCTCTGCTCCTCGGAAGGCCTTACTTGTGTAGTAAATTGGCTTTTGCACTCCATTCTCCACTCTGATCAACGCCGAGCTAACTGCATTCTCAAACACTGCAAGGTACAAATACAATTTTTCTCCCATCACCAACCTGGACAACAGTGGAGGTGCTCCCAAGTATTTCTTCAAGTCTTGAAAAGCCTTCTCACATTCATCATTCCACTCAAAAGTCTTTCTGAGTGTCTTGAAGAATGGGAGACATCTATCAGTTGCTCGTGACACAAATCTGTTGAGTGCCGCTACTCGTCCTGTGAGACTCTGTACTTCCTTCTTCGTCGTTGGAGATCGCAGCCCTAATAGAGCTTTGATCTTTTTAGGATTTGCTTTAATGCCTCGTTGATTGACGATGTACCCGAGGAACATGCCTTCTCGCACTCCAAATATGCACTTCGTCGGGTTCAGCTTCATTTGATATTTATCCAGTTGATCAAAAGTCTGATTTAAATCAACTAGATGATCGACCGCTTTCTTGCTTTTTGTCAGCATATCGTCAACATAGACTTCCATATTGTCACTGATTTGTTCAGCAAAGACCTTGTTCATCAGCCTCTGATATGTCGCACCTGCATTTTTCAAACCAAAAGGCATAACATTATAACAATAAGTTCCCCTAGGGGTAATGAAATAAGTACTCTCCCTATCTTTAGGTTTCATTTTGATCTGATTGTAACTAGAATAAGCATCCATGAAGCTCAGCAACTCGTATCCCGAGGTATCATCCACCAACTGATCAATTCGGGGCAATGGAAAGTGATCCTTTGGGCGTGTTTTGTTGAGATCGGTGAAGTCTACACACATCCTCCACTTGTTGTTCTTCTTCTTTACCATCACCACATTAGCTAACCAATCTCGATATTTAACATCTTCAATGAAACAAGCTTTCTGGAGCTTCTCGACTTCCTCCTGTATAGCTTGATTTTTCTCGGGACTGAATACTCTTCTTCTCTGCTTCACAAGCTTGATCTCCTTATTCACATTGAGCTCGTAACATAATAAGTTTGGGTCTATCCCAGGCATATCCTCATGACTCCAAGCAAAGGTTTGTCTTCTGCTTCTAAGGAAAGTTATCAATTCCTGTTTTAATGAGGCTTCCAACGATGAACCTATTTGAGTAGTTTGCTGAGGGTGCTCATCGTCCAGAATGATGTTTTCAGTAGCTTCCGCCACTTGACCCTTCACGAGTTGCGACTCATCTCGAGGATCCAATGTTTCAATTTTTGCACCTTCATCCACTTGATAGGTAGTAGTCTTTTTCTTTGATTCTTCCAGTTCTTCTTGCTCGGCGGATGAATAATAGCATTCCCGAGCTACTTTCTGATCACCTTTCACAACTCCTACTCCAAAGTTTGTTGGGAATTTTAGGCACTGATGCACTGTAGATAGTACAGCCTCAAACTTCTTCAATCCTACTCTTCCCATGATGATATTGTACGATGATTGGGTATTTTTATCCATCACGAAGAAACGTATTCTTTCTATCCGATAAGCAGGCCACGTACCAATGAGTATATCCAACATGATCGTCCCAAGTGGAAATACTTTCTTTCCAGCAAAACCAATGAGGGGTCTGTGGTAAGGCTCCAGTTGAGATAGCTTTAGATTTAAACTATCGAAACACGAGTAGAACATGATGTCTGCCGAGCTACCATTGTCGACCAGTACTCTTGAAATCATAACCTCCTTCATCCTCATTTTGATCACCAGCGGGTCATCATGAGGATATAGGAGACCTGCAAGGTCATTCTTTGAGAACCCAATGACCAATTTCTCCTTGTTCACCTTTCTCGGGCGATCTTCCTAAGCTAGATTTATTCGCTGAATATACGAGCAAGCTTGAGCCTCACCGAGGTAAGCTTTCCTTTCTGCAGTAAGGTCTCCTCCGCTTGCATCTCCTCCTGTAATGAAATTACAATCAAATGACCCAAAGCGTATTAAAAATACCTCTCGTTATGGCTTCCTCAATTTCTTGGGAAGATCGGGGTCATCCTCTGGATCAACTTCATGGTTTATCTTCTTGTTTTCCTCTGCTCGACGAGGAGATCTAGACCTCTCTTTAGTTTGGTCGTTGTTTCTTCTTTCGCCTCCCCGATCAACATACTTCGCTAGCTTTCCTCGTCGGATGAGTATTTAAATCTCATTCTGAAGAGCTATGCAATTTTTGGTCATATGGCCACAATCCTTGTGGAACTCGCAATATTTTTCCCTATTCCTCGTGTCAGGGTCTGCCTTCATTTTCTTTGGCCAGTTTTACTCCTCGCTGTTCTTAATTTCTTCTAGGACGTGGTTGATATTTACCTTCAAAGGTGTGTAATTATCAAATTTCCTCAAGACCTCCCATGACGACCTATTTTTGGATTGTTTGTCACCACCATTGTTCTTATGTTCTTTCTTCTTAGCTTTATCACCTTCCACCTTGGTTTCTTTGGCGTCCATATTCTTCTTCGCAGACATAGCCTCCTCGGCATTCATAATCTTGGACGCTTTTTCCATCAGGTCCGATATGGTTCGAGGGGGATCTTTGGCCAAAGTGTAGTACAACTTGTTTGGCAGTAGTCCACTCATCAAAGCAGTAATCGCTGTCTTCTCTTCATAATCAATGACTTCGAGTTTCTCGTTATTAAAACGAGTTATATAATCTCTGGTACTCTAACCAGCTTTTTGTCTAACACTTAACAAATGTGCTACTCGTTTAACTGGCTTTGCCCCAAAGCAGAAATTTCCAATGAATAACTCGGCCAGTTGAAAGAAAGTTGAGATCTTACCCCGAGGAAGATTATTATACCATATTTGAGCAGATCCGGTAAGAGTTCCTGAGAATGCCCTGCATCTCATCTCATTTGGGACAGCATAGATGTCGGATACAACTTGGTATTGTTCTATATGAAGGACAGGGTCAGTCTTCCCATCATACTTGGGAGTCACAACAGGTGCTTTGAACTTTGATGGTGTTGGAAAATCAACAATATCCTGGACAAAAGGTGTTCCTCGAATAAAGGTTCGTTGTAGAGGGTTCTTGGCCCTAGACATTTCCCCTAATCTATCCTCAAGCCTCTGAATAGATCCTTTCCATGCATCATTTCCTTCCTCGGGCCTATTGGTTCGAGCAAATGATCGCGTTGAAGTGGCTTCCTGGGATTTATCTTGACGAGCAGCTGGTCGGTCATAGTATTTATCTTGATGAGCAGTTGGTCGCGACTGGGCAGATCCTTCCCTTAAATCTGATGGTCGTTGAAAGCTCCTCGACGCTGCATTAAGAGGACTTTTGTTCTTCCTAGGGCCTAATCGGTCGAAAGGAGAAACCCTACTTAATCTTTCCAATGCGATGGTCCTTTCTGGGGAGAGGGTGCCACGTTGTTCAGTATCTGTGGCTCGCACTGATGAAGTTCGTCCAGGTTGATAAGAAAAATCTTCAGATTCCTCATTGCGATATGAATTAGTACGCCTAGTACGCGAAGAAGGCGCACGGGTATTTCTTTGAATGCTTCGTGGTCCGGAATGGGCTGATGCACTGCCATGGAGGGTTTGGATGAGTTGTCGCATTGTTTCTTGCATGACGGTCTGGCCCTAAGCCAGATTTTCCATTATTCCAGTCAGATCTAAAATAATTGGTGGAGCAGATGGATTTGGAGGGTTGCAGCATTTCGATTGCTGGATTCAGGAATATCAGCCATTGGTAATGGATTGTTTTTTATGAGAAAACGATATTACCAGTCGTTTCCCATAGACGACGCCAATCTGTTAATGTAAAAAATTAGATCACTCTAATAATTCAATCACAGATAAATAAATGAGACAAAAGATTCTAAAGTGGTTCAGCCTTATAAGAATGGCCTACATCCACTATTGTTTTATTGCTGAGTGTTTGGGAATTCTCGATTTATGTTCTATCAAGAGATTCCGCTCTCAATTCCAGGGTTTGGATTCGGATCCCTTACAATGAGGATTGTATAATGTATTTATAGCCCTGAGGCTGTAATGTGAAAGGGTAATACATTTAATGCCCTTTTTGCGTGTGCGTCTGAATGATAAGCATTTAATGAGAAGTTAAACTGTTGGTATCCTGCTTCGAGGTGCATCTCGGACGGCCTGAGTTGCTCGGACCGCTTGAGCTTCTCGGTGCTAAAGAGTTCCTCGTAAAAGTATGTTCCTCGGAGAGTATGAGTTCCTCGGAGTAACATGGTTCCTCGGAGCATGCGATCATCTCGAAAGTGCTTGTTGTTGCCATGTAGATAGCCACGTGTCTTCATATGATTGGTCCATGTCAGCAGATTAAATTTGGTATCAACAGCAAGAGAGCTACTACTTTTACTCACCAACCAGATGTCTAGGTCTCATCCAATAAAATGCCTACTAAAATAAATGGCACTTTAACTAACTGACTCAAACTAACTAATAATTAGCTAATTAACACCTTAACAATTCACTCAGCCTCTAGAATACCATCCTCCTCAAGGTTATCAACAACCAACACTATAAGGACATATTTTTCACAATCCCTAATTTACATTAATTATGTCATATCCTGTGCAACCATCAAAGGAATTCACGTCCACACGTTCAAGAAGACGGATTTAAATATCAAGCATCTTCAACATCTACGCGACATGAGGTATACTTTGGTATGGATTTTATTTTGAGTTATTTAGATTTTTTACTGAGTATTGGGATACTTTTTATAAACTAGTTTTTATCAAAATGAGGCATTTTTCAAAGTTAAAATATTTTCTAAGATACCTGTCGACGGACTTTAAAAAACAAAAAAAATCATTTTTGCCACTAGATAGGTCATTTGATGGCCAAGATCACATTGGGATCAAAGTAACCCGTACTGTTTTGATTTTTAATGGGCCGTTTCTTTGGTCGTTCAAATGACATCTCAATATTGTTCAAATGACATGATAAAGTCGTTTGAACCACCTTCCATCGCCTCAAAAATTTTGTTTGCCTATAAAAATGTATTTCGTGATGCTTTTTGATTAAGACTTTTATTTTATGCAAACTACATAACAGGTGCAATTAAGTCTTCACTTTTTAGGGAAAAAAATACTTTTTAGATTCACCAAAACAATTTCATATACTTTTTGGAATCTTCTTTGGAACCCAAACACTTATGTCACGAAGTTTATTCTTATGGAGTGTTGTCTCTACTGCTGGACTTCGGAATACTCGAGGGTATTCACTGTTGAAGGAGAAACTGCGATTCTTGTGATTCTTAAGGGAGTCGTTGATACTTCAAGGCTGCAATCTTTATGGGTTCTTGCAGGAATTCATTGTAGTATTTTAATTGTAAATTTGTAAGTTGAGATTTACATTTTATTAGTAAAATAAAGGTTTTGCCCTGCGGGGATTTTTCCTAAAAAATTTTGTTTGCATGATTATATGATTCAATGATTTCAATCACATAAATGCATGTTTATGGTTTAATTAAAATTGGAACCTTGGTTTGTTTGGGATTGAAATCTAGTTAAATAAGTTTAATCCATTGAAATATTGTGCATTCACAAATTGGTATCGTACACCGGCTTTTACAAATTGGTATCATAGCAGGTTTCACCAAATTATTGTTTGGTCCTCTTTTTGTAAAAAAATGATATCAATCATTTTGAAAAAATTAATTTTTGAAAAATCTTAATTTTTCTGATGGATAACTTATATAAATAGATTCCCGTCTTTGATAGTACAAATTATTCCTATTGAAAATCCCACATCAGATCTTGTTTAAAAGCTATCGATGAAAGAATTTGGCTCGTATATGAAAGAGGGTGGACTCCTCCCACTGTCACCGTAGATAATGTGACCAATCCTAAACCTATGTCTAACTGAACTAAGGATGAATTTAAGTGGAGTACCTACAGCTCCGAAGGCATTAGTGCTATTTCTGGAGATGCCACACCCAAATAGTTCCGACATATTATAGCGTGCACCACATTAAAAGAGTCATGGGATATCCTCCAATTAATACATGAGGGTACCAACGATGTTAAAGCGTTGAAATTGTAAAATTTGACCACCCAATTTGAGACTATCACCGTGTTAGAGTCTGAGTGTTTAGATGAGTTTTATGCTAGGTTGTCGGACCTAGTTAACACGAGTTTTAATTTGGGTAAGAAAATTGAAGAGTCGAGAGTTGTTAAAAATATTTAAGGTCACTTCCATCCCATTTTATTCCCGAGCTCATTGTTTTCAACTCATTGGGGATATTAGATTCACTTAGGTTAGAAGAACTCATAGGAGACCTTCAAACTTATGTGATTGACATGTTTTCCAAAACCATTAAGCCTAGGGATAGAGGTATAGCTTTAAAGACTCAAGTCAAGAAAAAGAAAAAAGAGAGAGTTTGTGAGTCTGATTCTGAAGGTGAGGTTGATTTAGATGACTTGGCCTTGTTTGCTAAAATTTTTAAAAAGTTTATCAAATTTTCCAAAGAAAATTCTTCCAATAAAAATATTTTTAAGAAAAACAAAAAGAAAGATGAGGCCAAGGATAGCGGTGAGAAGGAGGAAGAGGTGAGATTTTATGAGTGCGAGGGCAAAGGGCAAAAAGCATTTGAGTGTTCCACTATGCTAAAGATAAAGGGCAAGAAAATTGCTAACACGGCCACTCTTAGCGGTATTAACATCGAGTTGGATGATTTTAGGAATAAATCACCACATAAAAAGTGTGTTGCTTTCATGGCTAGTCATGTGAGAACATTTAGTTTGTCCCACGATGATGAGAACACTTATAAACATGAGAGCCTCGATGATATTTCGAGCCATTTGGGGGATAATGAGTGTGAGGATGAGACCGCAAGTGAGGGTAAAGGTGATCTCCAAAAAGCATTTAGATATTTGTACACCGAGACTTTAAAGATGAGGAAGTTGAATAAATAGTTAGGTCTTAAGGTGTTAGATTTGGAGAGAGGGATAGAAGTTTTGAGGGTGTGTGAGGCGCCGACGATTCAACTCTAAAAGGTGAGAGTTTCTTTATATGAGTAGTTGATCGTCTTAGACCAGGAAAAGAGTGAATTGACCAACACTATGGCTAGTCTTACGGGATAGCTTCAACCTCCATTGAACACTCGTGAGAAACTTGAAGCACATATATCCCAACTCGAGAGAGATCTCGAACGTGCTCGGGAGGTCAAGGTCACTATAGAGGACACATCTAAGAAGGTTGGAAAGTTGCTACTCGATCCCGCTTTGGGTAATGTTGAGAAATTAGGAATAGGTTATAACAGTGCATCTACTTCCCATGTTGCACCCGAGATGGTTCTTAAGTTTGTGATAGATCCTTATGCCTCTTAACCTAACCCACTTAGGCGTCCATTTCCCCATAGAAGAGCTTGTCCTAAACGTTTTGAGAGAGGTGTTCCTAGGTCAGTTTATGTTTTCTCCCATTGCAAGAAAAGAGGACACCTTAAGGAATATTTCTTTAAGTTGGGTAGTGTGTCTAATAGGTTTTTACCTCATTATGCTACTACACGTGTTCCCACACGCACTCCCACACATGATACTTTACATGCTCCCGTACATCACGTGAGAGATTTTGAACATTTTTTTAGAGAAAGTTGAGTATTTGATCAATATTCACATGATTTGATGGATGTTTTTCATAGGATGTCACCACCTTTAGAAAACTCCTCCGGATCTAATGATTGAGGTTTAGACTTGTTTGCTAGCATAGGATGACTTTCATGTTTATATTTTTATGCCTATTTCTAGTGTGTACTAACATTGTATATATTTTTTCCATTTTGATAATTTTTCCAAAAAACCCAAAAAGATTTTTGAATTTCTTTTTACACCGTTTATGGATGGACATTTAGGATGACCAAGTCACAATATCATTCCATTATTCATGTGACTTTTTTTATAGTTGTTAATACCAAAAATTATCCACCTACGTGGACCAATCAGAAATAGACACTTGTCTCCTTACATGGCAGCAACCCTAGTCAGCAGTCACCTAATCAACCCCGAAGATAGTTACACGACAGGCATGCCGACCAATATGAAGAATACCGACCACCAGAGTAAATTAACAGTCACCACATGGGAAAAATAACCAAGGTTCCTTCAACACGTGGTCTAGACAATCAACCATCACCTTCATTGTGTATGGGTGTAAATGCTTGAATATATAAAGGCATTCCAACCCTTGATCTTCGGGTCACTATAAGTACATTGTATTCCTTTCACAAAAGGCAAGATAGAATGGATTCTAGGATATTCTTCTTAATAAGAGTACTTAGCTTTCTCTAATCAGTCAAATTAATACAATAACAATGGACGTAGGCTTTCTTACACAGCCGAACCACTTTAAAACTCTTTGTTTCTTATGTGATTATTTCATTATAATCTTATATTTTATCCGTGTTTAAGAAATTGGATCTAGTCCATTTTTTGACATCAACATATTGGCACCGTATATGGGAACGTGAGTTTTATTTATGTTCTCTATCTTATACATCCTTGTTCAAGGGAAGATGAATGATCCTGAAACTAGTGCCACAAATGAAGGCAACACTACCGTTCCATCTGCTCCGCCTACAGCAGCCGACCTGAATGGGATTCTTGCCAGTATTTCCAGGTGTCAAGATGCCGTGCAAGAAATAATTAAACAATTGACTCATTAATTACAATCCAGGTATCAAGCTCTTTTCAGGCAGCAAATGGTTCCTTAGCCGAGAAGATAAATGCCACCTCCACCTCCTAGGCATAGCCGACATAGCTATTCCAGATCTTCACGTGATAGATCTTACCATCCAGGAGTAAGTTCATCGCTCAGATCCACAGAACCCTGTGATGGTTATTATTTTAATCCTGAAAGACCAAGCACATTGGAAAGATTTAGCAGAGCTTCGTCTTTTGACTGTTTGGGACCCCGAGTTCGAAGAAATCCTCCCAGAGAGTTATCCAGAACTAATCAACGCCAAATCGAACAACGTGACACACTGACTAATTAAATACCAGGTAGTTACTCCTTTATTCAAATTAATACAAAATATCAAGTTGGTTCAGTTCATAGCAACACTGTCGAAAATATTTATTTAAATAATTACTATCCACCTAATATTTAAAAAGTGAGTTGTCAAATTTTATTAAATTAAATTAACATGCGACCAATTAAAATTATTAACTAAATGATTCCACCATCACATCACAGTCACATCAAAATGATAATGGAATAATAAATGAGTCTGGAGTAACACTTCTCTGAATAGTCCCAAATAGGGAATAAAACCAAATACAACGTCTGAATAATAAATGAATTAACTCTAAAACTGCATTGAAACTAAGTATGATAAAACTGTCTTTAAAAGAAATGGGGCAACATTCCCTAACAACTGAATAAGTCTGAAATGGAATCAATATAGATGTGGAGGCGTCTATCATCAAGATACTGTAACTTCCACAGCAGCTACAACACGTCACTGAAATTGAACTCCTAAGCTTGGCGTCCCTGTGGCTGGGCACCTAAATGGTTTTTCAAGAAAATAGATTTGAAAGCAAATGGGTCAGAGCCTGATGGTAAAACCGTTTAAAATATAGCAAGTGTTTAATTACATTAAACAATGAATATTAAGTACATGTTAGTTCCGTTCTCTCACATGAGTTTCTCACCTCTCAACTAATGTGCACGCTTAACGTATATCCATAACCCATCCTAGTTATGCCGCTAACTAACTAGTCTATACTGCAACTCATCCTCACGTGATAATATAGGAGTTTGTTCAAGACATTCCAATCTAACTTATGTGAATCTACCTTTTCATCTCTTAGATTAATTTATATTAAATCATATAGGAAATTCTCAATTCTACTTTACTCAAAGTGTTGCAAATATTCACATACATTAATAAGGATATTCACCCACATTAACAAGGAGTCTGTTATCATCACCAATATATAAATTTCAACATAATTATATAATTAGGTCACCCCTAGGATAAGCTGCGGTGCACACATACTCTGCTATCCAATCCCGGTACATCATGTACATAAGGACTACGTATTCCGAATCTCTCAGGAACCGTTTTAATAAGCAAAATCACACATATTAGGGGCAAACATAGTTCACATACCCATGGGTCATGCACATACCTACGATTCCATGGTCAGCTGACTTATCAACTCACAAATAGGTCATTCATAGCCCTATGTCCTTAAGGTACCAATCTAAATCTCCCCCCCCCCCCCCCCCCCCGTAGGCACACAAAGATTAGATGGTCCTGTTTCGAAAGCCGACCTCCCGTGATAGCAAGTATGGTAGGTATGTCATACACATATAAATCCATATACTAAGCATTCACACAACTTAGATAATTTCTAATATTATTAAAGGTACGTTCTCAATCTCTATACCATTAATCCAATTAGTACATTTTTATACTTTCGGATAGTCAGATAATATAGTTCACAAACACATCTCACGTCGTAGTTTCAAGTACTTAAGACCTACTCATAAAGGTTACTGAGTCTCCTATTATTCTCACACTTTAATCCAATACTCTTAAGGTCCATATTTCTACCACTAACCTTATATTATCAACTATATAGATTTAACTAATTTAATCACAGTCTTCAATAGTACCTCAATCGTCAAACCTTATTAGGCCTAACATAACTCCCAAATATATTTCTAATAATAATCCGGGTCTCATATACATGCCTACTGGTCTTCCTTAAATCTAAAAGTGTTCACAAGGTCCCCACCAATAATTCTCTAGGGTCGAAACTGCTAAAATTCAATAAGGGAAAGAATATCACAATTTCTAGGAAGGTCGATCGATCGATGGTGGTCGATCGATCGACCTATGAATGTCGATCGATCGATGGTGGTCGATCGATCGACCTATGAATGTCGATCGATCGATCACACCAGATAAGGCTACGGACTGCTTCGTTTTTCGGTCCCAGATTTGTCCCAAAACTCCATTACAAGGTATGAAATTCTCAACTTAGGATGTAGGATCATTATACTACCTAAATACAATATTTTTTTAACATTCCAAAACCATTACATCAGCAACAATTAACCTTACATGGATCAAATCTTCATAAAAACCCTAGTTTTTATTTTCTTCAAGAATCATGATATTTCTCTTCTTAAATCCGTCCTTAATTAATCAAGGATTATATTTTGATTACTAAATTTCGTCCAGAACTAATCTACATGCAATTTCTATCCAAGATTTATAGTTCTACCTCAAATCTCATGGGTTTTTATCATCTTTCAAGACAAAAATCAACTTCTACACTAACATAGAAGATATATTCACTAAAAACTAATGGAATGAAATCACTTGCCTTAAGTTTGATGTTCAGAATCATTGATGGTGTCCGAGGGTTGGTTCTTTCCTTCTTTTCGGTCACAATTCCGTCAAGATTTGGTGGTGGTTGGTGGTGGCTAGGGTTTGGAAACCTCCTGCAACTTCTCCTCTAACTCATGTAGCCCACTCTTTGTTTTTGGATGATAATGGCCCTAATGGCCTTCCCAATAATAATTAAATAAACCCTAATTTTCGTGGGTCTTATTTCCTTAAATTTTAAAATTACCAAAATACCCTCCCGGGTTGCCGGTTTGGCCTAAAAATTCCCGCTGACCCAAACTAAACCCCCGGCTAGTGTTTTTTGACTATCTCGACCCCTCCGGACACGTTGGCGCACTCAAAATGACCATAAAGATGATTAAATTATAATTAACTCTTTAATCTAATTAAATTGATTCCTGACGCGACTGGCACGCGCGTCCCAACTTAATTTCCCAAATTATCGTATTTAAGACTCAAGATAATTTTTATAATTTCCATACTCATATATTACCATATATACTCAGTAATACTAAATATTATCATCATAATCGAATACCAACTCATGCCTCGCTTGTATTTAAATCCGAATTAATTTCCAATTAATTCTCATTTAATTTAATTAATCCCATTAAATAAAATAAGTAAAATTACGGAGTATTACATACTTCCCCCCTAATAACAGAATTTCGTCCCGAAATTCGAAAAATAAAGTATACCTGGCAAGAATAACTCTGGATAACGTTCTCTCATCTCATCCTCGCGCACCCAGGTGGACTCCTCGGCATTATGGTGCCGCCACTGAACACGTACTAACGGTACTATCTTCGACCTCAGTTTCCTCTCACTCTGTTCCAGAATTGCAATCGGTCCCTCCTCATAGGAACTATCAGGCTGTAGATCGATGTCCTCTAAAGCAATGCGGGTATGGGCCAAATCATTCCTAAGATATCTCCTTAGCGAGGAAATATGAAACACGTCATGAATCCTATGCAGGTGTTCCGGTAACCCAAGTCTGTACGCAACTGGCCCAATTCTCTCGATGATAGGAAATGGCCCCACGTATCTAGTTACCAATTTCCCTTTCTTTCCGAAATGCATAATCCCTTTCATAGGAGACACTCTGAGTATCACCTGGTCCCCCACCTTGAATTCTCTGTAGAATCTCTTAGCATCGGCATAACTCTTCTCTCGGTCCTGAGCTACTCGAATACGGCTCCATATCATCTCTATCCTCGTCGAAGTATCCTGAATCACCTCCGGCCCAAGTAGCTTGTTATCCCCCACCTCTAGCCAACATGTTGGGGAACGGCAAGGTCTATCGTAAAATGCCTTAAATGGAGCCATGTCAATAGTAAACTGGTAGGAGTTATTATAGGAAAACTCCACTAGTGGAAGATACTGTTCCCAACCACCTCCAAAGTCTAGGATACACATCCGCAACATGTCTTCCAACATCTGATTCGTCCGCTCGGTCTGCTCATCTGTCTACGGGTGATATGTTGTACTCAGCCGCAACTCCGTACGCATGACTTCCTGAAAGCTCTCCCAAAATCGCGAAACAAATATCTTGTCTCGGTCAGACACGATATTGAGAGGCACTCCATGGAGTCTCACTATATCCGATATGAAAATCTGGACATACTGTCCCGTAGTGTAATCTGTTCAGGCTGGCAAAAAATGAGCCACTTTGGTCAACCTATCCACGATTACCCATATGGAGTCGTGACCCCTCTGCGATGTAGGTAACCCCGTGATGAAGTCCATGGAAATGCTTTCCCATTTCCACATGGGAACCTATAATGGCTGTTGAAGTCCTGTTGGTCTCTCATGGTCCACCTTTACCAGCTAACAATTGACACATTTAGAAATGAACTCGGTAATATCTCTCTTCATCTCGCTCCACCGGTACCGTCGCCTCATATCTTGGTACTTCTTATCCCCACCAGGATGTACCGCGAACCGTGCGACTCTGTCATTAACTTGTGTCGCAAGTCTTCCCCCTCAGGAACGACCAGTCTCCCATTGAAGCATAAGCCCCCGTCTGAACTAACGGTATAGGACTCGGCTCCCTCTGCTAGTAATCGGAATATCTGCTCTTGACAGGACGACTCTTTTGCCAGGGCTGTATCACTCTCGCATTGATTTGGGGAGTAACGATCATTACAGACATGAATGATTTGGCCACTGCGTCTTGTTGTCCCAATTCCTTCCACTTTGCTTTCCACACATCGGCCACCTCGTCCACCGGCCTGCGGCTTAACGCGTCTTATACCACGTTAGCCTTTCCTAGGTGGTATTGGATATCGAACTGATAATGCTTCATGAATTCAAGCCACCTACGCTGACGCATATTTAGTTCCTTCTGCGTGAAGAGGTATTGTAGGGACTTGTGGTCCGTGAACAAATGGAATTTCTCCCCCAGGAGTTAATGTCTCCAAATTCGAAGAGCAAATACGACTGCTGCCAATTCCAAGTCGTGGGTGGGGTAATTCTTCTCGTGAGGCTTAAGCTTACGAGAAGCATAAGATATAGCCTAACTCTCCTGTTGTAGTATACCCCCAAGTCCTAGTAAGGACGCATCGGTGTAGACTAGATACTCAACTCCCGATCTAGGCAAGGCTCACACTGGTGCTGAGGTCAACTTGTCCTTCAACTCGTCGAATGCCCACTGACAGGCATCGCTCCAGATAAATGGCACACCCTTCCGAGTCAGATGTGTTAAAGGACCCTCTATCTTAGAGAACCCCCGAATAAACCTCCTGTAGTATCCTGCTAAGCCCAAGAAACAACGTATCTCAGTCGGTGTCATGGTCTGTCCCCACTCCCGCACCACTGATACCTTCCCCGGATCAACAGATATCCCCCTGTCTGAAATGATATGCCCCAAAAATTGAACCTCCTTCAACCAAAATCCACACTTCTCGTATTTTGCATATAACTCGTTCTGACGCAGCGTATGCAAAACCTGCCTCAAGTGATCGGCATGCTCCTCCTCTATCTGGGAGTAAACTAGAATGTTATCTATGAAGACGATGATGAACTGATCTAGGAACTCTCTGAACACCTTATTCATCAAGTCCATAAACACGACTGGGGCATTGGTTAGGCCAAAAGGCATAACTCGGAACTCGTAGGAACCATATCTCGTCAAGAAGGTAGTCTTCGAGATGTCCTGTTTCCTGATATGCAGCTGATGGTAACCCGATCTCAAGTCAATCTTTGAGAAGAAGGCCGCTCCTATCAACTGGTCGAATAGGTCATCGATTCGGGGTAACGGATATTTATTCCGTATTGTGACTTTATTCAACTCTCGGTAATCGCCACACAACCGTAAATGTCTATCCCTTTTCTCCTTGCAAACAACGCGGCAACACCCTAAGGCAAGGTGCTCCTCCAGATGGAGATTTGACTCAAACGCTGCCCAGTCTGGCCTTGTAACTTCGAAGGTTCGATATGGTTAGGCTCATTCAACCTAATAATTGTAGCTATAATCCCCCTTGTCGCTTCGATTCACTCCCGAGGTAAGACATTCGACAACACTTAAGTTATTGTTTCATTGCGGATGACAACTAGGGTACTAATTCGTGTACTAAAGGCCAATTATTCTCATCTCCCGACATTCACTGGGTTTCATGCGTGGGATGTCTTGCAAAGCAAAATCCAAATAAGGAACCTCCCCCGATACACTACCAACTATCATTGTTGGTTAATGAGATTTGGGGCCTTCGGTATCTGACTTGTGTCCCTTATCATTACTTGTTGCTAAGAAGTTAACTTACCTCCTCTCATGACACATGAGGCTACACTCAACACATTCCTCCTATTATCTTGGCGTTAGACTCCAATATAATTATGGTATAATCCCCACGCTCAGAAACATTTTAACAAATCTTGAATTTCCTTAATAGACATCCCTACCCACCGGAATTAAATATAACCAGGCGACGTACTTTACGAAGTCTTTATATGCCACCATATGAAAATATATAAATATAAATATGGTCGTGCCTCCACTCAAGTGACACTTAGTGCAATTTCTAATGAATGTATAATATCACTATAATGGTCTATTAACACTCAAACCGTTGTAGCTAATTCAAAACATAACAAGATAATAATGCATTTTGCACTCATGTTTCTCAATGCATAGGAATAATCTATGACACATCTAAGTTATTCGAGATTTCCATTTTATTTTAAAGGATATAATTAATAATGAAGTATCGTACCTCCAAACCCATGTGGTAGTTGTGGTATCAATGGCATAACCGCATATCGGGCATTATAGACACACCCATACTGTACTCCTTGATGTTGTTGTGGTGTCTGCGATGTTGGTGTAACTATCCAAGATTCCTTATGTTGGGCATCCTTCCCTGGTACTTTATATGGTTGCGGGCAGTCCCTCCACCTGTGACCCTGCTGTCCGCATTTATGACACGGACCCTGAAACCCTTCCCTTTTTATGCCTTGTTGTCCTTATCGATTGGGACGAGGCTTGTCACCAGCTGAATCAGAGCAGGCCAGATGTGTATGGCCATTTCGTCCACATTTAAAACACCTCTTGGTGGTAGCCCTCTTCCTTTAGCTTTATTGGTTCTGGCGGGTTTGGCTCTTCCCGCCATTTCCATTTCCCTTATGTCCTCGAAGACTCCGAGGCACTTATTGTTGTGGCACTGTTTTCCCTTTGTTGTTAACTTTAGCAACGTCATATTGATCCACTTTTCTCGTTCTTTTGCAGCCTGCAAGCTGCACACTACTACTTTGGTACTGTAATATTGCGATAGTCACTGCTTGTGCCACGATATTCATTATCTCCGTGATTTCCATTCTTTCTTGGTGTACGTGAGGTACTCGTTGGTCTTGACCCGCATTTGTTCCCTCAGTAGTGTTGGTTTGTACCTCCCTCGTGAGCGACATCTGAAATTTTAAATGAATTTTATAAGTCCATTGACCATACATAACATTGTAGTAGAAGAACGTAGTCTACAACATGTAATCAAGGAGTACAACAGTCCTAATAATAAGGCTCTATATCAAAAGATGTTATACGGAAACATAACAAGCCGTACAGATCCTAAGGACGCTAGAACCTGATGCTCTGATACCACGAGTGACACCCAACTAATTAAATACCGGGTAGATACTCCTTTATTCAAATTAATACAAAATATCAAGTTGGTTCAGTTCATAGCATCACTGTCAAAAACATTTATTTAAACAATTACTAGCCACCTAATATTTAAGGAGTGAGTTGTCAAATTTTATTAAATTAAATTAACATGCAACCAATTAAAAGTATTAACTAAATGATACCACCATCACATCACAGTCACATCAAAATGATAATGCAATAATAAATGATTCTGGAGTAACACTCCTTTGAATAGTCCCAAATACTGAATAAAACCAAATACAACGTCTAAATAATAAATGAATTAACTCCAAAACTGCATTGAAACTGAGTATGATAAAAATGTCTTTAAAAGAAATGGGGCAACATGCCCTAACAACTGAATAAGTCTGAAATGGAATCAATATAGAATGTGGAGGCGTCTATCATCAAGATCCTGTAACTTTTATAGCAGCTACAACACGTCACTGAAATGGAACTCCTAAGCTTCGCGTCCCTGTGGCGGGGCACCTAAAAGGTTTTTCAAGAAAATAGATTTGAAACCAAATGGGTCAGAGCCCGATGGTAAAACCATTTAAAATATAGCAAGTGTTTAATTACATTAAACAATGAATATTAAGTACATGTTATTTCCGTGCTCTCACATGAGTTTCACACCTCTCAACTAATGTGCACGCTTAACGTATATCCATAACCCATCCTAGTTATGCCGCTAACTAACTAGTCTATAGTGCAACCCATCCTCACGTGATAATATAGGGGTTTGTTCAAGACATTCCAATCTAACTTATGTGAATCTACCTTTTCATCTCTCAGATTAATTTATATTAAATCATATAGGAAATTCTCAATTCTACTTTACTCAAAGTGTCGCAAATATTCACATACATTAATAAGGATATTCACCCACATTAACAAGGAGTCTGTTATCATCACCAATATATAAATTTCAACATAATTATATAATTAGGGCACCCCAAGGCTAAGCTGCGGTGCACACATACTCTTCTATCCAATCCCGGTACATCACGTACATAAGGACTACGTATCTCGAATCTCTAAGGAACCGTTTTAATAAGCAAAATCACACATATTGGAGGCAAACATAGTTAACATACCCATAGGTCACGCACATACCTACGTTCCCATGGTCAGCTGACTTATCAAATCCCAAATAAGTCATTCATAGCCCTATGTCCTTAAGGTACCAATCTAAATCCCCCCCGTAGGCACACAAAGATTAGATGGCCTGTCCCGAAAGTCGACCTCCCGTGATAGCAAGTATGGCAGGTATGTCATATACACATAAATCCATACACTAAGCATTCACACAACTTAGATAATTTATAATATTATTAAAGGTATGTTCTCAATCCCTATACCATTAATCCAATTAGTACATTTTTATACTTCCGGATAGTCAGATAATTTAGTTCACGGACACATCTCACGTCATAGTTTCAAGTACTTAAGACCTACTCATAAAGGTTACTAAGTCTCCTATTATTCCCACACTTTAATCCAATACTCTTAAGGTCCATATTTCTTCCACTAACCTTATATTATTAACTATATAGATTTAACTCATTTAATCGCAGTCTTTAATAGTACCTCGCTCGTCGAACCTTATTAGGCTTAACATAACTCCCAAATATAATTCTAATAATAATCCGGGTCTCATGTACATGCCTGCTGGTCTTCCTTAAATCTAAAAGTGTTCACAATGTCCCCACCAATAATTCTCTAGGGTCGAAACTACCAAAATTCAATAAGGGGAAGAATATCACAATTTCTGGGAAGGTCGATCGATCGACCTTGGATATCGATCGATCGATGGTTGTCGATCGATCGACCTATGAATGTCGGTCGATCGATCGCACCAGATAAGGCTACGGACTACTTCATTTTTCAGTCCTAGATTTGTCCCAAAACTCTATTACAAGGTATGAAATTCTCAACTTAGGATGTAGGATCATTATACTACCTAAATACAATATTTTTTTAATGTTCCAAAACCATTACATCATCAACAATTAACCTTACATGGATCAAATCTTCATAAAAGCCTTAGTTTTCTATTTTCTTCAAGAATCATGATATTTCTCTTCTTAAATCCGTCCTTAATTCATCAAGGGTTATATTTTGGTTACTGAATTTCGGCCATAACTAATCTACATGCAATTTCTATCCAAGATTTATAGTTCTACCTCAAATTTCATGGGTTTTTATCATCTTTCAAGACAAAAATCAATTTCTACACTAACATGGAAGATTTATTCGCTGAAAACTAATGGAATTAAATCACTTGCCTTAAGTTTGATGTTCAGAATCATTGATAGTGTCCGAGGGTTGGTTCTTTCCTTCTTTTCGATGATAATTCCGTCAAGATTTGGTGGTGGTTGGTGGTGGCTAGGGTTTGGAAACCTCGTGCAACTTCTCCTTTAACTCACGTAGCCCACTCTTTGTTTTTGGCTGATAATGGCCCTAATGGCCTTCCCAATAATAATTAAATAAACCCTAAAATTCGTGGGTCTTATTTCCTTAAATTTTAAAATGACCAAAATACCCTTCTGGGTTACCGGTTTGGCCTAAAAATGTCCCGGGACCCAAACTAAACCCCTGGTTAGTGTTTTCTGACTATCTCGACCCCTCCGAACATGTTGGCGCACTCAAAATGATCATACGGATGATTAAATTATAATTTACTTTTTAATCTAATTAAATTGATTTCTGACGCGACTGACACGAGCGTCCCAACTTAATTTCCCAAATTGTCGTATTTATGACTCACGACAATTTTTATAATTTCCATACTCATATATTACCATATATACTCAGTAATAATCAATATTATCATCATAATCAAATACCAACTCACGTCTCGCTAGTACTTAAATCCGGATTAATTTCCAATTAATTCTCATTTAATTTAATTAATCCCATTAAATAAAATCAGTAAAATTACGGGGTATTACACCTCGATCAGGTCAAGATCAAGCGTCTGCTAATCTATGCACGGCGAGAAGACTTCTGAGGAAGAGATCTCAGTGCAAACACATGGTCAGAATAGTCGAGCAGCGTCTTGCAAATTTGACGCGGGCAACCCTTCATGGAAGGGATCAATCGAGCGATTAAAAGATCGACTGGGAGAAATGGCAAAGGAAAAGAATCCACTAGAGCGAAACTTTATTAAAGGCTCTCCCTTTATTCAGGTAATTATTGATTTCCCAACTCCATCCAAGTTTAAAACCCCAGTGGTTACCCCCAAATACGATGGTAAAACTGAGCTAATTTTGCACATTGAGAAGTATTAGGCTGCAATTGACATATACTTTGTTCCTGATGAAATGATATGTAGATCTTTTTCAATTACCATTACTGGTTTAGCCCAAATATGTTATAATAACTTGCCCCGAGGATAAATTGCCAATTTTAACAAGCCTTTCGAGCTATTCATCAGCAACTTCTATTTTGGGGCCAAACTAGCGAATAGAGTAGTCCATATCCTGAGTGTCAGGAAGCGACTAGGGGAAACCACCAGAGAATACATCACTCATTTTAGCAACGAGAAATTGACGGTGGTTGACTATGAGGAGAAAATAGTCATCATTGCTTTAATGAGTGAATTACTTCTAGAGAAGTTGTACTACGCTCTAGCAAAAGATCCTCCTAAAACCATAACTAAGCTTATAGCTAATATAGGAAAAATCATGAATGCCTAGGAAGCAATGGTTGCCAAGCAAAATACAGCCACTAAGCCTGAGAAGAAAGAGAAGAAATCGAAGAAGAATGATAAGCTCAAAAAGTATGGAATGTATACTCCATTGACGGTCAGTATTCACCATATCTTAGAGGAAATTAAACACAATAAAGGTTTAAGATGGCTCGAGAAGCTGAGGGAACCACCTAACAGGAGGGATAAATCTAGATATTATGAGTTTCATAAAGATCATGGACACACGATCGATAACAATATCGCTTTGAAGAACGAAGTGGAATCCCTCATTCGTCAAGAAAACATGAATAAATTTATTGATCGGTGAGAAAGCATATAAATAAGGGGAAGGTCAAATTATCCCTATAAACTTAGAGATGATAGGAAGAGAAACCATGAATATGGTTATGAAGACTATCCCGACCTATCGAAGAAGACCAAATAACTAAAACTTGAAGTGGCTATGGTACATTTTGGCTCTTTTGATTGCCATGTAATTACAGGAAGCGATGCAGGAGGAGGAGATCAAACTGCAGAGAGAAAGGCCTACCTGAATGAAGCACATGCCTGTTCCAATATCCATAGAATAATCTGAATGAATATGATCGGACCACGAAAGTCAATAAAGACAAACTGATAATCGACTTTTCCAAGAATGACCTCTCTGGGGTATTGTATCCCCATGATAATCCCTTGGTCATCAAGTTTAGAATCCAGGATGCCATCATCGCCGGGGTATTGATTGATGATGGGAGCTCGGCTGATATCAAGTTCTACTCCTTCTTTCAGAGTTTAGGACTGAAACTTAGTCAGTTGGAGCCTTACCATAGGCCATTGATAGCCATTTCAAGCGAAAAGGTTTACCCCCTTAGGATAGTTAAGAAAGAAGTGTTGTTCGGCACTTCTCCACCAAGTCTCTCTGAAAAGATACGTTTATTTGCGATGGATAAGAATGTTTAATCTTCTTATAATGTGACCCTTGGTCGGGTAGGGCTAAAGAAATTTGAAGTTGTACCATCCACATTCCATCAGTGTTTAAATTTACCTACTCACTTTGGGGTTAGTGTCGTGAAAGTTGATCAAAAGGTGGCCAGAGAGTGCTATTATTCCTCAGTCGAGAAGGATGACTTAGTCGAAGTGAAGAAAAAGACCACCACTTACCAAGTAGACACTACGGAACCCAACAGTGAATTAGAAGTTGAAACTCTGGATCCTGAGATGAAACGGAGTTAATCAAAAGGAAGATTATCGTAAGGACATATTTTTATGAATGTCCGTCACAATTAATTATGCCGTATACTGTTACAACCGTCAAAGAAGTTCAAGAGCGATCTACATCAAGACGGATCCGAATATATCAAGTTCTTCATCAAAAAGCCTTCACAAAAGTTTACTTCGGTAAGGTTATGTTTTAAATACCTTAACTTTCCACTTAGAGCTTTGGGATATTTTTACAAAATATTTTTTAAGTGTTGGAGCGAACTTTTTTATCAAAATTTGAGAATGAGTAAATTTTGTAAGTCCTGTAGTGTTCCTCAATTTTGACGCCCAGGTCGTTTAAGCGAGATCAGCATCTCGTTTGAGTGACATGTTGATGTCGCGCAATGTCGTTTGAATGACACGCGTATCTCGTTAGCGCGAGACCTATTTATCATTCGAACGATCTCGAATACCGAGGCGGCATGATTTTGTATAAATACTCATTAAATTGTTTCATTTTTATTAAGAAGTCCCAGCATTTTGAAAGACAAAAAACTACGAAACTGCAGAATCCTTTTGGCTTCTTATTTTAGGGTTTAATCCCTTTTTGTTTTCAATTCACAAAAATCCCATATGCTTTGGGGAATTATTTTGGTGTTCAAGAACACACTTTTCTTTTTTTTACTCTTGTGGGGAGGATAACCTACGCTGAGAAGACTGTGTGTCTAGGATTGCGTGTCCTTATGGTATAGCTGTACGTGAACCACTGCAGATTTCTAGCCGTTGCTTTGAAGGTTTGACGAAGACACCATGCGTTACTCTTGTGGGGGAAAGCAAGATTGTATGTAAGTCAATGGTCTTGTAAACTTGTCAGAGTTCTAGAAATAAAAGGTTTTGCCCTTCGGGGATTTTTCCTAAAATTTGTGTCGCATGCTTTATTTATTTATGGTTTGACACACGCACACACTTAGTTGCAAGTTTAGGGGCTGATTTAATTTTGCTTAAAAATAGACTCTAATTAAATAAGGTTTACTTGGAAACTTGCAAATTTATTTAAATCGGTATCACACACCGTCATCACGTGTTACAAATTGGTATCAGAGCAGATTACGTTAATTTATCGCGTATTCCTATTTTTTGCAAAATCAGTTTTGTGAAAAATTGCAATTTTTCCAATCGAACGTTCATTTAATAAGGTGCCTATTTTTTATGGGAATAATTATTCCTATTGGAAAGCTTGCATGAAATCTAGTTTAAAAGCCATTGACGAGCGTGTTTGGTTGCTTTGCGAAAATGGATGGAATCCTCCCACTATCACCGTTGAAAATATCACATCTTTAAACTTGTGTCAGATTGGACTGAGAATGATTTTAAAATGTCGAATTTTAATTCCCGTGGACTGAGTGCTATTTCTGGAGCTGTCACTTCTGATGAGTTTCACCGAATTATGACGTGTACCACGTCTAAAGAGGCTTGGGATGTTTTAAAATTGACACATGAGGGTACGAACGCGGTTAAAGAATCAAAATTTGGCCACCCAATTTGAGACTATCACCATATCTGAGTCTGAATGCTTTGATAATTTTTATGCACATTTTTTGGACATTAAAAACACCTGTTTTAATTTGGGTGAGGTGATTGATAACACGCGTGTCGTTAAAAATATTTTGAGATCTCTTCCGAAACTCTTTATTCCTAAAGTCACTATTTTGAACTCTTTGGGAAATTTAAAATCACTTAAGTTGGAAGAATTTGTAGGAGACCTGTAAACCTATAAGATTGGCATGTTTCCCCAAATCATTAAGAGTAACGATAATGGCATTGCTTTAAAGACTCATTTTAAGAAAAAGAAAGAAAAAGTTTGTGAGTCTGATTTTGAGGAAGATTTTGATTTTAAAGATATGGCGATTGCAAAAAAGTTTAAAAAATTTCTCAACATGAACAAAAATAATTCTTCTAATAAGAGATTTTTTGAGAAAAATAAAAAGGCCAAAGAAAGCGATGAGGAAGAGAAAGAGGGAGAAAAATAAAAGTAGAGTGAGGAAAATTTAGAAAGTTTGACGTGTTTTGAATGTGGGGTTAAGGGCATAGGGCGTATGAGTGTGCCACTAGACTTAGGAGAGAGGGAAAGAATGTGGCTATGCCTGCCACACTTAGTGATAGCAATATAGAGGTTTTTGATTTGGGTGATGAAAAATATCACGGTATGTGTGTCGGATTTTTAGCTAGTCGGGTTACCACACTTAGTTTGGATGGAAGTGAGGGGACTAGTTCTAGTGAGACCCCCGAAGAGGATGATTTGAGTGTTTCGATTTAGGGTGAAGGTGAGTGTGAAAGTGGAGATGAAAGTGAGCTCCAAATTGCTTTTAGAGATTTGTATGTTGAGACTTTAAAGACAAAAAAATTGAATAAAGAGTTAAGTCTCAAGGTAAAAAATTTGGAGAGAGAGATTGAGATTTTGGGTGAGTTTGAGGCCAAAGCAAGTCAACTTGATAAGGTGAAAGTGAGTTTGAGTGAGAAGTTGATTGCTTTAGGTAGGGTGGAGTGTGATTTGACCAACACGGTGTCTAGTTTGACGACACATGTATCCCAACTCGAGAGTGATCTCGAACGTGTCCGGGATGTCAAAGTCCCATTAGAGAACGAATCTAAGAAGGTTGGAAAAATGTTCTCAATCCTATTTTGGGTAGTGGTGAGAGTTTAGGAATAAGTCATGACGGTGCTTCTACTTCCCAATTAGCACCCGAGTCGGTTCTCACTTTTGTGTTAGATTCACGTGAGTCTCACCCTAACCCACCCAGGTGTCCCATTCCTATTAGAAGAGTGCGTCCTAGAGTTTTTGAGAGAGGTGTTCCGAGGCCTATTTATGTTTATTCCCATTGCAAGAGGAGAGGTCACCTTAGGGAATTTTCTTTTAAGTTGGGTTATGTGTCACATTTTGCTTCTACACGTGTTTCTAACACACATGCACCCACACGTGATACTTTACATTCTCCTAGATATTACATGAGAGAGTTTTCATATTTAGGTGAGCAAGTTAAGTTTTTAGTCAAAACTTCACAAAATTTAATGGAGGTTTTTCATAAGTTGACACCACCTTTAGAAAACCCCTCCGCGCCTAACGATAGATTTGACTTGTTTAGTAGCGTAGGATGTTTTTCATGATGACATTATTTGCCTATTGCTAGTATGTATCATTTAAGTATGTTTTCCATTGTTTGAAAATTTTGAAAAATACAAAATGATTTATTTTGATAAATTTTGGAAAATCCAAAAAGATTTTTATATTTTGTTTGCACCTTTTATGGATGAACACTTAGGATGACCGAGTCACAACATCATTCCATATTTTTTACATGTGACTATTTGATAGTGTTTTGAGACAATAGGTCAATTCATGTGTGTAGGTACAAAGATTGAAGATCATGATGTTGCACACCCTGATGAGAAAATCTTTGAGATTTGATGAAGATTTTTGAAGAACAGTTTGAGATCTTGCAAATTTATTCATGGGAGGGTAGATTTGTATAGGCATTTTGGTATTTGATAATTCGGATGTTTTCATGTATGTTCCGGCATAGACATAGGGGGAGATTTGTAAGGACATATTTTTATGAATGTCCATCACGATTAATTATGTCATATACCATTACAACCATCGAAAAAGTTCAAGAGGAATCTACATCAAGACGGATCCGAATATATCAAGTTTTACATCAAAAAGCCTCCGCAAAAGTTTACTTTGGTAAGGTTATGTTTTAAATACCTTAAATTTCCACTTAGAGCATTGGGATATTTAAAAAAAATATTTTCTAAGTGTTGGAGCGAACTTTTTCGTCAAAATTTGAGAATGAGTAAATTTTAAGTCCTGTAGCGTTCCTCGATTTTGATGCCCAGGTTGTTTAAGCGAGATCAGCATCTCGTTCAAGTAACATATTGATGTCGCGCGATGTCATTTGAACGACATGCGTATCTCGTTCGCGCGAGACATCTTTCTCGTTCGAACGATCTCGAATACCGAGGCGGTGCGATTTTGTATAAATAGTCATTAAATGATTTCGTTTTCATAAACAAGTCCCAGCATTTTGAAAGACAGAAAACTGCGAAACTGCAGAATCCTTTTGGCTTCTTCTTTTAGGGTTTAATCCCTTTTTATTTTCAATTCACAAAAATACCATATGCTTTGGTGAATTTTTTTGGTGTTCAAGAACACACTTTTCTTTTGTTTACTCTACGCCGAGAAGACTGCGTGTCTAGGATTGTGTGTCCTTGTGGTATAGCTGCGCGTGAACCACTGTAGATTTCTAGTCGTTTCTTTGGAGGTTTGACGAAGACACCGTGCGTTAATCTTGTGGGAGAAAGCAAGATTGTATGTAAGTCAACGGTCTTGTAAACTTGTCAGAGTTCTAGAAATAAAAGGTTTTTCCCTTCGAGGATTTTTCCTAAATTTGTGTCGCATGCTTTATTTATTTATGGTTTGACACATGCACACGTGTAGTTTCAAGTTTAGGGGCTGATTTAATTTTGTTTAAAAATAGACTCTAATTAAATAAGGTTTACTTGGAAACTTGCGAATTTATTTAAATTGGTATCACACACCGTCATCACGTTTTATAATTATTGAAGCCACTGAAAGCATAATCCTGGATGATGACAAATGGGAGAGAACCACCCAGATTGGCTCGACACTGGATCCACTCCTCAAACAAGAATTGATTTCTTTCTTAAGACAATGGAAGAATGTGTTCGCTTGGAGTCACGAGGATATACCTGGGATTGATCCCAACTTCCTCTATCATGAGCTCAACATTAATAAGCATGCCAAGCCGATCAAGCGAAAGCGTAGGGTGTTCAGTCCGGAGAAAAACCAAACTATACAGGAAGAGGTGGAGAAACTACAAAAGGCCCAATTCATTGAGGACATTAAATATCCATCATGGTTGGCCAATGTTGTGATGGTCAAAAAGAAAAATTATAAGTGGAGGATGTGTGTAGATTTTACTGATATTAATAAATCATGCCCAAAGGACCACTTTTCCCTGCCTAGAATTGATTAGTTGGTGGATGCTACATCAGTTAGTGAACTACAGAGCTTCATAGATGCTTATTCTGGGTATAACCAAATCAAAATGAAACCAGAGGACAGAGATAGAACCTCTTTCATTACCAACTGAGGTACTTATTGCTATAATGTAATGCCCTTCGGGCTCAAAAATACTGGAGCAACGTACTAAAGGTTGGACAATAAGGTGTTCGAAGAGAAAATTTGTAAAAATATGGAGGTTTATGTAGATGATATGTTGATTAAAATCAAGAAGGCTTCAGATCATATCAAGGACCTCAGTCAAACTTTCGATCAGCTGGAAAAGCATCAGATAAAGTTAAATCCGACCAAATGTGTATTCGGTGTATAAGAGGGAATGTTCATCAGCTTCATAGTAAACCAAAGAGGAATTAAAGCTAACCGTGCTAAAATAAAAGTTGTGATAGGAATGCAGTCGTCGACTTGCAAGAAGGATGTACAAAGGTTTACTGGTAGAGTAGCAGCTTTAAACCTTTTTATTTCTCGAGCAACAGATAAGTGTTTGCCATTCTTCAAGGTGCTTAGAAAGACCTTTCAATGGAATGCAGAATGTTAAGAAGCATTTCAAGAATTGAATAAGTATCTAGGATTAGGCATGTCAATGGATTTGGATATGGACCCGGACCCGACCCGGACCTGACCCGGACCCGGTCCGTATAGTAGGGTTTGAGCATAATTTTTTGGACCCAAGACCCGAAGACCAGAAGACTCGAATACTCGAAAACCTGTTTATTACACGAGTAGGGCCTGGATCTTATCTAAAACCCCGACCCAAAGACCCTACCCGCCTTGTACATTATCATTTTTTAAATTTATATATATTTACAAATATATCTTATCAATATAACATGTAAGTATTATATATAAAAATATATATTTATGTATATAGTAAATATAAGTAATATATTATTTATTTATACTAAACATATGCTATAATACATTACAAAATATTTAATCTAAGATTAAAAAATAAAGAAGGGGGTTTTAAATAAAAACAAATATAAAATAAATGTATATATCTGGACGGACCCGAACCCGGAGACCCATTTCAGATTCGGATTCAGATCTGGATCCAATATTGTAGACTCGATGAAGACCCGATTAAACGAATCTGGATCTCCTTAAACCCGACCCGTTGACAGGCCTATCTGGGATCTCCACCATTGTTGTCCCGACCGATTTTGGTAGAAAAATTATACTTGTACTTAGTTGTTTTTGAGTCCGCAGTTAGCTCGGCATTGGTTCGATTGGAGAACGAAATCCAGAAACCAGTTTACTACACCAGCAAAGCATTTTGGGCAGACAAAATCAGGTATCCACAGTTGGAAAAACTAGCCTTAGCTCCCATTGAAGCCGTCGGGCGTATAAAGTCTTATTTCCAAGCACGCACTACAGTTGTGTACACTAGTATACATCTTCGACAAGCACTTCACAAACCTGAGAAGGCAGGAAGATTGATGTATTGGGCAGTACAACTGGGAGAGTATGACACCATCTATGAACCAAGTTCATCATTAAAAGGATGAGCTTTAGTGAATTTTATTACAGAGTTCACCTATCTAGAGATTACCGACCAATAAAACTTACCTACCGAGTAGACTTCTTCGGAAGAGATCTCAGCTTAAAAGCAAGCCAAAGTCATCCAACCAACCTAAATCATTCAAAACTCAAGAAATGGATCAAAATTATGCAGAGGAGAGTAAGAAGATATTCCCCTATGGAGTTCTGTCTATGGAGAGCTTCAGTAGTGATATCCCATTATGGAATTTATATTTGGATGGATCTTCATGTGCAACTAGAAGTTGAGCAGGTATCATACTCAATACTCCTGATGATATTGATATTGAATATGCCCTTAGGTTTCAATTTAAGGCATCAAATAATGAATCTGAGTATGAAGATTTGATTCTCAAACTGGAATTAGTTAATTCATTGGGTATCGAGCAAGTGGTAGCGCATAGTGATTCACAGTTGGTTGTTAACCAAGTGCTTCATCTATATGGAGTCAAGGGAGAGTTGATGACTAGATACTTGACCAATGCCATGGAAGTTATTTCTCAATTTTCAGGAGTGCAAATGAACGGGATACTAAGAATAGCTGATGCACTTGCTCTGCTAGCTTTAGCAATAAGAATAGAACTCTGGAGAAGCATTCCAATCGAGATCTTGGCCGGCAAGAGCATAGATAAGGATAAAATGGTTAGTTTCATTGTTATGGATTTAGGAACTTCCTAGATGGATCCAATCAGAGCTTACATTGAAGAAGGAATCCTACCAATCGATCCCAAAGAAGCAAAAAATCTCTGGTACAAAGCAACCTGATATGTGTTGGATAAAGGAGTCTTATACAGAAGGGGACTTATTATCTCGTTACTACGATGTGTCCATCCATTATAGGTTCAATATTTTATCAAGGAGGTGCATGAAGGTTCTTGTGGAGGTCATTCAGCTAGTCAATCATTACTCTAAAGAATCAGCACACAGGGATACTACTGGCCAACTATGAGGGCAGACTGTAGGGCCTTTGTAAGAAAGTGTGACAAGTGCCAAAGGTTTTCTAAAATTCACAAAGCACTTAACGCTGCTCTAGCACCAATTACTTCTCCTTGTCCATTCTATATTTGGGGAATTGACTTAATTGGCCCACTGCCGACCACCAAAGGCATGTTCAAGTACCAGGTAGTTGTTGTTGATTATTTCACAAAATGGGTGGAAGCATAACCGTTGATAGAAATTCCTAATGAGAAGGTTTACCAATTCATTTAGAAGAGCATCATATGAAGGTATGACATGTCTTATGCCTTCATTACAGACTATGGGACCCAGTTTGGTAATGATGAATTTAAAGCATAATGTGTTCAATTCAAGATCCAAAAACTCCACTCTGCACCAGGTCATCCACAAACCAACGATCATACATAAGTAAGAAATGGAGCCTTACTTAATGGGTTAAAAAAGAGACTTGATGCAGCCAGTGGGAACTGGATTAATGAATTGCACTTTGTTCTTTGGGCTTATAGAATAACACTGAGGATAGCAATTGGAGAAACATCATACATGCTTGCGTTTGGCACAGAAGCCATGGTACTAGCCGAGATAGGCATACCAACTCACAGGGCGCTGAACTTTGATTCACCCAAGAGTGACTTGATAAGAATATTGGACTTAGACATGTTGGAGGAAGTCCGAGAAGATTCCACCCTCAGAAATATTGCGTACAAACAAAGGACTGCTCACTTTTTCAAAAAAAGGGTCAAGCTGACCAACTTAAAAGAAGGAGTCTATATTTTTAAGAAGGTCATCCAGAAGGGAAACAAGCTTGAGGCCAAATGGCATGGCCTATATCGCATTTCAGCAGTCATTCGACTAGGGACTTTTTGACTTGAGATAATTGATGGGGAGGAATTCAAGAACCCCTGGAATGTCGAGCACCTCCGCAAATATTATCAGTGATTAAGGACAGTGGAATATTTTATTTCTTTTAACTTCATGTTCAAAACAACTATCTTTTAAGTTCGATAAAAATCTTGGTTTTAGTCCCCTTAATTTTTTCTTTTTTTTCGGAGTACGGTGATATACATCCCCCAGAAACAACAAACAAACAATGTATCTTGGTCTTCACCTCTTCCTGATCAACAACACATACTTAATCGGGTTGAATTTATCAAACTCAAGATGCACCAACATCTTAATGCACACAGTCGTATCTCGACCAAATTATTACTTCATGTATTACTTCGTATTAATAAGTCACGAACAAGAAGTCTGTAAAACTTCGTATACAACTCAATCAGTTAAAAATAAGTTTTACCCAAATAATTTACTCATGACTTCGTCTTTGACAAGTCAATAACAAGAAGTCTGTAAAACTTCGTATACAACTCAAGTAGTTACAAACAAGTTTTACCTGACTAGGTTAAATGCAGGAAGACATGTAAAATTCCTTACCATTGGAATACACAAATATATTCCTCATACACTTGGTCGCCATTAATAGCTGATGCTAAACTTGGATCAATAAAACTATTTGTAGTTATATCTAAGTGTATTAGTAGAATCTATGGTCTTGTAATAACAGTTTAATAATTTATTATTAAATGATAGCTTCGTTGACTGGTTGATTAACTAATCATAAATTGACAAAACAAAAGTATAAATTTTCATTCAAATACTAACTGTATTACATTCAAAATCAAATGAGTACGAAATATAGAAGAATTATTCAGCTCAACATTTTCCTTCAGCTTTGGAAGTTTTTGGTTGCACTATTTCCATTTCAACAGGAGGATCATCCTGAGTGTAAGGGGAATTGATAATGTTAAAATACCTTAGCATTTGTCTATTACTGTTGCTCGAATTGTTAATTAGATGAGCAGGATGAATTATTTCATGTACATCATGCAAACAACAATCTGCCAGGTATTTAGTGATTAAGCACTGGGGAATAGAATTATGAGTAATCCATGATATGTCCAACTTAAATGGGGGCTTGTTGCAATCCAGCAGACCAGGTTCATTCCAGTGTTATAGCTCAGGGTTTTGGTCATTGTTGATGTAAAAAACTAGATTACTCTAATTATTTAATCACAGATAAATAAATAAGACAAAAGATTTTAAAGTGGTTCAGCCTTATATGAATGGCCTACGTCCACTGTTATGTTATTGCTGAGTGTTTGGGAATTCTCGATTACAAGCGCTATCAAGAAATTCCGGTCCCTTTGAATGAGGGTGATACAAGGTATTTATAGCCCTTAGGCTGTACATGAAAGGGTGTTACATTAAATGATACACATATGAAAGGGTAATTCATTTAATGTTCTTCAAACGTGCGCGTCAAGATGATAAGCATTCAATGAATAGTTGAACTGTTGATTATCTGGCAATTAATGCAGTGGTCGAGGTGCAGCTCGAACCGCCTTAGTTGCTCGTCGTTCAAGAGTTCCTCGGAGCATTGGAGTTCCTCGGAAGATAAGAGTTCCTCGGAAGGTTGGTGTTCCTCGGAGTGAGTATGTTGGTCGGGGAAATAATCTTCCTCGTTGCTATTGTGACACGTAGATTGACACGTGTCTTCTTATTATTCGTCCACATCAGCATACTAATTTTGATATCAACAGTCATATTTTAGAAAGGTCAGCAAGTTGGTCCATCCTTATTTGTAACCCTCACAATGACTCGGACAAGATGATCATCAATATGGTTAAAGGCTTCATTATAGCCTTCCATCCAGACCTCCCTCTATTGTTTGTGAAATTGAAAGGTTAACCTTTCAACCTGATGTTGAAGTTTCTTTAAGACATCACTCTTCACTTTCAACTGAATAGACTGGTCAGCGATGGTTTTATCCTTAGCTTCCATCTTCATAGACAACTCAGTAATAGCCTGATTCTTTGCCTTCAACTGAACAGCTTGGTCAGGTAGCGTTTTACTTGTTCTTATGTCATCTACAGTTGGTCGGTGAGTTCTTTATTACCTAGAAGTTTGCTCTGGTTTGGTTTTTTACAGTGCTTAAAGATTTTCTACTAATCTGGCATTCTCAGCTTCCAAGAAAGAAGCACTCCTATCAGCACCACTGGCACATGACTTCTTCAAGCTGTCCAACTCGTTTTTTAGCTTATTATTTTCCTCTTCAAGAAGTTTAGCTATATCCCGAGCTTCGTCTACTTCTCGGTTCAACAGGTAGTCTTTTCTTCCGTACATGGAGGCATATTATTTAAGCTTCTTCACAAAGCCTCATCCTTCACTCAACGCTTTGTAATTAGCTTCATAATCGGCATGCAATAAAGCTTTGGCCTGATTATGATCTTCTTGCAAGTCTTTAATCATCTCATAATAAGAAGCATTATTTTCCATTGCCCTGTTCAACGAGCTATAAATATGAGTGTATGATTCCTTAACTTGGTCGGAAACATCTGGACCAAGTATGCTGACTAAGTCTTCTTCGAATAAAGCAACATGGACAGCTACCAGAAGATTTCTACTCTACCTAAGCAGGTTAAATTCAGTAGAAATTATGGCCTTTTTCCTAGGACCAACCTGGAATTTGCAAATGTAAGAACACAAGTGTGATTACTGAGCAACTATGAGACAAGGTTTCATGAAGATAAATCAACCAAATAAGAAAGCATAAGTATGAAAAATATAATACAATTAGACAAAAAGAAATGTTTTCGCTGATAAACCATAAGGTGTTACATATTACTGATCATATTCCAAAGCAGGTGAACAACAAGAAAAACAAAGGACTTAAACCTTCTCCTTATCCTGAACATTGCTCCCAGAGGGCAGGTCGACAGAAGGAATGTCTTCAACAATGGTCTTTAAGGTAGACCCAACATGCTGAATGAAGGATTCTCCAGACCCTTCCTCATCATCAAAATCTTCTTCCAAGTTTGGAAGAGAGCCTGGATTATGCCTCAGGAATAGTTCAAAGTCCTCTGCATTGTCGACCTCCATACGGGTGTCCGATCAGCCATCCTTAAAGGATTTCTTCCTAACGAACTCAATTTGAGTGGATGAAGCCAGAAACACCTTGTCCTAGCCTTTATTTAAGGAGTCTTCTTTTATTTTCTAATTTTTAGCCTTCTTTGCAACCAGCTCAGAGGTTAGACCAACAGTTTTCTCCTCGGTAGACTTCAGGAGGGCTCGATTTTCTACCAACTTATCTTCGTCCAACTTGCCTTCAGCTATTTTGGCCTTATATTTAGCAACTATCAAATTGATCTCAGCAGTTACCAATTTTCCCTCAGTATTGGTGGCACTATCATTAGCCCTCTTTATCTCTTCCTCCCAAGTTTTTTGCTTAGACTCCAATAATTACCTTGAAGTTTCCATAAATTTCCTTAGACCCTCAAGGGCCTCTTCTATATCTCCTCCCGACAAACGTATTTGATCGTCCTTCTCTATCAGTTGGTTAAAATTCACCAAAAACTGCACAAAAGAAAGCACTAAATTATAAGGATGGAAACAAAACATTAAGAGTAAGTAGTAGAAGGGAAAGATTTACCAAAGCCAAACTTTGGCAAGCATTTTCTGCCAACTTTATTCGTGGAAGAGAAGTAACAGCTTCTCTATCAGTGGAGTGAGTACCGATCTTGATAAATCTCCTAGCCATGCTAAGATTAATAACAATAGTGTATGGCCCACCAATAGCCATGTCCTCCTGAATTTTCTCGACCAACTCCTGATCAACAGCACTTTTCTCAACCTGCTTCTCAGGAAGACCTTTTCTTAACCTCTTGAATTGAGGCACAACAGTCTCAACCTCCTCAGTGGTAATGACCTGAGGAACTTGTTCAGTAACTTTGAATGTTTTCTCTGGTTTTTTGGTATTAGCAGCCTTTCCAGTCTTCTCGGCAGCTCTCTTAGCAATGGGAGACAAAGCTCCAGTCATCAAGTCAAGAATTTTTCTCTTTCCCATGGTAGAAAGTGGGGAGGTGGGAATAGTAGAAATGTCTAACGGCTCAAAAGAAGATGAAGTACCAAAAATCCTTCTCTACTCCTATAGATTCCTCAGCTGAAGAAGTAGAAATTGGTTCTTCTTCAAGATTTATGGGGGCTAAAGTTATTACAGTGGTGGGCCTAGAAATAAAGGAGGTAATTGAACTCCTGTACTGCAACAAGTATGAGGCAGCTCTAGGGTGTTCCTCTCCAATCCTCTAGTGAATGCTCCAAAGGAATTTAACTCACAAATATTGACGTCCCCTTCTTTGGGACACTTCTTATTGTTCTCAACTATGAAAAATAGGACAAGAAAACACTAGTCATCATATCATCAAGTAGTTGGTCAGAAAAAAAAAAAGGAATACAGTAATCAAAATTAACAACCTATGTCATGTCCTACTTGGGGGCATCTTATCCCATCATACACTTCTCATCTTTGAATAGGAGAATGTTGATAATTCTTTGTAATAACCCCATAATCAAAATAGTCTTTGTTGGAGTCTGGAAAATTGACAACTAGGGCTCTATTGACAAACCTAGTTTTTATATAGTAGGTATTGTCACTGGTAATCCATTTGTAACAAAACATAAGCTCGGGGATGCCAATGTGGGTTCCATGTATTTAGTTAAGCCTATGTATCCCATTCACTACTCTTCAAGTGTTGGGGGATGCTCTAGCAATGATGACATTAAAATACTGACAAAACTATAGACATAAACGATTGGAGGGAAAATTTAAATCACATTCGGCTATGAACAAAGAGGGAATCCAGTAACCCTTTGGTACTGATAACACTTCAATAGGTGGTACTGGCATTTCTAATTCCACCAGTCAGGAATGTTCCTATCCCACCTAAATTCATCTAGAGAATCCCCATGAATTATGTAAACCATAGTTGAAAAACGTTACTAATGCCGTTTAATACAAGATTAAACTGTATAAGCAACTCCAAGATGTTTGTTGAAGAAACCCTTTTCTTTTGAAAATAAAAATTATAAACAACAAGATGTATTTACAAAAACTTATGTACGAGAGTAATCAAGACTTTGTAATCAGTTTTAAAACTAAGAAAATTTCAAAAATTCAGCACACTATAGAATGAGATGAGGTGATGAAGATAATCAGAACAAACAGTTTTTAACGTGGTAAAACCTCTCCCAATAGAAGAAACATCCACGGTGACTTATAAGTCACAAAAGTAAAAATCCACTAACAACAAATAACAGTTACAAACAATACAACATACATGCACACAAATCAACCTATTATAAGTTTAGGAATATACCCCACTTGGTGTCCTTCTAACTTCTCATAGATCTGATTGTTGATGATGTTCTTCCAGTTTGATAACTTCCTTTGCTTTAGATTCCTTGCATAGACTCAATAACCTTTGATCTTATTCACAACACTTCCAGTGTAGTAGTGTGTTAAGTGTTTGTGATGTGATTCCTATCAACATGCATGAACTCACACAAACTTAGTTTTACAGACAGTCCTAGAAAATTACATATAAAGACTATATGCTGTGATTTTCTTTTCTCTCTTTCTTACATAACTTGAAACCTTTTTGACCTTTAAATATAACCCAGATTCCACGGATATCTTGCTTCAAAATCGGTCAAGATCTTAATCAATCTCTGTTTTAAAAATATTTTTGAGATTGAAAATCTCCAAGTGTGAATCCAACTAGGTCAAGGTTAAGTTTCATAAGAATAGAAACCATAAAACATTTTTAAAACTAAATCAGTAAGGATTTTCTTAAATCGAGAAAGAAACATGCAGATCTAGTGAAATGTAACATGCAGAGTGTAGATCTACAATTTCTATGAAGAAGAAATACAGATCTTCACACGAATGTTTAAGTTGGTAATAAGATCACTGATTAAGAGGTTACAACTTTAATATGAACAACCAAGAAACACCACTCTCTCACAAACACTCAAGGTTGTGTTTGGGGTTGTGTGTATACGAAGGTTTGAATCAGATATGAAGTGTTTTAGGGTTAGGGTTAGGGTTTGGCTAACACAGTTTTTCCTTTCTCTCTCTTCTCTCTTTTTCTTTTCTCTCTTCTCTCTCACTTCTCTCTTCTCTCTATTTTTTTTCTCTCATAAATGACGACTGCCAAAAGTCTTGAAAGGTTGAGAATTAGAGGGCTTTTATAGGAGTGGAGGAAGATTCTGGAGAGTCGAAGGGAATCAAGGGCTGAGATTAAGTCTTACTAATGTTGACTTGATCTAAGGGTTATAAGAAGGCGGTGGTTAAGTCGAATGTGATTGGTTCACAGGATAGCACACGGATAGGTTTAAAGCACATGCAGGCCATCGATAAGGATTGATCCAACGATCAGCAAACCACCAGGCAACCCTCTCACATAACAAACACAAATAGATACATCAGGGACGTGACAAGTGTTGGCATATAAGTGGCTTACAAACGCGCGTCAAAGATAATTACAGGCTGCACCCTGAAGTCTCTAGCGCATTTACATTCTACCCAATCAAACATTCCAATGAAAAATGAATTTTTCAAAATAGCAAATTAACCCCACAAATTTTATAATCACACTTTTATTAATGAAAACATTATTTAAAAAAATGTTTAAAAAATTTAAAAATTCCCAAAAATTATTAAAACAACATTTTAAGGGGAATTTAACACACAACCAATTTTAAGCAAAATATACACATGTTATGCACTTCTAATGTGTGTAGTGTGATTCAATTTATACCTTCTTGGATTATTGAAGAGGATTAGAGAGATTAATTCTGAGGCTCTTTGGATTCTAGGTTAGACAACCAATTTTGTCACTATTTCCAAATTAGTTCAGCACTTATACAATATAGACTTAAGCAAGTCAAAGGTATAAGGTGCTTCAATAGTTACAACAAAGAAAGAAAGAAATCAAAAAGAAAGGGAAGAAGAAAGATTACAGAGAAAATGGTGGAAGAAGCAAGGATAGGATGCAAAGGAAAGCTCAAAGACAGAGAACTTGAATAAGAAGGAGAGTTCAAAATCTTGGAAAAGTTGTGGTGTGAAAAACCGGCAAACTCTCATCTCGTACAGCTTACCTAGAAAATTGTGCAAGAAATGATTACTTGTATCGACGATTGACGTTCTGACGCTTGCACAGTTCTAAAAGCATGAAAATACCAACATACACTTTGGCGGTTTGCTAATTTTCAAATTATTTATAAAAATGCCACTACAAGATCAAGGCATGGAAAATTTTCACAAGTCCCACACGTCGGTGTACGCCGACCAACTTCGAAGAAAATATACTCCATCCTTTCAGTGGAAACATCAAGAATGGAGTATTGGGGATTCTGTTGATACCAAAAATAATCCACCTACATGGACCAATCACAAATAGACACATGTCTCCTTACGTGGAAGCAATCCTAGTCGGCAGTCACCTGATCAACCCCAAAGATAGTTGCTCGGCACGCATGCCGACCAACATGAAGAATACCAACCATTAGAGTAAACAAATAGTCACCACATGGGAGAAATAACCAAGGGTCCTTCCACACCGGTCTAAACAATCAACCATCACCTTTATTATGTACGGGTGTAAATGCTTGAATATATAAAGGAATTTCAACCCTTGATCTCCGGATCACTATAAATACATTGTATTCCTTTCATAAAAGGCAAGATAAAAAGGATTCTAGGATATTCTTCTTAACAAGAGTACCTAGCTTTCTGTATTCACTCAAATCAATACAATAACAATGGATGTAGGCTTTATTAAACAGTCGAACCACTTTAAAACTCTTTGTCTCTTATGTGATTATTTCATTACAATCTTATATTTTATCTGTGATTAAGAAATTGGATCCGGTCCATTTTTTGACATCAACAATAGTATTTTGAGATGCAACATCATTTCATCCATGTGAATTATAATTTTTATAGTCGTTAAGATGAGATTTGTGACTACGTTCTACATGTTTGACTCATGATTTCCTTTAATGCACACATGCACGGATTTATTTGAATTTTTATACTTGTCTATCACATGTTGGTTAAAATATTTTCATCTAAATCATGTCTTTGAAACGAACCAAATGCCATAAAATGAGACAATAAAAGTAGTGCATGTAAGAACCGTTCCTCGTGAGGATTTATATTGCATATTAAAAAATAATGAGTGTTCATGAGAAAGGGTTGCGAGAGGCAGGTGAACTCATCATGAAAGCCACTATTTGGAAAGAGCCCCAAAACAAATTAAGGCAATAAAAAAATGCCAAAAAGGGGCCAAATAGTTTAGTTTAATTGCTCTTTTAAAAGAAAAAATAGAAAATAAGATCATGTTTATCTTTTGAGAGAGTTTGGTCAAAGATCAACGGGTTTGCACATCCTGAAAAAGTATTACATAGTTGTTGATACCAAATTTAATCCGCTGACATGGCTCAATAAAGTGAAGACACGTGGCAGTATACGTTGCAACAACAAATATTTCTGAGGAACCCACACGCTCCGAGGAACCACATTACAACGAGGAACACTGCTTCCCCGAGGAACTCATACGCTCCGAGGAACTCATACGCTCTGAGGAACAAGAACTCGCTGCACCTCGAACAAAGCATTAATAGTTGGATAACCAACAGTTTGACTGTTCATTAAATGCTTATCATTCAGACGCACACGCTTAAGGGGTATTGAATGTATTACCCTTTCATATGTAGATCATTTAATGTATTACCCTTTCACAGTACAGCCTCAGGGCTATAAATACATTGTACAATCCTCATTGTAAAGGGACCAAAATTTCTTGAGATAACTCGTAATCGAGAATTCCCAAAACACTCAGCAATAACATAATAGTGGACGTAGGCCATTCTTATAAGGATGAACCACTTTAAAATTCTTTGTCTCATTTATTTATCTGTGATTGAATAATTAGAGTGATCTAATTTTTTACATCAACAGATTGGCGCCGTCTGTGGGAAATGACTGGTAATATCATTTTCACCAAAAACAATCCATTACGAATGGCTGATATTCCGGAATCCAGCAATCGAAATGCTAGAACCCCTCCAAATCGATCTGCTCCGCCAAATATTCCAGATCTGGCTGGAATAATGACAAATCTGGCTCAGGGCCAGAACGTCATGCAAGAAACAATGCGACAACTCATACAAACCGTCCATGGCGGTGCACCAACCCATTCAGGATTACAGAGTATTCAAAGAAACACCCGTGCACCATCCTCGCGTACTAGGCGTACCAATTCATATCGCAATGAAGAATCTGAAGATTTTTCTTATCAACCTGGACGAACTTCGTCAATGCGAGCCATAGATACAGAACAACGTATCACTCTTTCTCCAGAAAGGACTAGTGCGTTAGAGAGGTTAAGCAGGGTATCACCTTTTGATCGATTAGGACTTAGAAGGAGTAGAAGTCCTCCTAAAGTCGTATCGAGGAGTTTTCGACGACCATCAGATTTAAGGGAAGGATCTGCCCAGTCGCGACCAGCTGCTCGTCAAGATAGATCTCAGGAAGCCACATCAACGCGATCAGCTGCTCGAACTAACAGGCCCGAGGAAGGGAATGATGCATGGAAAGGCTCTATTCAGAGGCTGGAGGATAGATTAGGGGAAATGGCTAAGGCCGAGAACCCTCTACAACGAACCTTTGTTCGAGGAACACCTTTTGTCCAGTCAATTGTAGATTTTCCAACACCATCAAAGTTCAAAGCACCTGTTGTGACCCCCAAATATGATGGAAAGACTGACCATGTCCTTCATATAGAATAATACCAAGCTGCAACCGACATCTATGCTGTTCCAGATGAGATGAGATGCAGAGCATTCTCGGGAACTCTTACCGGATCTGCTCAAATATGGTATAATAATCTTCCTCGGGGTAAGATCTCAACTTTTCTTCAACTGGCCGAGTTATTCATTGGGAATTTATGTTTTGGGGCAAAGCCAGTTAAACGAGTAGCACACTTGTTAAGTGTTAGACAAAAAGCTGGTGAGAGTACCAGAGATTATATAACTCGTTTTAATAACAAGAAACTCAAAGTCATTGATTATGAGGTGAAGACAGCGATTACCGCCTTGATGAGTGGACTACTGCCGAACAAGTTGTACTACACTTTGGCCAAAGATCCACCTAGAACCATGTCAGACCTGATGGGAAAAGTGCCCAAGATTATGAATGCCGAGGAGGCTATGGCTGCGAAGAAGAATATGGATGCTGAAGAAACCAAGGTGGAAGGTGATAAAGCTAAGAAGAAAGAGCATAAGAACAATGGTAATGACAGACATTCAAAAACGAGGTCGGTATGGGGCGTAATGAAGAAATATGATAATTATACTCCTTTGAAGAAGGATATCAACCATGTTCTAAAAGAAATCAAGAACAACGAGGAACTAAATTGGCCAGAGAAAATGAAGGCAGACCCTGACAAGAGGAATAAGGCGAAGTATTACGAGTTCCATAAAGATCATGGCCATATGACCAAGAATTTCATAGCTCTTCAAAATGAGATTGAAACACTCACTAGACGAGGAAAGCTGTCAAAGTATGTTGATCGTGGAAACGAAAGAAGAAACAACGACCTAGCAAGAGAGAGGTCTAGATCTCCTCGTCGAGAAGAGGAGAACAAGAAAAGAAACCATGAAGTTGATCCATAAGACGACCCCGATCTTCCCAAGAGACCAAGGCAGCCAGAACGAGATGTATTTTTAATACGCTTTGGGTCATTTGACTGTAATGTTATTACAGGTGGAGATGCAGGAGGAGGAGACCTTACTGCCGAGAGAAAAGCTTACCTCTGTGAGGCTCAAGCTTGCTCGTACATTCAACGAATAAATCTAGCTTAAGAGGATCGCCCGAGAAAGGTGAATAAAGAGAAATTGGTCATTAGTTTCTCAAAGAATGACCTTGCAGGTGTTCTATATCCTCATGATGACCCACTGGTGATCAAGATGAGAATGAAGGAGGTAATGATTTCAAGAGTACTGGTAGACAATGGTAGCTCGACAGACATCATGTTCTACTCGTGCTTCGATAGTTTAAATCTAAAGCTATCTCAACTAGAGCCTTATCACAGACCTCTCATCGGTTTTGCTGGCGAGAAAGTATTTTCACTTGGGACGATCAAGTTGGATATATTCATTGGTACGTGGCCTGCTTGTCGAACAGAAAGAATACGTTTCTTCATGATGGATAAGAATTTGCAATCATCATACAATATCATCATGGGAAGAGTAGGATTGAAGAAGTTTGAAGCTGTACCATCTACAGTGCATCAGTGCCTAAAATTTCCAACAAATTTTGGAGTAGGAGTTGTGAAAGGTGATCAGAAAGTAGCTCGGGAATGCTACTATTCATCCGCTGAGCAAGAAGAACTGGAAGAATCAAGGTAAAAGACTACTACCTATCAAGTAGATGAAGGTGCAGAAATTGAAATATTGGATCCTAGAGATGAGTCGCAACTCATGAAGGGTCAAGTGGTGGAAGCTACTGAAAACATCATTCTGGACGACGAACACCCTGAGCGAACTACTCAAGTAGGTTCGTCATTGGAAGCCTCATTAAAACAGGAATTGATAACTTTCCTTAGAAGTAGAAGACAAATTTTTGCATGGAGTCATGAAGATATGCCTGGGATAAACCCAAATTTCTTATGTCACGAGCTCAATGTGAATAAGGAGATCAAGCCAGTGAAGCAGAGAAGAAGAATATTCAGTCCTGAGAAGAATCAAGCCATACAGGAGGAAGTCGAGAAACTCCAGAAAGCTTGCTTCATTGAAGATGTTAAATATCCAGACTGGTTAGCAAATGTGGTGATGGTAAAAAAGAAAAATAACAAGTGGAGGATGTGTGTAGACTTCACCGACCTCAACAAAGCATGCCCAAAGGATCACTTTCCATTGCCCCGAATTGATCAACTGGTGGATGTTACCTCGGGACATGAGTTGCTGAGCTTTATGGATGCTTATTCTGGCTACAATCAGATCAAAATGAAACCTGAAGACAGGGAGAGTACTTCTTTCATTACCCCTAGGGGAACTTATTATTATAATGTTATGCCTTTTGGTTTAAAAAATGCAGGTGCGACATATCAGCGGCTGATGAACAAGGTTTTTTCTGAACAAATCAGTTGCAATATGGAAGTCTATGTTGACGACATGCTGATAAAAAGCAAGAAAGTTTCCGATCATCTAGTTGACTTAAGTCAGACTTTTGATCAGCTGGATAAATATCAAATGAAGCTGAACCCGACGAAGTGCATATTTAGAGTACAAGAAGGCATGTTCCTCGGGTACATTATCAATCAACGAGGCATTGAAGCAAATCCTGAAAAGATCAAAGCTCTATTAGGGCTGCGATCTCCAACGACGAAGAAGGAAGTACAGAGTCTCACAGGACGAGTAGCAGCATTCAACAGATTTATGTCACGAGCAACTGATAGATGTCTCCCATTCTTCAAGACACTCAGAAAGACTTTTGAGTGGAATGATGAATGTGAGAAAGCTTTTCAAGACTTGAAGAAATACTTGGGAGCACTTCCACTGCTGTCCAGGCCGGTGATGGGAGAAAAATTGTATTTGTACCTTGCAGTGTCCGAGAATGCAGTTAGCTCGGCGTTGATCAGAGTGGAGAATGGAGTGCAAAAACCAATTTACTACACAAGTAAGGCCTTCCGAGGAGCAGAGATCAGATATCCAAGGCTGGAAAAGTTAGCACTGCATTGAATGAAGCGAGTAGGAGAATGAGGCCATACTTCCAGGCTCATACCATAGTCGTATATACTGATATGCCATTGAGGCAAGCCCTCATAAACCAGAAAAATTAGGGAGATTAATGTACTGGGCAATAGAGCTCGGTGAATATGATACAGTCTATGAACCCAGATCATCGCTAAAAGGGCAGACTGTAACAGATTTTATAGCATAGTTCACCTATCCTGATACCCCTGAGGAGCAAAATTTGCTCATCGATCAACCTGTGGATGTTATAGGATCAACAAACACAAGCTCAGACCAACTCCGATTTGTAAAAGGGCAAGTGGATATTACAAGATCATCAAATTCGAGCTCAGACCAATTCCGATTGGTAAAAGAGCAAGAAGAGATGATCGACGAAGAGCAAGAAATATCCGGGGAGGATGAAAGGAAGCAAAAAATATTTCATTGAGGAACTCTGACTGATCAGAAATTTGAAGACGAGTTACGTATATGAAGGATGTATGTAGATGGTTCATCTTGCACTACAGAATGTGGCGCGAGGATAGTTTTGAGCACTCCGAACGAGGTCGACATGGAATGCGCCCTGCGTTTTCAATTCAAAGCTTCCAACAATGAGGCTGAGTATGAGGCCATGATTGCAGGACTTAGTTTGGCAAAAATTATGGAGGCGCAGCAGGTTATAGGCTTCAATGATTCTCAATTGATCGTAAACCAAATGATGGGAGTATATGCAGTCAAAGGAGAATTAATGATCAGATATCATGCAAAGGTGAAGAAGTTAATATCAGAATTTACTGCTATTCAGCTGGTCAGGATACCAAGAATGAAGAACGCAAGAGCAGACGCCTTAGCTCGACTAGCATCAGCTACTCGTACCGAGCTCCGAAGAACAATCCCAATTGAAGTTTTAGCTGGTCGGAGCATAGATGAAGATCTGACGATGAACTTTATTACCCTTGATTTAGGACCATCTTGGATGGATCCCATCAGGGCATATATTGAGGAGGGAGAATTACCAATTGACAAGATCGCGGCCAAAAAATTGAAATTTAAAGCTACTCGGTACGTATTAACTAATGGTATTTTATATAGACGAGGAATTATGGCAGGTTTGCAGAGATGTGTACATCCCTCCGAGGTGAAAGAATTGATTGAAGAGATCCATGAAGGGTCATGTGGAGCACATGTAGTAGGTCGGACGATTTTACAAAGGGTGATGATGCAGGGATACTACTGGCCGACGATGAGGGCTGATTGTATAGCCTATGCAAAGAAATGTGACAAGTGCTAACGTTTTTCCTCCATCCGAAGAACTCCACAAGCATTATTGACACCCATAACTTCCCCTTGGCCATTTGCCATGTGGGGAATTGATTTGGTTGGGCCACTGCCAACGACCCGAGGAAGGTTCAAATACCTCGTCGTCGCAGTGGATTATATTACTAAGTGGGTAGAAGCTGAGCCACTCATTGATATGACGTACGAGAAAGTGTACCAATTTGTTTGGAAGAATATCATTTGTCGATATGGTCTTCCTCATGATTTCATCACAGACCATGGAACACAATTTGATAACGAGGAGTTCGCTGCCTATTATCATCAATCAAATATTTTGAAGGTCCACTCAGCACCAGGCCATCCTCAAAGCAATGGACAAACTGAAGTGAAAAACAGAACGCTTCTGAATGGTTTGAAGAAAAGATTGGATGATGCGAAAGCAAACTGGATCAACGAGCTACAATCAGTACTTTGGGCTTACCGAACTACTCCCCGAGTAGCAACAGGAGAATCACCATATATGCTGGCGTTTGGAAGTGAAGCTGTTATACCTGCCGAGTTGGGCCTCCCAACACACAGGGTTCTGAATTTCAATTCCCTTGTCAGCGACTTAATGAGAAGAATGGATTTAGACATGCTCGAGGAAGTTAGAGAAGAAGCATCCATTAGAAATGCTGCTTACCAGCAACGAATAGCTTTGTTCTACAACAAAAGGGTGAAGACGTGCGACCTGAAAGAAGGAGATTATGTGCTGAAGAAAGTCATTCAAAAGCACAATAAGCTGGAGGCAAACTGGCATGGACCATACCGAGTTACAGAAGTTGTTCGACCAGGAACTTATCGAATAGCAACTTTAGAAGGCGAGGAGTTTAAGAATGTCTGGAATGCAGAGCACCTGCGCAAATATTATCAGTGATGAATAAAATGAAGATATTCTGCCGAATTTTTTCTTTTTATTGAAAGTTTTTTGGGGAATAGTGCTACACACTACTCGGGGCAAAACTCGGCAAAACTCAGGCTACTCAAATTTTTTTCCTCAAAAATGCCAACTAAGGTTGGTCGAGAAACCTATATTCCTCCGGGAAGTAAATATACCTATATTCCTAGGGAAGTAAATCTACCTATATTCCTCCGGGAAGTAAAGCTACCAATATTCCTCCGGGAAGTAAAGCTACCTCCGGGAAGTAAAGCTACCAATATTCCTCCAGGAAGTAAAGCTACATATATTCCTCCGGGAAGTAAAGCTACTTGTATTCCTCCGGGAAGAAAAAAATTTGTATTCCTCCGGGAAGAAAAACCTTGTATTCCTACGGGAAGTAAAACTATATGTTCCTCGGGAAATAAAATTATTCCTAAAAATGCCAACTTATGTCGGTTAGGAAGTAAATATATTCTCGAAAAAGACAACTTGAGTTGGTCGAAAAGTAAAATTATTTCAAAAAGACTAACTATGGCTGGTCGGGGATAAAAATCCACCAACTGTAGTTGGTCGACAAGGAAAATTTATCGACCTTGGTTGGTCGGAATCATTTAAGAGAAAAATCTACTAACTATGGCTGGTCGGGGATAAAAATCCACTAACTGTAGTTGGTCGACAAGTAAAATTTAACGATCTTGGTTGGTCGAAAAAATATTTTAAACATTTTTGATACTCGTAACTTTATTATTAAGTGATCGAGTAACATTTTTATACTCGTAACTTTTTAATTATTACTAAGTTGGTCGAGAAACAAAACATCATTTTTACCAAGTGACTACTCGACAATAAGCTGGTCGACAGTAACTTGATCGACAAACTACACAATATTGTTATCTTTTTAACAGATATGCATGCACAAATATAAAGTGTTTGATAATTACAAGACAATAGCAATTAAGATTTGCAAACAAAAATGAAAGTCTTTCATTGAATTCAAAATAAATTACATTGATAATGAAATGAAAGTTACATTGATATTGAAATGTATACTAACTACTACATCAAAATTACTATTCTACTGGTCTTTTCCCCTCTGCTTTTGACACAGGCTCCTCGCCAGCAGGCGGATCATTTAACGCCAGAGGAGAATTTATGAAGTTGAGATCTTTCAACATCCTGACATTCATCATGGATGGTCGATCTAAGAGGTGCTCGGGACAAGATATATCGGCTTTTGAATGAAGATTGTAGTCACCGAGATACTTTGAAATCAAGCTCCGAGGAATGGACCGTGCAGGGATCCAACTCATATCCAATTTGTACGGTGGCACAGGTAAGTCAAGCAGCCCGGGATCATGGTAGTCCCACAGGTAATGACCCTGTTTGAGTTGCAGCACACCTAGGTCATTCAACCAGCCCTGCTTGTAGCCCTCATTATTGGCATTCTGGATACGATCGTCCAAGTGGTATAGCGCTTCGTTGTATCCAGCCATCCAGAACTCCCTGGGCTGTTTGTGGAACTAATATGTTAGCCTCTCTAGCTGCTCATGGAGATTTTTGATGAAGAGTTCCTTGTTCTCCAAAGCAGATTTCTGCCCAGAGAGATGCTCTTCCAGGTCCTTGATCTTCTTTGACATTTCAGCCAACGCCTGGTTCTTCGCCATTAACTGGAAGGCTTGGTTCTATAAGGCAGACTGAGTCCTCTATTCCTCGATAGGAATACGAGCTACTCTTGCTCGTCCCTGAGGTGCTCTTGCTCGTCCCCGAGAAGAAGAAGAAAGGCCAAACCTTTTCAAGGTTTCCAACTCGTCCCTCAAGTTGGCGTTCTCGACCTCCAAGAATGAGAATCCCTCATCAGTCACTGGGATTAAGGCTTTTGAAGAGGAAACTGCAGACTTTAATTATGACAGCTCCCTTTGCAGGTTGATGTTCTCTTGCTCTAGCAATTCAGTAATTTGTCTGCACTCCTCGACCTCGCCCTTCAGAGTTCTATCCCTCATATCATACCCAGCAAAAAGCTTCTCGTAGCCCTTGTCGGCAATGATCAACTTGTACTTCTTCTCATACCCCTCATGCAACAGGGCAGTTGATTCTTTGTATTGTAGCTGAAGGTCTTCGAGGGTGCCTTGGAGATCCTCGATCATATCATAATAGGCCACATTATTGGCCACTGCTCAATCAAGTAGACACTTCATATATTGATATGCTTCAACTGCCTGTTCTGAAGCATCCTGGCCGAGGATGTCGACGACTTGTGCTGCACTCAGGTCTGTGTGACCAGCCTTAAAGTATTCATTATATTATCGCAACAACTTTGTATCATGGGCAGATAACAATTCCATCCTGGCCAGAAACTAGCAGAGAAAGAAAAAGCAATAATCAATAAGAGGTACAAGCAGAGTATGGATAGAAAATAGACAACAGTATGTAAAAAGTCCAAGTTTTATTATATCATAGTTGAGAGTTACAAGTTCTGGGTTACATTTGATAAAAGAAAAATAAAATGTAAAGATAAACCCGAACAACTCTACACCTTTTCCTTGTCTTCCAAAACCTTCTCGGGAAGCTGGGGCGAGGAAGTAGGTTGCTCGGAGGGAATGGATAGTTGCTCAAGGAGCACTGGCAATTGCTCGGAGGAAGTAACGATTTGCTGAAGTTCCTCGGTAGCAGGCTGAATGGCTGAGGGATGATCTCCCATCACCATAGAAGACTCTTCGGAGGCAGCTTCGTCCTCTTCTAAGTCTTCAGGAGTTGAAGGGGGACCAGGGATGTGTTGCTGAAAGAGCTCGAAATTTTCATCCACTTTCATCTCCTGAAGAGGAGCAACCCATCCATCCCTAAAGTATTTGAGGCTGCCATAGTCCACTTGCGACACCATGGCAGCCAATCCCTTGTTCCACCCCTTGTCCCAGCCAGCACTGAAGGACTTCTTCACAGCCAGTTTCCTTTTTAACTTTTCCGAGGAAAGCTTCTCGGATAGCAGGTCATCAGCAGCTTTCAGTTTTTTCTCAGCCTCCTCCTTCTGTCGATTTACCTCCCGAAGTTGAGACAACTCCTCTTCAGCAATCCTGAGCTTATCCTCAAGCTCCCCAGTAGTTTTGAGCTTCTCTTCAAGCTCTTTATTCTTCTTCTCCAGACTATTCACTTTTTTCTACAACTCCTTGGAGACATCGATAGCTCGAGCTTTTTCCTGCTCGGTGGAGGCAAGCTTCTTCTCCCAGATAGCCTTGTCAGTGGCATATTTTTAGCGAGAATCGTCCAAAGACTTGATAGATTCTTCCAGAGCTCCCTCCACACTGGAAGAGAAGCATGAAGCTTTAATTTCTTCATCCTTCTTCAGAATTATATTAAAGCAGCTCGTCAACTGTGAAGGTAAAAAGAAAGCAAGTCAGAAACAGAAATGACAAGGGAAATATGAAAAGTTCAAAGTAAGAAGACTTACAGAAGAAAGGTGGCGAGCAGCTAACGAAGTGACCATATCCCGAGTAAGATTTTCTTCAGTACCTTAGACCTCGGGAATGATCCAGGACTTTACCGAGCTCATGGCAGAGCTCGGGGGAACAAAAGTTGGAACCCCAGTTCCAGTAGCTGGGGGCTGAGTGATGGTGTCAGCCAAATTGACCGAGGAGCTCTTCTTCAGCCTCCTCGGGGGAACAGGAACAGATTCAACCAAGGAAGAACCCTTGGTTGGTGATATTACAATCACCTCTCCAGGAGCAGAAGACCTGCTCGGAGCCACTGTGGGCTTCTCGATAACCTTCACAACAGCAGCCGAGGAAGGTGCATCATTCTTCTTTATCACCTCCCGTGGTACATCAACTTTACTTTTTTTGCCTCTCCAGAACCAGAGGCAGGCTTCTCGAAAAGAGTGGGAGGTCTTCTCTTCTTCATTCTTTCACTCAAAGGGATGTGAGATTCAGGCGAGGAGCTGGTGGAAGCTGGTACTGGCTCTGATTCACTTATTACTGGACGCGCAGTAAAAGAGGTGGTGTAGCTCTTGTATTGCAGCAGATATGAAGCCGACCTAATATACTCGTCGACAACAGATTGATGCAGACTCCAGATAAGTTTCAAGTGCCTTATATTAACATCTGCTTCTTTTGGGCACTTTCTTTTGCTATCAACTGCAAATAAATAAACATTGCCATCAATGACACATTTTATCAAACATAAAGGAAGCATAATTTCAAAATAAATAAAATGAAATAAGAATAACTTATCCCATTGCCATAGGGAGGGCATCTGGGACCCTGATAAACTTCATCTCCTGATAAAGGAGCATGTTGCCAATTTTTTATGACAACCCCGTGCTCAAAATAATCCCTATTGGCATCAGGGAGATTGACTACTAAAGCCCTATTTAACATTATAGTTTTTAAATAAAAGGTGTTATCTCCAACTGCCCATCTATAACAAAACATAATCTCAGGAATTCCTATGCGAGTTCCATGGATTTGATTTAATCTATGCACCCCATTAACTATTCTCCATGTGTTGGGGGCTATTCTTGCAGGAACAACGTCAAAGTACTGACATAATTCCAGACACAAGGGATTTGGTGGACAAGAAAATCCACACTCAGCAATAAAGAGACTGGGGAAACAATGTCGCTCAGCCAAACGGAAATAATCAGAAGGCTCAGAAAGCTCTTCCAAAACAACCCAGGAGGGAATGGAAAAATCAGAGCGAAATTTATCAAGAGATTCAATAGGGTAAACCATGGTGAATAAAGGAAATGAAGAAGAAGGAAGAAGATCTTACAGAAAAAGAGTGGAGTTGTTAACAACGAACGATGAAAAAGATGAACGCACAAGGGAGTAGAAGACAATGGAAAATTCGAAGGTACAAATTTGAAAAGGTAGAAGATGATGGGATTGTCTATGACGCTTAAATACCTTGCCTTGGGAAATGGTAAAGTAATGATTACAAAAAGAAACAATTATGCTACCGGCGGCTAGAGGAACAAAAAGGGCACGGCAATCGAAGCGAGAAGAAACGATTACGCTACCGGTGGCTAAAAGGAAAAAAGTACGCAGAGATCGAGGCAGTTATGAAAATTCAAAAAAGACTGATTCTACGAATTTGGAAAGAGAAATAAATACGAAGGAAACACTCCTAAAAATCAGGAGGACCATTTAAAGCTACCATATTCCGAGAAAGAATGTTCCCTACTCCTCAAATTTCGAACTATGAAACATTGGGGGCTTCTGTTGATACCAAATTTAATCCGCTGACATGGCTCAATAAAGTGAAGACACGTGGTAGTCTACGTGGAAACATCAAATATTTCTGAGGAACCCACATGCTCCGAGGAACCACACTACAACGAGGAACACTGCTTCCCCAAGGAACTCATACGCTCCGAGGAACTCATACGCTCCGAGGAACTCTTGAATACCGGGCAACTCAGGCGGTCCGAGCTGCACCTCGAACAAAGCATTAATAGCTGGATAACCAACAGTTTGACTGTTCATTAAATGCTTATCATTCAGACGCACACACTTAAGGGGCATTGAATGTATTACCCTTTTATATGTACATCATTTAATGTATTACCCTTTCACATTACAGCCTCAGGGTTATAAATACATTGTACAATCCTCATTGTAAAGGGACCGAAATTTCTTGAGATATCTTGTAATTGAGAATTCCCAAAACACTCAGCAATAACATAACAGTGGACGTAGGCCGTTCTTATAAGGCTGAACCACTTTAAAATTCTTTGTCTCATTTATTTATCTGTGATTGAATAATTAGAGTGATCTAATTTTTTACATCAACAATATTTTTAGACGTTATTGTTGTGAAAATCATTTTAGACTTTGATTTGTTGATTAGATTGAGTTAATTTCATATAAACTCACATTTTTACACCAAAAGACGATTTTGACTTCAGTCGTTAGGAGTATCCAAAATTTATCGTGCACATATGTATGATTGTTTGAGTTGATTTTTCTATTGAATTTGTTCACACCTATTCATTCCGTTTCCATGATTTAGGAGGGTTAATTCATAGTGTGTGTTGTTTTTGTAAAATTATTTTTCTTCTCTTGAAAAGCATTTCAAGAAATCAAAAACAATTTGTGGAACCTTTTGAGTTTTTCCCTGCATGACCTTAATTGATATATATTTGTGATGATTTACTATGCTTGTTGTGACCCACTCCGATTTACTACGTTTTATTCCTTTCCTTGTCTATTTTGGACAAATAAAAAGGGGGAGAATGAATTATGGTGGAGTAAGAGTTTGAAATATGGGGGATTTAATTTGATTTGATTTATGTTTATCTCATTTCAAACTCAATACGTCATGAAGGTTTTTGCTTTGTTTATTGTGTAGAACTTAGATGAGGATTTGAAAAGAACATAAAAAGAAGATCAAGAGAAAGCAATGAGATTTGAAGATTTGAAAGTTGAATATTTTTAAAGACTTTCATATTTAGTATCTTTTCACTTTTGGGTTCATGGGAGGGCATTAGATTTGTATAGGACACTTATTGATAATTCTGATGTTTTTATTTTGTACCGAAATTGACATAGGGGAGATTTGTATGGACATATTTTTCATAGTACCTAGTTTACATTAAGTATGTCGTATGTGTTACAACCTTCAAAGGAATTCACGTTCAAGAAGACGGATCCGAGTATCAAGCGTCTTCAATATTTGTGCGACATGAGGTATACTTTGGTATGGATTTTGTTTTGAGTTACTTAGATTTTTTACAAAGTAGTGGGATACTTTTTATAAACTGGTTTTATCAAAATGAGGCACCTTTCAAAGTTAAAATGTTTTATGAGATACCTGTTGGCGAACTTTAAAAAATAATAAAAAAATTGTTTATGTCGTTCAAAAGACATTAGCATGTCGTTAAATAGGTCGTTTGATGGCCAGGATCATATGGATCAAACGAACCCGTACTATTTTGATTTTTAATGGGTCGTTTCTTAGGTCGTTCAAACAATATCTCATTGTCGTTCAAACGACATGATGAAGTCGTTCGAACAACGTTCCGCCGCATCAAAAATTTTGTTTGCCTATAAAAACCTGTTTCGTGAAGCTTTTTTATTAAAACTTTTATTTTAAGCAAACTGCAGAATAGCTGCAATTAAGTCTGAACTTTTTATGGCAAAAACACTTTTTAGATTCACTAAAATAATCCCATATACTTTTGTGAATCTTCTTTGGAACCCAAACACTTCTGTCACGAAGTTTATTCTTGTGAAGTGTTCTCACTACTGCTGGACTTAGGGATACTCGAGGGTATTCACTGCTGAAGGAGGAATTGCAGTTCTTGTGATTCTCGAGGGAGTCATTGTTGGTTTAAGGTTGCAGTCTTTTTGGGTTCTTGTAAGAATTCATTGTAGTATTTCAGTTGTAAGTTTGTAAAAATAAAGGTTTTGCCCTGTGGGGATTTTTTCTGAAATTGTTTGTTTGCATGCTTATATGATTTAATGCTTTCAATCACATAGATGCATGTTTAGGGTTTAATAAAATTGGAATCTTGGTTTGTTTGAGATTGACATCTAGATAAATACGTTTAATCCTTTTAAATATTGTGCATTCACAAATTGATATCGCACACCGGCTTTTACAAATGCAAATTGTTATACCTGCCTTTTTGGGCACTACTTGGGTTAGACTCACCCATTGGTTATAGGATATAGGGTAGATAATCCGCACATCTAACAACTTAAGGACTTCGCCTCACACCACTTCTCTCATGTTAGGATTTAGTTTCGTTTGAATTTCTTGTGTGGGCCTAACATTGTCTTCTAAGTAAATTCTATGGGTGCATACATTTGGGATAATACCTTTAAGATCGACTATAGTCCACCCTATTGATTTCTTGTGTCGTTTAAGAATTGAAATAAATTTTCTTTCTTGATCCGTACTTAATTTAGATGACACAATAACAGGGAAAGTGCCCCCATCACCTAAAAAGGCATACTTAAGTTCTTTTGGTAAAGGCTTTAACTCAATAGTGGATACTTATAGGTCAAAAGGCATGGAGTTATGTGGTGGTAACTCTTCAAACTGGTTGAGCCCCATGTTCTCTTCTATAATCTCATTGATTGATTATAACATGCAATAGGCTTGGATAATCTCATGTTCTTCAGTTATATATTCTCCAATTTTGAGAATTGAGTTAGCTAGGCATGATTGTAATGGGTCTGCTGAAAAGGTGGTGTCAAAATATTCTTGAACAATAGTATCCACTAAATCAACTCCCCAAATATCATCATCTTTAAGGTCAGGTTACTTAGGTATGGAAAAGATATTTGAAATAAGGGTCATGTCTCCAAAATAAAGAATCATTACTCCATTCCTAACACAAATGATAACATCTATAGTAGCAAGGAATGGGCGATAAAAAATTACTGTGATTTGTGTTCCTATATTTTCCACTACATGTGTATCTTGTACAACAAAATAGACAGGTGCATAAAATTTTCCACTTGGATAAGAACATCCTCTACAATACCTCGTGGTATTTTTATTGAGCGATCATCTAGTTGGAGTGTAATCCTAGTTGGATTTAGTTCTCCTAAATCTAGATTTTAATAAATGGTATAGGGTAGAAGGTTAATGATTTCACCAAGGTCTAGTAATGCCTAGCATGGTGAAGTAACCTATAACACACGAGAAGGTAGGACATCCCGGGTCCTTGAGTTTAGCTGGCATGTTTTGGGAAAGAATAAAGTTATCGTGGTTTGCAATATAGGCCTCTTTTCTACCACTTTGTCTACACTTTACAAAACATAAGTCTTTCAAATATTTGGCATATGATGGAACTTGCTTAATATTACCCAATAAAGGGATGCTTATCTTTACTTGTTTCAATAGATCCATTATATCTTTATTTTGGCATTCTTTAAGAGGTTTCCTAAGCCTTTGTGGATATGGAAGTAACACGGGACACTTAGGGCCATCCGTCTCTGACTCCTTTTCATTTTCTTTAGTGATCTCCGAGAATATTTTAGAATTTTTCTTATCAATCGCAGTTGCCAGCTGAGGGATATCCTTTTCAATAGCCTTACCACTACGCAACGTGGTTATATCTTTTGCTTGCTTGGTATGTTTAGGTGTCGACGGTGAAGTTCCAACAACTTATTTTCCTCATGGATTTGGTTGTGGTTGAGCAGGGAAAGTTCCATTCTCTCTTATTTCACTTTGTGTAGCCATTATATGTACCATTGCTTTTACTTGGTTCATCATTTAGAACATTTTGTTATTCAGCTCTTGTTGTTGTTGAATAAATAATTGAACGAGATACTCGGGGGCCTTTCGTGCAAGGAGCATATGATTTCAGATTGGAGTGAAAGTTAACCTGAGGTTAATAAAATTGTTGTGTTACTTATTGATAACCTTGAGGCGAATGATATTATATAGGCTGAGTGAATTGTTGAAGTGGTTGTTGAACTTGTGGTTATGTTTGTGGATCATTCCTCCAACTAAAGTTGGGGTGGTTTCTCCATCCTGGGTTGTAGCCTTAACCATTTGGATCGTGTTCCAACAGTAGGGATAATTTCCCGACTTTTTAAAGGTGTTCATTTCATGAACATAACCATTTAGGACTTCTTTAAAAGCCGGGATTGTAGGATAATTTTTAGTAGGGTGCTCTAAATCATCATAAATGCCACATGGTTCTTCGGTGAACGTGAGCTTGGTTAGCTCAATATTAACCATTTGCAATTCCTCGACCTTTCGAGTTAGTTGTGAAATCCTAGCACTAAGGTCATCTTGTTCCTTTAGGGCATATATTCCATTTCCAATAGAGGTTGTGGCTTTTGTTTTGAGAGGTTTGTCATGAGAAACTTTTACATTCCAGGATTGCCCACTCTCTGTTAACTAATTAAAAAAAACTTCAGCTTCTTCCGGGCTCTAGTCGAAAAATCCTTTGTTGCACATCGTTTCTACAAATTGCCGCATTTGTGTACCTAAACCATCATAAAAGAAATTTATTATGCGATAGGTTTCATATCCATGGGGAAAACACGGACTAAACAACTCTTTGAATCTCTCCCAACACCGATTGAATGTTTTAGTTTCATTTTGGGTGAAATTCATTATTTATTTCATAAATTGGTTTCTAATGTGAGAAGGGAGAATTTTTTAAGGAATTGAACTTGAATTTCATACCATGGGGTTATAGACTCCGAGTAGATAGAAAGTAACCAGGCCTTGTCTTTATCCTTTAGGGAAAAAGAAACAAAATTTACCTTAATGAGTTGCTCACTGCAAGCTTGATCGTTAAATGTCGCATAGACTTCCTCGAATTCTCTTACATGTATATAAGTTTGCTCGTTTTTAAGACCGGGAAACGTGGGCAACAATTGGATCATTCCATTTCTAAAGTGGAAGACACCGGCACCTTGGGGTAAGACTATTCAAGAAGTACTGTTACGTTCAGGGTGAAGTAACTCTCTCATAGTCCTCCTAGGTTGGGGATAAAATTGAGGTTACGATTGAGGTTGAGGTAAGACACGATGTTAGGGAATTAATTCGGCTCTTCCTTGATTATCGGGTAGCCTGACTTCCTCGTTACGCATGTGATTTGCATTGTCATTCATTTCAATATATGAATTTAAACCTAATGTATGTCTTTTCGAATGAGTTGAAGGTGTAGGGGTTAATCGTTCTAAACGTCCATCCGTTGATCGAATCCACGCTTGCGTACGAGTTTAAAATCCTAATTGTGAAAGGAATATAAATCTAATGATTTGAAATTTAATTTCTTTTGTTTATAAATATATATATATAATTAATATCAATATTTTTTTAAATAAAAAAAATAAATTCTTGATAAAATGAAATTAAGTGGAAAATATTTTAGAGTATTTTTTTTAGCAATCTTATTATTATAAAATTGTTTTTTCTCAAAAAAAAATTAAGCAAGACAATAAAAAAGGTATGAAATAAAATAGAATAAAATATTTTTAAATTACTATAATTGATTAATAATAAAAAAAATAAGAAAAAAATGTGTTCACTAAAAGCATGAAATTAAAAAAAAAATCTGTCTAAAACATCTATTTTTTTATAAGAAAAAAACGTTTTTCATAATTTTTTTAAAAAGAAAAATAGTTAATAATGCATATAAAAATCTATTGCTTTTTGTGAAAAAAAATGTGAATACTATTTTTTTAAATGTTTTGAGTTTTTTTTTATAAACATGGGATCAAAAAGAAAACAAAAAAAATTGGACTAAAAAATATTTTTTCAGATTTTTAAATTACGAAAATGGATTAAAAAATAATAAATTAACTAAAAATATGTTGATATAATTTTTTTAGAGGGTCAACCTATAATTAATTTTAAACTTAAAGCTCCCAGATAAGAACACTAAAAATTAAACACGACTTGAAATGTGTGCTTCAATACACCCAAGTACAGGCGATTATGTAAGTAATAATATTTGCCGTAAATCCGAGTCGAATTCAAGGGAGCGTGATAGTGAATTAGTTTAGGTAGAATCTTTAATATATATTTTCTTCATCTTTTTATATTTTTTTTATGATTTTTATACTTTTAAGCTCGAAATTCGAGTGGAAATATAATGACACTAATGTAAAGCAATACTAACACTAAAGAAATATAATTAAGTAACTAAGCTAAACTAAACAAATGCAACTACGTGAAAGCAATTAATGTAAAGAAAACTATCATACACAAATATTAGATGAATGAGAAAGTCTAAACTTTAATTTAATCATTTTTAAAACTAATTAGGTACTTATGATTTCATAACAATTATGTTCAATTGCATGTCATAAAAAAACAATCACTCAGTTTCAATTAATTCTAGGGTCCCAAAAATTAGTTTAAATCTATACATTAGTCCTATGTAATTACATGATAAGCACCATATTTTTAGTGACATAAATCTAAAGTACAATGAAAGTTTTAACGGTCCATTGTAATGGTATTGCTAACTTAATCTTAGGTACATCACTAAATATGTGACAATTAATGAGCACATTGGAGTTAATTAAACAATACACACTAACTCGATTTTTTTTATACAACTCAATTACGTCGCATGAAAATTACACCATAAATTTCATGTTATCATACTTGAATCATGACAAAAAAATTCAAAATTAATTAATACGATTAAATTAGGTATAGAAATTGTCCATAACTATTATTTTCTCATAAGTCATAATTAAATTGTTTAGCCTAACATTATTGCACTACTCAATAAAATAATAAAAGTAAACATGTTGAAATTTTGAAATTAAAATGATATAATTTGACCTAACTAATAACATTCATAATCACGGAAAAAAACTAACATTTATTACTAATTGTCACCAAACAATTGTTTATGGCTTAGAAAACAAAACAAATGAAAGAACAAAATAAAACTTACTTGAAACAAAAAAAATGCTACACGAGAGATACAGGAGGTGACCTCCCGATGGCTTAAAAAGGATGGAAAGAAAGTGACAAAAAAGGAGGAAGAGATATGTGAGGCAGCTGGCTGGAGAGAGAATTTTCGGCCCCCTCCTTTTGGGTGTACTACTTCCATTAAATAGGGACTATTATAAAAATAATGTATTGACTGTTTTAGCATAAAATTAGGCCTAAAAAATATTAAAATACTATAAATGATATCTTTTCCCTTATTTGGTTAGGTTTTATCCAGATTCATTTTTCAAAAAATATTTAAAATTCACTTTCTAACCTTAAAAAACTATATAACATTGTAAAATGCATGTATTACTCAAACACTCATAATTTAGGGACTTTGGGTAATATATATGTAATATTTAACCTTAAAATATTACAAAAATACATAAAATTGAAGTTTATTCAATAACCTTAACCATTGGACACTGTAATAGTAGGCATGAAAAACCTACTAGTCACCATTATGATCATGGTGTTGATGTTTTGCATTATGCTCCCAAGATGATCAAGAACAGGATTTAATTGGTTTGTCAGTTGATATAGTCATTTGAGGGAACACCAAAAATAGGTGTTGTGTCAATATTTTCATCCCTTGGAGCCGCTGTTACAATCAATTTTTGGTTGTCAGAAATTGGCCTCAACTCTTGGGTAGTTTAAACCATTGCTTGATCTTCGGTGGTATTGTGTTGGCTGGTTAAACCAACCCAATAACATTTTTAGTAGCATAATTACTTCTTCTAGTCCTAGCCATGGTAAATAATAATTCAGCACTTGTGTCCCATCGGGCGTGCCAAAAATATATTTGTATATTTTTTCACTTGACTTGGTTTGTGTATTTTGGTTATTACGAGCTTGTCAGGCAAGGTTATGATCTTGTCAACCAATTGATTATTTTAGCCTTGTATAATCAGGCGATTGTGTACCGTTTGATGCTTCAATTAAGAATACTTGTGTTTCCCTTAGGGAAGACTTTGATGTGAATGCTGAATTTCTACGATTAACTAGAACTAAAGAAGAAAAAGTAATTGGCATAAACTGAAATTAAAGTAAAGCTTCAAAATTATATATAGATAAATGCGATGAAATAAACAATTACATTATGAAATTTAAAGCAAGAAAATAAAGAAAATCAAATATAAAAGGCAAGGAAACCTTTAATAAATTGTAAAAAAAGTTACAATCTACCTTAGAAACTACTTCGAATAAAATAGAAGCTATAAAATAAATGGAAAAAAGGAAATAAAAGCAAAAGGAGATAAAACGAGTAAATGTAGTTTTTTTATTGAGGGGTTCCTCTTTTTCTTTGTCCTTTATCTGCTTATTTATAAAATTCCTTGTCATGTAACTTCCGAGTGGTTATCTAATTAGATTTTCCCACCTAAGTGCTTGAGTGCCGCTATAACTGCTACTTATGATTAATCCCACGTCCAAATCCCTAATATGTGTCAAGCGTTTAGGATCCCTTTTGAATTCAAGCATTATACTTCAGTTGTAATTTCTGTTTAGTAATTTTACATGGAAAACTCTCATTGGACGGTAATTATATGGTGTAAACTCCAATAATTCTTTCGAAACATATGGTACATTCTTTTTCCCGTGAAATGTCCATATCTTATAGTTTGGCGACATACCCCATATTAACAAATGAAGCTCAACGTCTTCCAAAGACTTAAATTTTTCGTTCATACAACGGATGCACCATCACGGGATCTTGTCACTGTTAAGATTTCTATCTATATTTGTTAGAGCATATTTTCTCTCATTGATCAAATATCTTAAGCTTACATAAGTTTTTGACATATCTCGCTACCGTTTGATTCAAGCCGAGACGAAGTACGAAGATCCAATATCTTCAACGTTAAAGCATCTTCATTTGTATGAAGGTATAATGCTATTAAGTTAAATTTGTTCCTTGAATTTATTTTTGGGATGTTCATATTTATTTAAACAAGAAAAAGGATTTTTTTTTCATTGAAAAATCGAGGCAGTTTTTCTTCATTTAAAGTACATGCATCTCATTCAAATGAGATGGGAATCTCGTTCAAATGAATTGGATTCTTGTTAGAAGTGGTCATTTGAAGGGTTTTTCAATTGAACATCTCATGAGGGTGTACTATTTTACATCGTTCGAAGTTCGTTTAAAGCTCGTCCAACCGAGATTAGGGTGTCGTTCGAACGACCTTACTGTTATTCAAATGAGAGTCTTTTCCCCTTCAAACCAGGCTCATATTTCATTCGAATGAGTGTCGCCACCTCGAAATTTTTATTCATCTTATAAATACATGTTTCGTATTTGACTTCATTGAGATTTTTGCTAAAAACTGATTCTGCATATCTATAGCAAAAGTTTGTAATCATTTGGTTTGAGAAAAATCTTTTTTGATTCACAAATCATTCCCAGAATATATTTGAGTGAATCAAGTTTAAACCCTATCGTTTGTATCCTTGCATAACAACCTTTGTGGAGAGCGCATCTCCATGGCTGAATTATGAAACCCGAGGGTATTCATTGTTGAAGACAAAGGACTGTGGTTCTTGTGATTCTTGTGAGGATCATTACTGAAGGAAGGTTGCGGTTGTGTGGTTTTTTAGAGGATCACTGTAGATTCCTTTATAGAATTTGTAAGTTACGATTTGAAAATTTAATAAAGTGAATAAAAGTTTTTGCCCTGAGGGGATTTTTCTTGAAATACTATTTTCTTTACATGCTTGGCTTGATTTATGTTTTGAATCACATAGTTGCATGTTCTAGGGCTAAAGGATTAAAATTTGGAGTGGATGTTCATCTGAATTTAATAAGTTAACTCCATTAGATATGTGCGCTCTCTCAAATTGGTACCAGAGCAGGTTTCACCAAATTAACGTGAGATTTTGATTTTTCGCAAAAAAATTCTGTGATATCGATTGTTTTGAAAAATTGATTTTGAAAAATCGCAAATTTTTTGATGGAGAACTTATATAATAGGGTTCCAATTTTTTATGGATCGAACTATGCCAATTAGAAAGCCCGTATGAGATCCACTTTAAAATCCACAGATGCAAGAGTTTGGTTTGTATATGAAAGAGGGTGGACTCTTCCCATGATCACTGTTAATAATGTCACAAATCCTAAACTCGTGTCTTCCTGGACTGATGATGAGTTTAAATGAAGCACTTACAAGTCCCACGGACTTAATGTTATTTCTGGAGACATCACCCCTAATGAATTCCGACGCATCATGACATGTACTACGTTTAGGGAAGCATGGGATATCCTCCAGTGTTAACACATGAGGGTAACAACGTTGTCAAGCCGTCTAAGATTCAAAATTTGACCACCTAATTTGAGACCATCGCTATGTTAGGGTTCTAGAGTTTGATGAATTTTTTGTTAGGTTGTCGGACATTGTAAACACTAGTTTTAATTTGGGTGAGAAAAATCCTGAGAGTAGGGTCGTTAAAAATATTTTGAGGTCACTCCCTTCCCAATTTATTCCTAAGGTCGTTGTGCTTAACTCTTTAGGGATTTAAGACACTTTTAGGTTAGAAGAACTCATAGGAGAGCTTCAGACTTATGAGATATATATGTTCCCTAAAATCATTAAACCTAAGGATATGGGGGTAACTTTAAAAACTCAAGCTAAGAAGAAGAAAAATGAGAGAGTTTGTGAGTCTGAATCTGAATCTCAGTGAGATTTCGATGTTGATGACTTGACCTTGTTTAAAAAAAATTTAAAAGTTTCTCAAATTTTCCAAAAATAATTCTTCTAATAAAAACATTTTTGAGAAAAACAAAAATAAAGATGAGGTCAAGGATAACGGTGAGAAAATGGAAGAGATAAGGTGTTTTGAGTGCGAAAGTAAAGGGCACAAGTCATTTGAGTTCCCCACTATGCAAAAGAGAAAGGGCAAAGAGATTGAAAATAAATTCACTCTTAGCAATAGTGACTGTTGTATGTAAAAATTACTCTCTTACGTGTACCAGTGAAAAGTAGACTCATGTCCTCCTAGGATATCACTTAGATATCTTGGTCGACTTCAGAGACACCTGATTGGCTGGCATGCTGACCAACACCCAGAAAGTAAACCATCAGTAATAGCAAAGGTTACTCAGGTGGAAGGGGACCAACACTGAATATCAAGAGTCCCATTTATTGTATACATATATAAATGCCTAGAAATATAAAGGCATTCCATATCTATGGTTCCCAGCCAATATAAAAACATGATCACCCTTAGCTCAAGTGGAATATTCAATCAAGCACAAGCACACCCTATACTGAGCTATTGTACCACCACTAACAGTGGATGTAGGCTTTTTATAGCTGAAGCTCATTAAATACCTTATCTCTTGTGTGTTTGTCTAGATTAATTAAACTTATTTATCTGCAATTATAAAATTGGACCCCCTTTATTTTTAGACATCAACAAATTTGTGTCGTCTGTGGTAATGATTGCTTGTCGTCATTCTCTACCTCTTGTGTTCCTTTTGTTCCTTCTCTGAAGAATGACCACTGTTCCTGAGAATAGCCTTGCAACTGCAGGTAATAATCTAGATCCATCTGCTCCCCCTAGAGTGACAGATCTCCAGGGAATTTTTCTCAACTTGGCTAGGGGATAGGAAGCCATACAAGAGTCAGCTAGGCAACTGGACCCTACGCTGTAAGAGAAATCCACCAATGAACCTTCCCGGAGGATCACCTTTTATCCAGGCTATTGTGGACTAGCCCACGCCTTCCAAATTCAAGCCACCAGTTGTTACTCCAAAGTATGATGGGAAGAATGATCATGTCCTCCATATTGAATAGTATCAGGCTACTGCTGATATATATTTTATCCCCGACGAATTTAGGTGCAAGGATTTCCCTAGTTCCATCACAAGTCCAGCCCAGATATGCTACAATAATATTCCCATAGGTAAAATTTCTAGTTTCCATCAGTTGGCCAAACTATTTATTGATAACTTCTATTTTGGGGCTAAGATGATCAAGGGTATTACTCATCTCTTGACCGTGTATCAAAAACCTAGATAAAGTACTTGGGAGTATATCACGTGCTATTAGAAACTATAAGTGGTAGATTATGAAGAGAAAATAGACATTGTAGTGCTAATGAGTGGATTACTCGCTAAGGATCTCTACTATGATCTAGAAAAGAATCCCCCAAGACTATGACAGAGCCGATGGCTAAGTCTAGGAAGATAATGAGCATTGAGGAAGCTATGGCTGCTAAGGAGATTGACAAGATCAAGAAGTACGATGAATATACTCCTCTCACCAAGGGTCTCATCACATATTAGAGGAAATCAGGGGTAGTAAAGATTTGAATTGTCCTGGGAAGCAAAATTCACCTCCCAACAGGAGAGATAAATCCAAGTATAGCGATTTTCACATAGATCATGGGCACACCACTGACAATTGCATCGCCCTAAAGACTGAAGTGGAAAATCTTATTCAGCGAGGAAAATTAACTAAATTTTTGATCGAAACGGTAACCGAGATTCTAGAAGAAGATCTAAGTCACCTGGCTGAGGAAAGGATGATGCCAAAAGGGCACACAAAAATAACTATGAGGGTGATCCAGACCTGTCGAAGAAACCCGATGAACCTAAAGTGGAGGTAAGGATGATTTCCTTTTACTATAATTTCATTACAGGAGAAGACATTGGTGGAGGAGAAGCAATTACCAAAATAAAAGCTTATCTGAATGAAGACAAGACTCGTCCTACTATAAGATAGATTGACATATCTTAATGCACAGATGGTCGACCTAGGAAGATTAATAAGGACATATTGGTGACCGACTTCTCTAAAATTAATTTGTGTGGAGTAATTTATCCTCATAATGATCCATTAGTAATCACTTGCAGGGTTCACCATGGTAGAGTGGATTTTAGTCGACAATAGGAGTTCTGTAGACATCATGTTCGATAACTGTTTCCACATCCTAGGGCTACGAGACAGTAAGCTAGAACCTTATCACATGCCTCTCATAGGGTTCTCAGGAGAAAGGGTTCTCCCTTAGGAATAATCAAGATGGATGTGCTAGTCAGCACTTGGCCAGCGAGTAGAAAGGAAAGGATTCATTTCTTTATACTGGAGAAAAATATCTATTCAGCTTACAACATATTTTTTGGTAGAGTGGGAATGAAGTAATTAGAAGCGGTACCGTCTACTTTACATTAGTGCGTGAAGTTTCCTACCAATTATGGAGTCGGCATAGTGAATGGAAACCAAGTGGAAGCTAGATAATGCTACTATAATTCGACCGAACGATAAGAAATACAAAAGGGCATTGTTGCTTATCATATTGACACTCTGGATCCTCGCTAAGAGAAAATTTTGGGGAAGGGAAAGGTTATGATAGTGACAGTATTGTGCTTGATGATGAGAGGCCAGAAAGGACCACTTAAATTGGTTTAAGATTAAAACCTTCTCTGAAATAGGAATTGATTACATTCCTTATATAGAGGAAGAATGTGTTCGCCTAGAGCCATGAGGAAATGCCACAGATTGATCCTAATTTTATCTGCCATGAGTTCAACATTTACAAGGACTCTAAGCCAATGAAGAAGAAACGCAAAGTTTTCAGTCCCGAGAAGAATATGGCAATCCAGGAGGAAGTGGAGAAGTTTCAAAAATCACAGTTTATAGAGGATGTCAAATATCCCGGCTGGATGGCCAATGTGGTGATGGTTAAAAAGAAGAACAACAGATGGCGCATGTGTTTAGACTTCAACGACCTCAACAAAGCAAGCCTAAAGTATCATTTTCCTTTACCAAGGATTGATCAGTTAGTAAATGCAACTGCATGTCATGAGATACTTAGCTTCATCGACGCTTATTTTGGTTATAATCAGATTCAAATAAAGCCAGAAGATAAGCAAAGCACGTCCTTCATCACTAGTCGAGGAACATATTTCTACAACGTTATGCCCTTTGGGATAAAAAAATATTGGAGAAACATATCAGAGGATGGTAAATAAAGTATTTGAAAATCAGATTGACAAGAACATGGAAGTATATGTGGATGACATGCTCACCAAGAGCAAGGTTGCTACCGACCATATTACAGATTTGGCCCAAACATTTGATCAATTATAGAAACACCAAATGAAGCTCAACCTCACCAAATGTATATTCGGGGTACAAGAAGGAATGTTCTTAGGATATATTATGAATCAAATGGGAATTGAAGCCAATCCTGACAAAATAAAGGCTTTAATGGAGATGCAGTCCCCGACCAGCAAGAAGGTTGTACAAAAACTGACTGGAAGAGTGGCAACTCTAAATCATTTTGTTTCCCGAGCAACTGATAAATGTCTCCCATTATTTAAAGTGCTTAAAAAGACTTTTGAGTGGAATTACAATTATGAGAAATCTTTTATGTATTTAAATAAGTACTTGGGATCTCCCCCACTGCTCTCTGGGCCAATTTTAGGAAAAAAGTTGTATCTATACTTGGCTATCTCAGAGTGAGTTGTTAGCTCTGCTTTGATCCGATTAGAGGGATGAGTTTAGAAGAGGTTATACTACACTAACAAATCATTCCGAGGAGAAGATATCAGATATCCACACTTAGAGAAGCTGACACTAGCTCTTATCGAAGCTTCTAGACGGATGATACCATACTTCCAGGCCCATACTATTATGGTATACACTGACTTACCTCTGTGACAAGATTTGCACAAACCAGAAAAGTCAGGAAGGTTGATGTCTTAGGCCCCTGAGCATGGGCAATATGAGATTTTTTATGAGCTGAGAATCATGTTAAAAGGGCAAGCGGTGGTAGACTTTATTGCAAAATTCACATATGCAGAGGTACAAAATAATCCAAGTTTTCCTGTCGAGCATACTTCTTTGAAAGAGAGCTCAGCTAATAAAACTGAGATTATCACCAACCAACCGGAATCATCGATTGCTCAAGAAAGGGCTCTGCAAATCGTTGAATACAACAAGAAGATATTCAAATATGGAGTGTTGTCGAAAGAAAACTTCACCAATGATATTCCAGTCTTGCAACTGTTTGTAAACGCATCTTCACGCGCTACTAGTAGTGGAGTTGGACTTATCATCAACACTCCAGATGATTTAGATGTGGAATATGCTCTGCGATTTCAATTTTAAGCCTCCAACAATGAAGCCGAGTATGAGGTATTGATTCTAGGGTTGGAACTAGCTTTATAACTGGGTGTCGAGCAGGTGATAGCACACAGTGATTCTCACCTTATTGTCAATCAGATGTTGCGGATATATGGAGTTAAAGGATAAACAATGGTGAGATATTTAAATAAGGTTATTGATGGTATCTCTTTAGTTCTTAAAGTCAATGTAGTTCTAATTCCAAGGGTAGAGAATGCCCAAGTAGATGCCCTTGCTCGAATAGCCTCAACAACTCAGATAGAGATCATACGAACCATTCCAGTAGAAATTCTCAGCCATAGGAGTATTGATGTGGAAGCTGTCAGTATCTGTAGAATTGGATCCTTCTTGGATGGATCTGATCAAATATTACATTGAAAAATTCTTGTTAGCATCCGACTGAAAAGAAGCTAAGAAGATGAGATACAAAGCAACCAGTTATGTTTTGGAGAAGGGCATTCCATATATGAGAGGATATATTATCTCTTTACTTCATTGTGTTCATCCGACTGAAATAAATGGTCTGATCAAATAAGTACATGAAGGCTCATATGGATCTCATTCGATCGACCGATCAATAACACAAAGAATAGCCATGCAGGGCTACTACTGGCCGACGATGAAAGTAGATTGTGTTTCTTTTGCCAAAAAGTGTGACAAGTGACAAAAATTTACTACTATCTATAGAAGACCTAGGGCTACCCTAACTCCCACCACTTTTCCTTAGTCGTTTCCTATTTGGGGGATTGACCTGGTCAGACAATTACCGACCATCAAAGGAAGTTTCAAGTATTTGGTTGTAGTAGTAGTGGTAGATTACTTTACCAAATGGGTGAAAGTTGAGCCTTTCGTAAATATGCCTTATAAGAGTGTTTTCCAATTTATTTGAAAGCATATCATATATCTTTATGGGATTCCTTATGCTTTCATCACCGATCATGGTACACAGCTTGAAAATAATGAGTTTGAGGAATACTGGTTCCGGTCAAAAATTCAAAAGCTTCATTCAGCACCTGGACATCCACAGTGTAACGGACAAAAGGAAATTACTAACAAGACTCTGATCGACGAATTGAACAAAAGGTTCGATGATGCTAAAGGCAGCTGGATCAATGAATTCAAAATTATCCTTTGGGCTTATAGGACTACACCCAGTACAGCAACAGGGGAGACTCCATACATGCCTACTTTTAGCACTAAGGCAATGGGTTAAAATAGGTCTGCCGACTCACACAGTATTGAATTTTGATTCACCCAAAATTGATCTCATGAGGAAACTAGATCTAGACATAGACGACAAAGTCAGAGAAGATGTTTTAATTCGGATGTCCGCTTATCAACAAATGACTGTTAGGTTTTACAATCAGAGGGTTAAGCAGACCAACTTGAAATAAGGAGATCTCGTACTTAAGAAGGTAATCCAGGAGAACAATAATTTGGAGCAAAATTGGCACAACCAATATTGTATCTCGACCGTTATCCAACCAGGAACATATTACATGGAAATATTGGAGGGCAAAGAATTTAAAAATCCTTGGAACGTAGATCTCCTTCGCAAATATTATCAGTAATTTCGTTTTAACGTAATCGATCATTCAATTTAATGAAGTTGCAATTTTTTGCTAATTACGCTTCCTGTTTATGTTTTCTTTTTTGGAGTATGGTGTGATTCCACTAATAAAACTAACTTTTTTAAGTCCTAGTTCAAACTTTTCCATCTTCAAAAAAGTTATTTCAAACTTTTCCAACTTCAAAAAAGTTTACTTTGGAATTCTTTATAATTCAAACTTTTCCAACTTCAAAAAAGTTATTCTTTCTAGTTCAAACTTTTTTAGAAAAGTTTAGCTCGAGATTATTTTCAAACTTCATGTATGATTTCGTCTTAGACAAATAAAAAAAAAACTCGATAAAACTTCATATATGACTTAAAAGTTAAACATAAAAGGTTTTACCCGACCAAGTGAAACATAGGAGTAACTATACATTCCTAAAACACTTGGTCGCCATGGATAACTAATGCAAAAACTTAGTTCAACAAAACTACTTATAGTTTTATGTAAGTGCATTAGTCGAATCTAAGGCATTACAAATAGATCCAACGATGAATCAAACATTTATCATTTAAACAGATTACTTAGTCGCCAAGTTGATTAAAACCAATCACAAGCTTGAATAAAGATAAAAATATATCACAAGCATACATAAGTCCATTTTATTCCAAACAATTGGTGTTATAATCAGAAAGAAAGGAACGATAGCCTATAGAGACTACAGAGATAAAAAAAAATGGTAGCAGATAGCAAGCAGCAAATAAAGGGGAAGAAAGACTTAAGAAGGAAAAGAAAAACTAAGTGAATAAGGTTTGAGGAATGGTGAAATGGAGGAAAACTTTCATCATTTTATAGGTTGCCTCGAAAATTAAAAAGAAATGATTAATTGCATAAACTTTTGAACTATTGTCGACCACACGCTTCCCAACATGCAAAAGGACCAATGTACCCTTTGGCGGTTAAAAAAAATGAATTATTTACAAAAATGCCATTATCAACAGTACTGGTGAATTTTTATATAAGTCTAGGAGGTCGACTGCCGACCAACTCTCAGACATCACATCGAACAACATTTTGAACAAATACTCCATACTTTCGATCAATCATCAAACATGGAGCATTGGGGCTTTTGTTGTATGTAAAAATTACTCTCTTATGTGGACCAATGAAAAGTAGACACCTGTCCTCCTAGGTGACCACTCAAATATCTTGGTCAGCTTTAGAGACACCTGGTCAGCTGGCATGCCAACCAACACCCAGAAAGTGAACCATCAGCAATAGCAAAGGTTACTCGGGTGGAAGGGCAACCAACACTGAATATTAAGAGTCCCATTTATTGTATACATATGTAAGTGACTGAAAATATAAAGGCATTCCATCTCTTAGGTTCCAAACCAATATAAATATATGATCTCCCTTAACTCAAGGGCAAGATTCAATCAAGCACAAGCACACCCCATATTGAGCTATTGTAACCACTTGAAATAATGCCAACAATGGACATAGGCTTTTTACAGCTGAACCACATTAAAACCTTATCTCTTGTGTGATTGTCTAGCTTGCTTAAACTTATTTATAAGTGATTATAAAATTGGACCCCTCCATTTTTAGACATCAACAAGGACATTGATTCGATTGATTCAGGGAGAGAGTCACCACTTGAAAAACGCATTGCTTTTATGGCTAGTCGCGTGAGTACTTTTAGTTTGTCCCACGATGATGAGGACACATGTAAATGTGAGAGCATCGATTATGTTTTGAGTCATTCGGGAGATATTGAGAATGAGGATGAGATTTCAAGTGAGGGAGAGGGTGATCTCCTAAAGGACTTTAGTGATTTATACATCGAGACGTTGAAAATAAAAAATTTGAATAAAGATTTGTCTCTTAGAGTGTTAGATTTGAAAAGAAAGGTAAAAGTGTTGAGGGTGTGTGAGGCATCGGCAAGTCAACTCGAGAAGGTGAAAGTTTCTTTGTGTGAGCCGTTGATCGTCTTAGGCCGAGAAAAGAAAGACTTAACCTACACTGTGGCTATTCTTATGGGAGATGTTCAATCTTCATTGGAGACTCGTGAGAAACTATAAGCCCGTGTATCTCAACTCGAGAGAGATCTCGAACATTCCCAGGAGGTCAAGGTCACTTTAGAGTACACATCTAAGAGGGTAGGAAAAATTCTCCTTGGTATCGCTTTGGATAACGTTAAGAGGCAAGGAATAGGTTATGCCGGTGCGTCCACTTCCCATGTTGCACTTGATCCAGTTTTGAAGTTTGTGTTATATCCATATAGCACTCGACCTAACCCACCTAGGCATCCGAATCCACGTAGGAGAGCTCGTCCTAGATGTTTTGAGAGAGGTGTACCTAAGCTCGTGTATGTTTGTTCCCATTGAAAGCAAAGAGGTAACCTTATGGAATTTTCTTTTAAGTTAGGGAGTGTGTCTCATAGTTTTCTACCACGTTATGCTGCCACACATCACATGAGAGATTTTTAGAGTTTTCGAGAGCAAGTTGAGTATTTAGTCAGTACTTCACAAGATTTGATTTATGTTTTTCATAGGATGCCATCTCCTTTAGAGAACTCCTCCGAGCCTAATGGTTAAGGTTGAGACTTGTTGCTAGCATAGGATGCTTTTTTTGTTCATATTTTACATGCCTATTGCTAGATTGTACTATTATTGTACTTATATTTTTTTCATTTTGATATATTTTTCAAAAATCCAAAAAGGTTCGTCTTTCTTAAAAAAAATTTGAAAAATATATAAAAAGATTTTCGGTTTCTTTTTAAGAAAAAGTGCAAAAGACAAAAAGATTTTATTTTTAATAATAATTTTGAAAAATTCAAAAAGAGTTTTATATTTTTTACACCATATATGGATGAACATTAAAGATGTTCGAGTCACCCATTCATTCCATATCCACGTGGCTCGTTTGTAGTATTTTGAGACGTGAAATCATTTCATTTTTGTGGTTTATAATGTGTGGAGTCATTAAGATGTAATATGATGACTACTTGCTACATGTTTGACTTCTTGTCACCTTTATTACACAGGAGCATGGACTTATCTCAGTATTTCACTTACCTTTCACATGTCGGTTATAGTGTTTTCATCGCAATTCAACTTTTAAAACGAACCAAATGTGAAAAAATAATATAATGAAAGTAGTGTTTGTAAGAACCATTGCCCGGATTGGAAAAATTAAAAATCATATCTCCAGTAAATTTGGTATATATATTTTAAGTAATGGAATCAGACTGCGAAAGACATGATTGACTTTGCATGAATAGTCACCATTTGCAAAAAGAAAAGTGCCTAAAAGATTAGAGGCACATAAAAAGAAAAAAAAATAAAGTGCTAGGACAATTTCAAAGAACATTGATGCTTCACTACATATGAGCATTGATTTCTTCAAAAAGATTTGAGAGAAAAAATTCAATATGCGAGTTTTGAGGGAGTTAAGTCGAAGATCAATGGGTTTGCACGTCTAGAAAAATTATCGTAAAAGAATTACATAGTTTTGAGCATTATTGGTGCAAAAATCACTCGCAAGCTTGATTAGTTGAATATGTTAAGTCAATTTCACTTGAGTTCAGCAATTTTACACCTAAGGTAGACTTTGAGTTCTTTCTTGAGTGGTGTCTCATTTCTTCGTGCACATATGTTATGTTTGTCAACGTTAAGTAACCTATAGAATGTGTTCACACCCCTACATAATGTCTCCATGATTCAATTATTTTTGTGCTTCACCATGGTGTGTTGTTTTTGTAAAAAAAAAACTTGAAAAAATTTAAAAAATAAAAAATAATTTGCGATATCTTTTGTGATTAGCATTGCATGATTCTTCATTCATATTTTGTTGTGATGATATCATTTTATGATTGGTGATGTGGCCTATATTTTTCATGATTAGTTTTCCATTCCTTGTCTATTTCGGACAAAATAAAAGAGAGAGAAAAAATTGCGGGGGAGTTTGATTTATGGAGGAGAATGTTCATATCTTTATGGATTTATTTGATGTATTTCAAACTCGATGTATCACGGGTATTTTCTTTATTTCATGTGTGCAGGTATTTTAAAAGATCATATTTGGATTTTACTCGATGAAGATAAAGAGCCCAAGTCAAAGAAGAATTGGAGATTTGAAGACTTTTTTTAAGACAACTCTATCTTTGTACCTATCCATTTTTAGGATTTGGGAGGGTATTAGGATATTGTATTCATCTTTGGGGATTATTTAATTTGAATTTTGGTTTTATGTTTGTACCGGAATAGCCAAAAGGGCAAATTTATTAGGACTTATTTTCTCTCATTTCTCAAATAGCATAGGCTTACATAAGTTTTTGGCATATTCCTCTACCGTTTAATTCAAGTTTATACGAAGTCCGAAGATCCAACATCTCCAACATTCAAGCATCTCCATTTTATGAAGGTATAATGTTATTAAGTTTAAATTTTTTGCTTAAATTTATTTTGGTATGTTCATTTTTATTTAAAACTGGAAACCGGATTTTTTATTAAAAAATCGAGACAGTTTCTCTCTATTTAAAAATATTTAAAGTACATGCATCTCATTTAAACGAGATTGGATTCTCATTAGAAGTTGTCGATTGAAGGTTTCTTCAATCAAACATCTCATGATGGCATATTGTTTTACATTATTCGAATCTTATTTGAAGCTCCTTCAAACAAGATTAGGGTTTCATTCGAATCATCTTGTTGTTGTTCAAACAAGAGTCTTTTCTCATTCAAACGAGGCTCATATTTCGTTCGAACGAGTGCCGCTACCTCAAAATTTGTGTTCTTCTTATAAATACCCGTTTCGTGTTTGTTTTCAATGAGATTTTTGTCAGAACTGATTCTGCATATCAATACAAAAGTTTTCAATATTTTGGTTTGAGAAAAAACTTTTTTGATTCACAAATCATTCCCATAATATATTTGAGTGAATCAAGTTTAAACCCTATAGTTTGTATATTTTCATACACAACCTTTGTGGAGAAGGTATCTCCATGGTTGAATTGTGAAACATGAGGGCATTCAGTGCTGAAGGCAAAGGGTTGCGGTTCTTGTGAATCTTACTAGGATCATTGTAGATTCATTTATAGAATTTGTAAGTTCCGATTTGTAAATTTTATAAAGTGAATAAAAGGTTTTTCCCTGAGGTCATTTTTCCTGAAATACTGTTTTCTTTACATGTTTGGTTTGATTTATGTTTTGAATCATATAGTTGCATGTTCTAGGGCTAAGGGATTAAAATTTGGTGTGGATTGTCATTTGAATTTAATAAGTTAATGCCATTAGAAATTTGTGCGCTCTTAATATTTAACAAATTCACAAACGCCTTTTACAGGAGTATCGAAGACTCTAGTACTCTCTCACATCCACTTTTTGAATTGTGGTAAATCCATTAAAGAGTTCTTCAAAATTCAATTCACTTATATAAATTATTCTAAACGAAGGTCATATTGCATACAAGAACTCTCGGTTGATAATTCAAGAGAATTCGTTCAATCCAAGCATTCAATCAATATGAAAAAAACTAAAACCCTAGAAAATTAAAACAAATTAATATGTCATTATGCATCCCATGATATTAATATAATTATAAAATTATCCCAAAATATAAAATAAAACATAGTTCATTGCAAAATCTTCAGCAAGAAATAAATTGGACATGACATATATGTCTTGTTATCCTAGATTAATGGGCCCTACTCACCCAAGTGGTCAATATGCACACCCTCCCATTCGCAATTCCAGTAGACTTTATCCACTAATATCTTAGCCTTACCTTTTTGCGAAGAGTGATTATGAGCAATTGTTACTTAATCATATAAACGATTGTGCACCACCCGGTGAACCTAGTATTATCCAAGTTCCTCATATAATACTCCTCGGCATAGTCATCGTGCATAGATGACGATGATGATGATCAGAAAGAGGGTGGAGAAGGTGGTTGCGAGGGAAATGTTGGAAGAGGTATTTAGAAGAGGAAACTTTGAGGCATAGGAGAAGGAAAACCTTGAGGCACGAATTAAGATTGGATTTTTTATATACTAAGCATTTGGCATAATCCCTTAATTTCATTCGTCAGTTGACCCAAGGTATTGTTAACAGATGTCATGTCCTTTTTAATACCTCACACTTTTTCTTTCATATTCCTTATTTATTTCGCCTAGTTCGACATGTGACTCATCACTAATGTGAGTTCAATACAGGTGCGGTGTGTAGTAACTTGGTCCTCGGAATCTTGGATATCACACCTCTTGTCATACCCCTTTTATCCTTCCTAAGTATCTTCAATATGATATACGAGTCAATATCATAGGGGATTCACCCAAAATAACGGATCCTCATGCCTTCTATAATTTCATATAGTATAATAATAATAATAATAATAATAATAATAATAATAATAATAATAATAATAATAATAATAATAATAATAATAATAATAATAATAATAATAATAATAATAATATATTTAGGAGTATAATTTCAACATGGTATTATTATAGAGTGTATATGATCATTAAATTCAAACTCACAAGAGTCAGAGAAATCTTGTCTACGAATTTGTTAGCATGTTTTTCTCTTCGAGCATACAAGAATAAGTTGACCCGATCAGGGCCAGTCCCTTCTTCTAGAGTCCCCTTATTCCTCTCCACACATTCATCCTTCAAATTGTCATATTGTTTGGACACAAGTTTGTGGACATCAATTTTCTTTGCACTGTTTTGTCTATTTTTCTCCATCTGGGTAAGATTCTCCTCCTTGTCTTATTTCTCCAAGAATTCGTCCATTAGCTGATGGTTATTCTAACATTTTTGTGACACCCTGCCTATTCTAATACCGGTTGATCAGGCTTTTATTAGATTAAACGAAAATCATATTTGATTTCATTCTTAGCATCACTATCAAAAATCAACTTATTAGACTAATAACCTATTATGTTCGATGTCAATTTTAAACCTTATTAACATGCATACATGAAACCATATACATAACCGTCCATAATGAATGAATGTAAAGAGTACTGATAGCATAAATAAAATCAACTGAATAAACTCTCGGTATCCAGAATACAATAATCCAATTACTCAACTGACATAATGTAAATCACGTCTAACGATTAAATCGTCCAACTGCGAGCAACATGCCCAAAGAAAATACCGAAATAGGAAGCTATCTAGATAAAAACGAGTGAAATGCCTAATCAAGTCTTTCTTGCATCCACAGCTGTTGTAGCACCGTCTGACTGAAATGGAATGACTATCCTTAGTGAACCTCTGGCTGAGCACCTAAAAGGTTTTGAAAATATTTTTAATACAGGTCAGAGCCCAAAACATTTTAAAAACAGGTGGTAGTAGTAGTAGTAGTAGTAGTAGTAGTAGTAGTAGTAGTAGTAGTAGTAGTAGTAGTAGTAGTAGTAATAATAATAATAATAATAATAATAATAATAATAATAATAATAATAAAATAAATAAATAAATAAATAAACAACAAGAATTATTCATGTTCACCTAGTGTCGCACTCACATGAGATTATCCTCACTCCTCATCTACAGTGCACACCTAACGAGAGAGAGAGAGAGAGAGATGGTGGGATTAAGGGTGGTGAGTGGTGTTGGTTGTGTTGAGGATGATGGGGTTGGGGGGAGGTTCATAAGAAGACGAAGAGAAGCACGTTTTTGTGTTTTTTTATTAATTTTTAGGAATTTTAAATTACTATTAAATTAAAATGATGAGTGGTTGTTAAACTTAGTAGTTTTTCAATCGATTTTAGGAAAAGTCTAATTATGAATTAAAATATATTCAATTCCAAAATTGAAAACAAGTAATGTATTGAAGTGAAAAAAAGCTATGCTACCCGCTTAACTAGTCTAACCATCCTTGACCATCTTTGATCCGCTAAATATCTAGCCCATCCATACCGCCCATACGATACTCCATACAATGTATTACGTAGAAAATTTATAACTTATGACTTAGGCTTCTCAATTATATTTATCTCAATGCATAGGCAATGCAACCATACACTAGTTATACTTTGATGTTCACAATATCATTTAAATACATATATACATCACTCTTTATACATATACACATAGAATCCCCAAGCTGGACCTCCAGGTTCATCCTTAGTATGCTATCAGGGACTAGGTACATCACGTACCACTCCTGGGCCATCGGGTCATAATCTCACCACTGATCCTAAATCGTAAACACATAATGGAGGCAGTCATAAACATACATCCGTGGGTCGTAACCATACCACATCACACTCAACCAGAATTAAAACTACTATAAATCCTGTCATACGGATAATGGTCATGCAACAGTATTATAACCCGGGGAAACAATCCAACACATGTTGGCCATTTCCAGGGTGGACCTCCCACTATGCTCAACCTCCAACGATAGGATATTAGAGTATGTATGTTCACAAAAAGTCAATAACACACACACACACACACACACACACACACACACACATATATATATATATATATATACGGGCCACTTGATACGTGTATATATATAAAGTTGACTAACGTGCATAATATCCCTCGCAGAAATAGCCTAACAAATCCAAAAATCCAACTTCCGACTTTTGATTTTATCTAAGTATTCACTTACTTATAGTTTAACCCCTGATTCTATACTTCTAGTCAACATGCTATTCTAATCAAAAACTAGTCTAACCATCCCAAAATCCTAATCTGATTTCTCGATCTCTACTCGTGAACATTCCCCTACTTATTGACATGTTTTCTGTACATGGAATTCATCCCTTATTAGCCTACGACATTTCCTAACCGTCAAATCGAATTCCAGTAAATCTAAACTCATCCCCGGATCGAAGAACCCATGTCCGATCCTCAAATGACCCAAGAAAACAACACAAGGCAGAGAAGGCCAGCTAATAGAACTGAACCAGTTCATTGGCTGGATTGAGCCGGTTCGCTCCCCCCAGCAAACCGCTTCGGTTTGCTGGGCTGCTAGAATAAAATTTTGATGGGATTTTTCCTTCTCCCTTCATCCATGGTGGTCCTAATATTCATCAAAGCTTCATATATGAACTCTAATCCATCCACAAACAGAACCCAACAAGTTTCTATTTTAAAACTATCCTGAACAATATTTAATTCATCCAATAACGAATTTAAATCAAGATTCATGCAATAATAAAAACCCTAGTTTCAAGATTCAATATTTTCTTCTTAAATCAATCAAGAACCCATCTTTATTATTCAATTTAGATCATATTCAATATATAATCCTCATGAGATTTATCTCCTAACATTTACAGAATTCAAAACTAGAATTTCCTTAGTTTACCCAACCCGAAATTCATTGTTATTCTTACACCAAATTACATGAATAATTGAAACTATGCATGGATATTAAATCAAGAAAATACTTGCCTTTAAAGTGATGGATTTTGATATTTCTCTTTCAAAAATCCTCTCTTGATGATGATCTTCAATTCGAAAATGATGGTTCTTCTCCTCGGATCCTCTTTACCTCTTCTTTTCTCCCTTTCTCTTCACTTTTATCACTTTCTCTCAAGCCCTAGCCTCTTTGGGTGGATGGATATCAGCCTCCCTCTGTCCACCTTGATTATATATTAACCTAAAATACTTTGATCCCAAAATAGGTTCAGCACCAGTATACCCTTCTACGGTTCCCACTTAGTCTAAAAAGCCCGTGCAACCTAATTGTAGCCACCGAGTATATATTATGGACTATTTCGAACCATAGGTACGCTCAAAATTACCGTCCAAGTCATCTAACATAAAATTCCATCTCATGACCGACACGACTCTAACCGTGTGTCCCAAATGAAATTTTGATAAATTCGTCGCCTTAACTCACTTACGACGTAATATAATTTAATACGTTATCATTTACTTATCACACAAGTAAATATAAATATACATAATATTATTTCTTTTTATTTACCAATTAATATTTATTTGAGCCAATTTATTTTTTGGTTAAATTAAATTTACGGGCACACGTGAAATTTAAAATACTTAAAAATATGGGGTGTTACATACTCCCCCTAATAAGGGAATTTTGTCCCCAAAATTTGAACATTACTAGCATAAATATCTTCGAATAATTTTTCCTGCATGTCATCCTCATGCTTCCAAGTCGACTTATCGGCTTTATGATGCCCTTGCTAAACAAGAACTAATGGTACCAACTTTGACCGAAGCTTTCTGTTGCTATGTTTAAATTGGCAACAGGTCTCTCCTCGTACTAGATATCTGGCTGCAATTCAATCTCCTCTAATGGTATATGTCAGTAAGCCATGTCACTTTATTCATATTTCTTTAACGACGACACATGAAACATGTCATGGAAACCCTGTAAATGTTCTGGCAGGGCGAGCCTATATACAACTGGCCCAATCCTCTCAATGATTGGGAAAGGGCCCATATATATCGGTGCCAAATTTTCCTTCTTTCCAAATCACATAACTCCTTTCATAGGAGACACGCATAATAATACCTGACCACGCACGTCAATCTTTAAAAAAAATTGATTCGTATCGGTGTAACTCTTCTACCGCCCTGAGCTATTGAAAATATACATCATCAGCATATCCTCCACAACTGCTTCACCCTCTCCATTTGTCCATCGGTCTGGGGTGATACGCCATGCCCAAATGCAATTATGTCCCTATCATCTTCTAAAAAACTCTATGAAGTAGGATACAAATATTTTCTCTCGATTTAAAATAACGTTGAGCGGCACCTTGTGCAGGCTCATTCACTTTATGCAATGAAAAGTTAGTCACACTGCTTAATCATGTTATTTACCCTAACTCGACCATACCGGCCCACTAACACTATTTATTCACATTCTTTCAGATTCATTTCTCCTGGAATGCACTGAAAATCCTTAGCCATGCGCGTTTTCCATAGCCTCACGTCGTAGTCCCTCCTTATCTGGGATAATAAACCTCTCATTGATGTGCAAGTCGCCCTCAAAACTGACTAAGTTGCTCTCTACTCCACATATTAATAACTAGTGGACCTTCTTTTGACAAGATGGATCCGTTGCCAGTAGATATCTTAGATCGTCGTGAGCTCCAGTTACGATCTAAAGTTGTACCGCTCGTTCGTGTTTAGTGGGGTCATCATATAGCCGACGAGTCCACTTAGGAGCGTGAGGAGACATGCGGGAGTAGTATCCAGAGTTATTTACTGCAGGTACGTTCGAATTTCGGGGATGAAATTTCCTTGTAAGGGGGGAAGTATGTAACACCTCGTAATTTTAGGCTTTTATTTTAATTAATTGATTCGGTAATTGTTAAATTACTAAGTGTCGTGAATTGATAAGAATTAATTAATTGTGTTATTTAAATAGTGAGTGAATTGTATTTAGTTAATGGGTCAAACTTAACTTTTAAAAATAATTATCCATATGGCAATTTTTAGCACACGGTTAAGTCCGGTAGGGTCGAAATAGTCCCAAATGAGTGGCCATAGGTATAATATGGGTTTCAGGACTTTTCTAGACACATTTGAGCTCCCAAATAATTGTTTAGGCCTTTTTTAGAAGGCCCATAAGCCCAAAAATGGTATTGGAGTTAATAACCCTAATTGTGAAAGGGTGAGGGAACTTTAATTAATTTTTAGAAGACTAAATTGAGGAGAGACAAAGAAGAGCGCAACTAAAGGAGATTGGAGGAGATTAATCCAAGAACAAGAGAGGAGACCCTTGAATCAACCCACCATCTTCATCAAAGGATTTGATTCTACAAACCCTAAGGAAAGTTGTTTAACTTACATTTGATTAATTGCATTTTCCTATTCATATTATAGAAGGTGTGGATTGAATAATATGTTAGGGTTAGTTCTATATTTGAATTTGGGAATTTCATGATTATGATTTAAAAATCTGTAGAGATGATAAGAATATGTGGATTTTGGTTCCCAAATTTATGTAGATGATGTATTTAGATTGAGAAAATCAAATGGGTGGATTTAGGATGAATCTTCGAAGGTTTTGGGGCTATAATCTGTATAGAATCGAAGGTTTTAAAGCTTTAATGGCGGAATGACTTTTCTGGGCAGCGAAAGAGGAGAGTGGACACCAGGGTCGTTCGAATGACCTGGTGTCTTGTTCAAACGATATCCAGTGTTGTTCAAACGACATGGCTGGTCGCTTGAACGACCTGGTTGATTCTGACAGATTTCTCCCCTCCCCTGATTCAGACCTGATTGTTAATTTGTGATGAATTGTTCTTGTTCTGAATGAATCTGAATTTTGGGGTTATAATTTAGGGTTTGAATTTGTAGAAATTACCCATGGATTAATAGAGGATACATCCAAATAGAGAATTAAAGTTTATGTTGAGTAATTGGGAACCTTGTAAATTAAGTGGGTAAGTTTAATAGAAATAAATTGAACGATCATTTGGGGATTTTGAAATTTGTGCCAAGCGAGATGGTCCAGATATATATGGTTGAGTGACACCAAAATGATGGAAATTGATTATATATATATATATATATATATATATGTGTGTGTGTGTGTGTGTGTGTGTGTGTGTGTGTGTGTAATATTTATAGGAAAGCATACCCACTCTAGTGCTATCATAGGAGGTTGCGCGATGTGGGTGAAACCCCTGGCTAGAGAATGCAGGGCGAGTATAGCCCCCCAGGTCATAGCATTTTAAATCAAGAATGAGATGCTTTGGGTTTGATTAAGTCTCATTCCAGGAGAAACTATGATCGCCTCCAACACGTTGTGATTTGTTTTTCTGATTCGGGGAGCGTACCGTGTCAGTATTCCGGGTGGATGAGTATACCCATAGATGATAGCATTTTAGACAACACCAGATGAGTGCCTACTCAGGGGGATAACTATATATCTACGACATGTATGTGTGAGTGTTATAGTATGATATTACGTATATATGGTACATTTATATACGAGTAAATACATGATGAAAATTGTATTAATTATATAACTTGGGAGATTTTTATATGATATCAAATGAGAAATGATTTAAATAAGTTACCGTGATTATAACTTATAACTCGTATACTAAACTCACTCATGTTAGAATACAAGGAGAAGTAGGATATATATATATATATATATATATATATATGACAAGGCTAGTTACAGGGTAGATAGCTAGATGGGTCATGTATAGGTACGTTAGGCGTGCACATTAGTCGAGGGGCGAGGTGTCCTCAAAAGAGTGTGCGACACTAATTTAAATATAAAGAGAATTCATGCATTTTAATTTACTGTAATTAAATTCACTTGATAAATATTTTCAAATGTTTTGGGTTCCAACCCTTGCTATAAAATATTTTGAAAGTGCCCTATATTAGTGTTTTAAACAAAACCAATTTTCTCCGAAAAATTATTCAACTTTTAATTATGCACCAAACCAAGTTGTGAAAACCCAATTCTTACTTTAAACAAATTTTATCTTGATTAATCCTAAACATGCATCTAGTGATTAAAGTAAGTAAAGTAAAGTAAAGAATACTCACAACGCCGGATGTACGAGGAAAAAATCCAAAATGGGAAAACAACCTCGGACGGCCCAAGCTAGACAATCACTATGAATGTGGATTTATAATGAACAGAAAAAGACTCACTCAACGACTCAATCCCCACGGGTCTTAACGCTCTTCTAATCTTCAACCACTCCTCTCACAATGCCCACGCAAAAAGTCCTTATTCCATGATACATCTCCACAACACACGCGTCCATGTATGTCTCGGTGTCCATCGATTGGCTTTGATTCGTCTACGATGTTGAATAATAAGTTCTTCTCTTTTCTTCACCGCAAAACCCTTATATTCAATGGTAGAACAAACCTTCTTGGTGCAGCAAGATCACGTAAACATAAACTAATGATAAATCGGATCTTTGCAAACTTCTAAGGATGTGTTTAGGCTTTGAAACCTTAGAAAAACATGTGCAAACAAGTTTCTAGTTGGAATACTGTTTTCCAGAATGCACACTTACAAAACTATGATAAAACATGCTTTAAATAAGATTTAAATGTCACCTCAAAAAGAGTGTCGTACGATCGATAATGCCATGTCGTTTGAACGACAGCGCGAAAGTTTGACTTTCTTTGACTTCCTGATTAAAACATCTCTTATAAAAGAGATCCAAATTAGTCAAACTCCTTTTCGAGCTTATCAGAATAAAACGAAGTGTAAACACTTAAAACACTTTTAAAAACATTTTAAAACATTTTTCTTTATAAAAATACATCCTTATCTTTTATAAAAGCAATTTCGAGCACCATTAATTATACGCATTCATACCTGAGTGATCTCAGAATGCAATTAACTTGAAGACTAGTAAACTTGCACCAATTAAACATCGGCATGATAAAATCTTTGAAGCTTTTCCGCAACATCTTAAATTCTTTAATACGTCATAGACTAAGTGGGATCGTGACAAAATAAAAATCTCCCTATGACATATTACAAACACAGTTTTGTTCACGGAATTAAGTCAAAACAATACAGGGACTCAATTAGAAATTTATGTCATTACAAATCTTCCCCTTTGATTATTCCGGGACAAAACTAAACCAGTGAAATGCCTAAGCCAGGCCGTCAAGTCGTATGACGCCTAAATCCAATCCCATAAACCCAAAATTAAAAATACAGGACACGGACTAGTATATGTAGTACCGGCAAGTATAAACTGTCTGAATGTGATGTAGACTTGAAATCTCGAATCGCTGAAGCATACCTACACACATGAAACAGACAAACAAATACCAAGTGAAGTATGGAGGAACAAATGAAAGCAATATATACATCCAAATGATACCAAACAACAATAGATACAAATATGAATAATCTTTGTAAAAATCATTTGTTAAACAATTTGAGCAACATACTGATACATATATTTACTACCAATATGAGATACCAATTTGTAAACATATGTAAACCAAAACAAGCATAAATATCCCCCTACATCACATACATCTCTCCCCCTTTTTGCCTCGAATAGACAATTCGGTGAAAAGATAAACCAATCCACGTATCTAGCATGAGAATAGAAACCAATTTGAATCAATTGGATACCAATTTAAGAATGGAAAACACTAGATAACCATGAAACAACCAACTAAATATGATCATGTGAAGACAAATCAGTAGCTAGTAAACCAATGAATCAGACAAAGAATATAGCAATCTAATCAGGTGTGATAAACGGACTATATGCAAAATCCAATTTTGAACCAATTAAAACCTGCATATAAACCAGTCAGTCCAAAAACACTTCCAGCAGTACTAAAAAATTTACCAATTTTAACCAGAGGACTTCAAACCAATCAGAAGCCACAATTCAGCATGTCGTTCGAACGAGCCAGGGACATCGCTCAAACGAGTTGAGGACATCGCTCGAACAAAGTACAGTTGTCGTTCGTGCGAGATGGATATGTCGTTTGAACGACTTCAAGCGACCTGCCAAAATTTCCCAGATTCCCAGAAATATTATATAATATTGCCGAGTGAAAAAATTTCCACAAAAAAATTCTGGGAAGGTCCTGACAGCAGCAAAACAGTGTTAAAACAGTAGGCATTTAACACAAAACACTAAACTCATAAAAACTAATAATGTGAGTTATATGCAAACATAGTACCGATGTGCTCAAACATGGATATGGAATGAATGGGCGTGAAACTATAATAAATGAATCCCAATTCCAACACATCGAAACGATCAAGAAGCTCTAATTAATAGCTATAAATCATTAAACTATATCATAGCCATATGACAATTAAAGTGTGAGCTTAATGCTTTAAACATACTACATGCACACAAATCCAGAATTTTGACGATTCTACAAACAATAGCGTCAAATTGCAATGTTTCAACATTAGGATTAGATGTGCAAACCCGTTTAAATTTTTTAAACCATCCAAACTCCCTCAATAATATCATATTTTATTTGGAATGAATTAAACTAATTTGGACCTTTTCTTAGCATATTGCATTTTCTTTTGGTCTCTTTTAAACAGTGGCTTTCACGATGAGTTAATTTTGAACTCTAGCAGCCCTTTCCCGTGAATCACTCATTATTTTTACCAATTTAAATCCTCACGGTAAACGGTTCTTACGTGCACACTTCTCCTTAAGTCTACTTACGTATAGATGACAAGTGATATGCCCAAAGTGCACCTTCCCATTCAGAGACACTAACCTTGGCCTGACTCACAATCGAGGTGGTAGAGGCGCATAGTGATCAAGGTGGAAGACGTTGCATCAACCTCATCATAAAGGCTTGCATCTGGGTTCAGACATCCATCCCAACATCGCCCGAAGCCGATGTTACATTATATCAATCGAGATTAACTAGGCACTTGGGATCAACTTGTATAGGGTCGGCAACAACCGACGTTGCCAGCATCACCTCAGATGAGCCTTGCATATGACCAAAAACGCATGGTGTCGGCCTCGACCGATGTTACGAGTATCATCTGAGACCAGCAAAAGACAAGATCAATCAACAAGCACCATGTCATCATTGGCTTCGATCGACGTTACACCTCATACCCATCCTCGGCCGAACATTCTGGCTGAGGTCTTCATGGAACATTGATCTTTGACAAGTCAAGGGTCGTACTCTACCAACCTCGTACTCACCCAAGTCGAGGTTGGTATCAAGCTAAGACAGCCGGGCATTGACAAGCGTATGCAAGGGTAGGAACACATGGAAAAAATCAGTTGTAACCGAATCAATCCCCTCACGTGGGGGAATATTTCATCGTCATTCTCTATATGTGATAGTGATAGATGTCTTCATTAGATTGGCTAGATCAACACTAACATACTCATTGCATGCATGGGGGGTACATTACCCCCCCCCAACACACTATATATACTTGTCTTCTCCTACCTTGAGAAGGATCTGAAAATTACAACCCTAGCTGAAACTCTGTCAAATTATACAGTAGAGAGAGAAAGCTTGAGAGATTGTATCCATAGCCATTACTGCCTTATTTTAGTGACCTTACTCATTCACTTGCACAGTGAACGTAGGCCTAATTGGCTGAACCACTTATATATTGGTGTTCATCCTCTTCTCCTCACCTCCTTCTACATATATACATATATATATTCTCCTGTGCTGACATTGTTATCACTTGTTTGATCTTGTCAACACCTTACCTAGTGGTGCTGTTTCCATCATCATCATTTTGGTCTCTTCCTCTTTTTCTGCTTAATCTCACCGGAGACTCTGGTGGTGAACTAGGACCCACCCCTTGTGTGGAATCGTTTCACCATTGAAAGAGGTCCTTTAAGGTATTAATCCCATCTTCTTTGCAAGACCTTTTTGTGTTAACATATGGCACCGGAGTTACCACCACCACCATCATCTGGTGCCGAAGGACCTAGTTCTAGCCAGGCACCACTCCAGTCCGAAATGGCTGAGGTGACTGCAACACAGCAAGCAATGAAGGAGCAATTTTCACAACTCAGTCAAAACATGATGAGGCCACCTGGGGTCTCATCGAAGATGATTATTTTGGTTGCTGCTCAGCCCCATCCTGAAGCCAGGGGACCACCCCAGGCACCATGAAAAGACTAACATACATCTCAGCGGAGGAGGGACGTAGCTGACCCTAGGCATTTGCGTCTGGGGAGGCAAGGACACTCTTGTCCCGAGGATAAGTATGACGATATGGAGGCAGAAGACGTTCCAGAAGATTGTTGGGAGCCATATAAGGTTTCAAATAACACAATGCGTCCTATCCACCAGAGCCGAGGCTGTGGAGGCAGAAGAGGTGAAGGTGCCCAACAAAGACGGTCAACTTTTAATCGGTTAAGCAGAGGGTCGGCCTTTAAAAGGATCAGCCCAATAAATGACCTGAGACAAAGGTTATCCAGGTCAAGAAGTGCAGCAAGGTCACAAAGGGCAGATGGGTAACATCGGCCTCATCATGGCCGACCACGACCCCAGTAAGGCAGAGACAGGGACCAAGAAGAGGTCAACAGCCGACGTTGTGTTGTGGTTGGGGAACCCTCATTCCACCTAATGGAGGTGGTTGAGGATAACCTCGACTAGGCCGACGTTGCAAGACCATGGAATGACTCCATTCAACGTCTTGAAGAAAAAATAGGATACCTCATTAAAGTCGAGACCACTGCAAAGAGGTTTCTCAGAAGGCTCTCCATTCGTGGCTAGGATAGTGAGCTTACCAACCCCTGATAAGTTCAAACCACCTACGGTGTTTCCTAAGTATGATGGTAGCACCAACCCTGTACACCATATTGAGATGTACCAGTCTGCGATGGACATTTACTCAATACCAGATGAGATGAAATGCCGGGCCTTCTCCGAGACTTTAATAGGAGATGCACACATCTGGTTCACCCCTCTTTCGAAGAATTCAATTGAGAACTTTAAGGGCTTGGCTGAACGATCCATCCACGATTTCTGTTTTGGGGTAAGACCTCAAAAGAAGACCATCCATCTGTTATATGTCAAACAAGGCAAGAACGAAAGCCTAAGAGACTACATTGCTAGATTCAACGAAGACAAATTAGAGGTTGAGGATTATGAAGAGAATATAGCCATGATGACCCTTATCGTAGAACTCCAAAAGGGGAAGTTGCTATGGAAGCTCGAGGAAGACCCTCCCAAGTCTATGGTAAAGCTGTTGGCAATTACATGAAAGGTCATGAATGCTGAAGAAGCCATGGCAGCGAAGTATGAGGATGGCATTAGAAATGGCAGTGGGAAATTCTAAAGAAAGAAAGATAGAAATAAGAGGTCAACCGATGATAAGTTTGCATGCTATACTCCTTTAACTGTGAGCTGCAAACACATCCTCAACGAGATTAAGAATGATCGGTCTCTAAGATGGCCAGAGAAGCTGAAGGCTCCTCCGCATAAGAGTAACAAGAACTTATGGTGCGAGTTCCACCAAGACCATGGCCATGTGACAGACAAGTGCTTTGCCTTAAAGGATGAGATCGAGAAGATTTTGAAATTCGGGAAGTTGAGGAAGTATGTCGATGGTAAGGCCCCTAAGAAGGGAAGATATGACCCTAAAAAGAAGAGAAATGACAGATACTCTAGCAAGAAGAGACAATAACTCAGATGGAGATGATGAAGACGATCCAGACCTCCCACCAAAAGACGACAAAGCCCTGGTGAAGAGTGTTGGGATTATCTCCTTTGGTGTTAACACCATCTGTGGAGGACTGGCTGGGGGTGGCTCCAAAGTTGCTGACCGAAAAGCCCATGTGGCAGAGGCTAAGTCAATGACCAAAATAGAGGTTGTGAATCTGACATCTTCAGAAGCTAAGAAGAATAGAAAGAAAGTGGATATGGATACTCTTATAGGTTGATTCTCCCGAGTCAATTTCAAAGGTATCTTAGCTCCGTATGATGGCCCTTTGGTAATTTCAATAAGAGTTCATGTATGCGAGGTACAGAGAATTCTCGTAGATGGAGGAAGTTCAGCAGATGTGATATTCTGGCCTTGTTTCAAGACCCTAGGCCTTAGCAAAGCTAGGCTGGTACCCTATCATCATTCGCTAATGGGCTTCAGCGGCGAAAAGGTCCATCCATTGGGCATGTATGAGATGGACGTGCGAATAGGAGACGAGTGGCCTAAGAGGTTGACCCGAAAGATCAATTTTTTCGTTATGGACAAAAACATCTTCTCGGCATATAACCTCATCATAGGAAGAGTAGCCCTTAAGTAATTTAAGGTCGTGCCATCGACGGTCCACCAAATGCTAAAATTTCCAACCCCTTATGGGGTAGGGGAAGTGCAGGGTGACCAGACCATAGCACGAGAATGCTACTTCAACTCAATCGAAGAGAGAGAGAGGCCCATAAGAGAGCAACCACCACGTATAACATTGATACGCTTGACCTAGAGATGAAACAAATTTGAAGAAAGGAGAGGCCACGGAAGAGGTAGAATCCATCGTCCTCAATGAGGACAAACCGGAAAAAATCATCCAGGTCGGTAAGGCCTTAAAAGCGGAGATCAAGGAAGAGCTGATAAATTTCTTGAGGAAGAGGCAGAGTGTCTTCGCTTGGAGCCACGCGAACATGCCTGGCATCGACCTGGAAGTTATGTGCCACAAACTCAACGTGGCAGAAGGTGATAAGCCAATCAAACAAAGACGAAGAGTTTACTATAGGGAGAAGTATGACGTTATTAGAGAAGAGGTCAGAAAGTTGGAAGAGGCGGAATTTATCAGGGAGGTCATATACCCAGAGTGGTTATCAAATGCCGTCATTGTACCCAAAGCCAATGGAAAATGGAGGATGTGATTAGATTTCATCGACCTGAACAAGTCTTGCCCAAAAGACAGTTATCCCTTACCTCGGATTGATCAGATGGTAGATGCTACGGCAGGGCATGAACTCATGAGTTTTATGGACGCGTACTCAGGCTACAATTACATCTTCATGGATGCTGAAGACTCTGAGAAAACAGCCTTCATCACAGACAAGGGAACCTACTGCTATAAGGTCATGCCCTTTGGCTTGAAGAATACAGGGGTTATAAATAGGATGTTTGAAGATCAAATTGGCAAGACCATGGAGGTATACGTAGAAGATATGTTTGTGACACCCCGCATAATTAAACATCGGGTGATCAGGCCTTTATTAAATTAAAACAGGTTTCTCAAATGGTTCATTCTTAGCATCACTGTCGAAAACTTTTTAATTACTAATCCCCTAAGTATAATTAGACCGGTGCCAAATTTTATCTTTCTTAAAACAGATAAATCAACCATGTGGAACCAAGTACAAACAATCATGTACTATAATTCAAACAACAAAGTAAAAGTACAACAGAACAAAAGTATTACCGAATAAACCATCGGCTAAAAATTCCAAACAACAATAGAATAACCACTAGTCTGAAACTAACATCTGAGACTAATACCGGACCACAAGTTCATGCATAGAAGAGTGTGAGATCCTGTACTAGATTTGAATGAGAGATATCGTCTAGTCAAAATCCTGTAAGCATCCACTGTGCTACAGCTCTGAGTCTCTGGAATGGAATCATCATACATGGCATCCCTGTGGCTGGAAACCTAAAAGGTTTTGAAAATATTTTATAGCAAGAGTTAGTACTCAAAACATTTTGAAAATATTTAGCAAGCGTTTATCACAATAGAAAATGCGGTTATTGATTACACATCTTAGGTTCTCTTACACTCTCTTGAGTTACTCACCCCTCATCTTTTGTGCACACCTAACGTTCTACACTTAGTTTATCTAGCCATACCTCCCAAGCTAACTAAAACCAAAGTAGTCAACTGAACTTATCTGTACCCAAGTTCCAGTATCGCCCATACAGTACAACCGTTTCACTAACATCTCGCATATGTTAATTAATTCTCAAGTAACATGTCATCTATGTTATTTTTCAAGACTTCCCATTTAGTTTCACTACTAAAATTACTACAATTCTCACAATTGTTGACTTCCCACTTATGTAATTAAGTTTCACTACTTGAATTACTAAATAGATTTTCTCTGTCTAAAGGTGCATTTCGTAATTAAGTTTCACTACTTAACTTACCAATTCAGTATGTATCTTTAAATACATAATATATATCAATCTACTAACACACGGAAGCAGGGTATCATCATGTATATATATTTCACATACAATATATACTAAATATCAGTCATTACTATTTTGCCCTTTTTATACACGTAAAGGACTCTTGGTTAGGAATGATTCATCGACCCCAAGTAAAAATGGGTTCGGAATGATACATCGACCCCAATTATTTATATACACAAATAAAGATCTCTTGGTTCGGAATGATTCATCGACCCCAAGTGAGAGTTGGTTAGGAATTATCCATCGACCCCAACTATTTTTAAAAATATATATATACACAAATTCGGGTTCGGGACTCTCTCATCGCGACACTAGTTCAAAGTTTGGTTCGGCATTTCTCATCGACCCCAAACATATAATAACTTTATGTTAATTCGGAATGTCTCATCGACCCGAACATAATTAGTTTAGGTATAATATCTCTACCTAAAAGATCACATAATTCAGTAGGTACACGCCTGACCTATTAATCATATACGTACGTAATATTTTAATCTCATATATCTACCGTACAATATTCGCTTTATGATTTATCTCATTAATCGTATTTATTTGAGTATTCACACAACTCTAAGGGTCCTAGTTACCCCTTACATATAATTTTAGTAGTTATTTCTTACCCTACTGGTCTATTACTTAAATTGAATTTACTTTGCCCCGTAAATCAATTTCCGAAATCCCCGATACTCTACTAAATCGGATTATTCTCCTCGGTCCGTAATCCAAGCCCTAAACCCAATGGCCTTATCGGACCTCAATAATATACCTACTGGTCTTATTCTCACTCCCATATAAGTATAATGTAAATCCTAGAATACTCATTCATTCCCGAACTCAACGAAGAATTTAACACAAAATTTTCGGGAAACAGCTTGCGTCGATCGATCGACGGCTGGGTTCGATCGATCGGCATAGTCGATCGATCGATAGTTCGAGATCGATCGATCGATCAAACAGGGACAGACGCAGTTGTCTTCTTTGTTAAGATTTTTCCTCCATTAACAAACCTTCAAACTCCATTATAGTCCACCAAACTTTGACCCAATGCTCCTAACATATTTCCACATATACTAGGACAGTTTCTAACGTATCAAATACATCAAAACTCCAATTACTTTAAAGAAATAATGAATTAAAATCCAGAATTTCTTGAAACCCTAGTTACGGTGTTCTTCCCATATTATCATTAAAATCCAGATTTTGATCCGAAAAATCATCAAGTCTAATCTGAATCTTAAACCTCTACATAAGGTAAATCATTCTACATGCGATTCCTATCCCAACATGTATAAATAACATCTTTCTCTAATCAAAATAATGATTTAAACAACACTATTCAAAAACCCTACACATGGGTATTATAACTTTATAGTTTTTGCAATAAACAACTTGCCTTATGATCAGTAGGGTCTGATTTCGTGGTTGTTGTTGATGATTGATGATCTTCATCCTTCAATCCTTCTTCCCCAACAAGTTGATGGTAAAAATCCCTTTGAATCCTTCCCAATTCTTCCTTTTACCTTACAAAGTTGTGCCTCTCTTCTCTCTAGTGGTATTGGTGTTGTCATGGGTGTTCTAACCCTAATTACTCTATCATACGGCTGATATAAAACTCTAAATTTCGTAGGTCTCCATACCCTCTTATGTTAAAAGACCAAAACGCCCCCGAACGGTCTCGGTTTAGTCCAAAATTACCCCGGGACTCAACTAGTAACCCCGGGTATACTATTTTGACTAATTTGACCCTTCCGGACTCATCGGTGACCTCTAAATTATCATTTGAGTCACTTAAAAATATTACTCATTCTCACCCCAACACGATCTACACGCGTTAAGTAACTATTTACCACTCGCACTAAGTAAATAAAATGAGGCAATATAAATCGGTATCTATCTCTCGATTAATATTCCATAATTACAATTTTTAAATAAAACTCTTTAAATTACTACTCTTACGTAATTTAATTTAAGCCGTGATTTTCTCATTTAATTCACCAATCTAATTAAATAGAATTATTTGGAATATTCAGAAATACGGGGTATTACATACTTCCCCCCTTGCAAAGGAATTTCGTCCTCGAAATTAGGATAAGGCTGGTATTAAGGCTAAGGACCTTAAGCATAATTGCATCCCTAATACCCAATACTAAATCATAACATCCTAACGGTCGCCCCAAGTACATGTCTTGCTTCATTATAAATTCTTATCGCACGTTACCCATGCCGCATATATCATAATTAAGTCTCACTACTTAATCTCTCATAGATTTTTCCAATCCAACGTTAATTCTTGAAATTAAGTTTCTCCCTACTTAATTTACCCATTTGATGTATATCTCTATATAACATCTAAGTGTCTACTATCACTTATAAGTAGAATATTATAAGGTATATATTTCACATACAATATATACTTTAAGGAAAATTAGTCCGGCAAAAATCATCGGCCCCAATAATCCTATCATTTACATTGGTCCGGGAATCCATCAACCCCAAGGTAAATGTAATGCACATGTCGGTTCAGACCTTCCGTCGATACCAATATTTATCATCAATTTGGTTCGGAAAAATCATCGACCCCAAATCGATCCCTCATGTATTGGTCCGGAAAATCATCGACCCCAATACAGAGATTAAGCACACTTACTATCGCACATAAGTAGGAAAAATCAATAGGTATATATATTGTACACATAACATATACTATCAACACTTATCTTATAATCACCCCCCCTTCTATAACACTTTTGGGGTTATTGGCTCGGAATTCGACCTCGATCACCAATAGTGAATAATTACTTGTCTCGAAATCACCTCTCGAGCACCAATATATGTATATATATCTCATCGCACATGAGTAGACAATTTGAGAGCCATATATTACACAATTCATATACCCTAAATGTCATACTCCAATAGAATGTCCTCATATCACGCATTAAGGACTAAAAGTTCGAAATGTCTCCTCGAACCACACCCAAAGTACATGTATTGTTCGTAATCGGTACCCACGAATCTAATCCTCATGTACAGTCCATATAGGCACTCACTCTACCTATAAATATGCTCTTATAGGCATACATTCAACTTATGAATTTGATCAGTGGGCTTCTCCAAAATTCCAGTATCATAAGGGCGTATCATCATTCTTTCTCACTAACATTGAGTCGTGGGTAACACCACGTACTCCAAATAAAACGTTATCTCTATTCCTTCCTGACCATCTCTCACAAGGTGGAATTTTAGGATTTCATCCTGATTCATAATCATGTAGAGCGGCACCGTGCACTCTCCCTTTTCAACTACATACTAATCCATCCCGGTCACCCCATTTCGCTACCCCCAACGAAATGTTTGCTTAATTATGATGTTCACAACCCATCAATAATTTATAAGTCTGTCTCCTCATTCCATCATTGGAAATGTGGGTTCACTACCACATTCCGGTTGTTCATTTCGAGTCTATCTTGTCTATTAACTAGAGGTGTATCTGGAGACAATCTCACTATGTCTCTCCTCAACATCGCTTCCCACTTACATCATCTTTCCTCAAGTGGTACTCTATTCCCCTTTCTCTCCGGGTTTATTATACTTTACAATTCGTGCACTCTTCGTAATTGGCGCACTTTTTGGAATGGTTACTTTATAAGAATCAACATTTTAGTAACACGTAAGTCACTCACAACACTCAGTCAAGTAGCACCTTGCGCTACTTCTTCACCACAGTTAGGTCTTCCATATCAAGAGATAACCTTTGAACGGTTTCCAACGGACTTTCATCCCATAGGGTGTGCTGGATCTCTCAGCACATATAATCTTGGATCATCGTTTATCTCCCATAACGTTCAACCCATTTCATCGATACGACTTGTCTTCTAATTTTCCCCACCGGTGTATAAAATAATTTTCCGCATCCTTCTATCTCGGATGTCTAAGGAATCCAATTGACTAGGCGCCCATACACCCCTTTCTCCGTGCACATTTGCAAAAACATTGCAAATGTCGCACCCGTAACATGCTTTTCTTCAACTCCAGCCTAGTCTACCACACGTGAATACAATCTTGTGGGTATTCTTAATACCCTATAGACCAAAAATCAAATTCTTGCCCACAAAGTCCCACTTATCCTTTCGTGGTGAGGTAAGCCTTTCAGTGTTTCTCCACAACACTACCGGCTCCACTGATGCCCTAGCATCTAACAATGTCTCTTCTCCTGATGTGCATAAAAATTCAGTCGTATTCCCTTACGCAACCAAACTTAAACAAGGGACTTCTCCCCATATATTCTTACTGAGAATTGTCGGAACAAGACATAGTCAAGATACTCAAATTTCATTTCTCGAAAATATGTGCAACCATACCCCAATATTTCTAAAGGTGTTAAGTGGCACTGCGCTTATACTATCACTAATTCCTTAGCACTAATTACAATAGCGAGCTCGATCTCTCCGCTCAGCAGTCATACGACATACATTGACTCACATCATTTAGGTTCCTACACACCGGAATCAATTACTATGACACGTTCATAATCCCTGAAGTCCCTCACCTATTGATGAATAATGACAACTCGACCATCTTTCAGGTGAGGTATCGTCGCATACCTCATTCACTCGAGGCTAAAACCCATATACTTCCTTATCCATCGCTCTGGTGGTTCAGATGGTTTCCGGACATAACACGCTTGTCCCCTCCGGAATGTAAAACTTATCAGAGTTATTATTTCCTCAAATAACTTCAAGCTAAAATAAAACGCGTGGCCCTACTAACCACACTGGACATTTTTACAAAAATCCCCTTACTCCAGGCCACACTGACCGGTTTGGGGTATCCCTCCTCTCGGACTTGGTAGTCTCGATTCTGAGCATTATCATCCTGGTTCCCTTAGTTCTGCTGACCAAGAGGAACGCACTATGGGGCTTAACAGCCCCGACTTATAATCTAATCATTAAATCCTCTAGTGGGTTTCCACTTATGGCTTGCACCAGCCTCATTACATTCAGTCTTACTCTTTGACTAAATCTTTAAACTCTCTTAACTTCGCCCCTCCTAGGAGCATTTACCCCAACCTTGTAAGAAGTACCATACTGCCTTCATATACATAAGTCGTTCAAGAAGAGTTTTACCAAAAATTGCGAATCACAACTCGAGAGTCCATTCTCTCAAAGGCTCTTTTTCCCTTATACCCATCTCCTCGATACAAGTTCACTTCAATGGATAAATTTCTCTCTCACGATTGGCCTCTACCAGGTTTTCACGTGAGGGGTTTAGATATTCCCATTCCCTCCGTTTCTGAATCATCATGGGAGAATTTTGTGGTTAAACTATATGTAAGGTTCCTCTATTTGTATATGGACCCTCGGTCCGAATGTAGTGACTGGTATCTCCGCCACGTTGCCTCTAAAAATTTAATCAAATTTTCACTTCTGAGCATTTCTACTCTATCCTAAACACCGAAACCACTGGACATACTACTTCCATTGGTTAACATGAACAGTCGCCGTTTTATCACATATTACGGCTCGTTCTCATAAAAAATTTCTCCAGACTCCCTCCCACTATCACTGCATTAGGCGGGTCTAGATTAGTATTCCCCCTTGCCATCGCGACACTTGGAAAATGCCTGCTATGCCTCAACAACCCTTGTAGCATCTACTTCCATTACACGCTAGGAGTGACCTCGACAACGGTCATCTCTCCTATGATTACCATCTTCGAATACCCCAGGCTTTATGCCGAGCTCCTCCCTCCTACAGTCCTTCTAACGCCAATGCTGGTCCTACCACCATATTCGACGTACCGTGACCAATCGAACTCGTATATATAACACTACATCTACTAAATAGCAGGAGAACTTAAACTACGTACGTAGAGGAGTACAATAATCCTAAGATAGGGTTCTATATCAATCAAACGATACGCTGAAAACGTAGTAAGCCGTACAGATCCTATGGACACTAGAACCTGATGCTCTGATACCATCTGTGACACCCCGCCTAATTAAACATCGGGTGATCAGGCCTTTATTAAATTAAAATAGGTTTCTCAAATGGTTCATTCTTAGTATCACTGTCGAAAACTTTTTAATTACTAATCCCCTAAGTATAATTAGACCGGTGCCAAATTTTATCTTTGTTAAAACAGATAAATCAACCATGTGGAACCAAGTACAAACAATCATGTACTATAATTCAAACAACAAAGTAAAAGTACAACAGAACAAAAGTATTACTGAATAAACCATCGGCTAAAAATTCCAAACAACAATAGAATAACCACTAGTCTGAAACTAACATTTGAGACTAATACCGGACCACAAGTCCATGCATAGAAGAGTGTGAGATCCTGTACTAGATTTGAATGAGAGATATCGTCTAGTCAAAATCCTGTAAGCATCCACTGTGCTACAGCTCCGAGTCTCTGGAATGGAATCATCATAAATGGCATCCCTGTGGCTGGACACCTAAAAGGTTTTGAAAATATTTTATAGCAAGAGTTAGTACTCAAAACATTTTGAAAATATTTAGCAAGCGTTTATCACAATATAAAATGCGGTTATTGATTACACATGTTAGGTTCTCGTACACTCTCTTGAGTTACTCACCCCTCATCTTTTGTGCACACCTAACGTTCTACACTTAGTTTATCTAGCCATACCTCACAATCTAACTAAAACCAAAGTAGTCAACTGAACTTATCTGTACCCAAGTTCCAGTATCGCCCATACAGTACAACCGTTTCACTAACATCTCGCGTATGTTAATTAATTCTCAAGTAACATTTCATCTATGTTATTTTTCAAGACTTCCCATTTAGTTTCACTACTAAAATTACTACAATTCTCACAATTGTTGACTTCCCACTTATGTAATTAAGTTTCACTACTTGAATTACTAAATAGATTTTCTCTGTCTAAAGGTGCATTTCGTAATTAAGTTCACTACTTAACTTACCAATTCAGTATGTATCTTTAAATAGATAATATGTATCAATCTACTAACACACGGAAGCAGGATATCATCAAGTATATATATTTCACATACAATATATACTAAATATCAGTCATTGCTATTTTGCCCTTTTTATACACGTAAAGGACTCTTGGTTCGGAATGATTCATCGACCCCAAGTAAAAATGGGTTCGGAATGATACATCGACCCCAATTATTTATATACACAAATAAAGATCTCTTGATTCGGAATGATTCATCGACCCCAAGTGAGAGTTGGTTCGGAATTATCCATCGACCCCAACTATTTTTAAAAATATATATACACACATATTCTGGTTCGGGACTCTCTCATCGCGACACCAGTTCAAAGTTTGGTTCGGCATTTCCATCGACCCCAAACATATAATAACTTTATGTTAGTTCGGAATGTCTCATCGACCCTAACATAATTAGTTCAGGTATAATATCTCTACCTAAAAGATCACATAATTCAGTAGGTACACGCCCGACCTATTAATCATATACGTACGTAATATTTTAATCTCATATATCTACCGTACAATATTCGCTTTACGATTTATCTCATTAATCGTATTTATTTGAGTATTCACACAACTCTAAGGGTCCTAGTTACCCCTTATATATAATTTCAGTAGTTATTTCTTACCCTACTGGTCTATTACTTAAATTGAATTTACTTCGCCCCGTAACTCAATTTCCGAAATCCCCGATACTCTACTAAATCGTATTATTCTCCTCGGTCCGTAATCCAAGCCCTAAACCCAATGGCCTTATCGGACCTCAACAATATACCTACTGGTCTTATTCTCACTCCCATATAAGTATAATGTAAATCCTAGAATACTCATTCATTCCCGAACTCAACGAAGAATTTAACACTAAATTTTCGGGAAACAACTTGCGTCGATCGATCGACGGCTGGGTTCGATTGATCGGCATAGTCTATCGATCGATAGTTCGAGATCGATCGATCGATCAAACAGGGACAGAAGCAGTTGTCTTCTTCGTTAAGATTTTTCCTCCATTAAAAAACCTTCAAACTCCATTATAGTCCACCAAACTTTGACCCAATGCTCCTAACATATTTCCACATATACTAGGACAGTTTCTAACGTATCAAATACATCAAAACTCCAATTACTTTAAAGAAATAATGAATTAAAATCCAGAATTTCTTGAAACCCTAGTTATGGTGTTCTTCCCATATTATCATTAAAATCCAGATTTTAATCCAAAAAATCATCAAGTCTAATCTGAATCTTAAACCTCTACATAAGGTAAATCATTCTACATGCGATTCCTATCCCAACATGTATAAATAACATCTTTCTCTAATCAAAATAATGATTTAAACAACACTATTCAAAAACCCTACACATGGGTATTATAACTTTATAGTTTTTGCAATAAACAACTTGCCTTATGATCAGTAGGGTCTGATTTCGTGGTTGTTGTTGATGATTGATGACCTTCATCCTTCAATCCTTCTTCCCCAACAAGTTGATGGTAAAAATCCCTTTGAATCCTTCCCAATTCTTCCTTTTACCTTAGAAAGTTGTGCCTCTCTTCTCTCTAGTGGTATTGGTGTTGTCATGGGTGTTCTAACCCTAATTCCTCTATCATACGGCTGATATAAAACTCTAAATTTCGTAGGTCTCCATACCCTCTTATGTTAAAAGACCAAAACGCCCCCGAACGGTCTCGGTTTAGTCCAAAATTACCTCGGGACTCAACTAGTACCCCCGGGTATACTATTTTGACTAATTTGACCCTTCCGGACTCATCGGTGACCTCTAAATTATCATTTGAGTCACTTAAAAATATTACTCGTTCTCACCCCAACACGATCTACACGCGTTAAGTAACTATTTACCAATCGCACTAAGTAAATAAAATGAGGCAATATAAACCGGTATCTATCTCTCGATTAATATTCCATAATTACAATTTTTAAATAAAACTCTTTAAATTACTACTCTTACGTAATTTAAATTAAGCCGTAATTTTCTCATTTAATTCTCCAATCTAATTAAATTGAATTATATGGAATATTCAGAAATACGGGGTATTACATACTTCCCCCCTTGCAAAGGAATTTCGTCCTCGAAATTAGGATAAGGCTGGTATTAAGGCTAAGGACCTTAAGCATAATTGCATCCCTAATACCCAATACTAAATCATAACATCCTAACGGTCGCCCCAAGTACATGCCTTGCTTCATTATAAATTCTTATCGCACGTTACCCATGCCGCATATATCATAATTAAGTCTCACTACTTAATCTCTCATAGATTTTTCCAATCCAACGTTAATTCTTGAAATTAAGTTTCTCCCTACTTAATTTACCCATTTGATGTATATCTCTATATAACATCTAAGTGTCTACTATCACTTATAAGTAGAATATTATAAGGTATATATTTCACATACAATATATACTTTAAGGAAAATTGGTCCTGCAAAAATCATCGGCCCCAATAATCCTATCATTTACATTGGTCCAGGAATCCATCGACCCCAAGGTAAATGTAATGCACATGTCGGTTCAGACCTTCCGTCGATACCAATATTTATCATCAATTTGGTTCGGAAAAATCATCGACCCCAAATGGATCCCTCATGTATTGGTCCGGAACATCATCGACCCCAATACAGAGATTAAGCACACTTACTATCGCACATAAGTAGGAAAAATCAATAGGTATATATATTGTACACATAACATATACTATCAACACTTATCTTATAATCACCCCCCTTCTATAACACTTTTGGGGTTATTGGCTCGGAATTCCACCTCGATCACCAATAGTGAATAATTACTTGTCTCGAAATCACCTCTCGAGCACCAATATATGTATATATATCTCATCGCACATGAGTAGACAATTTGAGAGCCATATATTACACATTTCATATACCCTAAATGTCATACTCCAATAGAATGTCCTCATATCACGCGTTAAGGACTAAAAGTTCGAAATATCTCCTCGAACCACACCCAAAGTACATGTATTGTTCGTAATCGGTACCCACGAATCTAATCCTCATGTACAGTCCATATAGGCACTCACTCTACCTATAAATATGCTCTTATAGGCATACATTCAACTTATGAATTTGATCAGTGGGCTTCTCCAAAATTCCAGTATCATAAGGGCGTATCATCATCCTTTCTCACTAACATTGAGTTGTGGGTAACACCACGTACTCCAAATAAAACGTTATCTCTATTCCTTCCTGACCATCTCTCACAGGGTGGAATTTTAGGATTTCATCCTGATTCACAATCATGTAGAGCGGCACCGTGCACTCTCCCTTTTCAATTACATACTAATCCATCCCGGTCACCCCATTTCTCTACCCCCAACGAAATGTTGGCTTAATTATGATGTTCACAACCCATCAATAATTTATAAGTCTGTCTCCTCATTCCATCATTGGAAATGTGGGTTCACTACCACATTCCGGTTGTTCATTTCGAGTCTATCTTGTCTATTAACTAGAGGTGTATCTGGAGACAATCTCACTATGTCTGTCCTCAACATCGCTTCCCACTTACGTCATCTTTCCTCAAGTGGTACTCTATTCCCCTTTCTCTCCGGGTTTATTATACTTTACAATTCGTGCACTCTTCGTAATTGGCGCACTTTTTGGGTTAGTAACTTTATAAGAAGCAATATTTTAGTAACACGTAAGTCACTCACAACACTCAGTCAAGTAGCACCTTGCGCTACTTCTTCACCACAGTTAGGTCTCCCATATCAAGAGATAACCTTTGAACGGTTTCCCACTGACTTTCATCCCATAGGGTGTGCTGGATCTCTCAGCACATATAATCTTGGATCATCGTCTATCTCCCATAACGTTCAACCCATTTCATCGATACGACTTGTCTTCTAATTTTCCCCACCGGTGTACAAAATAATTTTTCGCATCCCTCTATCTCGGATGTCTAAGGAATCCAATTGACTAGGCGCCCATACACCCCTTTCTCCGTGCACATTTGCAAAAACATTGCAAATGTCGCACCCATAACATGCTTTTCTTCAACTCCAGCCTGGTCTACAAGACGTGACTACAATCTTGTGGGTATTATCAATACCCTATAGACCAAAAATCAAATTCTTGCCCACAAAATCCCACTTATCCTTTCGTGGTGAGGTAATCCTTTCAGTGTTTCTCCACAACACTACCGGCTCCACTGATTCCCTAGCATTTAACAATGTCTCTTCTCCTGATGTGCATAAAAATTCAGTCGTATTCCCTTATGCAACCGAACTTAAACAAGGGACTTCTCCCCATATATTCTTACTGAGCATTGTCGGAACAAGACATAGTCAAGATACTCAAATTTCATTTCTCGACAATATGTGCAACCATACCCCATTTTTTCTAAAGGAGTTAAGTGGCACTGCGCTTATACTATCACTAATTCCTTAGCACTAATTACAACAGCGAGCTCGATCTCTCCGCTCAGCAGTCATACGACATACATTGACTCACATCATTTAGGTTCCTACACACCGGAATCAATTACTATGACACGTTCATAATCCCTGAAGTCCCTCACCTATTGATGAATAATGACAACTCGACCCTCTTTCAGGTGAGGTATCGTTGCATACCCCATTCACTCGAGGCTAAAACCCATATACTTCCTTATCCATCGCTCTGGTGGTTCAGATGGTTTCCGGACATAACACGCTTGTCCCCTCCGGAATGTAAAACTTATCAGAGTTATTATTTCCTCAAATAACTTCAAGCTAAAATAAAACGCATGCCCCTACTAACCACACTAGACATTTTTACAAAAATCCCCTTACTCCAGGACAGACTGACCGGTTTGGGGTATCCCTCCTCTAGGACTTGGTAGTCTCGATTCTGAGCACTATCATCCTGGTTCCCTTAGTTCTGCTGACCAAGAGGAACGCACTATGGGGCTTAACAGTCCCGACTTAGAATCTAATCATTAAATCCTCTAGTGGGTTTCCACTTATGGCTTGCACCAGCCTCATTACATTCAGTCTTACACTTTGACTAAATCTTTAAACTCTCTTAACTTCTCCCCCCCTAGGAGCATTTACCCCAACCTTGTAAGAAGTACCATACTGCCTTCATATACATAAGTCATTCAAGAAGAGTTTTACCAAAAATTGCGAATCACAACTCGAGTGTCCATTCTCTCAAAGGCTCTTTTTCCCTTATACCCATCTCCTCGATACAAGTTCACTTCAATGGATAAATTTCTCTCTCACGATTGGCCTCTACCAGGTTTTCACGTGAGGGATTTAGATATTCCCATTCCCTCCGTTTCTGAATCATCATGGGAGAATTTTGTGGTTAAACTATATGTAAGGTTCCTCTATTTGTATACGGACCCTCGGTCCGAATGTAGTGACTGGTATATCCGCCACGTTGCCTCTAAAAATTTACTCAAATTTTCACTTCTGAGTATTTCTACTCTGTCCTAAACACCGAAACCACTGGACATACTACTTCCATTGGTTAACATGTACAGTCGCCGTTTTATAACATATTACGGCTCATTCTCATCAAAAATTTCTTCAGACTCCCTCCGACTATCACTGCATTGGGAGGGTCTAGATTAGTATTCCCCCTTGCCGTCGCGACACTTGGAAAATGTCTGCTATGCCTCAACAACCCTTGCAGCATTTACTTCCATTACACGCTAGGAGTGACCTCGACAACGGTCATCTCTCCTATGATTACCATCTTCGAACACCCCATGCTTTATGCCGTGCTCCTCCCTCCTGCAGTCATTCTAACGCCAATGCTGGTCCTACCACCATATTCGACGTACCGTGACCAATCGAACTCGTATATATAACACTACATCTACTAAATAGCAGGAGAACTTAAACTACGTACGTAGAGGAGTACAATAATCCTAAGATTGGGTTCTATATCAATCAAACGATACGCTGAAAACGTAGTAAGCCGTACAGATCCTATGGACACTAGAACCTGATGCTCTGATACCATCTGTGACACCCCGCCTAATTAAACATCGGGTGATCAGGCCTTTATTAAATTAAAACAGGTTTCTCAAATGGTTCATTCTTAGCATCACTGTCGAAAACTTTTTAATTACTAATCCCCTAAGTATAATTAGACCGGTGCCAAATTTTATCTTTCTTAAAACAGATAAATCAACCATGTGGAACCAAGTACAAACAATCATGTACTATAATTCAAACAACAAAGTAAAAGTACAACAGAACAAAAGTATTACCGAATAAACCATCGGCTAAAAATTCCAAACAACAATAGAATAACCACTAGTCTGAAACTAACATCTGAGACTAATACCGGACCACAAGTCCATGCATAGAAGAGTGTGAGATCCTGTACTAGATTTGAATGAGAGATATCGTCTAGTCAAAATCCTGTAAGCATCCACTATGCTACAGCTCCGAGTCTATGGAATGGAATCATCATACATGGCATCCCTGTGGCTGGACACCTAAAAGGTTTTGAAAATATTTTATAGCAAGAGTTAGTACTCAAAACATTTTGAAAATATTTAGCAAGCCTTTATCACAATATAAAATGCGGTTATTGATTACACATGTTAGGTTCTCGTACACTCTCTTGAGTTACTCACCCCTCATCTTTTGTGCACACCTAACGTTCTACACTTAGTTTATCTAGCCATACCTCCCAAGCTAACTAAAACCAAAGTAGTCAACTGAACTTATCTGTACCCAAGTTCCAGTATCGCCCATACAGTACAACCGTTTCACTAACATCTCGCGTATGTTAATTAATTCTCAAGTAACATTTCATCTATGTTATTTTTCAAGACTTCCCATTTAGTTTCACTACTAAAATTACTACAATTCTCACAATTGTTGACTTCCCACTTATGTAATTAAGTTTCACTACTTGAATTACTAAATAGATTTTCTCTGTCTAAAGGTGCATTTCATAATTAAGTTTCACTACTTAACTTACCAATTCAGTATGTATCTTTAAATACAGAATATGTATCAATCTACTAACACACGAAAGCAGGATATCATCAAGTATATATATTCCACATACAATATATACTAAATATCAGTCATTGCTATTTTGCCCTTTTTATACACGTAAAGGACTCTTGGTTCGGAATGATTCATCGACCCCAAGTAAAAATGGGTTCGGAATGATACATCGACCCCAATTATTTATATACACAAATAAAGATCTCTTGGTTCATAATGATTCATCGACCCCAAGTGAGAGTTGGTTCGGAATTATCCATCGACCCCAACTATTTTTAAAAATATATATATACACATATTCTGGTTCGGGACTCTCTCATCGCGACACCAGTTCAAAGTTTGGTTTGGCATTTCTCATCGATCCCAAACATATAATAACTTTATGTTAGTTCGGAATGTCTCATCGACCCTAACATAATTAGTTTAGGTATAATCTCTCTACCTAAAAGATCACATAATTCAGTAGGTACACGCCCGACCTATTAATCATATACGTACGTAATATTTTAATCTCATATATCTACCGTACTCTATTCGCTTTACGATTTATCTCATTAATCGTATTTATTTGAGTATTCACACAACTCTAAGGGTCCTAGTTACCCCTTACATATAATTTCAGTAGTTATTTCTTACCCTACTGGTCTATTACTTAAATTGAATTTACTTCGCCCCGTAACTCAATTTCCGAAATCCCCGATACTCTACTAAATCGGATTATTCTCCTCGGTCCGTAATCCAAGCCCTAAACCCAAAGGCCTTATCGGACCTCAACAATATACCTACTGGTCTTATTCTCACTCCCATATAAGTATAATGTAAATCCTAGAATAATCATTCATTCCTGAACTCAACGAAGAATTTAACACAAAATTTTCGAGAAACAGCTTGCGTCGATCGATCGACGGCTGGGTTCGATCGATCGACATAGTCGATCGATCGACATAGTCGATCGATCGATAGTTCGAGATCGATCGATCGATCAAACAGGGACAGACGCAGTTGTCTTCTTCGTTAAGATTTTTCCTCCACTAACAAACCTTCAAACTCTATTATAGTCCACCAAACTTTGACCCAATGCTCCTAACATATTTCCACATATACTAGGACAGTTTCTAACGTATCAAATACATCAAAACTTCAATTACTTTAAAGAAATAATGAATTAAAATCCAGAATTTCTTGAAACCCTAGTTATGGTGTTCTTCCCATATTATGATTAAAATCCAGATTTTAATCCGAAAAATCATCAAGTCTAATCTGAATCTTAAACCTCTACATAAGCTAAATCATTCTACATGCGATTCCTATACCAACATGTATAAATAACATCTTTCTCTAATCAAAATAATGATTTAAACAACACTATTCAAAAACCCTACACATGGGTATTATAACTTTATAGTTTTTGCAATAAACAACTTGCCTTATGATCAGTAGGGTGTGATTTCGTGGTTGTTGTTGATGATTGATGATCTTCATCCTTCAATCCTTCTTCCCCAATAAGTTGATGGTAAAAATCCCTTTGAATCCTTCCCAATTCTTCCTTTTACCTTAGAAAGTTGTGCCTCTCTTCTCTCTAGTGGTATTGGTGTTGTGATGGGTGTTCTAACCCTAATTCCTCTATCATACGGCTGATATAAAACTCTAAATTTCGTAGGTCTCCATACCCTCTTATGTTAAAAAACCAAAACGCCCCCGAACGGTCTCGGTTTAGTCCAAAATTACCCCGGGACTCGACTAGTAACCCCGGGTATACTATTTTGACTAATTTGACCCTTCCGGACTCATCGGTGACCTCTAAATTATCATTTGAGTCACTTAAAAATATTACTCGTTCTCACCCCAACACGGTCTACACGCGTTAAGTAACTATTTACCACTCGCACTAAGTAAATAAAATGAGGCAATATAAACCGGTATCTATCTCTCGATCAATATTCCATAATTACAATTTTTAAATAAAACTCTTTAAATTACTACTCTTACGTAATTTAAATTAAGCCGTAATTTTCTCATTTAATTCTCCAATCTAATTAAATAGAATTATTTGGAATATTCAGAAATACGGGGTATTACAATGTTGACAAAGAGCCTGAAGGCCTGCACTCACGTGGCAGACCTAGAGAGAACTGTAAACATTATGGACTTATATAGAATGAAACTTAATCTGCAAAGTGTGTCTTCAGAGTAGGAGCTGGAAAATTTCTTGGCTTCATTGTCAAACTGAGGGGAATAGAGGCCAATCCTGAGAAGATTAAGGCTTTGCTTGATATGAAGATACCAAAGAGTATTAAAGACGTTCAGATACTTACTAGAAGAGTAGCTGCACATAACAAGTTTGTTTCTAGGGCCATGGATAGGTGTCTTTCGTTCTTTAAAGTTCTTAGAAAGGCCTTAGATTTGGACGAAGAGTGTGATGAGGCCTTTAAATAACCCAAGTCTTACCTCGGATTTCCCCCTGCTCTTGTCTCGGCCCATAATGGGAGAAAATTTATATGTTTACCTAGCAGTCTCTGAGTCAGCTATAAGTGCAGCCATAGTACGGGAAGACGTTGGGGTGCAAAGGCCTGTATACTTCAACAATAAGGCCCTTCAAGGGTCTGAACATAACTATCCTCAAATAGAGAAATTGTCCTATGCTTGATACACGCTTCGAGGAAGATGAAACCCTATTTTCAAATGCACTCTATGGTCATCCTAACTGACTCCCCACTTAGGCAAGTCCTCCACAAGCCTGAGAAGTCGGGCAGATTGATGACCTGGGCCATTGAGTTGGGAGAGTATGTCCTTACTTATCAACCTAGAGTGGCCATTAAATGGCAAGCACTTGCAGAATTTGTTGTTGAGTTCACGTGGGAAGAGACTGAAGTGGAGAACAGTCCAGTGATCGCAGAATGCTCAAATAGTAACGTCTTTCGAAACCCGGAAGAGGTTGTGTCCAACAGAGACAAAAATGGAATAGCCGAGAATGAGGAGGATAGGTACCTCTTCAAACAAGGAGCCCTATCGGAGGGGAGCTTCTCTTCAAATGAAGATGTTTGGAACCTCTTTGTTGACGGGTCTTCTTGCGAAAGTGGAAGCGGTGCAGGGCTAATACTCTTAACCCCGAATGGTACCAACGTTGAATAGGCTCTAAGGTTCAACTTCAAGGCATAAAATAACGAGTCACTATATGAGGCCATGATAGCAGGCCTCTCCTTGGCAAAGACCTTTAGGGTTAGACGACTCCTACTTCATAGCGACTCAAGGTTAGTTGTCAACCAAGTGTTTGGAGTTTATGAGGCCAAGGATGAAAGAATGGCCAAATACCTGAAGAGGGTAAGAATGATGCTAGAAGGTTTCGAAGAGGTAAAGATGAAAAGGGTACCTCGATAAAATAACAGCCACACAGATGCACTAGTAAGGTTGGCTTCAGCAATAAGGATAGTACCAGTCAAGATCCTTCTCAAGCCAACCATTGAAGAAGGAGAGGTTACCAGCCATTGACTCAACTTGAACCTAGGAGACTCTTGGATGGACCCCCTCATCAGATATATCAGAGAGGGGGAGCTGCTTGAATCGAAGCCAGAGAGGAGGAAACTGAGGTACAGAGCTGCAAAGTTCTCAATAGTAGGATATGTCCTATATAAGAAAGGATTTTTGTTACCTCTCCTCAGATGCGTTCATCCCACAGAGGTTCCTCGCATCCTATAGGAGGTGCATGAGGGTTCTTGCTCCAGTTACATAAGAAGAAGACCTTTGGCTAAAAGGATTATCACGCAGGGATACTGGTGGTCGGCCTTGGCCAAGGATGTTGCAGCCTACGTGAAGAAGTGTGACAAATTCCAAAGATTCTCCACTATCCCCCATCAACCTCATTAACCTATGATGTCAATCAGTTACCTTTGGTCATTCGCATTATGGGGGATTGACTTGGTGGGTCTTTTGCCGAGGGCTGCGAATAATTATCGATTTCTGATAGTGGCGATTGACTACTTCTCTAAGTGGGTGGAGGTCGAGCCGATGATCACGATCACAGAACAGAAGACCTTCTAGTTTATCTGGAAGAGCATCATATGCAAACGTGGCCTCCCTAACACCCTCATCTCAGACAACGGAACTCAGTTTAAAAATTCTTCCTTAGAGAAGTATTGCGAGAGAGTTGGGATCAAGTGATTTTTCTCTTCTCTTGGCCAACCTCAGGAAAATGGTCAGACCCAAGTCACGAACAGAACAATCCTTGACGGGATAAAGAAGAGGTTAGAAGAAGCTAAGGGGAAATGGACTGAAGAGGTTTATGTTGTGTTATGGGCCTACAGAATAATGGCTAGGACACCAACGGGGGAGACTCCATTTATGTTAGCACATGGCTCAGAAGCCGTCATACCAACAGAGGTAGGACTCCCCAATCACACAGTTCAGACCTATGACCCTGAGAAGAATGGGGAAGAGAGAATACTTGACCTAGATTTAATTGAATAAATAAGGGAAGATACCGAGATCAGACAGGCAGCATACCAGTAGAGAACAGCAAAATTCTATAACCAAAGGGTGAAATCGAGGCCCGTAGCTGTAGGAGACCTAGTGCTGAAGAAGACACTACATAAGGCAAATAAGATCCACCCAAATTGGCATGGACCTTACAAAGTAATTGAGGAGGTTGTACCAGGGACCTACAAGCTTAAAAACCTTGAAGGGTAACCTTTCTCCAATCCATGGAATGCTGATCATTTAAAAGAGTATTACAGATGATGTAGTAATGATTCTACATAAATGTATCAACTTATGATGAGATTATTAATGAGAAGATCAGTTCCTGTGATAATTATTGGTCCATTATGCTTTAGTGATGACCTCAGACCTTAAACATCATAGTCTGGTGATAAGGTCTAAGGTGAAACATCATATTTTGATGACCTCAGACCCTAAACGTTATTAATTTTGTGAAACCTATAGGGGTGACATCTTAGTTTGATGACCTCAGACCTTAAACATCATAGTCTGATGATAAGGTCTGAGGTCAAACATCATATTTGGATGACCTCAGACCCTAAGCATCATAAATTTGGTGAAAATTATGGGGGTAACATCTTAGTTTGATGAACTCAGACCTTAAACATCATAGTTTGGTGACAAGGTCTGAGGTGAAACATCATATTTGGATGACCTCAGACCCTAAACATCATTAATTTGGTAAAAATTATGGGGGTGACATCTTAGTGTGATGACCTCAGACCTTAAACTCATAGTCTGATGACAAGGTCTGAGGTGAAAAATCATATTTCGATGACCTCAGACCCTAAACATCATTAATTTTGTGAAACTTATGGGGGTAACATCTTAGTTTGATGACCTCAAACCTTAAACATCATAATCTGGTGACAAGGTCTGAGGTGAAACATCATATTTGAATGACCTCAGACCCTAAACATCATTAATTTAGTGAAACTTATGACGGTAACATCTTAGTTTGATGACCTCAAACCTTAAACATCATAGTCTGGTGACAAGGTCTGAGGTGAAACATCATATTTGGATGACCTCAGACCCTAAACATCATTAATTTGGTGAAAATTATGGGGGTGACATCTTAGTTTGATGACCTCACACCTTAAACATCATAGTCTGGTGACAAGGTATGAGGTGAACATCATATTTGGATGACCTCAGACCTTAAACATCATAGATTTGGTGAAACTTATGGGGGTAACATCTTAGTTTGATGACCTTAGACCTTAAACATCATAGTCTGGTGACAAGGTGTGAGGTGAAACATCATATTTAGATGACCTCAGACTCTAAACATCAATAATTTGGTGAAACTCGTGAGGGTAACATCTTAGTTGATGACCTCAGACCTTAAACATCATAGTCTGGTGACAAGGTCTGAGGTGAAACATCATATTTGGATGACCTCAGACCCTAAACATCATAGTCTGGTGATAAGGTCTGAGGTGAACATCATACTTGGATGACCTAAGACCCTAAACATTATAGATTTGGTGGTATATTACAAGTGTAAAATCATAGTGTAGTGATGAAGATGCGCCAAAACAATTCAAGGCCAAGAGAAGCAAAATTCTCCTCAGAGAATGGTATAGCACAAAGAAGTTAGAGTTGCAAGTCAAAAGCTAATAGAAAATGTTATCAGAGGTTACAGACCGATATAAATCATAAACAAAAAATTATAAATAAGAGCTTCATAAAATAAGGTCTAAGTGTCTGCAATCTCGGGGTTAGTGGGCATGCCCCCATCTCCTTGGCCGATGGTGGTCACTTCCACCCCCATCATCCTGGGGATTAACGTCTTCAGTCCTTGTATCTTTTGGTTGAGTAGTCTCGGCAGGCATAACACCTCCTTCCTCCTCGACCACTTGTAAATCCTGAGCAAACTGAGGATCAGTATAGCCCAGACCAACAAAGTCCGAGGCTGCCAGGCTCCCTGACTCCTTCTCCTTCATTGCAGCCCATTTTCTGGTGGCCTTAACACCCCTTTCGAGGTATTCAAAAGTAAAGCTGACGAATTTGTCAGAGACCTTGTAGTCCTTCAATATCTTCTCTGAGGCATCCTCTAAAGCAGCCTTCACAGCGACATCAACCTTGTGTTAGAGAGAGTCAGCCTGGATCTTTAGAGCAGAGCTATGATCCTTCTTAAGCTTGCCCATGTCCTTATCCAACTTCTTGACATTAGCTTCAGACTTCTCTAAGGAAGCCTTCAGATGCTCCACTTCAGCATTCAGAGCGACCTCTGTCTTTTGGGACTCTCTGCCCTTCTCAATCAGAGGGAGATTCCTCAAGGTCCAGTCAATGAACTGGTGCATGATGAGGAGACCCTGCAAAACATTTTAAGAAATGTCAATTCAAGATTTGGTATAATTCAAAGCCCATGTTGCACTTCAATAACAACAACAAAAGTCTTACTTGGATAGATCGGTGGAGGAAGAACTCGACCAGCAGAGGGGTGTCCAGAGAACAGCAAAATTATTTATCAGCGTCGATCATAACGGAGATGATAGCGTCCAAGGCCTTCAGACTTTGGCCAATAAGGCTATCACGGATCTTCAACTTCTCCAGACGAGCAACTTACGCGTCCTCAGAGGAGATAGGGATCGCGCGATCCCCCTTCGAGGTTTTCTTCTTCTGCCTCTGATCCTCGGGGGCAGGGTCATTGGAATTCCTTTTCTTTGAGGCATCAGCCCTTAATGTGGTAGGGGGAGGAGGAGGCACATTTAGGCCTGCTTTCTTAACTAGCTTTGTGAGGTTGGGGCTGCCATTTCGCAAATACCGTTTGATATTCCTTCTGGGCGCTCTGCACAAAGAAAGGTCTGAGTTAAAAGATCAGAGACATGGAAAAAGCAGAGGTTCAACTTCTTTAAAAAATAATGTAACTTACGAAGCTCAATCAGGGGACTCCCCCCAAGACCAGTTTCAGAGAGGTAGTAGGGGGTCATAAAATGCTCGTACTTGACCAGCAGACCATGCTCCCCCTGATCTTGAAGGTCTTTGACCTTCTGAAAGTTACTCTGGCTTAATCCAGGGTCGACCCTGGCAGCCATTGACACCTTTCCCCACCTCAGAGGTATTCTCGGCTCTAAAGATGAAGAGGTGGAACAGGCACCAAATTCCCATGACCCTGAGGCGAAAAAGTATCGTGGTTTCTAGTTATGGTTCGAAGTCTGGGTAACCAGCAACATCTTCTTATTAGCCTTTCGAGATAGAAAGTGATAGTAACTCGGATAATTCCTAGCAGAGGAGGGAACATAACACCCTGTGAAGACCTGGATCGGAAGGTCTGAATGATGGACTGCCCTCCATAAGACGATAGCTCCAATCCTCACCCTCCAGGCATTGGGGGACAATTGGGAGGGATCCAAGTTAATATGAGATAATATGGCCCTTATTATTGGATGAATGGGGAGACAAAATCCCAACTTAAGCATCTACTCGTACAGGCAGACCTCACCATCTCGGCCACCAAAGGCCCTCTCATCCCTCAAAGGCCTTCCAAGTTTTATGGAAGGACCTATCGAATAAAGATGCCTGAAGGCTAGGAGGTCGAGTTCGCTGATAGTGCTCTCTATCATGGCTGCCTCCGAGGTGTCAACATCGCTTTCGCTACCATCATCCTCATCCCGAGCAACGTCGACTTGGGCAGGTAAGGGAGCACCATCAGGGAACCTCTGAGCGAACTCGGCCCCTATCGCAGCCGACAAGGGAATAGCATCAAGGATTGGGGGAATATCCACACTCGGCCCCATAACTTCCACGTCAGAGGAAGTTTGAGAGGTGTTAGCACCGTTATGCGATGAGGCTCGACTTTGGACCTCGGCCTGACCAGGGACCTGATCCTGCCTGATGGAGAAGTCCATCGCCTCCTGGAATGAATCAATAGACATAGGGTCTGAGGTGGATGACTCATACTCAGACATTGGAGTGGGTTCTACTGGGACCTCTGCTGGCACAGATGGCTTAGGATATATCACTTTCAGAGGGGGTGGAAATATAGGTCTGAGGGGGAAGGCCTCAGCCCTACGAGCTTCCTCTTGGTCTCGCTCTATTTGCCTAATCTTTTCTAAGGTCTTCTCCCTAAGAGAGGGGAAATCTTCTAAAAGCTGGTATAAAGGTCTGAGCATGTAAGGACGAGACTACACTTGGGACTCTAAACCACAAACAGCTTAGCATAACCTAAGCTAAAGATCAAACTAAGATATTTAAAAGATTTTTACCAAGAACAGTCAAGAACAGATCACCGAAAAACTCATAAGATCAGCAAAAAACTCAAGATGATACCGAAAAATGCAATAAATGGAAAAACAAGGCTGATAAAATGGCAAAGGAGAGGTGATAATCAATACCTGTTGAAATACGAGATGAAGAATGGCAAGACTAACAAGAGTAATCCACAAAATTCACCCTTGATCAAGCTCTGGAAGAGAGAGAAAATGAAGAAGGTTCAAGCGGGAGAAATGGAGAGAAATAAAGAAGGAAATAAAAGAAAGGAGGTTTAAACCTTTAAGTGGATTGCCATAACTCCCAAGTCCCATTATTGCTCTTGCCAATAACGCAACCCCCTTCAGAAGCTGACACTTGTCAAAAGAATATTGGCACACCATGAAAAAAGGTCTCGGAGCAGCATACCCCATAGTCACTAATTCACATAAGCAACTAAGGGCTACAGGGTGATTGATATGCCTAAAGTGCACCTTCCCATTCAGAGACACTAACCTCGGCCTGACTCACAACCAAGGTGGTAGAGGTGCATAGTGACTGTGGTGGCAGACGTTGCATCAATCTCATCATTAAGGCTTGCATCTGGGTTCAGACATCCATCCCAACATCGGCCCAAGCCGATGTTACATTGTATCAACGGAGATTAACTAGGCACTTGGGATCAACTTGTATAGGGTCGGCCACAACCGACGTTGCCAGCATCACCTCAGATGAGCCCTGCATATGACCACAGATGCATGGTGTCGGCCTCGGCCGACGTTACAAGTATCATCTGAGACCAGCAAAAGACAAGATCAATCAACAAGCACCATCTAATCATCGGCTTCGGTCGACGTTACACCTCATACCCAACCTCGGCCGAACATCTTGGCCGAGGTCTTCATGGAACATTGATCTTTGACAAGTCAAGGGTCGTACTCTACCAACCTCGTACTCACCCAAGCCGAGGTTGGTATCAAGCTAAGACAGTCGGGCATTGACAAGCGTATATAAGGGTAGGAACACGTGGACAAAATCAGTTGTAACTGAATCAATCCCCTCACGTGGGGGAATATTTCATTATCATTCTCTACATGTGATAGTGATAGATGTCTTCATTAGATTGGCTAGATCAACACTAACATACTCATTGCATGTATGGGGGGTACATTACACCCCCACCCCACACACACTCACACTATATATACTTGTCTTCTCCTACCTTAAGAAGGATTCGAAAATTACAACCCTAGCTGAAACTCTGTCAAATTATATAGTAGAGAGAGAAAGCTTAAGAGATTGTATCCATAGCCATTAGTGTCTTATTTTAGTGACCTTTCTCATTCACTTGCACAGTAGACGTAGGCCTAATTGTCTGAACCACTTATATATTGGTGTTCATCCTCTTCTCCTCACCTCCTTCTACATATATATATATATTTTCCGGTGCTGCCATTGTTATAACTTGTTTGAGCTTGTCAACACCTTACCAGGTGGTGCTGTTTCCAGCATCATCAACAAGATTGAGATAAGAATTCCTCACCAAATTCAAATATTCCAGAGAAGTCAAACATCCATATAAAATCGTGTATGTGTGCAATGTTGGCATATATACAAAGTCGAATCAAAATGCATATCAACTTCAAAACAACCCCATATAAACAATGGTTAAGATCATTCTAAGCATCGATAATAATGACCAAATGTCATAGCCACATGGATAATGAAATGATGGGGGGGGGGGGGGGGGTCCAAGCACACCAATATGCCATATTAAACATGTAAACTCAAAAACAAAAACCTAAAATCTTTTTGGCTTTTCAAAAGTTTTCTCGAAAACAAAATCTTTTTGTATTTTTCAAATAAGACTCAAACAAGTGAAAAATAAAATACAAAGAGATAAACATGTCATAACACTAGCAGATTATAAATCATGATGCAAGGGCTAACGCAAAATATGCAAGCTACTATCCATAAGAAATAATAAGAGATGAATCATGTGCATGCATGTGAGAATCAACCAACGAAGCATTTAGCATCTCCAAAATGGATTTCTTAACCCAAACCAGTGTATAACTAACAAAACGGGTTTTGGGAACTAATGGGACACTATGTTTAATCTTCCTATGGTCTTTTCTAAGATCAAAACAAAACCTCCTAAGGTGACCTTTCCTACCACAATGCGAACATGTGAAAACATGATGAGGAATGAGACTATTAGGTTGACCTTTTATAATACCCTCGGATGTGGTTGATGCTCTAAAACAAACTATGGTTTTGGCTTTTATAATCGAACCACAAGAACAAGATAAGCGTCTACTCGAGTCATTTAAATCATTTTTAACTTCAAAACTTTTGACTCAAGCACGATTAGACTACTCAAACTTTTGGGACTCCTTCTTTAAATTTTCAATTACCCCTAAAATGTCATCTCGCTCCCCCTAAATGTGAGCAAACTTATCCCTAAGAGATTTTATCATGCCACAAAATCATTATTCGAATTATTTTCCTCAACGGCATAAACTGTAGAATTTTTTAACTCCTCTAACTCTTTTTCTAAAATGAGGACTCTATCATTACTCTCCTTTTTGCCCAATTTTAATATATTAAAATTTTTAAACAAGGAACTAAAGTGCTGACGACAAATATCTCTTTGAATTTGAAACGTTTTCAAATATTCAATCCTATTTTTTGAAACCATAATTTTCTTTCTCCAAAACTTCTATACGTTTTGCAAACTTTAAATTCAAACGATGTAAATTATCAAAGCTTAGAGAATCCATCGAGAGAAAACAAACACACGAGAGATAAAAAAAAACACATGAGATCACAAAACAAATAAAGTATGTTTTCTATCTCTGATACCAATTTAAAAGTGCCTAATATGTGTGTTTTAAATAAAACCAATTTTCTCCAAAAATTATTCAACTTTTAATTATGCACCAAACCAAGTTGTGAAAACCCAATTCTTACTTTAACCCAAATTTATCTTGATTAATCCTAAACATGCATCTATTTATTAAAGCAAGAAAAGTAAAGTCAAGAATACTCACAACGCCAGATGTACGAGGGAAAAACCCAAAACAAGAAAACAACCTCGGACGACCCAAGACAGATAATCACTATGAATGTGGATTTATAATGAACAGACAAACACTCACTCAACAACTCAATTCCCATGGGTCTTGACGATCTTCTGATCTTCAAACACTCCTCTCATAGTGCCCACGCAGAAAGTCCTTCTTCTACGATACCTCTCCACAAGACACGCGTCCACGTATGTCTCAGTATCCAATGATTGGCTTTGATTCGTCTACGATATCAAACAAGAAGTCCTTATCTTTTTCTTCACCGTAAAACCATTATGTTCAATGGTATAACAAACCTTATTGGTACAGCAAGATCACGTAAACATAAACTAATGATAACTCGGATCTTTTTAAACTTCTTAGGATATGTTAAGGCTTTGAAGCCTTAGAAAAACATGTGCAAATAAGTTTCTGGTTCGAATACTATTTTCCAGAATGCACACTTACGAAACTCTGATGAAAACACGATTTAAATAAGATTTAAATGCCGCCTCGAAAAGAGTGTCATTAGAACGATAATGCCATGTCGTTCGTGCGACATGTTAATCTCGCTCGAACGAGATTTGAACGACAGTGCGAAAGTTTGACTTTTTGATTAAAAGGTCTCTTATAAAAGAGATCCAAATTAGTCAAACTCCTTTTCCAGCTTATCAAAATAAAACGAAGTGTAAACACTTAAAACACTTTTAAAAATATTTTTCTTTATAAATATACATCCTTAACTTTTATAAGCATCATTAATTATACGCATTCCTACCTGAGTGATCTCGGAATGAAAATAACTTGAAGACGAGTAAACTTGTACCAATTAAACATCGGCATGATAAAATCTTTAAAGCTTTACCGCAACGTCTTCAACTTCTGCAATACGTCATAGACCAAATGGGATTGTGACAAAATAAAAATCTCCCTATGACATATTACAAACACAGTTTTATTCAAGAAATTAAGTCAAAATAATACAGGGACTCAATTGGAAATTTATGTCCTTACATATTTTCAAAACCTTTTAGGTGTCCTACCACAGGGGCATTAGGCTTGATCATCTTGCATGGTACGTAGCTGCGGTACATGTGGGTGCTGCAGGATTTTGTTTTCGACGCCTGTTCTATTCTCATCTGGATAGGGATGGTCTTGGTTATACTTTGGGCATGTTGGCCCTAGCTTATACTCTTTACTTTTGGTTTGGCAAATATTAGCTTCACTTTACATACTCTGGATTTTTGTTGGTTTTCCTGTATTAGTCGATGTTATTCGGCTAACACTCTTATTAGATATTTGTGGCGTGATTCGACTCTCTTATATTGTGTTGGTTATTTGAATGCTTATTACACTTGTTGGTTTTGGATTAAGTCATAAGATAAAATTTGGCATCGTCTTAATTAAAGATAAGGGGGTTAATAATTAATAATGTTGCGATAGTGATGCTAAGAATGGACCATATGTAAATCCTGATTTAATTTGTTAAAGGCCTGATCAACCGGAATTTAATTAAGCGGGGTGTCACACCCCCCCTTATCATTAATGAAAGAAGTCATGTTTTTTAACTTTCACTGATATTCTTCGTGCTTGTTGTTTTACCTTCTTACTTGTAGCTTATTGTTGTAGATGACACTTCTTCCTCATCAAACCTTAAAAAATCACTAGACCCAGACGTGAGCGAGCAAGATCGATGGGCTTTATAAAGGTTTGTAAAGCTTTAAATGCAAGAATGGAAGCGTATAAGGACTAATCCGAATTGGTCGCCAAATTGAAGGACGACCTCCAGGACATAGAGGATATCGGCTCCTCCATACAGGAGGATATGACCGACCTGAAGGCCTAGATTGTTGTAAGAAAGGATGTAGGCAAGGTCGGTGAGCTAATCCGGGCTGAGAATGATGACTTGAAGAAAAATATCTCTGCGCTAAAGGAGGAACTTTAAAGGGAAAACGTCATTATTTTCGTCCAGTAAGAGACGTCAAGAGGCTCAAGCTTTTATTTAGGAGGGGTCCATGAGCTGCAAGGGCAACTAGTGATGACGAAGGCTGGTAGGATGCCCCCGCAGAGCTGCAGGAGGCCCATGACGTGGCGTACAAGCATAGGTGGCTGAATGCCCTCAAAGTGCTCAAAACCCAAGGATTCCCAGTTGTACTACATGTACCAGGTGGACTACCCTGAGTATAATCGACCTCCCTTTGGGAGGGATAACCAATGTGTTTCATTGGATGCTATCCCCCATCAGTTGCTCAATGACTTTGAGATGGATCCTGACAGTGAAAATGAGTTCTTCCCTAATCCGGACGATAGTCGACGAAGGTGAATAGCGAACTTCCTGGCTCGCTGACCGTGAATGGCTTATGCCCGTGTCTCATATTTTTTATAACTCTGTTGTGTAATTAATACCATGGGCTTGTATTATCAAGTGTTATAAATAAAGTCTAATTATTAATTATTGTGTGTTTTGGGTATCTGGCCACCAAACCTAGTTAATAATATCTTTTGTATTGTCTCGACTGGGAGAACTTGATAATAACTGGTACTCACTTTGGGCTTTTACCGACTAAATGAGTTAATAATAAGTGCTAATCATTTTGGGCCTTTTCTTATTAAATGAACTGATAACTTATGTTAATCATTCTTCCAGTCGAATATGCCTTAGCAATATCATTCCATCTGCCTTACCTTTTTAAGTCGTGTCGTCACACTCCCTTAGGCCTAGGAGAGATAATGGCAAGAATGCACCTGGTTAATGGGACATCCACCCAATCAGGATTTTGGCGACCAATGTAGCTAGCGACTAACCTCAGTTGGATTTTTACCTCAGGATCCCCTATAGGGATTTTATTATCGTTGGGTCAACTCATGAGGCCTTTTGTGTTTGTTATGATAAAAACCTGAGGATTCTGATAATTACAATAAACTAAATAGCTTATTGCAATTAGCATGAATCCTACTCGGCATGAGAAGTCTCCTTGATTAAAATAAGTTGAATAACCTACTGTAATCTAAAGGAGTTTTATTTTGTGCGAGGAAGTTCCTTGGTTGAAGTAGGCTGAGTAGCTTATTGTAACCAAGGGTGTAACTACTTAGCGTTGAAAGAGTGGATCTATCGTTTAGAAATGGTGCATAATATTGAGATACTTAGCATAAAATTGAGACAGTCAATATGCAAAAGAGAAATATGAGAGCTAATGGGCCTTTATTCATTGAATAATAACTTGAGAGTAACATAAGTTTGAAATGAAAATTTGTGTAAACTAAATGTGTTGAAAAGATTAAGAGGACTAAAAGTAGAACTTCTTGAGATTAGTAGCATTCCATGCTTTTGGTATCTCCCTGACCTCTAGCGCTTTCAAGTGATATGCTCCTTGAAGGTTGTCCCTAATCACCTTGAAAGGTCCTTCCCAGTTTTGTCCCAGCTTGCCATCTGACGGTTTTATGGAACTGCTGGGGACTTTCCTTAGGACATAATCCCCTACTTAGAATTTTCTCGGATTAATTTATTGTTATACTATTTTTCCAGTTGTTGTTGGTATGAAGCCAACTTGATCATAGATTACTCTCTTCACTTGTCTACTAAGTCAAGGTCAGTGTGCAATGCATCGTCATTTACCCTTTGGTCGACCAAGTTGGTTATCATAGTAGGGACACCTTATTCAAGCGGGATAATGGCTTTCTTTCCATAGGTGACTGCAAAGGGTGTTTCCCCAGTTGATCTCTAAGGAGTAGTACGATATTCCCACAAGATATGGGGGAGATCGTCCACCCAGGCACCCTTTTCTCTTTCTAGCATCTTCTTTAGGTTGTCGAGCATTATTTTGTTAGAAGCTTCTGCTTGATCATTGCTCTGGAGGTACGCCACATGACTAAAATGATGCTTAATTCCATGCTCATCACAGAAGCTTTGAAAGAAGATACTTTCAAATTGCGTGTGGTTATAGGTGATGATAGTTATCGATACCCCAAAGCATGTTATGACGCTCTTCCATATGAACTCTATCATATCAGCATCACGAATGTTCACTAGTGGTTCTGCCTCTACCCAGTTGGTGAAGTAGTTTGTGCCGACTAGCAGATACTTGCAATTACCAAGTACGGTAGGTAGTGATCCCATAATATATAATCCCCATTACACAAATGGCCAAGGACTGGTTAACGATTTCAGGTTGTTAGATGGACGATGCACCATATGAGAGAATTTTTGGCATTTTTCTCATCTCCAAACATAGATACTTGCATCCCTTTGAAAGTGAGGCCACGAGCAGACTTCTTTGATCGCTAGAAAATCCAATGATCACCCTCCTATGTGACTCCCATATATACCATCATGAAGCTTGTTGAGAACTTTCTCGGTGTCTTGCGGGTGGACGCATTAAAGGTAAAGGCCTGTGAAGGATCTTTTGTAGAGATTCCCCCTGGATTAAGGTAGAAATGACATGCTTTTACTCTCACTAAATGAGCCAATTTCTTGTCATCCAACAGCGTGTGCCTCTACGAATAGGCAATGATGGGATCCATCCAATCAGGGGATCCTTATACGAGGAGGACCTACTCAGAGACCACCGTCTAGTAAATACTAGGCTATACGAGGAACTCTACCTGAATAGTCCCTTTGAGACTAGAGTTTGCTGCTGAGCTTAGGGCTGCTAAGGCGCCAGCATGACTATTTTTCCCCTAGAGGAAGTACTGAATGTGAACCTCCTCAAATCCTTCCATAAGACCTTTCATTATGGTAATGTAGGCTCATACCCTATCATATTTTGCATTTAAGTATCCATTTACTTGCTTGGAGACCAGCTTGGAATCGCCGAACATATTGAGGTGCTTACCCCTAGGAGTTGGGCCTTGCGCAAGCCAGCTATCAGTTCTTTGTATTTGGCTTCGTTGTTGGAGGCTTCAAATCCTAACTTTATTCCTTGCTTGATGAAAGTGTCTTTTGGTGTGATAAGGACGATACTTACTCCTACCCCCTTGGAATTGGAGGCTCGATCAATGTATAGGGTCCAGCCCCTAGACTGTGCTTCTTTATTTGTTGATTGCTCCATTACTTGTTGACTAGTGTGCTCTTCCCCCGTGAATTCAGCGTTATCGACAAAGATTTGTCCTTTAATTATTGTTCTTGGATGAAAGTGAATATCAAACCTTTCGAGCTCGATCAAACACTTTAAGAGTCATCCGAAGAGGTCGTCTTTTTAAAGAACAGCTTTGAGGGCGAATAAAGTGATCACTGTTTTTGAGTAAGATTCAAAGTAGTGTTTTAGCTTCCTAGAGGCAACCACTAATGCGTAGGCTAGATTTTCCAAGGGAAATTAGCATTGCTCTGCATCTAAAATCGTCTTATTAACGCAGTAGACATGAACTATCTGCCTTCCTTCTCATATAACAGAGCTGAGCTAATAGCGCGGTCTGATACTACGAGGTATAGGTACATGGGATCTTCATTAGTGGGGATCACTAGTAGGGGCAGTTTACTAAGGTAGGACTTGATCTCTTCTAAAGATCTTGAGCATTCGCCATTCAATATGAGGCCCTTATCCTTATTTAGTAGCTAAAAAAATGGTCGACAGCGTTTCAAGGATATGGAAATGAAGCGATTGAGTGATGTGAGCATTTCAATAAGCTTTTGAATATCCTGTAACGTCCTTGGGGGATGGACTTTGTTGATAGCAACAATCTGGTTTGGGTTGGCATCAATTCCTCTTTTGCTAACTAGATAACCCAGAAATTTACCAGACAGGACACTGAATGAACACTTACTTGCGTTAAGTTTCATCCGGTACTTTCTGAGGATTTTAAAGGTTCTAACTATGTGATGTGGTCATTTATGTTCTTGCTCTTGACCAACATGTCATCGATGTATACTTTCATGATGTCTCCTATCTGCTACTTGAACAGCTTCGTGACGAGCCTCTAATAAGTTTCCCTTATGTATTTTTTAGGCCAAACGGCATGACCTTGTAACAATAAAGACCTGCTAGAGTTATGAAGGATGTTTTGTCCTGGTCGGGGTCAAACAGCGACATCTGGTGGTATCCTGAATAGGCGTCCAAAAACCTCATTCTCTCCGGAGCTTCCGTAGGGTCAACTAGTTGATCAATCTTCGATAATGGGAAATTGTCTTTGGGGCACGCTCTATTGAGATCCGTGAAATTAATGCTTACCTTCCAACTGTCATTGCTTTTTCATACTACCACTGAGTTGGATAACCATTTGAGAGCTAAACTTCCCTAATGGATCTTGCATTCATAAGCTTCCCAACTTCGTTCTCCATCGCTTTAGCCTTTTCGGGGTCTATTCGCTGTGCCTCCTGAGTAATTAGCTTGAAGGTTAGGTCAACATGCAGATGATGGAAAGCTACATTGGGATTAATTCCAGGTGAAAACATGTAGATTTCTTCCCAAGAAGGCAATCAATTCTTTCTTTTTGTGATCAGCGAGTGCAATTCCGATTAGAAACTTTCTATCAAGCAAGCTATCATCAGCACTAACTTCCTTCAACAACCCTATCAGTGGGATGGATCCCAATCTCCTCCACCCCTAGTCGACTATACCATAGTTACTATTTAGAGGGTGTAGCCTCGTCTTGGGATTCCTCTGGGGTTTCATGTAGCTCCTTTTTTCTTCTCCTTTTGAGGGTGAACGACTATGATAAAACATTTCCTTGCAGTGGCTGGGTTACCATAAATCTCGACCATGCCTCGGTCGGTGACACATTTTAGCTTCTGGTGGTAGGTAGATGGTACAGCTCTCATGGCGTGCAACCATCCTTTACCTAGAATGTCATGATATGGAGACTCTACGTCCACCACCAAGAATTCAATAAACTTTGAGATATTACCTATTCTAACCAGCAAACTATCTTTTCCAATGGAATTGTAACTTTCCCCGAGGAGCCGACCAATGGAATTGTGGTCGCCTTAAGATCGGCTAAGTTGAGCTTCAACTTATGAAACAACTCTAGGTACAATACCACTGATGAGATTCCTTGATCTACCAACAACTTTTTGATGTCCGAGCTCGTGATTTTGAGAGTAATCACGAGCACATTATAGTGAGGAGTCCTCACCCTAATCAGATCTTCCTCTGTCAAGAGGATGTGTTTGGTGTAGTCTACATCCTCTGGTAATCAGCGCTTGCCATCTTGGCTCTTTGTAGGTCAATCTGGAATGCCTCCATGACAGTAGTGACCTTCTTCAGTTCCATTCGAACATCACTCCCTTTGATCTGCTTCAGGTTGAACACTTTATGAATCACCGCGAACTCCTATCCCGTGTCGTTATCAAGGACATTGTTCGATTTTTGGTCGACATTGATTGTGGCCTTATCGGTTTTCTTCTCTATGTATTCGTTCAAGTGTCCAGTCTGGGATAACTCTTCCAAATGCGACTTCAATTCTTTGTAATTTTCTGTCCTTTGGCCACCCTCCTTATGGAATACGCATCTCAGCGCATTATTCCTCTTTGTCAGCTCACAACCCATCTTCTTGCACCACTTAACGAATGAATGATCCTTCATCCTGTTCAAGATCTTATCGATTGGTTCTTTGAAGAATATGTTAACAACCTGGAATGCATATGAAGGATCGGCCTTGCTCCCATTCTTAAAGTCGTTCTTTCCCCCATTCTTTATCCCTTTCTTAGGAGTGTCACTCTTGTCTCCTCCTTTACTTTCTTTTGCTCGACCGTTGTCCCCTGAGATAAAGTGAACCATGTCCTTAACCTTGGCATATTTTCCAATCGCACCATGAGGTCGTCAATGGTGTTAGCCTCTTTCTTCGTCAAGGACTGGTGCGACAGAGATGTGGTCGGCAGACCAATCTTGAAGCATGCAACAACAACCTGCTCTGAGCAGTCCTCCACTTCATTGAAGACCTCCCTCTACCTCTTCGCATAATCATGAAGGTTCTTTTGTGGCATTTGTTCACTCTGAATAGTGAATCCATCATCTTGGGGTGGGAACTAGTAGTTATGAAGAGAGTAGTGAAAGCCTCTACTAGGTCCTTGAAGCTCTTGACCGGCCAGTGGGGCAGCTTCTCAAACCACTTTTTGTTCTATGTAATGTAGTCTAGAAGGGAAGATTCGACACATCAATACATCATCGTGGCTCCACGTGGCCATTTCATGCCTGTACTACTGAACATAATCTATGGGATCCGTCTTTCTATCATAAATCTTGAATCTGGGAACGACGAACTTCTTTGGGGGTTCCTCTTCTTCAATCGCCCTTGAGAAAGAGGATTTTATCGCGATGTTGAGAGATCTTCTGGCAAGCTCCCTATTAGACATGGCCCCTCGATGGGCTAGATGTCGGTCTATCTATCTACGGATTAAAATGCTGATGTCCTCACCCTGACGATCATTACTTTTGTGGCGCCTCTCTAATAGGTCACACTCGGATCGATCATGCTCAAACCTGGCACATTCAGATCTATCTTGGTCATGCCTGGACCTCCTTCCTCGACTGTAAGTATTGCTCACCCGAGGACTAGGAGACCTATCACGACGCTTCCGGATATCTCTATTGAGATCTCTCTCCATTCTTTCAAGTCGCTTTGTAAGCGAGCACTTTCTTCCGTCTGGAGGCGAGTTCCCTCCTCCTATTCTCGAATTCTGGCTTCGTAGGCATCGGCCAGCCTAAAGATCTGAGTAGACCTAGGTGGTCCTTGACTTCTTCACAAGGTTGCCTCTTTTGGTAAAACCTAGGATTTGGAGGTTGGCGAATCTCTAATCTGACCCTAGGTGGGACTAGGTCTTCCTGCACGTTGCCAACTTGAGGAAGATTACTATTGTGGTGAGATATAACGGGATTTATTTCGATAACTGCTTTCGTAGGAAAAATAATCGATTCCCATGGATGGCTCCAATTGTGAGTGCAAGAATTATCATAATAAGAAATCTAGAAAGTAATTTCGAGATGAAAGAATAAACGATCACACACACAACACAACAGATACGTGGTTCGACAATTTGCCTACGTCCACGGAGAGGTTATTGTACTCTTATTAATGTCTCTTAAATAATCGAAGTTACATCCCTTTGCCCCATGTCAAGGTTTAAATTTTATAGTTGTAAAAATAAGTGATTAAATTTAACAAGTAACTCAACCATCTTTGTAGAAAACTCGTAGGTGTCCCTGAATATCTCCACTGAGATTGTTGGTAACCGATTTGAGTATATCACCATGCATTTAAGCACATGTCAAATACATGAATCCAAGATGATTATTCTAAGTTGGGTTGGGCAGTCCGTTCGGCATACTGGGCCTGTTAGTTGCGATATTGGCCTTGAATAAATAAGCCCCAACAGAAACCTATCTAGATAGAACTGAGTGATATGCCTAATAAAGTTCTGTATGTATCCATAGCTACTGCAGCAAAATCTGACTGGAATGGAATGACCATCCTTGGTGAACTTGTTGTTGAGCACCTAAAAGGTTTCAAAAATATTTTTTATATGGGTCAGATCCTAAAACATTTGAAAAATGGTTGCAAGTATTTAAATGCAATAATAATAAAGCAGCAAGAGTTATTCATATTCACCTGGTATCGCATTCACCTGAGATTATCCTCACCCCTCATCTACAGTGCGCACCTAACAGATTTATTTTACTGACCTAGCTATGCTACCCGCCTAACGAGTCTAAACATCCTTAACCTACTTTGATCAGTTAAATATCTAGCCATCCGTACCACCCATACGATACCCCATACAATATATTACGTAGTAAATTCATAATCTATGATTTAGGCTTCTCAATTATATTTATCTCAATACATAAGCAATGTGACCATACACTAGTTATACTATAATGTTCACATAATTATTTAAACATGTATATACATATCACTCTTTACACGTATATAGATAGCATCCCCGAGATAAAACTCCCGGATGCATCTCTAGTATGCTATGAGGCACCAGGTACATCACGTACCACTCATGAACCGTCGTGTCAGAATCTCACTATCCATTCCAAATCGTATACACATAATGGAGGTGGTCATAAACATACATCTGTGGGTCGTAACCATACTACATCGCACCCGACCAGACTCGAAACCACTACATATCATCTCATATGGATAATGGTCATGCGATGGTATTATAACTCGGGGAAACAATCCAACACCGACTGGTCAATGCCAGGGTGGACTACCCACTATGAGCAACCTCTAACGATAGCATATTACAGTAGGTATGTTAACATAAAGTCAATCACACATAGACATATATATACGAGTCACACTCGATACGTGTATATATATAAAGTCGACGAACGTGCGCAATATCCCTCGAAGAAATAGCCGAACAAATCTCAAAGTCTAACCCGACTTTAATTTTATCTAAGTATTCACTTACTTATAGTTTACCCCCTAATTATATACTTCCGGTCAACATGTTATTCTAACCAATCACTAGCCTATCCATCCCGATATCCTAATCCGATTTCTCGATCTCTAACCATGAACATTACCTCGTTTATTCACATCTTTTCCGTACACGAAATTCATCCTCGATTAGCATACGACATTTCCTAACCCTCAAATTTAATTCCTATAAACATAAACTCATCCCCAGCCCCAAGATTTCATGACAGATCCTCAAAAGATCTAAGAAAACAACACAGGGAAGAGGAGGCCAGCTAACAAAACCAAACCGATCTCTTGCTAGACCGAACCAGTTCGGTTAACGAACCGGTTTGCACCCCCCAGTGAACCAGTTTAGTTTGTTCGGCTTCCAGAACGAACTTTTGACTGGATTTTTCCTTCTCGCTTCATCCATAGTGGTCCTAACCTTTATCAAAACCCCATTTATGAACTCTAATCCATCCACAAACATAACCCAACAAGTTTCTACGTAAAAACTATCCCGAACAATATCTAATTCATACAACAATGAATTTAGATCAAGATTCATGTAATAATAAAAACCCTAGTTTCGAGATTCAATCTAATCTTTTTAAATCATTCAAGAACCCACCTTTCTTATATAATTTAGATAAGATTCAACATATAATCCTCATTAGATTTATCTCCTGACATTTACACAATTCAAAACTAATTTTCTTAGTTCTCCCAACCCAAAATTCATTATTATTTTTACACCAAATTGCATGAAAAATTGAAACTAATATCTTGGACTTTTTTATGTTTTTGTCGTTGTTGTCAAGCCAAGCTAATCAATTCCTTTATCACCTACACAAAAATATAACAAACTAGAATTGTGGTAAGTACGGATGTCAATCCAACTCTAAGAAGTGAAACAAATGAGAAATCATGTAATCCACTTTTCTATTTATTTTCTTTTTAGGATTTTTTAATTTTTTAATTTTTTTAGCTTTTTAGCTTTTTATATTAAAACAATTTTCAAGGGGTGACGAGATAACTAAACTAAGTGACTAAAAATTATGAACAAAATCTAACATTAAAATAAGAGATAAATTGAGGTAAATAAATATGAGACAAATTAAGAAATGGGACTATACCACATATTCTAGTTAATCTAGTTAATTAATTAGTTCATTTGAAATCACCCAGATTAGTATTAAATTTACAAGTCAACTCTCGTCATAAATGCAACTTTAATACTAACCCTTTAGGAAATTAAGTTAAAACCCCCACAACTCTAGAAATTAGACCTACACTCCTTTTAATAAACCACCCGCTAGGATCGATTCGTCAAAATTCATATAAATCATAGAAAATGAAATTTAGAGTAGAAATTCAAGGAATAATACCACACTTAAGAAACCCCTACCTCTAGTTCGATTATAAAATGAGTGTTATATCTTGAATTTCGATTTTCTCTTGAAAAGCATTTACCCTCTCTAGATGCGTAAATTTAAAGGTGAAGGATCAAAATTAACATTCAAAAGGAATTTCAAATAAACATACTAAATAATTGAGATAACATAAAATAAGGGTTCATCCAACCCCTTGAAAGGGGTTTCTAGCCTAACATAATATGAAAGATAATCAAATGAATAAGGGCAATTAAATAAGAGTAGGGAAGAGAACAATCAAACCAAATCTCTTTGAGTGAAATTGAACTCCAATCCTTGAATTTTGAAGCATACGACCCTTAAATTGAGTGATCTAACAAAATTTGATTGAAAGCCCTCAATTTAATCTCACTACAATTTATTTCCCTCAATTTAAATCTAAAAAAATTACTACCCAAAACTAAAATTTATTTCAACCTAAAAATATCTCTCTACTTTCTCTCTAAAACTCTTCCTCTATGTATTCCCTTTTCAAAATGGGCCTTGATCTTCTTAAATAGTAGACACCATGGAGCAAGGGGCAATTTGGACTATGGAAATATGCATGAGGATGAAAGGTGTGAGAGGGGTAAGGTGGGAAATATGCGCACATGTGCATGTGGATGAGGTGAGGTTATGAAAGCGTGGGATAAGTTGCGGATATATTGGGAATGTGGGGTGAAGTTGCATTTTAAATACACGGGTTTTATTTTTTTTCTATGGTTTTTGTTTGGTTTGGTTTTAACAAATGGCAAAAATCGGACAAGTCTTGGGAGAATGGGAAATGGGTTTTGTTGATATGGGTTGATGGGTGGAGGATGGTGGATTCGGGTTTTGGAAGCAAGTTCGGGTCAAGAAAGGGACCCCCATGGTTGGTAGCTCCCAGCTTTGAAAGTGGGTTGGTCACCGGCATAGGCTCCAGAGTTTTCGGGTTTGGAGGAGGTGGGTCAATCAGGTATGGGGAAGAGAGAGAAAGATGAATTGTAGGAGCTGGATGGGTATAGCATTTCGGGTTGAAAGGGCACGAGTCATGGTAGCAGGTATGTCCGACGATGGGCTTCGAGTGGTTGAGGATGACGTCAATCAGAGCTTGGCCGGAGGGTAGAGGTTGTTGAATAGGTAAAGGGGATTATAGGTCTAGATTGAGTTGGGTTCTTTAATGGATTATGGAGAGAATGTTTGGTGTGGGGGAGATGATGGTGTTGTGTTTAGGTGTGTGGGGTGGTATATGGGATAAGGGTGAAGATGCGTGAGTAATTAGGTGTAGGAGTGTGTAGTGTAGGATAGTAATGTGCGTGTGTTTAGATTTGTACTCATCTAAAAATAAATAAATAACACTATCTAACTAAAAAAATAAAATTAATAAAACTAAAGAAAATTAAAATCTATAAAAACTAAAAATTAAAATCCTAATAAAATAAAACTAAAGAAAATAAAAAAGCTAATGAAACTAAAAAAAATAAATTCGTAATGAAAGACAAAATTAAATCTATCCTAATAAAAATAAAGCTAAATAAAATAAAAATAAAGATCAAATAAAAATAAAATTTACACTTAAATAAAAAAAATATAAAAATAGCCTACACACAAATAAATCCTAAAAATATATACAAAATTCTAAAAAAAATATAAAATAAATCCTAAAAATTAAAAATGACTCAAATAAAAAATAAAATAAAAGGTGCAAACTAAACATACAAGGCTCGGGATGGGTTTATGTGAAGGCTAGGTTTTGGTTTGGGGACAGGGTAATAGGCATGGGGGTTAGGTTGAAGCTCCTTGAACCACGTAAATGTCGCATTTGGCCTCGAAATATAGATTTTAAATCCGCAAGTGCATGCAAGCCTACAAAATAGACAAATACGCACATAAGACCCATTTTGTCGAGAATTAGCAATTAAATATCTTCTATTTGGGGTATTATTTAAACACTTTTGGGTGTTTATCAGAAACTACGCATTGATATTAAAGTAAGTAAATACTTGACTTTAGACCGATGGATTATGATATTTCTCTTTTGAAACTCCTCTCTTAATGATGATCTTCAGCCCGAAAATGATGGTTCTTCTCGCCTGATCCTCTTTTCCCCTTCTTTTCTCCCTTTCTCTTCACTTTTCTCACTTTCTCTCAAGTCCTAGCCTCTTTGGGTGGATGGATACCAGCCCCCCTTTATCCATCTTGATTATATATTAAACTAAAACACTCTAATCCCGAAATAGGGTCAGCCCCCTTAAGTAAAATGATTTATATACCCTTTTCTAGTTCTCGCTTAGTCTAAAAAGCCCCCGAAACCCGATTGTAACCCCCGGGTACCAATTCTGGACTATTTCATTCCATTCTGGACCATTGGCGCACACAAAATTACCATCTGAATCACCTAACATAAAATTTCATCTCATGCCCGACATGACTCTAACCGCATGTCCCGAATGAAATAGCGACAAACCTGTCGCCTTAACTCACTTACGATGCAACATAATTTAATACGTTATCATTTACTTATCACACAAGTAAATTTAAATATATATGAGCATTAATCCTTTTTATTCGACAACTAATATTTATTTACTTCATTTTATTTTTCAGTTAAATTAAAATTATGGGCACACGTGTAATTTAAAATACTTCAAAATGCGGGGTGTTACAATTTTGCATGACTTTGCGTTTCAATGCTAGAATGTCAGAACTTGATGTCCCCATTGGGAAGTAATATTTTTGGAGGTTCTTTCGATAAGTTTTCAATTGCTCACCTACGTCCAAAAGAACAACTGTATTCGAACCTAGTGGGATTGTAAAATTTTCCAAAGTTGATCCCACAAGTCATCCTTTACGACACAATCAAAATTCTTCTAGTTATTTTCCCCTCGATGCCCCTGGTAATCTTTTTAAGAGTCAAACAGTGGGCTTTAAAAATCTGGATGAAATTTTTATTACCGGTAATAGGAGTTTAAGGAGTTGGATTACCAAGGATTTATGGACTTTGATGAATCGAAGACAGTGTATATGGAGTAGTAGAATGAACATACGCGGAGTAGAGTGTTAAGAACCCATAAGTGTCAAATATTCGGGTGGTAGATTTAGAGAGAATTGAGATGGAGGAGGAGTGTATTTATTTAGTTGATAATCTCGGTTCATGTTAGACATTTCCTACAAATAAATAAAAATAATTGGAGAAGAATGTTTAGCGATCATATTTAAGACTATCACTACACCAAATCTGCCCATTTGTCAAGGTCATTGACCTTGACAAATTGACCTTGTCAAGGTCAATGACCGTGACATTTCGAGGCGAGACAACTTTTTTTGTCACGGTCGCGTCACGGTCGTTGACCTTGACAAAAAACTCGCGTTTTGTGTCACGGTCGTGTCAAGGTCAATGACCATGACACGTTTGTCACAGTTATAAACCATGACAAAGCCGTGACCCTTTTTAAAAAAAATGTCACGGTCATTGACCGTGACACGTCCGTGTCAATTTTGTCACGGACGTGTCACGGTCAATGACCGTGACAATTCTGGGCAGAATTAAAAAAAACTGCTGGGCAGTATGGCCACTTCCACTGCCCAGCAGTATATTTGTACCTGTTATAGCAACGTTGTACCTGTTCCAAACATCATATATCCGAACAAACTAAAGATAATGCAAATATATATTCAAATAAGAAACTATTTAAAAAGAAACAACATCACCATCATTTTATCTCAAATCTACAAACTATTTGCATGGAAAAGAGATTTTGTACCGCGACGCTCGGGATCACCTCCTTATCCTTCCTTTCTCGTCCGAATAGCCACATAAGTATAGAGCATATGTGGCCTACCCTTAGGGCCACTCCCTGTCCCCTGAATTGAAATAAAGTAAAATTAGTATCCGCCCCTCAAATATAGATAAATATAAATCGTAATTGAAATCGAAATCAAAATTGGCATATAAATATAAATACATTACCTGTAGTGTCACTCAAACAGCTAACTTGAGCTCATATGGCACCTCCTTCCAACTAATGTACCCCGGGCAATCGTGTCAATTATAATTCTCTTCATATCTAAACACTAAGAAATACCATAATCCTATAGAGGTATGCGTTGCAAATTCCTTCCAACCGTTGTGTAGCCAAAAATCAGCAGTTGAAGTTGTCAACTCCACCTTTGAATGGGGTATGGAAAGTGGTGGGGTATGGAAAGTGGAATTGACAACTTCAACCGGTGATGTTTGGCTACATAACGGTTGGGAGGAATTTGCAGAGCATCGCTCCATAGGATTATGGAATTTCTTAGTGTTCGGATAGACGAAGAGATTCAGTCTCCTCTCCACAAATAGGACACCCCAAATAACTATGTACTAATCACCTATTAAAGGTAAGAAGCGTATATTCATGGATTAGTATAAACAAAACTTAGATGTAGTTGGAATATTTATGTATTAATCTCCTCTCCACACACGCACACTACACAAGAGTGAAAATGATAAAGTGCAGATCAAGTAAAAGCATTAAAAATGGATGTTTCGGTACAAATTGAAATATTTATTACAAATTGAAAAATTGTTTCAAATTCGGGTTATCATAAAAAATGGATTGATATTCGGTAGGAGCAGCCAAGTCATCCACACTACTATTTAGACGCCTTGGCGCGTGTTGGACAATTGACCACGGCTCGTTGTTGATATACTCCGAGTAAAAAACTTGCTTAACCTTTTGAAATGAACAAACAAACGGCTCATCGCTCACGTGGTCGTTGCTCTTCAACTTGGACAAGTCAACCATGATCAAATTGGTGACAGGATCAACTTTACAAGCATTTTTATCCTCAACTCTTACCCATTCACAGTAAAATACAACCTCTTTGAAGCTTATATAATCCAATTAAAATATATTTTGGATTACACCATAGTAAGTCATTTCAGCTTCAACGAGGTTTTTATCTTTTGCGCTCGTTCGAAAGAAAGTAAGAGCCTTGTATGAAATTCCCGAGTTCTGTACATTTTTACTTTCCTCGTACACTTTAGCGCCGAAAATGTAACCGTTCAATCGATATTTTTTATACTCTTGTGCCACGAACAAGGGTCCAGTGGCTATACGAGCAAGCCTTGATGTCGCATCACCCATCTTTAGGAGATGAGAATATAGATAAATTAATTATATTAGTGATAAAATTTGAGTGTAATGTAACGTTATATAACGACAGTTTTCATTGTAATTACCTCTTGTGTCAACCATAGCCTAAATTCGCTGTCTGATTGTACCACTGTTTTTCGTCTTTTATTGTTCTCACAGGCTTCATATTTACTGCATATTACAAAATTAATCATGTATAAAATAATCTAAAATAATGTTAAACATTATAATATTCGAAACTTACTTTTTCCATTCTTCGACATCTTCATGTGTGTCAAATAGATAACGGGCTACTTGTTCATGTTGCAAACTCGTTAATTTCACTCGTTTTCCCATCACATTACCACCATCATCGAGGAATTCATCAGTGTCATCAACGCTGGTAGAGTCAGTCATATATTCCCGAGTATATATTGATGACTCCACGGTGATGTATTCCTCTGCAATTGATCCTGCAATATATCGCGTATTCTTGACGTAATCTTTAAAAACTTTCATCAATCTTTCAAAAGGATACATCCACCGATATCTAACTGGACCACAAAGAAGTGCCTCGTCGCATAGGTGTACCAACAAGTGAACACTTATGTCAAAGAATGCTGGGGGAAAGTACTTCTCCAATACACAAATCTCTTCGTTCACAGCCAATTTTGCGGCCACTATGTGTTCTCGATTCACTACCTTCTCACACAAGAGGGAGAAGGTAATACTAATTTGCATAATAGCCCTACGCAAATCCTTGTGCTTGGAGAAACGGTGCTTAAACAATAGAGGAACCAATTGCATGATCACATGCCAATCGTGGGACTTACACTTATGTAAATCATGAGTAACATAATTCACAATCCTTTGCAAGTTGGACGAAAAAGTAGATGGGCCCTTCAAATTATATATTGTGTCTAGAAGCACCTTCCTTTCCTCACTCGTCAAAGTAAACGCACCAGGGGGAATTATTGTCCTTCCCCTACTATCTTCTTTCAACCATAGTTGTGGTTTAAGTTTTAACGTTTTAAGGTCTTCCAATAAGGCAAGTCAAATAAAATTGACCTCCGAGACCATGCCTTTCTTATCTCAGTTTCATTCCCAGTTGGGGTCTTCTTATGCTTGACATTCTTAAATTTGGGATTCTTACCTGGAATATTTGGGCCACATTCAGAAGATTTACTTTCAATTTCTGAACCCGAAAGTTGTCTCGGCGGTAGCCTATGTTCAACTCCGCCCAATAAAAAATTGGAAGCTTTCTCAAATCTGAAACTATGAGCTGGGGGTAAAAACCTCCTGTGGCAATGGTATACATTTTTTAAGCTGGAGGATAGACGAAGAGATTCAGTCTCCTCTCCACAAATAGGACACCCCAAATAACCATGTACTACACATCCGGATAATGTCCCATAAGCTGGAAAATCATGAATTGCCCACATCAACATAGCTTTCAGCGTAAACTCTTCTTTTCTAAAAGAATAAAATGATTGCACACCCTCTTCCCACAACTCATTTAATTCTTCTACCAAAGGAGCCAGGTAGATATCAATGTCTTCACTTGGTGCCTTTGGCCCAGGTATCAATAAAGCCATCATCGAAAATTCAGGTCTCATACACTGTGAAGGAGGGAGGTTGAGTGGGGCTAGGATCACTGGCCATACACTCTGATTGGTGCTTAGATTTCCAAATGGATTGAAACCATCTGTTGATATAGCCAAACGAATGTTGCGTTGTTCTCGAGCAAAATCGGGATACTCATAATTCATCCTCCGCCAGGCAGTAGAATCAATAGGATGATGCATGATATTACCCCCTACTTCTGCCCTAGCATGCCAAGTCATTGCCTCTGCAATCCATGGTACTGTGAAAAATTGCTTTAATCTAGGCCCAACGGGAAAATATTTCAATACTTTTTGAGGCACTTTTGAGCTTGTGCCTTCCTTACTAGTAGATTGGACATATCTAGGTTCATCGCATACCGGACAACGATCGAGATTTTCATACTCCTTTCGGTATAGTATGCAGTCATACACACAAGCATGAATCGATTTATACTTCATTCCCAAACCTTTCAAACTATTCTTCATAACAGGATAGCTATTTGGAAGTGTATTCACCTTGGGTAATAAGCCCTTCACCCATTTCAGAATTCCTGTCACGCTATTGCCAGACAAACCGTACTGCATCTTCAAACTGTGCAAACCAACCATGGCATGTAAAGTTGTTTGATCTTTCTCACAGCCAGAGTATAACAGTTGGGTCGCCTTAAATTTTAAACTTTGGTAGTCATCGTCAAGTTTTGTCGTGTTATCTTCACGAGCACTTGAATCTTCTACATCATCAGTAACCTCATTCTCCTCAGCTTCATAAACTCCGTACGCATCATCAACTAAATCCTCTAACATATTATGATCTGCGTCGTCCCCTTCTTCATCTATTCTACTTGTTGAAGGATGTTGTGAAGGTTGGTCAGGGACAAAAGGAACTTTCAATTCACCGTGAAAACTCTAAAATCGATAACTATCTTGCATACCCGATCTTAACAAATGTAGTTCAACTGTTTTCCACTCAAACACCTTACCATTTTTACACCTAGCACACGGACACGGAAACTCTTCATCATTACGACATCTCTTTGCATATTTCACAAATTCGTTAGCACCTCTGCGAAACACATCCCCCATTCTATTAGTCTCACCCATCCACTGTTTGTATTTCGGATATCCCATCACAGCTACCACAACTAAACACCTATTAAAGGTAAACAAAACTTAGATTTATAGTATGTTTTATTTAATTATCCCATCATTTAATTATCCTATTAAAGGGTAAGTGGTCCTATCCCATTCAAGAATGCATTTTTCTATAATATACTTAACAGCTCATGCACATTGTTACGATTTGAAAAAAATTCGACAGCATATCCCCTTAGTTCTCCAAGTACACGACGTAGATTGGCAGGTGTGAGTGTTATTTCAATTGGTCAATTAACATAATAGTCACACTTGTCAATCTAGTATGTACCCAGAGAACATTAAGATACGACTGCAGAACTTCCTCCAAAAGTAACAACTTTAAGCCAATAAGAATATTATACAGAAATTATACAGTCTCAAACTGTCCAAACGGGACAATTCGAGAGATCTCGTTACAGGGGTAATGACTCTCGAACGGGTCTAAGGGTTATTGAATGCGTACGCATAAGAACTAGAATGCTAATATCTATGCGCACTATATTTAATTTCAAGTATGTTTCATATAATGGGTTAATTCAAATACAAAAATAAATTCATGGGATAATTCAAATACAAAAATAAATTCATGTATTGACCACATACACACACACACACACACTATCTAAGCTGTTCTATAGGTATAAAAACAATTATTATCCAATTATTATCCAACTATTATCAATTATTTATTTTGAATGTAAATAATATTCAAAACCCCACCCACCCCCACCCCCTCCCGATGTTTATTATCCAATTATTATCCAACTATTATCAATTATTTATAAAATTGATGTCTACTTTTAGTGTTGTGTATATATGTTAGTCCTCGGCTTTTTTATTGAACTTTTAGTTATGTAGTGTATTGTAGATTGATGAGGCCACACAATGAGCACACAATGAACTACTATTTCGCCTTTTACTAAAGTATATCATATGCTCACAAATAGGCGGCATACGCCCATTTTTTTAATTGTTTATACCCCCTCCCCCACCACACACCACCACACACACACACACCCCACCCCACCACACCCTACAAGTCTAAGGATGCTCACAATAGATCCTCGCAAGTTGGTCAATCATTGTGTGAATAGGTATGAGATCATAATTTGGAGGAATTCACGTCCAAGAAATAATTTGGATTGTGATACCCCTTGATAGACTTATATGTTTTGTTTACCCGACCGATGAACTATTTTATAATCCTATAGAATTAAGTTTTAGAATCAAGGAATTGATCAGATATTCATTAAAATCGGTTAGTAGAAAATTTATTTAACCAAGAGGGTATCGAAAACATAACGTGGGGAATCATAATATACCGTAATCAACTTTAATAATAATAACACATTCTTTCGAGGGATTTATAAATAATTAAATTTGAGTGCAATCATGATTATTTAGTGGAATGAATCGTGATTAAATAAATAAAGGATATAAATTAGACGGTTATAAATTGGGATTTCCTAGTATTTACTTTGAATCCAGTTTATTTATTTATCTTTGGTCCCTAGTATAGTCATTGCCCAAGTAGTAGGAGAAAAACTCTATAAAACCCTTGTTTAGCTAAAGCCCGTGAATTATACCTATATATATTGTGTAAGCGAGGATTTTAGCATAAGAATCAATTGTGGAGGGTTAGAGAGGGAGTGAAAAAAATTATACCTATTCACACACACACACACACCCCACCCCCTGCCCCCCTCCACCACCCCCTCCCCCACCACACACCACCACACACACACACACACCCCGCCCCACCCCACCACCTGCCCCCCTCCACCACCACACACCACCACACACACACACACACCCCACCCTACCCCACCCCCTGCCCCCCTCCACCACCCCCTCCCCCAAAACACACCACCACACACACACACACACCGCACCCCACCCCACCCCCTGCCCCCTCCACCACCCCCTCCCCCACCCTGCCCCACCCCGCCCCACCCCCTGCCCCCCTCCACCACCCCCTCCCCCACCCCGCCCCACCCCGCTCCACCCTACCCCACCCCCCACACACGCACACACATACACACATATATATATACACATACACACATAAATATACACAAAAATATATATATAAATGGAAGAGAGAGAGAGAGAGAAATTGGACCTGAAAGTAGAGAGAGAGAGAGAGAGAGAGCAGCGTCGAGAGAGAGAGAGAGAGAGAGGGAGGGAACGGTGGGAGGGAAAAAAGAAGGGGGAAAGGGTTTTTGCTGGAAAAGTTGTCACGGTCGTGTCAAGGTCATTGACCGTGACAAGAATTGTCACGGTCAATGACCGTGACAATTAGTTGTCACGGTCGTGTCAAGGTCAATGACCGTGACATAAAACGCGTGTTTTTTTGTCACGGTCAATGACCTTGACAAGGCTGGCCAGCTGAAAGGTGACAATTTGCCCATTTTGGTGTAGTGTATGTATATATATACACAAATGCATGTATATATTTTTACAAGAGCTTTTAAAACATGCTCGATGTGTTTGATTTTCATCCACGTAGTACTATTTTTTAAGTACTTGTGAATATATTGGTGTGACTAACTAAACAAAAGCATATCTATGATTGCCGTATAAATATCTGTGACATGAACTTGAAATTCTTTCTTCTTCAATTTTTTTTATAAGATCACACTTATTGTGCATAAGTTGTAAGACGTCTCAACCTCGGTGAATGTTATGTTTATGGAATTTTGATGAATTTTTTTCTTCCTTTTCAAATAGTGTTACTAACGCCAGTGCATAATCGGGGTTATGAATGCGAAATATATTCTCTATTACCTTATTCCAACATTCTGGCAAGAAAAATGTTATACGGTCGAATGGATATGGTTGCGAGAGTTCAACCCCACGATTTATAAGATAATTAAATTGTTCAATTTTTCTATTCCTGCACTGGTAAATAAGAGATCCCTCTATATGATACATTTTAATAAAATCAATTTTTTGCTGGCCAATTGTAATCTCTCGATTTTTCGTTGAAAGTAATTATTACGATGACTCATATTTTCTTGAGAAAATATATAAAAGGAGGGTGTGCATATGACCAGTGTTTTCTAACATGAATGAGAAGACAAAAAGGTATGAATATTTTTTGCACGTGGGACTACATACAAATACTGGGAGTAAAGCCTCCAACTATTACTACAATTACTATAAGTCCATCAAATAATTAATGCTTTCCAATTAATCAATCGAACACAAAAAGTCCAATTTTAGTTAAATTTTAATTCAATTAATCTTAAATTTACTATGTGTCCACCAATGTGCAAGCCCTTCCACCAATTTATATTCACCTAAATAGCAACCACTTAAGGAATGGGTGAACACTGTCATAACAATTAACCAAGAAGATATATGAGCTTATAAGAAATAAAATAATGCAAAAACTCTCAATGAAATGAAGGATTATCTTTCAAGTGAAGATACCCTTCATTCACACAATTTCAACATCAACTAATTAATCAATCAAGCACAACAAATCCAAATTTAGTTTAATTTTAATTCAAATAATCATAAAATTACTATGTGTCCACCAATGTGCATGCCCTTCCACCAATTTGTGTTCACCTAAAAAACAACCACTTAAGAAAGGGGTGAACACGGCCACAACAATTAATCGAATAGATATATGCAGTGTTAAGAAATAAAATAATATACGAAGTCTCAATGAAATGAATGATTGTCCTTTAAGTGAAGATATCATTCATCCACACAATATCAACATGAATTAATTAATATTTTCCAATTAATCGATCAAACACAACATGTCCAATTTTAGTCCAATTTTAATTCAATTAATCCTAAAATTACTATGTGTCCACCATGTGGAAGCCCTTCCACCAACTTATATTCACCCAAACAACAACGACCTCAGGAACACGCCACATTAGTTAACCAAAAAGTTATAAATATAGATAACATACGTTACATAAAAGAAAGATAAATAAAATTACTTAAATAAAGAAAGCAGTAAGAATGAGTTCACCTTCAATAATTGTTCTCTAATTGCATGCGCACACGGAACGAGAAGAAAAAAATGTTATCATATTATTCAATTAGAAGTAATAGTTCATATTCCCAACATATACAACCATATACATAAAAAATTAAAATAACAATAATTAAACAATTTATGGGTAATTCATATTCCCAACATCCATTACTTGCCCTAACAATTTCTGGGCAATTCATATTCCTAATTTACGGGTAATTTGTATTCCCAACAATAACATTTTTTCCTAACAATTATGAAATAACATGTTAATAAAGTTTTGACCTAATAATTATGAAATAACATTGTGCCCTAACATTTTACACACATACATATACATACACAAACATATACATACACATTAATATAAACATACATAACCATATACATAAATATATACAGAGAGAGAGAGACCTGGGCGAGAGAGAAGGTCGGTGGTATCTGGTGGTGGTGGCAGATTTTTGAGAGAGAGGAGGATTAAAGATAGGATGGTCAATTTTTAAAACAAAGAGTGAGTGATATAAATGAAATGATAAGTAAACCCTAACAAGCTTTTTTATACCCGAGATTGGGTCACAGTTCAGGACCGTGACTAGGTTTGTGACTATTTTGAATTAAATTAATTGGTCACCGTCCTGTAATTGTTGTCACAGTCCACGATCGTGGCCCCTAAAATACCTCCCAACATGGTCACGATTTAGAATTGTGACCCTATTGATGTGACCATTTTGAATTTTATCGTTGTCATGGTTGAGGATCATGGTTATGGATTGTAATAATATTTCACATATATTGGTCATTATTTTTAATAAGTGGTCACGATCCTAAACCGTGACTACTAACGTGATCAACTTGGGACAATTGTTCCCGCCAGAAGGATCATGACAGAGTCATGATTTTGGATTGTGACCATAATAGTCACAGTTATGAACTATGACCAACTTGTGGTATAGATTACCCCTAAATGGGGTCACATATACAATCACGGTAAAAACCTCATGGTCACGATTTTAGACTGTGTCACGATCCAAAACTGTGACCACTATACTGTGACAATTTTTGGTTTTTTGCGTAGTAATGGTTCACCATTTAAATATTTGGCAACCTTCGAAGATGAAAAATGTTGAGATTATTCACCATCTTTTGTGACCTTCGAAGTTGAAATTTTTTGAGATTATTCACCATCATTGGTGACCTTCGAAGTTAAAATAAGTTGAAGTTATTCATCTTCATAGTCACCTTATAAGTTAAAACCAGAAAATGAAGTATGTTGTTGTAATTATTAGTTTTCGCATTAAAAACTATTTTTAGCATGAATAAGTTTTATGCGTTGCCTAAATCAGATGAAGTCTATTGAGGGTTGCAACTATCATGTTTTTATTATCTAAATCTTTGCTCAAAATTCAGGTGGTGCATGGGGGTATGTTTATACCATTTTTTATCTTCTGATAATTTTCTAACACGTGTATGGAAATTAGGAGAAGTCAGAGGTGGTAATATAGGGATTATTACAGTAATTTAAATAAAAGTTAAGGGTTGTTAAAGGTAGTTATTTTTTGAATTTGAAGTAGAGGTTATTTGGAGACAAATAGAGGTAGTTATTACATATGATTAATTAATTCAAAAATGAAAGTTACTTGGTGGAAAAGAGAAGTAATTATTACAGAGAATTACTTTGAATTCAAATAGGAGGTTATTTGGAGCCAAAATAAGAGTTAGTTAATATAGATAAAACAAATGTGTGTCTTTACATTCTATCATTTTCTTTGTGTATATCCTTTAATTTCTACAAATATACTGTAAGAACACAATTTATGATTTGTTCATTATGTTTATAGTTTGGCATATTATGTTACACCACTACACTGTCATGTACACTCCCAAAAATCTTCAATCGAAGACAATTTAGTGACCAAATGCATCAACCGAATAATGGAGAGTTGATATCATTACTACACTCATCGCAGAAGGTAAATGAGGTAGATTTAGTATTAACTTATGTTCAGGGGTATTTTTAAACATGTTTATATACAAAATATTTATCCAAAGGTTTTATTAAACAAAAAACATTTTTTATGCATCTCGTTAGAATGAGATTAAGGGTCGTTCGAATGAGTTAATACAACTCATTGGATAGCCATTCAAGTGAGCTTCAAACATGCATTTATCCATGTCATTCTAAAAAGTCATTCGATCTCTCATTCGATAGTCGTTCGAATGAGGTCTAGTTCGTTCGAATGAGCCACTGCGGATTTTATTTTTTAGTTGGTTTCAAACACAATCTTTTCAAGCTCATCTATTTTAGATTTTCCAACCTATTGAAGAGATACAAACCTGCAGATTGTTATGAGCCTTTTTTAACCTATTTTGTGATCAAACACTTTGGTTTTTCGAAATTCAAACTCCTCGGATATTTGTGATCACTTTATAAAAGTCGAAAGAACACATCATTTGTTCAAATTCCTATGGAGTTCATTCTTCACTGGAGATGAGAGGAAAGGAGTTTCCTAAAGTTGATCGGTGGATACCGAGGCATGTGGAACTTACTGTGGGGCATTGTTGGATCTACATTGTTTTCTGTTATCAATAAGAAAAGAGAACGAACTGCGATACTTAGTGGTGTCTAAGTTTGTAAGCTTGTCTATGTCGTCTGTAATACCTTAGTTGAAACAGTGATGAAAAGGGGTTTTCCTGAATGGGTTTTCCTCATATCTCGTATGATTTTTTATTTGTTCGATTTAGATTTAATATCCTTCATGTATAGTTTCACCTAATTAATCAAGATAAAATTGGGTTAAACATGAACTTGGATCATTTGTGACCTAATTTTTGGATTCTACCGTTGACCCTAAAATGGTTCCACTCTTCATATTTTTCAAATTGGTATCAGAGTTCGTTTCTATGAGTTATTTAGATGAATACTGGTGGTTATACGAAGAATTCATACAACAAGCCACCTATGTTTGATGGTATAAATGATGCATATTGGAAAGCTCGAATGAGATCGTCTCTAAAATTGATTGGCGAGCGCATTTAGATTTCCATTGAAAGTGGGTGGAATCCTCTTACTGTGACTAATGAAAATGTCATTAGTATCAATCCAATCGCAAATTGTATTGAAGATGGTTTTAAATTAAGTAATTTTAACTCTCGAGGTTTGAATGCAATTTTTGGTGCTATCACACCCGACAAATTTCATAGCATCATGACTTGTACCACGTATAAAGAAGTGTGGAATATTCTCCAACTCACACACGAGGGAACCAATGTTGTTAAAGCTTATAAGCTTCAAAACCTCACCACACAGTTTGAAATTATGCGCATGCTTGAAACTAAAACATTTGATAATTTGTTTCTCATAAATCTAATATTATGAATTCATGTTTTAATTCGGGTGAGCTAATTCTAGAAATAAGAGTTGTTAAGAAAATTTTAAGGTCTCTACCGTCTCATTTTAATGCCAAAGTTACCATCCTTAACTCTTTGAGAATTCTAGACACAATTAGGCTAGAAGAACTCGTAGGTGATCTTCAAACTTAAGAATTAGACATGTTCCCCGAAACCCAAAAGAAAAAGAGGAAAGGAATATATTTAAAAGCTAAAGCTAAATCTAAAAAAGATGAGGTTTCCGACTTCAATTTTGAAATTTATGTAGATAATCTTGCTCTGTTTGCTAAAAAATCCAAAAAGTTTCTCAAATTCAAAAACCAAAGTTCATACAAATTGGAAAACAAAAAAATTGAGAAAAATAAAAATTACAAAGCGGGTAAGAATTTTAACGAGAAAGATTAAAAGAAAGATAAAGATGAAAATCTTAAGAAAGTTGAATCGTAGAGGTATTATGAGTGTGAGGGGAAAGGTCACAAAGTCCATGAGTGTCCCAATAGGCTTAAGAGATAGGGCAAAGGCAAAGTCATCTATAATGCCACTCTAAGCAAAAATGATATTGATTCGATGGATTTTGGGGATGAATCATCGTATGGACATAACTTCCCCGCATTAGTGGCTAGTCACATTAGCACTTCAATTACATCTCATGCCGATGAGGATATTTCTAAACGTGATAACCTCGACAATGATTCGAATCATTCCGAAGAGTTTGAGGGTGATGATGAGAATTTAAATGAGGGAGAACGTGGTCTCCAATTTTCATATTCCAAACTTCACAATGAGTCATTAAAAACTAAAAATCAAAATAAAAATTTAACTCTTAGGGTGTTGTCTTTAGAGAATGAGTTGAAAGTTTCGATAGAAAGAGTGAGACATCAGTGAGTCAACTCGAGAGAATCATAATATCTTTGAGAAGGCAGAGGGGTGAATGCTCGGTTACTAATTTATAAATACAGAATAAACACGTGCTCGACACGGGTGGTCACAATAAAATTTTAAACATATTTTATCTTTTTATCCTAAACATGCAATTATGTGATAAAACAGATAAAGTAGACCAAGCATTCAACAAAGACAAGGTTTCAGGAAAAAAATCCTTTTAGGTAAAATCTTTATTCACTTTATAAATCTACAAGATAGTCGACTTATAAACTACTTGATAACCACCATAAGTATAATGCACTAATCTTCGCAAATCTCCAGTGAATAACTATAATCCTCATAAGAATCACAAGACCACAGTCCTCCTTCAGCCTCAGCCTTCATCTTTCGCAGTGACTCCCCTCGGGTATCACAAGTCATCCATGGAGATGCCTTCTCCACAAAGGTTTATGAAAGTATACAAAACTTTCTAGGGTTTAAACGAATTCACAAAACTAAATATTCAGGATGTTTGTTTGTGAATTAAACAGTGTTTTTTCAAAACAAAAAGTGAGGAACTTTCGCAAAATTTATGCAGAAACGGATCTGGCAAAAGTCTTAAACAATCTGAACACGAAACATGTATTTATAAGATGTTCACAAAATTTGAGGTGGTGGCGTCCTTCGAACGATATCAAAGGGTCATTCTAACGAGATATGTATCTCGTTCGAACGAGAGTTCATTTCGCTTCTAACGACCTCCAAAAATCTTAGACAGTAAGCCCTCGTTTGAAAAATACTTTGAGCGACCTTCTAATGACATGTCATCTCGTTTGAACGAGAGTTAAAAAATAAAATATTTTTTCTTTTCGAAGTAAAAAACTCCTGTTCATTTTTTTATAAAAATAAGCATCCCAAAAATTAATTCTGTAAATTAATTTTAAACTTTAAAGTGCTTTATACCTTTATGAGATGTCGAGAAGTCTTCAAACTTAAAAATACTTGAGTTCGGTTCGTCTTGACGGTGTGTGACGATTTGTAACAAGATACACCAAACTAGTCTAAAACTATCCTATGAACAATCATAGAATTTTTCTTTTATAAATCTCCCCCTTTGGCTATTTCGGTATTAAACAAACAAAGATAACCAAACACCAAATTAAAATCAAAATCTCCTATGACAAAAATCTTACTACCCTTCCTAACCCTAGAACGGAATAACTTAAGTCTCTTTGTCTTCAAACTTCTTTTTCTTCCCTTTCTTGTTCTTCCATTAATCTTTTAATCTTCTTGAGTAATGACAAAGGGAAACCTACACACACGAAATAAGAAATATACCTCGAGACGCATCAAGTTTAAAATAAATAAAACTCATAAATAAATTCTCCACCATAAATCAAACTCATTTTAATTTGCTATCCACCTTTATTTTTATCCGAAATAGACAAAGAAGTAGAAGTATAAACTTTAAAGCAAAACATCGTGAATATGAAGATAAGATATCATCACAAAAATATATAAATCAAGCATATGTAATAATCATCGCAAAGGTAAACACATCCAACTATTTTTAAATTTTTTCATTTTTTTTCTCAAAAAAATAAATACAACAAATAATACCATATATAATATATGCAAAATATATCAAACATGTGGGATTTGGGTGTATGGGTACCCCATCATGGCATTCTACAGGTAAACATATATAATAGCCGTATTTTTTTTTACGCATTTATGCTTCGTCGAATATCGAGGACGAAATTCTTATGCGAGTGGGGAAGTATGTACCACCCTGTAACTTTTATCGGTAATAGTTTAATTTAAGTTCAAAATTCGAAAAAATAAAATATATGGATTTAATTATTTTAACAATTTAATATGTTGGATTTTATTTTGGAAATTGGGATATGAATACGAATTGAAATCGGGGGAGAAATCTATTTTTTTATTCAAACATATACATTTTTGGGTGAACCATGGACCTGTTCAGGTCCGAATGTGACACCCTGCCTCATTAATTACCGGATGATCAGTCCTTAATTAATCAATTTCAGAATATCAAGTTGGTTCTGATAAAGCATCACTGTCGAAAACTGAAATTTTAATTTAATAAAACTAACCACCTAATATTTAAAAAGGGTGATGTCCAAATTTTATCTTGTCATTAAAAACTACCAAAAGAATACTAATAAATACCAAGCATCTCAGTAACATAAGTAAAGTTTGACTGAAGTAAAACAAATGTATGGAGCAAACATCTCCAGGTACAATCCCATACAATAATTCCAATAAAAGAAATCAAATCTAAGAGAGAATTTAAAACGAGTAAATCTCTGAAAGTAAACATTAGTAAGGACGACATGCCCAACAGAATGGATAACTGAAAAGGAAATAATGAGCTGAGTAGTCTACTAGTAATAATCCTACAACTTCCACAGCCGCTACAGCACAACAACTGAAAAGAGTCTCCTAAGGCTGGTGTCCCTGTGGCTGGAAACCTAAAATAGTGGAACAATAGAAAGATATACAGAAAAAACGAGTCAGAGCCTGAGTTGAAAACAGTTTAAAATAGCAAGTGCTTAAATTGATTCAATTAGCAATATTTATTCTTCAAGTTAACTTAGCGTACTCACTTGAGATACTCACCCCTCAATCTAGTGCGCACGTCTAACGAGCCTAACTACCCATACTAGCCATGATGCCCTGACTGACTACTAAGTGTATGATAATATGCTTAAAAGCCTCCCTAAATAAGTCAAAACTGACGTACTAAAAATTTCGATATAGATTTAGGATTACTTTAGTCTATTCTCGTATCCTTCTAAATGCCCAACTGATAATACCATAAGTGTTAATTTAAAATAGCGTCATCAGCATAAGACACCAAACATGATTCTGGTATACACACATCATTCACTTTGGGGATACATATGAATTTATATAAACACAACAATATGGCACCTTTTGTTGAGAACCCTTAGTGCTACGCATACTCGACTATCTAGTCCATTTGCAAAGCTCACGCATAGAGGACAACAGGTTCAATCTCTCGAGAACCAATAAAAACATAAACACATATTGGAGGCGAATATAGTCCCAAGCCGATGGGCTACGCACATACCTATGCACCCATACGACCGTCATTACTATCATTCTCACGGATAGCCCGTACCTAGGTTCCATGCTCTAGTGGTACGACTCTAAATCCCCCGAACCATACAAGATTCGGTCGTCCACAACGTGTTAACCTCCGTTCAATAGCCTGTAGCTAGGTATGTCATACAAATAATATTTTGAACAAAAAGCATGCTCACATCTTATGTAAATTCATTAGCTTTCCCATAGTCTAGTATTTGCAGTACGAATAGTATGTATCCCTTATTATACACCTCACCTTATATATATATATATATATATATATATATATATATCCTCCCTTGTATTTTCCCATATCTCTAATTTTATAAATTTTCATACCTTTCGAAAGTCGACATATTCTCTGCTCACTAGTAATTATAGATTTTAAGTCCTTCAACGTTCATACTAGCCTAGCACTCATTGAAGTAAGCCTACGGGAAGTTTGAACAAAAATTGGCCTAAAAAGATCATTCTGGAATCTCATTAGAAGACCCAAAAATCTCGTTCGAACGAGGTCATTCGAACGAACCACCAAACTTGTTAGAAGGGCTACTGGAATCTCATTAGAAGTCTCGTTCGAACGAGGTCGTTCGAACGACCTGGGCTGGACTTCTAACGAAATTTTCGAAGTCTCCCAGTTCATCTCCAAAATTCATTTTTCCAGATTTTCTCCACTCAAATCTCAACCAAAATCCATTCCAACACAATTACAAGGTTTTCAAACTACTCTAAGTCACCCTAGCACACTCCTTAGCATATTTTTGGGGTCCAATCCTTCTAATCATCATGTAATTTCGATAATTGCCCAAATTTTACCATAGACCATACTAACATAAACCCATAATTTGTTTGTCTATAAAAACTCCATTTTTATTACGTGATTAACGTCTAATTCATCAAATTTCACATTCCTATTAAGGGGAAAATCCTCTACATGCAAACCCCTGTCAGATTTCTAGAATTCCTACACGATTTCATTATAGGTAAACCCAAATTTGGTATTAGTTGTTCTAAAACCTCACCTCATGTTAACAAGAGTAATAATTGCTAAGAGAAGAGAAAGATAATCACTTGCCTTAAAATGAAATTCTGAGTCGCGGGTTAAAAGTGGTATAGGAACGATCCTCCTGACACGATCTATGCACTGGTGTATACTTTGTTGTAAAAGGTTGAGTTCTTAGCTTAGGTCTCTAATGGAGTCTCCTTCTTCTTCCTTGGTTCTCTCCCTCTTTTCCTCTATTTTCACGCAGTATGAAACTGACGGCTACTGACCCTAAATATATTTTAATTAAACCTAATTTTCGTCCATTTAATCATCCTAAAATTCCTAAGGACCAAAATACCCCTATGGGGTGTCGTTTTGGGTTAAAAATGTCCCGAACTCCAAATAAAATACCCGAATAGTATTGATGACTATTTCGACCCTTTCGGACACTCTGGAGCACTAAAAATGGTCATCCGAGTTATACAAAAATAAATTATCTTTTAACCCCCCCAAATACATACAATTGACATGACTCATACGCGTCTTAAATATTTATAACATAACTGTCGTGTATCTCATTCCCGACCATACTATTATTTTAATAATTACTAACTCTCATCCCACTAGTGATTATTATCAAAAATTGGATTAATTACAATTTCAATTTTTCTCCCATTAATAATCCCCATTTTCCATAAAAATAAATATGCGTAAAAATACGGGAAGTATGGGCCAAATCATCTCGAAGAAATCTCCTCAGCGAAGAGATATGAAAACACGTCATGGACTCTGTGCAACTTCTTCGGTAACCCAAGTCTATAAGCAACCGGCCCAATCCTCTCGATAATGGGGATTGGCCCTACATTCCTTGGCACCAACTTTCCCTTCTTTCCAAAGAGGATAAATCCCTTTATAGGAGACACGCGAAGTAACACCTAATCCCCAATATTGAAATCTCGAAAGTAACGTTTGGCATCAGTGTAACACTTCTGCCGATCCTAAGCAACTCAAATACGGTTCTGTATCAATTCTATCCTCGCTGAAGTATCCTGAATCACCTTCGGACCCAATAACTTGTAGTTTCCCCCTCCTCTAGCCGACATGTTGGGGAACGACAAGGTCTTCCGTATAGGGCTTCGAATGGAGCCATATCGATAGTAAACTGGTAGGAGTTTTTATAAGCAAACTTCACCAGTGGAAGGTACTACTCCCAACCTTCGCCAAAATAAATTATGCACATACGTAACATGTCCTCCAACATTTGATTCGTTCGCTCTATTTGACCATCCATCTACAGGTGATAGGTTGTGCTCAGTCGCATCTCCGTACCCAATGCCTCCTGAAAACTCTCCCAAAATCGAGAAATGAACACCTTATCTCTGTCAGACACAATATTGAGAGGCACTCTGTGGAGTCTCACTATCTCTGCTATGAATAACCAGGTGTACTATCCTGCGGTGTAGTTTGTCCTGGCTAGCCAAAAGTGGGTTACCTTGGTCAACCGATCCACTATCACCCATATCGAATCGTGACCCCTCTGCGATGATGGTAATCATGTGATAAAGTCCATGGATATGCTCTCCTATTTCCATATAGGAACCTCTAATGGTTGTAGAAGTCATGTCGGTCTCTGATGGTCCACCTTTACCAACTGACAAGTGGCACATTTCGAGATGAACTCGGTAATATCCTTCTTCATTCCGCTCCATCAGTGCTGTCTACGCATGTCCTGGTATATTTTATCCTCGCCTGGATGTATCACAAATTGAGAACCGTGCGATTATGTCATCACCTTATCTCGTAAATCTTCACCCTCGAGAATAACCAATATCATTGAAACGTAGACCCCCGTCTGAACCCACGGTGTAAGACTCATCCCCCTTAGCTAGAAACTTCACTATCTGACTTTGGCGGAACGAATCTTCTTCCTGAGCCTGTAGTACTCCTGTAATAATCTAGGACGTAACCATCATCATAGATGTAAAGCATATTGGTTCCCTAACTCCTTCCATTTTGCTTTCCACTCCTCGGCCACCTCACTCACTGGACTATGGCCCAACCCGTCTGCTACCGCGTTAGCCTTACCCGGTGGTATTGGATATCAAATTGGTAATCCTTCACAAACTCAAGCCACCGATGTTGACACATATTTAACTTCTTCTGTATGAAGAGGTTCTGTAACGACTTGTGGTCCGTGAATAGACGAAATTTCTCCCCTAGGAGGTAATGTCTCCAAATTCGAAGTGTAAACACCACCACCACCAACTCTAAATCTTGGTGGATAGTTCCTCTCGTGAGGCTTAAGATTATGGGAAGCATAAGCTATAACTTGATCCTGCTGCTATAGTATACCTCCAAGTCCTAATATGGACTCATAAATGTAGCCTAGATACTCCACTCCCGGCTTGGGTAATGTTAACACTGGTGCTGAGGTTAACTTGTCTTTTAACTCATCAGAGGCTAATTGACAAGCACCTTCCCATTCATACGGTACTCTCTTGCGAGTCAAATTTATTAACGGACCCACTATCTTCGAAATTCCTCTGATGAACCTATTGTAGTACCTGGCTAACCCCAATAAATAGCGTATATTGGTTGGTGTCGTGGGCTGATTCCACTCCCTCACTATCAATACTTGGTACAGATCAATCGATATTCCCAATTCTAACATAACATTTCCCAAAAAATGTACCTCCCGTCCACACTTCTCATACTTAGCACACAATTGATGATCTCATAGTGTTTGAAGAACCTATCTCAAGTGCTCGGTATGCTCTTCCTTAGTCTGTGACTAAATCAGGATATCATCTATGGAGATGATGACAAACTGACCCAAGAACTCTCTGAACACTCAGTTCATCAGTTCCATGAATGTGATAGGAGCATTTGTCAGCCCAAACGGCATGACTCTGAACTCATAGGACCTATTTCTCATGACGAAGAAGTCTTTAACATCTCCTACTTCTTGATACACATCTTATTATATCCTGACCCAAGCTAATCTTTGAGGGGAAGGTAGCTCCCCTTAACTAATCGAATATGTCATCGATTTGGGGTAATGAATACTTATTCCGTATCGTGACTTTATCATCTTCCCTTATCACACTGATTTATTCTTTATGTAAAACATTTTATATCACTTCTTACGTCATATCGTACGGTTCTACTAACCGTGCATAAGAATAAAATTAAAGTGAAGGTTACGGTTTCCTTTACGGATGATAAGCAGAGTACCAAACTCATATGTTAAAGACCAACCACCCCCAACTCCCAACATTCCCTAGGTTTCATATGTGGGATGTCTCGCAAAGAGAAATCCAAACAAGGAACCCCCCCGATACACTACTAACTAACATTGTCGGTCAATAAAGTTGTGTTCCTTAATATTTGTCTCATACCCCACATCCCTGCTTCCTGCTAACAATAACGCATATATTCTCATGTTACGAAAAAAATATTGAACGGATTACTCCTACTAATTTGCCGTTAGTCTCTTCAAATTGGACACAAAATTATTCCCATGCCCATAAATATTTAATTCTTTCCTGAATCACTGTAGTAAACATTTCTATCCACAAGAATTTGGTATAACCCGACAACATACTCCCAAGTCTCTACAGGATTTAATTTTCATCTCAGATGACACTTAGCACAATTTGTTTCATGTCCAGGACTAATTGACACTGATTATTATTATAATGGTCTATTATCACACAAATTGAATGATCCAGTTTGAAATTGAGATTATAATACTTTTTACGCTCATGATTCTCACGCAGTACAAGTAAGTTGTAACGCACATAGGTTACTTGAAATTTTCCTCGTAACTAAGAGTAAGCACTATAAATGATCAAGTATCATATCACTAAACGTGGGTGGTAGATGCGGTATCAGTGGAATAACTGCATATCGGGCATTATAGATACGTCTATATTATACTACATGCTGCTGTTGTGAAGTCTGCGTTACTTGTTTCCCCAATCTGGGTATTCTGTGCTGTCAGGTGAACATCCAATGACTGTTGCATGATCCTTACCTTGCTAGGGCAATTTCGATGGTAGTGACCCCGTTCTCCACATATGAAACACTTACCCACACAGTTTATGCGCTGCTTGCCCTGCTAAGCACACTGCTGGCCCCGATGGTCTCGCTGACCTCTACCCTTCTGAGGGCAGTCTTGGCATTTGTGGCCAGTGTTTCCACACGTGAAACATCTTCCTGGGAAGGGTCCTCCCATCTGTCCTTGTTATCCCTGGCTCTGATGGCCATTACCACCCCTCCCTTGGCCATTCTAGCCCTGCTGAACCTGCTACTGGCCCCGATGGTCGTGTTTGCCCTGGCGGGTTTGGCTCTTCTCACAGTTATCATAGTATTTTTGGTCTTGGTGTCTTTGAGGAGCTTGTCATTATTGTGATGGTATTTTCCCATCATTCTTATTCTTAGAAATGTTATATTGATAAACTTCTCTTGTTCTTTTGCCCCTGTAAGTTGCACATAGCGATTTTGGTACTGCAATATTGCGCTAGTCACTTATTGTGCCCCGATGTCTCAGTCATTTCCTCTCTTCCCTGGTGTACCTGAGGTATTGTTGGTCTTATCTAGCATTAACCTCTTCAGCGGTGTTAGTGTGTCCCTCCCCCATAGGCGACATCTGACATTTAAATAAATTTCATAAAACCACAGGCCATATATAACATTTTAGTAGAAGTACGAAATCTACAACACGGAATCAGGATGCAACAGTCCTAATAGTAGGGCTCCATATCAAAGACGCTAAGTGGAAACGCAATACGCCGAACAGATCCTAAAGGACACTAGAACTTGATGCTCTGATACCACCTGTGACACCACGCCTAATTAATCGGGTGATCAGTCCTTAATTAATCAATTTCAGAATATCAAGTTGGTTAAGATAATGCATCAATGTCGAAAACTCAAATTAATAAAACTAACCACCTAATATTTAAAAAGGGTGATGTCCAAATTTTATCTTGTCATTAAAAACAACCAAAAGAATACTAATAAATACCAAGCATCTCAGTAACATAAGTAAAGTCTGACTGAAGTAAAACAAATGTATGGAGCAAACATCTCCAGGTACAATCCCATACAATAATTCCAATAAAAGAAATCAAATCTAAGAGAGAATTTAAAACGACTAAACCTCTGAAAGTAAACATAAATAAGTACGACATGTCCAATAGAATGGATAACTGAAAAGGAAAGAATGAGCTTAGTCCTCTACTTGTAGTAATCATGCAGCTTCCACAGCAGCTATAACACACAACTGAAAAGAGTCTCCTAAGGCTGGTGTCCATGTGGCTGGGCACCTAAAATAATAAAACAATAGAAAGATATACAGAAAAACGGGTCAGAGCCCGAGTTGAAAACAGTTTAAAATATAAAGTGCTTAAATTGATTCAATTAGAAATATTTATTCTTCAAGATAACTTAGCGTACTCACTTGAGGTACTCACCCCTCGATCTAATGTGCATGTCTAACGAGCCTAACTATCCATACTAGCCACAATGCCCTGACTGACTACTAAGTGTATGATAATATGCTTTAAAGCCTCCCTAAATAACTCAAAACCGACGTACTTATGATTTCGATATAGATTTAGGATTACTTTAGTCTATTCTCGTATCCTTCTAAATGCCCAAGTGATAATACCATAAGTGTTCATTTAAAATAGTGCCATTAACATAAGACACCAAACATGATTCTGGTATATCATTCACTTTAGGTATACATATGAATTTATATAAATACAAGAATATTGAGCCCTTGGTTGAGAACCCTTAGTGCTATGCATACTCGGCTATCTAGTCCATTTGCAAAGCTCACGCATAGAGGACAACTGGTTCAATCTCTCGAGAACCAATAAAAACATAAACACCTATCGGAGGTGACCATAGTCCCAAGACAATGGGCTACACACATACCTACACACCCATACGACCGTCATCACTATTATTCTCACGGATAACCCGTACCTATGTTCCATGCTCTAGTGGTATGACTATAAATCCCCCGTAGGCACACAAGATTCGATCGTCCACAACGAGTTAACCTTCGTTCGATAGCTAGTAGCTAGGTATGTCATACACATAATATTTTGAACAAAAAGCATGCACATATCTTATGTAAATTCATTAGCTTTCCCATAGTCTAGTATTTGCAGTACGAATAGTATGTATCCTTTATTATACACCGCACCTTATATATATATATATATATATATATATATATATATATATATATATATATATATATATATATATATATATATATATATATATATATAAATTTTCCTACCTTACGAAAGTTGACATATTCTCCGCTCACTAGTAATTATAGATTTTAAGTCCCTCAACGTTCATACTGTCCTAACACTTATTGAAGTAAGCCTACAAGAATTTTGAACAAAAATCGACCTAAAAAGGTCATTCTGGAATCTCGTTAGAAGACCCAGAAATCTCGTTCGAACGAGGGTCATTCGAACGAACCACCAAACTCGTTAGAAGGGCTACTGGAATCTCGTTAGAAATCTCATTCGAACGACCTGGGCTGGACTTCTAACGAAATTTCCAAAGTCTCCCAGTTCATCTCCAAAATTCATTTTTCCGGATTTTCTCCACTCAAATCTCAACCTAAATCCATTCCAACCCAATTGCAAGGTTTTCAAACTACTCTAAGTCACCCTAGGACACTCCTTAGCATACTTTTGGGGTCCAATCCTTCTAATCATCATGTAATTTTGATAATTTCCCAAATTTGACCATAGAACATACTAACATACACCCAAAAAAAATTGTCTTTAAAAAATCCATTTTTATTTCGTGATAAACGTCTAATTCATCAAATTTCACATTCCTATTAAGAGGAAAATCCTCTACATGCAAACCCCCATCAGATTTCTAAAATTCCTACACGATTTCATCATAGGTAACCCCAAATTTGGTATTAGTTGTTCTAAAACCTCAACACATGTTCGCAAGAGTAATAATTGCTAAGAGAAGAGCAAGATAATCACTTGCCTGAAAATGAACTTCTGATTCGCGGGTTGAAATGGTATATGAACGATCCTCCTGACACGATCTACGCCCTGGAGTACTTTTTGTTGTAAAAGGTTGGGTTCTTGGCTTAGGGCTCTAATGGAGTCTCCTTCTTCTTCCTTGGTTCTCTATCTCTTTTCCTCTATTTTCTCGTAGGTTTAAGCTGACGGCTACTGACCCTAAATGTCTTTTAATTAAACCTAATTTTCGTCGATTTAATCATCCTAAAATTCCTAAAGACAAAAATACCCCTCTGGGGTGTCGTTTTGGGTTAAAAATGTCTCAGACTCCAAATAAAATACCCGAATGGTGTTTTCTGACTATTTCGACCCTTTCGGATACTCTGGCGCACTCAAAATGGTCGTCCAAGTTATACAAAAATAAATTATCTTTTAACCCCCCCCCCCCCCCCCCAAATACATACAATTGACGCGACTCATAGGAGTCCTGAATATTTATAACATAACTGTCGTGTATCTCACTCACGGCCATACTATTATTTCAATAACTACTAACTCTCATCCCGCTAGTGATTATTATAAAAAATCAGATTAATTACAATTTCAATTTTTCTCCCATTAATTTAATTAATCCCCATTTTCCATAAAAATAAATATGCATAAAAATACGGGTTATTACACCAAATTGATTTGGTCTGGAGGGAGAATCGATTCGGCAGAGACATTGTCGGCAGGTGTTTTCTTTTAATGAGAGTTTGAGTTAATTAACACTTTATAACTTTTTCCAAATTAAAATGACTCGAGGTTAGGCTTTTCTAATCACTATTTCACCAACTCTTAAACCAGAAGCCTCCCACATCTTTACCACCTCTCATTTACAAACCCTAGCCCCAAATTAAATCAAGATTCAACCCAATTTTTGAAGGCTCAAACCGTATTTTGTCAACATAATTCAAGAGCGAATCTTTACTAATTTTTTGAAAGTAACACAACTATCAAATCAGAATTTTCAACAAATTTTTCACCATATCTGAAGACCTCTATTCTCTCTCTTTAGTATTATGCGTTGTAAATAACCCATAAAAATTAAATTACGTGTTTTTCTTAAAATAAAATAGAAACCTTAATCAGGGAAAGTGTAATCTAAATTGTAATTGTTTTTAAAAAAAATCTTCATGTGAATTAAGATTCATAACTGTGACAACCCGGATATAATTATGATAAATTATATTTAAATCATACTTATATTATCTGATGTGAATAATGTGTTATTAGTATATCTAATGTATAGTGATTCATGTTTAGTATAATCCTACTTTCATAAATCGTGAAATGTCGAGTTCTATACGAACACAAAATTTTGTTATTTTCGATAAAAATGTTCTTGTTTAAGACTAGTTTTTACCCCTATAACATTATAATTGACTTGAGGTGAAAACTAGATAGTTGTCGACATGTGAGTTAGGATTGTAACACAACAAATGGTGAATCAAACGGATGTCCGAGTAAGAAGCTAGCATGAATTTACGAACAAAGGGCAAATTCGTCTATTCCTTTAAGGGGTAAATTGTCTTTTAGTAAACCAAATGTTTTAATTTGATTGGATGGCTTGGGAGGTAGCCTTGGCCGACCTAATTCATATAAACTATTTCTTCATCAAATTAAGCCCTAGGTTTAGTTTAAGTTGTTTTTAGCTTGAGGAAGAGGAAGTAGAAGTTACGGAAGGAAGGGTTACAAGGAAAAGCTAGGAAAAGAATTCCAAGAAAATTTTTGTTTCCAAGGTAAAATTAAATGTTAATATTGTTGTAATATTGTATTATACTTATTTCAAAGTATATAAATTGTGAATTATTGATATAAATTCTATCATCCTTTGTGATAATAGGTATTGGTTCATAAGTGAGATAGGTGGTGTTAATAGGTCATATTGCCTTGTATTGAAACCCCTTGTATTCAAACTTACATATCTATTTGTGTGCTTACTGGAATTGAGAAATAACAATTGGATATGAAAGTAGACTCATATATTCATATCATATCCGAGAATTAGAATTTAAATCCTTGTGGTTACGCCTTAGTGATGGTTGCAAGTTAGTATATAGTTGTTGTTTGTATATTTCATTTCGGTATGCCCTGAGTTTGGTCAAGATTTTTAGATATCAAATGAAGTCCAAAAATTATGAAACTTTAATCCTGTACTATTAAGTATGTTTAATTAACATGGGTTGAAAATAATGTAAAGATATGTTGTAAAAAAGTTATGAAAATTCTTGGAAGTTGAAGGAACAATAGAGAAGTTTGTAGGGCAGATTTCTTGTGTTGTAAAGAAATGGCCATAACTTGCACTAGGAAGCTTGAAAAATTACACCGTCACTTGTAACGGAAAGTATATTCAGATAAGTTTTCATATTGATAAGCTTGGACACCTGTATGTGTACTATTTATGAATATGGGATGGTTAAGTATGGAGGACAATGATTTGAGGCCATATTGGATACCCCATGAAAGAATATTTTTATCTGCTCTTTTCAAAGAGTATTTTGATTACATGTTTCATGTGTATATACATAGAGAAGTATGATTTAACATTTACTTGGGTTTAGTTATAAATTCCTTATGAGGTATTTCCTATGGTTGAATGTCCATAACTTTATCAACATATATACCATTATTTCGACTTTACTCATGTTTCTTGGGATTCTACTTAAGTGGAATCATATTGTGGTTTTGTAGTCATTGAAAGTACATAATTATATTAAGATAACACTAATGATTGATATTATTTTATGATTTAGTTGGATTAATAGGTGTAAGGTAAAATCACCCAAGTTCAGCTCTACCCGAGGGAAACATGAATACATAGTTGACAACCTAATGTAAGTGTACTTACTGAGTTGATTTTGGATATGATGTATATGTATTATATGTTGAGATGATAGGGCTTATTTAAAAGTCATGAGATGTTGATATGTTATGGATTATTTAAAAGCCAAGATATGTTGAGATGTTATGGCTTTATTAAAGTAAGGATATGCTGAGTTGCTATGCAATTCAGGAGATGTTAGGTTATTAAAATCTATGGATATGATTATTGCCTACGGGCTGGAGATGTGGGGTTTATTAACTCCGGATATGTATATGGCCTAATTTGGCCCAGAGATGGATATATTAATATGTTGAGATGTTAATATAGAACTTTTATTGTATAGATATGTAGTACATTCAGTGAGTTTTTGAGCTCAAGGTTTTATATGTTTACATTTTCAGGTTTGAAGCTGCCACTGCCAAGTCTAGGATGTTGAGTGAATAGTATTATTGTCTCGTCAGTTTGTTTTGTACATTGTAATAGTTGTAATTAAGTTAAATGGTATGGGAGTTTTGTTTAAATTATGCCTCCTTAAAACCATTGTATTTTTAGTATTCCGCATTTTAAGCTTGAAGTTATTTTAATGCGTATTACCAAATAAATAAATAAATAATAAGTGTGGTTTGTGAACTATTGAGTTAATTATATCCTAATGGGGTTAGGGGGTGACAACTTGGTATCGGAGCTTTAGGTTTTTATATTCTGGAGTTAGAGAGTCTAGATGTGGCAGTGGAAGAAATAGTGTGGTGTGGGTCATTTACATTAACTTGTGAGATATACTAACCATTATGTTAGAAATAAATGTTGTATTCTTATTTCTATAATTGTGGTTTATGACAGATAGTAAGTTATGGAAGGAGCAAATGTTCATGAGACGGTGGATGAGGAGTCTTCAAATATATTAAACCAATAAAATCCAAATAATGTAGAGGGGGCTCCTGAACAACTTATAGATATGCAGAAAATGGCTCGTGCCATGACTTTAATGGCAGAACAACAAAACATGTTTATCACGCAAATAGCTGAACAACAAGCCAAGTACTTGGAGGAGCAGACTTTGGCCAGAAGAGAAAGGGAAATACAATGAGAGGAGAAGAATAATCTGTACGAGAAGTTTATCAAATTGAAACCCCATCATTTTCAGGTTTTGTAGATCCTTTAGAAGTTGAGGCTTGGGTTAGAGACACAGAAACTATCTTCGGGGTGATGAATGTACCTGGCGCGCAGAAGGTAATTTTTGCTACTTTCATGTTAAAGGGAGAAGCTAAATATTGGTGGGAGTCTTCCAAACATTTATTGCTTACTCCGGAGGGAGGTGAGGTAATTACTTGGGATTACTTTATTAAAATCTTATATGAAAAGTATTTTCCTCGCATGTATCGGAAGAAAAAAAAGAGAGAATGTTTATCATTGACTCAGAGGAATATGTCGGTCAGGGAGTATGAAAATAAATTCATATCTTTGTCTCGATTTTCATTATGTTTCTTACAGAATGAGGAGGATAAATGCACCAGATTTCAGGATGGGTTGAATTTGGTTATCAAGTCTAGACTCACTGCACTTGAAATGGTAGATTATACTTCATTAGTTAACAAAGCTATGATGGTTGAAGGAGATGTTAATGATGCAATAAAGAATAGGGAACAAAGGGGAAAGGGGAGTATATTTGATCCATCGCAGTAAAAGGAAGGCAATATAGAATACTCGAAACATGGGAGTCAAAGATTTTAGCGCGGTAGAGGGTCTGGAAATTTTGTTCAGAATAGGACACCAAGCAGTTTTAGGGGTGCAGGATCGATGTGCCAATATAATAGATAGCAGGAGAATGACAATGGGCAGTCTAAGCCTGTTACATGCTATTTTAGCAAAGTTGAGGGCCATATCAGTCCAGATTGTCCCAAGTTAAAGGGGGTAAAGTGTTATCACTATCATCAAATTGGTCATACCAAAAAGAACTGTCCTGTGCTACTGGGAGGGATTCAATCAGCTACTACTAGTCGAGGCTCATCACCTGGAGGCACAAGGAGAGGAGGAGGTAGAGGACAGGCTAGTGGATCCAGGGCTCCGAGAAGGATATTTTCTAGGACTTTACAGGATGCTCAGGCTACTCCAGAGGTGGTGACAGGTACATTTTCTGTCATGAACAAACATGCTTATGTGCTTATTGATCCAGGTTCTACTCATTCATTTGTAGCACTGTCATTTACCATGCATTTGGGTAGACCATGTTCTTATTAAGATTGTGGTTTATATATTTCTACACCTATGGGGGATGTGATGTTAGTGGAGCTTGTGTATAAAAATTATGTATTGTATATGGGGGAGAGGGAGTGGACCATTGATTTAATTCCACCAGATATTCGAGATTTTGATATTATCTTGGGTATGGACTAGTTATCTTCCTACCATGCGTCAATTAACTATTTTCGTAAGGAGGTTACATTTAATATGCCGGGGGAGGAAGAATTCAAATTTACTGGGGAAAAAATGTGGTTTCGAACTGTCTTATTTAAGCCCTTCGGGCGAGGAAATTGTTAAATAAGGGTTGTCAAGGCTTTTTAGCATATATTATGGATACAAACAGGGAATTGCAAAAATTAGAATATATCCCAGTCGTTAAGGATTTTGCAGATGTGTTCCTAGATGAATTACCAGGATTACCACCTAGCAGAGAGGTAGAGTTTACTATCGATTTAGTGCCTGGTACAGCTCCAGTTTTTATTTCTCCATATAGAATGGCACCTGTGGAACTAAAGGAGTTACAGGTTCAACTGCAAGATTTGCTAGATAGAGGTTTTATTCGACCCAGTGTATCACCATGGGGTGCTCCGGTATTATTTGTGAAAAAGAAAGACGGAACCATGCGACTTTGCATTGATTATCGGCAGTTGAACAAGGTAACAGTTCGAAATAACTATCCATTGCCTCGTATTGATGATTTGTTTGATCAATTACAGTGTGCTAAAGTATTTTCAAAAATTGATTTGATATCTGGTTATCATCAATTAAGGGTGAGAGATTGTGACATTTCTAAGACAACTTTTCTTTCTTGCTACGGTCATTATGAATTTTTGTAATGCCATTTGGGTTAACAAATGCTCCTGCAGTGTTTATGGATTTAGTGAATCGGGTATTTCATCCTTTCATAGATTCGTTTGTGATTGTCTTTATCGATGATGTTTTGATATACTCACCTAGCCAAGAGGAACATGAGAAGCATCTAAGAGTTGTATTGCCAGTTTTGTGAGATAGTCAATTATTTGCTAAATTTAGAGAATGTGAGTTTTGGTTAAATCAGTTAGTATTTCTGGGGCATGTTGTTTCGGGAGATGGAATTTATGTTGACCCAAAGAAGGTAGAGGCAATTGTGCAATGGGAGAGACCAAGAAATGTAACGGAGATAAGGAGTTTCCTAAGATTGGCTGGATATTATAGAAGATTCATAAAGGGGTTTGCATCTATAGCCTTACCGTTAAATAATTAACTCGAAAGGAAGTGAAATTTATGTGGAGTGATGAATGTCAGCACAACTTTGAAAAGTTGAAAAATAGGCTAGTATCAGCTCGAGTTCTCACTGTTCCATCCAGTCGAGAAGGTCTTGTGATTTATACTGACGCTTGACATCAGGGTCTGGGATGTGTTTTCATGCAACATGGAAAGGTAATTTCTTATGCAACTAGACAATTGAAGACGCATGAACGTAATTATCCTACACAAGATTTAGAACTTGCGGCTATTGTTTTTGCCTTGAAATTATGGAGACATCATTTATATGGAGAGACGTGTGAAATTTTCACTGACCATCAAAGTTTGAAGTATTTATTTACACAGAGAGACTTGAATTTGAGGCAGAGGCGTTCAATAAAGCTGATTAAAGACTATGACTGCACCATTCATCATCATCTAGGAAAGGCCAATGTAGTAGAATATGCTTTGAGTCGAAAATCATCGGGGACTCTAGGTTACATACGGTGTGCACATGTGGGAAATATCCTTGACTTGGCATCGATGGGTATTGAATTAAGTTTTTCAAAAAGGGGGAGGCTTATTAGCACATGTTATAGTGAGACCTTTATTGGCAGAACGCATAAGAAATTTGCAAGTCAGTGATCCATTCATTAAGAAGAAGAAACAAGATTTCCTGGATAGTAAAGAGAGTGAATTTGAGATTAAGAATGATGAATCGTTGTATTATAAAAATAGAATTTGTGTACCAAATAATCTACCCTTAAAGAAGGATATATTAGAAGAGGCACATAGTTCTATTTACTCTATGCATCCGGTCGGTACCAAAATGTACAGAGATTTGAAAGAGTATTACTGGTGGAACAATATGAAACGAGGGATTGCCGAATTTGTAGCCAAATGTTTAGTATGTCAGCAAGTGAAAGTGGAGCATCAGAAGCCGGCAGGATTATTGCAGTCATTACCTATTCCAGAATGGAAGTGGGAGCATATAACGATGGATTTTGTTACAGGATTACCAAGGTCACCAACGGGGAATGATTCTATTTGGGTGATTGTAGACCGTTTAACAAAGTCGGCCCATTTTCTTCCAGTTAAGACCACTTACACTGTTGACAAGTATGCACGTATGTACATTGATGAGATTATCCATTTACATGGGGCACCAGTGTCAATCGTATCACATAGAGATCCAACGTTCACTTCCAAGTTTTGGTCTCGTTTACAGAATTCCATGGGCACAAGTTTGAAGTTCAGCACTGCATTTCATCCACAAACCGATGGGCAATCTGAAAAGATTATTCAAATATTAGAAGACATGTTACGAGCTTGTGTATTTGACTTCAAGGGTAGTTGGGATGATCATTTTCCATTGATGGAATTCTCGTATAATAATAGTTATCAGTCCACCATTAGTATGGCTCCGTATGAAGCTTTATATGGGAGTAGATGTAGAATGCCTTTGTGTTGGGAAGAAGTAGGTGAAAGGAAACTTTTGGGTCCTGAATTAATAGATATAACGACTGAAAAGATCAAAATGATTCGGGAACGGATAAATATAGCGCAAAGCAGGCAGAAATTTTATGCAGATAAGAGGAAGTATCCATTGGAATTTTAAAATGGGGATTTTGTATTCCTTTATATTTCACCATGGAAAGGCGTTATGAGATTTGGAAAGAGGGGGAAACTAAGTCCAAGATACATTGGACAATATGAGGTGTTGGAAAGAATTGGTAATCTGGCATATAGATTGGCATTACCTCCAGATTTATCTCGTTTACATGATGTGTTTCACGTATCGATGCTTCGTAAGTATTTGGCGGATCCATCTCATCAGTTGAAAATTCAACCAATCGAAGTGAAGGAAGACTTGTCATGCATCGAGGAACCAATGGAAATTATTGATTGTAAGGAGCAAGTATTGAGAAATAAAGTTATTACCTTAGTTAAAGTTATGTGGATGAGCCATGGAATTAAAGAAGCAACTTGGGAAATGGAGGATAGCATGAAGAAACAGTATCCCCATTTATTTGGTAAGTGACCTTTATATTAAATTTCAGGGATGAAATTTTTAAAGGGGGGGAGGTTGTGACAACTCGAATATAATTATGATAAATTATATTTAAATCATACTTATATTATGTGATGTGAATAATGTGTTATTAGTATATCTAATGTTAAGTGATTTATGTTAAGTCTAATCCTACTTTCATAAATCGTGAAATGCCGAGTTAGGTACTAACACAAAATTTTGTTATTTTCGATAGAAATGTTCTTGTTTAAGACTAGTTTTTACCCTTATAACATTATAATTGACTTGAGGTGAAAACTACACAGTTGTATACATGTGAGTTAGGATTGTAACACAACAAATGGTGCATCAAACGGATGTCCGAGTAAGAAGCTAACCTGAATTTACGAACAAAGGGAAAATCTGTCCATTCCTTTAAGGGGTAAATTGTCTTTTAGTAAACCAAATGTTTTAATTTGATTGGATCTCTTGGGAGGCAGCCTTGGCCGACCTAAAACACTTCATATAAACTATTTCTTCAGTAAATTAAGCCCTAGGTTAAGGTTAAGGTGTTTTTAGCTTGAGGAAGAGGAAGTAGAAGTTAAGGAAGGAAGGGTTACAAGGAAAAGCTAGGAAAAGAATTCCAAGAAAATTCTTAAGTTGTTTCCAAGGTAAAATTATGTGTTAATATTGTTGTAATCTTGTATTATACTTATTTCAAAGTATATAAATCGTGAATTATTGATATAAATTCTATCATCCTTTGTGATAATAGGTATTGGTTCATCAGTGAGATAGGTGGTGTTTATAGGTCATATTGCCTTGTATTGAAATCCCTTGTATTCAAACTTGCATATCTATTTGTGTACTTACTAAAATTGAGAAATTCCAATTGGATATGAAAGTAGACTCATATATTAATATCATATTCGAGAATTAGAATTTAACTCCTTGTGTTTAGGCCTTAGTGATGGTTGCAAGTTAGTATATAGTTGTTGTTTGTATATTTCATTTCGGTATGCCCTGAGTTTGGTCAAGCTTTTGAGATAGCAAATGAAGTCCAAAAATTATGAAACTTTAATACTGTACTATTCAGTATGTTTAATGAACATGGATTGAAAATCATGGAAAGTAATTATTTATAAAAAGTATGAAAATTCTTGGAAGTTGAAGGAACAATAGAGGAGTTTGTAGGGAAGATTTCTTATGTTGTAAAGAAATGTCCATAACTTGCTCTAGGAAGCTTGAAAAATTACACCGTCACTTGTAACGGAAATTATACTCAGATATGTTTTCATATTGATAATCTTGGACACCTGTATGTGTACTATTTATGAATATGGGATGGTTAAGTATGGAGGACAATGATTTGAGGCCATATTGGATACCCCATGAAAGAATATTTGTATCTGCTATTTTCCAAGAGTATTTTGATTACATGTTTCATGTGTATATACATTGAGAAGTATGCTTTAATATTTCCTTGGGTTTAGTTATAAATTCCTTATGAGGTATTATCTACGGTTGAATGTCCATAACTTTATCAATATATATACCATTGTTTCGAGTTTACTCATGTTTCTTGGGATTCTACTTAAGTTGAATCATATTATGGTTGTGTAGTCATTGAAAGTACATAATTATATTAAGATAATACTTATTATTGAGATTCAGTACTAATTTAGTTGGATTAACAGGTGTAAGGGCAAATCAACCAAGTTCAGCTCCACCCAAGGGAAACGTGAATACATAGTTGACAACCCAATGTGAGTGTACTTACTGAGTTGATTTTCGATACGATGTATATGTATTATATGTTGAGATGATATGGATTATTTAAAAGTCATGAGATGTTGAGATGTTATGGCTTATTTAAAAGCCAAGAGATGTTGAGATGTTATGGCTTTATAAAAGTCAGGATATGTTGAGTTGCTATGCAATTCAGGAGATGTTAGGTTATTAAAACCTATGGATATGATTATTGCCTACGGGCAGGAGATGTGGGGTTTATTAACTCCGGATATGTATATGGCCTAATTTTTCCCAAATATGGATATATTAATATGTTGAGATGTTAATATAGTACTTTTACTATATAGAGATGTAGTACATTCACTGAGTTTTTAAACTCATGGTTTTACACTACACCAAATCCTGCGAATGGTCACACCCAGTGGGTCACGGCCCAAGTCCGTGACCAGATGGTTGAGGATTTGGGCCGAGACCCACTCAATATTTGGCGTGACCATTTTTATTACCACACTAATTATCCATGCTCTGGAAGTGGTCACAGACTAAATCCCTGACCACAGTGGGTCACGGACTTGGGCCGTGACCAGGTCGTTACCAGCTTGGCGCCAAATTTCACACCAAAATTCCCTCCAAACTGGTCGCGAATGGGTCACGAACTTGGGCCGTGACCAAAGGCATGACGAAGCAGAAAACACACACATTAAGGGTCACGGCTGAGGGTCGTGACCATTTATTGGTGTGGGTCACGGCTATGGGCCGTGACCATACATCATTCAAACACCAAGGCTGTTGGAAAAGGGTCACGCATAGTGGGTCACGGCTCTAGGCCATGACCAGATCGAAATCGCCATTGTCCTCCAAGTTTGTAATGGGTCGCGCGCATGGGTCACGGCTCTAGGCCGTGACCAGGTTGAAATCTCCATTGTCCAAGTCAGTAATGGGTAGCGCATGGGTCACGTCTCTAGGCCGTGACCAGGTCGAAATCGCCATTATCCTCATGGTCATTAATGGGTCGCGCGCATGGGGTCACGGCTCTAGGCCGTGACCATAGTAAGGTCTTAAAAAAAAATATACCCAGCTTCTCATTTATTACGTGCGACTTCGTTTGCTGTTAGGGTTCGTGCGATTTCGAGCTCCTGCGATTTAGGTTCGATTTCAGTTGGATTTGCATTTGGCTAATCGATTTCAGTTGGTATGTATTGATTCATTTGGATTTCGTGATTTCTATCTAAAGCCCTAATTTTTGTGTATGTATGTGTAGATTTATGTTTGTATGTGTGTATGTGTGTGTATGTATAGATTGTATGTGTGTGTATGTATAGATTGTATGTGTGTGTATGTATAGATTGTATGTGTGTGTGCATGTATATATTGTATGTGTGTGTATGTATAGATTGTATGTGTGTGTATGTATAGATTACGTCAATAAACCCTAGACTGTATATGTGTGTATTTTTTTTTTGACAAAATATGCTTGTCTTGTTTTTTTTTTGAGAAAATATAATTAAATGTATTTTTTTTACATACGAGTCGCAAACACGTGTGCACATTACTATAGTGAGATATTGTTGGCTTGGTTGTTGGATACTATGTTGAATTGATACTAGTGTCGATATATGTACATGTTATTAAATTTGTTGGATGTGCTCTTGATTTGCCTATGAAAAAGTATATCACATATCTTGCGATTAATGTGCATTTTTTGACGTTTACGTCAAGATATTAGGAGGCTACAATTTGACATGGAACAAATACAACTTGATTTCATTCATTCATACATTAACTTGACATGTATGCCATAATTTTGTTGATTTCATACAGTTCTGTTTTAGTTTGAGATTTGTTGTGATCAACTTGATTGGATATGTATTTTAAAACCTTAAAATGGCAGCGTAATAATCACAACTACATTGACATTATAGGCACCGGGTTGATATTATAGATTTATTTTCTCCTTTGCCTTTGTGTACTTTTCTTTACATATTATAGGCAACAGGTTGCTCACGTTCGTTTGAATTACGGTGTTAAAATGGGGGAATAAATCTGCGTCATATGTAAATCTACGACATATTATAGGCAGCAAATCTAATTCTTCAGTGGTTTTGTGAGGTACTTTCTTTAATTTTACATACCCATTCTTCATAACACATTGTTTACGTATTACAGATCTAACCAATTAGATACCAGTTCTTCATTACATACTAGTTCTTCATTACACACCAGGTACTCTTTACTTTAACTAAAGTAGTTATATAATTGATATACATTATCTATTAAATATTTTAGATGATAGAAGGAGTACGGGATAATTATTGGTTTGGTTTGGTTGTTGGATAATTATTGGTTGCTGGCTTGTTGTTGGATAGTATGTTAGAAGGAGTATGGGATAATTAGAAGAAATACGGGATAATTAGAAGGAATACGGGATAATTTTTGGTTTGATTGTTCGATAATATGTTGAAAATATTTTAGACTCCCGGTTTCAGAATACGACGATAACTTGCTAATGTCTAGACATAAGATTAAATACATGGCGTTAGAGGGGAGAAACCCGAAACATCGCACAAATGAACCCATGAGAGGGTAAAAACACGAAACAACCCACGTAAGGTCCCGTAAGAGGCACCAACACCTCTCACGGGACCAATGTAACTCGTAGTAACTGAACGCGCGATCACAGGACTCCCAGTTTCATAATACGACGATAATTTGAAAATATGAGTACTTAAGCTTGATAATAAGGCGTTAGAGGGCAAAAACATGAAATAACCCCCGTACGGTCCCGTGAGAGGCACCAACACCTCTCACGCGACCAATATAACACGTAAGAACTGACCGTGCGATCACGAGACTCTCGGTTTGAGAATACGATGATAATTTGAAAATATGAGGACTTAAGCTTGAAAACAAGGCGTTAGAGGGTGAAAACATGAAACAACCCCCGTACGGTCATCTGAGAGGCACCAACACCTCTCATGGGACCAATGTAACTCATAGAAACTAACCGCGTGCTCACGGGACTCCCGGTTTGAGAATATGACGATAATTTGAAAATATAAGGACTTAAGCTTGAAAACAAGGCGTTAGAGGGTGAAAACTCGAAACAGCCCCCGTACGGTCCCGTGAGAGGCACCAACACCTCTCATGGGACCAATGTAACACGTAGGGACTGACCGCACGATCACGGGACCCCCGGGTCGAGAATACGACGATAATTTGCATATTTCTAGACTTAGGCTTAAAAACATGGCGTTAGTGGGGGAAAACCCGAAACAGCCCCCGAACGGTCCCGTGAGTGGCACCAGCACCTCGCCCGGGACCAATGTAACTCGTAGGAATTGACTGCGCAATCATGGGACCCCCGGTTCGAGAATACGATGATAATTTGCATATTTCTTGAATTAGGCTTAAAAACATGGCGTTAGTGGGGGAAAACCCGAAACAGTCCCCGAACGGCCCCATGAGTAGCACCAACACCTCGCCCGGGACCAACGTAACTCGTAAAAACTGACCGCGCAATCACGAGACCCCCGATTTGAGAATACGATGATTATGTGAAAATATCTAGACTTAGATATGGGTAATACAGTGTGTGGGGAACATTGTGTTGTCAAATACCATTAATACCATAATTTACATTACGACTGCATATAAAGATGTAATGAGCTAGCCTATTAAGTTTAAATCCAAAATACATATCTATTACGACTTCAACAGTATCTATTACGACTTTTATCTAGGCGGCAGTGAAACCATTGTCAACCCTCTGATGCCCCCCGAGCACCTGGGCACAAAGAGAATGGATTAGGAACCCATCCATTAGCTCGCTCCATCGCAGATGGGATTTCTTTTGATTTCCATCGACCTTATGAGATCGTAGGTCAACTAGAACGACATTGATCCTATGCGGTTTTGGTGGGCGGAGCTGTGGAAAGTTTTTGTTCTGCATTCCTGCTAAGCATGTATAAAAAGAGAGTAAATGCTAGCACAATGCAGAGCAAGCACAAAAAACAGAGTAGCACAGAAAATGATAATGCTAGCACAAAAAATAGAAAATGAGTAGTGTATAATGCAGGCACATAAAATGATAAACGAGTAGTGTATAACTGATAAATGAGTAAATGAACCATTTATATGAACACAGAAAATGAAGGGTATCTTCACAACCATTTAAATGAGTAAATGAAAGGTATCTTCATAACCATTTACATACTAACACAGACAATGATAGCACAGATCAGATCAAATGAACCATTTACATACTCATCTTACTTATGTCTGTAATCTGTGCAGCACCCTAACTAATAAATGAGTTGGTATAACTGAGTAGAATAACTGGTCACTGATAAATGAGTTAGTACTTATCACTAATAAATGAGTAGTATAATTGATCATGTATAACTGATCTCATGTCATGTATAATTGATCAAGTATAATTGAGTAGTAGAACTGAGTAGTATAACAGAGTATAATTGAGAATACATGAGTATTATAATTGAGTAGTACAACTGATATAACTGATCAATATGTAAATGTAATTGATCATTGATGTAACTAATCAATATCGATGTAACTGATCACTGATGTAACGAATCACTGATAAAACTATTGCTTCAGATAACTATTGCATCAGATAACTGATCAGTAATGAGTACAGATCTGGTGCTAATATATTGCATCAGATAACTGATCTGGTGCTAATCAATACATTTTTAGTATTAAGTAGCATCAGATAATAGATTAGCATCAGATAATTAATCCGTGCAGCATGTATAATCTGTGCAGCATGTTTAATTGACTAACTAATTTGTCTCACATTTGATTTCACTACCATTATGTAGCACCAGGCATCTGTAGCACCAGATCAGTGAATCAGTAGCACAATATGTATACATTTTTAGTATACATATTTCAGTGTATCCGAAAACTTATAATATCCAGAATTGGCATTTTTAGTATACATATTTTAGTATACATTTTTAGTATACATATTTTAGTATACATTTTTAGCATACATATTTCAGTAGCACTAGATAATACATTTTTAGTATACATACATATCATAATGACATCAACATAAACTTATAATATCCAAAATTGGCGATTACATAAACATATATCCGAAAATTACACAACCTTACATTACAACGAAAGCAACATAGTTAGAATTAAAGTACTAGAAGCAACATTAAAATATCCATTTCAAGGGCCTAACATTACAACAAAAGTAATGAAAATACTAAAAGCAACGAGCAGCAAGGTACACAGAATACGACGATAATTTGTATATTTCTAGACTTAGGCTTAAAAACATGACGTTAGTGGGGGAAAACCCGAAACAGCCCCCGAACGGCCCCGTTAGTGGCACCAACACCTCGCACGGGACCAATGTAACTCGTAGGAACTGATTGCGCGATCACGGGACTCCCGGTTTGAGAATACGACGATAATTTGCATATTTCTAGACTTAGGCTTAAAAACATGCCGTTAGTGGGCAAAAACGCGAAACAGCCCCCGAACGGCCCCGTGAGTGGCACCAACACCTCACATGGGACCAATGTAACTCGTAGGAACTAAACACGCAGCCGCGGGAGTCCCGATTTGAGAATATGACGGTAATTTGCATATTTCTATACCTAGGTTTAAAAACATGGCGTTAGTGGGTGAAAACCCGAAACAACCCCCGAACGGCCCCGTGGGAGGCACCAACACTTCCCACGGGACCAATGTAACTCGTAGGAACAGACCACGCAGCCGCAGGACTCCTAGCTTGAGAATGCGACGGTAATTTGTATATTTCTAGACTTAGGCTTAAAAACATAGCGTTAGAGGGTGAAAACTCAAAACAGCCCCCCAACGGCCCCGTGGGTGGCACCAACAACTCCCACGGGACCAATGTCACTCGTAGGAACTAACCATGCAGCCGCGGGACTCCCGGTTTGAGAATATGATGATAATTTACATATTTCTAGACTTAGGCTTAAAAACATGGCGGTAGTGGGTGAAAACCCGAAACAACCCCTGAACGGCCCCGTGGGAGGCACCAACACCTCCCACGGCACCAATGTAACTCGTAGGAACTGACCATGCAGCCGCGGGACTCCCGGCTTGAGAATACGAAGATAATTTGCATATTTATAGACTTAAGCTTAAAAACATGGCGTTAGAGGGTGAAAACCCAAAACAACCCCCGAACGGCCCCGTGGGTGGCACCAACACCCCCCACGGGACCAATGTAACTCATAGGAACTGATCACGCAGCCACGGAGTCTCGGTTTGTAAATACGATGATAATCTACATATTTATAGACTTAGGCTTAAAAACACGACGTTAGAGGGTGAAAACTCGAAACAAACCCCGAACGGCCCCGTGGGTGGCACAACACCTCCCACGGGACCAATGTAACTCGTAGGAACTGACCCCGCAGCCGCGGGTCTCCCGGTTTGAGAATATGATGATAATTTGTATATTTATAGACTTAAGCTTAAAAACATGGTGTTAGAGGGTGAAAACCCGAAACAGCCCCCGAACGGCCCCGTGGGTGGCACCAACACCTCCCACGGGACTAATGTAACTCGTAGAAACTGGCCGCACAGCCCTGGGACTCCCGATTTGAGAATACAACGATAATTTGCATATTTATAGACTTAGGCTTAAAAACATGACGTTAGAGGGTGAAAATCCAAAACAGCCCCCGAACCGCCCCGTGGGTGGCGCCAACACCTCCCACGGGACCAATGTAACTCGTAGGAACTAACCGCACAGCCGCGAGACTCCCGGATTGAGAATACGACGATAATTTTCATATTTTTAGATTTAAGCCAAACATGGCGTTAGAAGGTGAACAATCGAAATAACCCCCGAACGGCCCGGTGGGTGGCACCAGCAACTCCCACGAGACCAATGTAACTCGTAGGAACTGACCCCACAGTTGTGGGTCTCCCGGTTTGAGAATACGATGATAATTTGTATATTTCTAGACTTAGGCTTAAAAACTTGGCGTTAGAGGGTGAAAACTCGAAATAACCCCCGAACGGCCCCGTGGGTGGCACCAACACCTCCCACGGGACCAATGTAACTCGTAGGAACTGACCCCGCAGCCGCAAGACTCCCGATTTGAGAATACGACGATAATTTTCATATTTCTAGACTTAGGCTTAAAAACATGGCGTTAGAGGGTGAAAACTCGAAACAGCCCCCGAACGGTCCTGTGGGTGGAACCAACACCTCCCACGGGACCAATGTGACTCGTAGGAACGGGTCGCGCGTCCGCGGGACTCCCAGTTTGACAACACGATGTTAATTTACAAATTTCTAGACTTAAGCAAAACATGGCATTAGAGGGTAAAATCTTGAAACAACTCCCGAATGGCCCCATGGGTGGCACCAACACCTCCCACGGGACCAATGTAACTCGTAGGAACTGACCTCGCATCCGTGGGTCTCCCGATATGAGAATACGACGATAATTTTTATATTTCTAAACTTAGGCTTAAAAACATGGCGTTAGAGGGTGAAAACTCGAAACAACCCCCGAACGGCCCCGTGGGTGGCACCAACACCTCCCACGGGACCAATGTGACTCGTAGGAACTGGCCGCATAGCCGCGGGACTCCCAGTTTGAGAATACGACGATAATTTACATATTTCTAGACTTAGGCTTAAAAACATGGCGTTAGAGGGTGAAAACTCAAAACAGCCCCCGAACCGCCCTGTGGGTGGCGCCAACACCTCCCACGGGACCAATGTAACTTGTAGGAACTGACCGCGCAGCCGCGAGACTCCCGATTTGAGATGACGACGATAAGTTTCATATTTCTAGACTTAAGAAAAACATGGCGTTAGAGGGTGAAAACTCGAAACAACCCCCGAACGGCTCCATGGGTGGCACCAACACCTCCCACGGGACCAATGTAACTCGTAGGAACTGACCCCGCAGCCGCGGGTCTCCCGGTATGAGAATACGATGATAATATGCATATTTCTAGACTTAGGCTTAAAAACATGGCGTTAGAGGGTGAAAATTCGAAACATCCCTCGAACGGCCCCGTGGGTGACACCAACACCTTCCACGGGACCAATGTAACTCGTAGGAACTGACCACACTGCCGCGGGACTTCCGGTTTGAGAATACGACGATAATTTGCATATTTTTAGACTTAGGCATAAAAATATCTATATGTTGATAATTTTAACTCATATATGCAATTTTTCAGCTTGATTAAATTTTTTGTAAAACTACTCGGTTACTGATATTTTTTTTGTATCCTATCATTTGTAGGATTTTTGCACGCGGAACAAATGGAGGAGGTAATGGTTTACGACGTGAAGATTGTTTATATGTTGTGGACATTCAGGATTTTATTTTTTATGTGTTACAGCCGTGCGGGCTTTTATTGTTTAGTTTTATGGCCGTGCGGGCTTTTATAATTTGATTGTTGAATTTTATGTCCGTGCGGGCATTATAATAAGCAGGTTTCACATTTACAGGGTTTGGAATGTCCTTTGACATCGATTTGAAGATATCCGTGGGACTGTATAATGATATCTAAGTTGGCCATTCAATCATATCACATTCTGAATCATGAGTTTGTGAATTGGGACTATTTAATGATATTTGGTACCATCATTGAATAGTCCTAATTGGTCACTGATCAGGATCTAGTAAGGACGTATTTTTTAATAAGCCATCCATAGATATTGGATTGTTAATGAACTCTCCTTCTCTTAAATTAGTCATATGTCATACGTCTATATGACATATAAAAAGTCTGAGTGTATGACATTAGTCATATGTCTAATAACAGATGCCCTGCTAAAAAACTATATTATTCATCTGACTAACACGGGACATATGAATGTATTAATCAAATAAAAAAAATCAAATACTTGATATGTTTCTTTACCTATGTAAGATCATAATGCATATGACAAACAAAAGGAAAGATTTATGAAAAAGAAAAGGAAAAAATGGCTTCTTTTTAGGACGTTGGCCGACATTTTCCTTCAAGAATTGATTGGACATGGGAGTATCAAGTGACACCGCGGTATAGAGAAATCCCATCAACAACAGGAAGCATACAAATCTCAATCCTTGGATCGACGACCAGGGCTTTCTTAAGCTCCAACACGACGTCCTTGTAGTACCTCACGTACTTCCTCATCTAGACCACATGAACCAAATTGAATAAACTGACAATGGTTTTGTTGTATTAAGAATTTTGTAGGCCAAGTCCATTATGCTTAGTACAATAAAGAGAATTAAATTTGTAAGAACTCCTAACATGTGACAGTATGAATGATAACATCGAAACACCAAAAAAAAGACCCAAATAATCGAAGAGTACATATCAAGGCTTTGCACCCAAATATTACATTTCAACAATCATTAGACGCTAAAACAACCCCCCGTATGTATTTAGTCAAAAGTGGGGATGCAATTTGGCTTTATGCAGCTTATGCATTTATCGAATTCTAGCTACAAAATTCATTATCAATCCACATACAATAACTCACTTTAACATGTCGATTCAAATGAAAAAACACCTAATAATATATGTTTCAAGGATGTACGAAAATGATACTGATTGTAGTTGATCACCTGGGAAAAATAATTCTAATCATTTTGTGGAGTTAAATATAAAATACATTCATCATTTTGAGTCATACAACTTGAATGAGCAATAACGCTAATAGAAAAGAGGCATAAATCAAGGGAGAAAGCCATATGCAATTAAATGTGAACAAGAGACTGGGGAGCACACGTATTTAGACCAATAAAAAATGCCATACCTCATTACTTACAGAGCACAACGTGCTGCAAGTGTCGCACATCAAGCATGCAACAACTGGAACCTAAAACCATTTAAAAGTGAGAATAAGCATACAAATTGTTGTTTAAAGTGATTTGAATATAAATCAATTAACATATAAGAGTTAGCTCATGAAAACCCGATAAAGCATGAAAACCCGAATATAAATCATATTGAGCGATCCGAATATCATATAAAAACCTGATAATCATCAAACATAAATAGTTGTTTAAAGTGAGAATAATTCACACGCATATAATTAAACCAAACTAATATAAATCAATAGAGAATTAAGGTAAAGGTCATGTTTCTTCCTATATTTGGATTTTTAGGATAATGCTTTTCAAGTTTATAAATCTAGTCCATGTGGTACAATAACATTTATAAATCTAGTCCCTGTGGCACAATAGCATTTATTTTTTTGGTCCGCGCCAGCGACACTATTTTTCACCATTTTTCATGGAATTTTTAGTACAGGGACTAAATTTATAAAATTATATGGAGTGTCCTATTTTTATACACTTCGACCATTATAAGGACCTTTTCCCAAAACCCCCATAAATCAATTAACATACACATCCATCTAGTGACAAATAGTCTCAATTATAAGAGTTAACTCATGAAAGAAAGTTTTCATAAAAAACATAAATAACATCATAAAGTATTGTGGAATTTGGTCAAAAAGTGAAAATTAACATTATGATAAACTAAAATTTATCGACTCAGTCTAAATTCTAGTTCCGAAAACAAATTCTCTAATCACTGGAAATCGAATAGAAAGATGAATTGAAATATATAAACGAAATATATACCAGAACAACAAAGCCCTAATAAAGCAAATCTACATAAGAAAATTGCAAAATCGCACCATATAATTTACGATCGTGCCACAATTTCAAAATTGCCTTTTCCACCTTTCTTAAAAAGCCTTTTTGCATGCACTTATTGGCAGCCAATTAACACACATAAAGTAATAGTTTTCTCTACTTAAGAAAATAAATTACATTGAAACGAACAGAAATTAAAAACTATCTCAATAGCGTCCCAACATAAATGACACCATAATGTCAAATCCGGAAAAATGTAGAGAGGACAAATATAAATCAAACCATAATGTCGTAGCTATAATATAATGTGTTTGATTCAATATAAATCAAAATACCAAATATTTATCTCAACTGAAATGCACACTAAACACCCATTTACCATGTAAACACCCATTCAACAATAACAAAAAAATAAAGCAAGAGAGAGAGAGAGGGAGCAGAGATGATTAAAAAACACAAACCAAACCTCAGATCTGCAGCAAATTTCCCCAAATCTGTACAACTTTCCTTGCTACAAGTTGGTTGAGCATTCCTTGCTACATCTTTCCCAAATCTGAAAAACACAAATAAAAAAATACATCTAACAAAAGGATCCAAATAAAACCAAAAAAGAAGTAAGAATGCATAAAAACTTAACAAAATAAGTGTGTGAGTGTGTACATGTGCGTGTATAAGAGAGTGAGGGTAGAGCTCAAAGTTACCTGAGCGAGGCAGTGACAGCGGGATGAGGGTGGCGACGACAACGGGTTGAGGGCGGCCGTGACAGAGGGGTGAGTGTGGGATAGTGGGGAAGTAGTTTTTTTTTGGCTTACTGATGAAATAACCGGGGAATGAGAGGTCATGTGAGAAATGAGAGAGGGTGCGAACAAATTGAAGAAGTGATCTTGACCAAAGTAACCCCAATTTTGAATTGAAGTCTAAATTTGGTAAGTAAAAAAAGAGTGGGAAATCAAAAATTTGAGGGGAAAAATAGGAAGTGCAAGAAAAAATCATTAAGATGATATCATCTTTAGATCTTATGACATACATAAGTTTTCTACTTTATATATATATATATATATATATATATATATATATATATATATAAAGGTCACCCAATGCACAAGGATTCCGCTTAACTGCAGGGCCTAGGAGAGGCGGATGTCGGTTGGGCCTACTCTCGTATATGGAGAGGTTTCTCTCATGTTTGGAACATGAGAGCAACTGTAGTTTGGGAGAGGGCACCTGCCATCATACCATGGTATGACATTTCTCTCTCTCTATCTCTCTCTCTCTCTCTCTCTCCCCCCCCCCCCCATTATATATATATATATATATACAAAAAGGATCTCATGCATACCCAGTTTGCATACCCTCCGTGCGGACCATTTTTTTAAAATAGTAAAAAAATAATTTTAGGCTGATTTTTTTTATGGTTTTTAAACATTTCAATAGGACCATGAAAAAATAATCAACTCAAAATGAATTTTTTTGCTATTTTAAAAAAATCGGTCAAACTTTGTCAGTTTTTAAGTTGTTAAAAACAGACAAAGTTTGACCGATTTTTTTAAAATAGCAAAAAAAATCATTTTGAGTTGAATCTTTTTTATGGTCCTATTGAAATGTTTAAAAACTATAAAAAAAATTAGATCAAAAATATTTTTTTTACTATTTTATCAAAATTAGTCCGCGCCAGCGGTATGCAAACTGGGGTATGCATGAGAACCGCTCTCTCTCTCTCTCTCTATATATATATATATATATATATGGGGGGGGGGGGGGGAAGCTCATGTTTTATAAGTCCATGAGAGTAGCCGACAAAGTTAGCTTAAGAACTTGGTTCGACCCTAATTATGGCTTAATAACTGCACGAGTAGTTAGTCAATGCATAATAATCGCAGATATGGTTGAATCAGGTACCAAGAATCTTAAATGAGATATTAAAGTACATCATGGAAAATCCACACCCTATTATGGAGTTCCTTAAGAAACTCGATCTCTGTAACAACACATATATAGCTTGTACACCCCGACCCGAGGTGGGGGGATCAAAAAATTAAAACTTTGAGAGACATTTAATAAGAATGAGTAACCTCTATGTGGATGTAGGAAAGTTATCGAACCATGTACATCATTTCTGTGTGTGTGATTCCATTTATTTTCTACCATTTGTGATTGCTTTCGTATAATCCTTTATTGTGATATTTTTTATACTCACAATTGGCACCGTCTATGGTAAATGACTTGTATTCCTACGAAATCATTCATTACAAGAAAGCTCACAATGTATCTCCACAACAACAACATTCCTGAAGATAAAGATGATCAACAAGACTCAGTTCCTCCTAGGGACAGTTTTGAAATTAGCCAACAAACAAACCCAAGGTTTCTCTAAGAGGGCAACCTTCTGGAGAAAGCCATTGGACACATAGGTCCATATAAATTTATAGGATGGTCCATGCCTATGAAGCCAAACTTTGAGAACAAGAAGAGGTAATGAGACACCAAGAAGAAGATAATTCTCTCCTTAAGAGGCGAATTGAAAGAATGTAAAGAGATCTCCATAAAAACATAAGGTGACACTGAGACGGGACTCCTATCCCTCAGGGGGTGACTCCCCCAGCCAAGGAAGGAGCGCTAATCATGACCAGGAGAAAACAAAATGTGATAGGTCAGAGCGAGCACAATCACAGCGTGGCCAGCAAGAGAGGTGCCACAGTAACAATGATTAACCGAGTGAGGATTTAAGAATTATGGTCCGTAGGGAGATGGACTAACAACCAGCACATCAAGGATCCAAATCAACCAGAGAGATAGACAAAAGAGCTGTCAACTATCAGATGAAGTCCCCCATTATAAGTGAGATCGAACATGAGGATCCCCCGAAGAAATTCGTTGTCCCTAGGTTCAAACATAACTTTTTCCTTTTCATTACTTCCATGGTCCATCTTCGTGGCACGGAAGCACTTGTGCTATTGAAATGGTTCGTCGGTAGAGATGTTTCCACAGGTTCCCCTTATACATGCGAATAATAGTCATAGCCCTAGTTGACCTTTCTTTCTCTTTGTAAAGCCAATGGACATAAGAAGGAAGTCTTCATTTGCAATCATAGGTTCTGGGACTTCTTTAGCGATCATGCATCGACTTTTTGACTTTATTACCTAGTCTCTTTATGGTGTAGTTGCATCAAGGAGCCAAGGGAAAATGGACGTAGCTACATGTGCTAAGGCTAAACTTAAACGAAAGAGGGGTGTCTTCTTTATCTTGTCCAAATATTGAGTTCAAACCCCCACCTCTCACCTTTCTAAAATAAAATCATAATGGTAGCACAGTCTCTTTTCTTTTATTTTAGAAAGTTGAGTCACTTTTAAGCACTACGTTTGCTTTAAAAAAAATGGAACATGTTTCTTTTTTTGAAAAAATAATATTTCTTCAATTCTTCGCCCTTTGCTTTGTATAGAACGAACATATTGACAAAATGATATGATTCAACCTCAGACCCATTTGAATGTAGCGAACAACAACGGGGATCAAGAAGCCCACTATACAAATGATAGGACAGGGCTAGGGAACTAATTACGATGGAGATTATGATAAGCTTTGATTCATAGGTGAATTAAATCAAACCCATTCTTTACTAACTTTAGTGTACCTTGCTAAAGTCAGAATCTTTCCATTGAAGTCAGGGTTCATTAATTTGTTTGTGTTAATTTACACCAGAAATCTAGTTTGTAGGAACTCGCTTGCGCTTTAGGAATGGATTTTAACTTTATGTATGGTTCAGCTCTTGCGTATTAGTGTTTGTTGTCTAACGTGCTGTATAGAGCACATACAAACAGATCTTATTGACCATGTCGGGCAATATTGGCAAGCAATGACCTTATGGAGCCACAATGATGCACATATGTGCACGATCTTCCCTTATAGCCTGCACGATATAGCACAAAAGTGGTTTGAGAGTCTTTCCCATAGGTTGATCGGGAATTTTACAACACTGGTAGAGGCTTTAATAGAACGATTAATAACGAGTAGATCCCGTCCTAAGCGGATGGATGCATTACTCATTATGAAGAAGAAGCCACAGGAAAATCTCCGAGATTACACCAAAATATATTGGGAAGTTTTTAAGGAGATTAATGATTGCTCGGAGAAGGTTTCCATAGCATCCTTCAAAATCATCTTATCGACCACTTCTCTGCTGCATCAATCCCTCACCAAGAAGGAAGCCATAAGCATTGATGATCTTATGGACCATACTGAGAAGTATGCCAAGGTCGAAGATATGGTTCATCCTTATGGGGGAGACAATGGTTGAGCAGAAGAGAACAAAGGGACAAAGAAGAATGATACCCAGAAGAAGGGAAGCAAGAGGGGGGGGGGGGGGGGGGATTCTCAGCAAAATCGAGGATGAGCCTTCTATTAAATGGCCCAAAAAGATAGGCAGCAACCCAGCGCAATGAAATAATGAGCTAAGATGCTATTTCCATAAGGAGGGTGGTCACTGAATCGAGAATTACAACGCTCTAAAGTAACATTTGGAAGAGATAGTTCGGGAAGGGAACCTCAACGAGTATGTTGAAAGGAAAATATAGAAGGACACGGCCAAAGGTGACCAAAATACAGACAATGTAAATCAAGCAGTTGACTATTGTGATGGAAGCTTTTCAGATTGATCCTGCCAAAACTAAGGAAGGAGAGCATTAGTGACCAGAAGACATTGATTACCACAAGCAGATTGTGTTCATCGAAGACGAATTGGTCTGGGTGAGGACCCCACATCATGATGCATTGGTAATCACACTCAGAATTTCTAACTAGGACGTTGACAAGGTACTTGTGGACCAGGGGAGTTCATCCAAAGTGATGTACGTAGAACACTTCAATAAACAGAAGTTGAATATCACCAACTTTAAAGAAGCCACTCATCTGTTGGTCGGCGTCGTAGGAAAGATCAACATATCATTAGGAAAGATTATCTTATTGGTTAGGGAAGGAAACATCTAAATGTTAATAGAATTTATAGGGGTTGACATTAAGTCCCCGTACCATCCTATTTTGGGCAGAGGTTGACTCTATGCCATGAAGGCCATTCCATCCACTTTTCATAGAAAACTGAAGTGCATTATAGATCCTGGAGTGGTTAAGACCTGTGGTGACCAGGTTACAACCAAAAACTACTTTATTACAGCTATCCACCTAAAGAAAGAGAATAAAAAGGAGCCCAAGAATGCCCATGATATATCTCAAGGGGGGTTGTTTTCTCTAAGTAGAAACTAAGGTATGGTCGACCAGGGGTGGAAGAGACCAGGGTCCACCTCGCTGACAGGGTTGATGAAAGCCTGATGGAAGTTGTAGTTTGTGACAACTTGTCGAAAATAATTTTTTTGATTGGATCTTCTCTCCCTAATCAAGAGAAAGCGGAGTTGGTTGCACTTCTTAAGATAAACATAGATGTTTTCACCTGAAAGCCTGACGGGTTACCAGGGATTGACCTTAGCATGGCTTACCATTGCCTACATGTCGATTACTTGTTTAATACCACCACTTAAAAGTATCATAGAATATCCCCTGAGAAGTCCAAGGCAGCAGAGAAAGAAGTAGGGAAGCTTAGTTCCCCACATGGTTATCGATTAGGGAAGCTTAGTTCCCCATATGGTTATCCATCAGGATCCATCAAGGAAGTTTAGTTCCCCGTATGGTTATCCAACCCACTAGTTGTACCCAAAAGAAATGGCAGCTGGAGGGTGTGCATCAATTTCATCGACCTCAACGATGCATGTTCCAAGGATAGCCTCCCTCTCTCGAAGATAGATTAGTTGGTAGACACTGCAGCGACACATGAGAGGATGAGCTTCCTCGATGCTTATTCAGGTTTCCATCAGATCCCCCTATATAGGCCTGACAAAGATAAGACCTTTTTTATAACCTCAATCGGGTTTTACCATTATAATGTCTTGCCATTTAGCTTGAATAATGTAGGGGCAACTTAAGAACGATTGGTAACCAAGATGTTTATCACAGAAATGGGAGAAACGGTGGAAGTATACATCAATGACATGCTTGCTAAAAGCATGCATAAGGTCAATAAACTCTTAGATCTAGAAGCAACCTTTGAGATACTTAGGAAGTATCGAATGAAGCTTAATGAATGTAAGTGTTGATTCAGTGTACAGTCAAAAAAATTCTTAAGTTACCAAGTAAGTAAAAGGAATCGATGCCAACCTAGACCAAATAGATGCTATGACTAGGATCCAGCATCCTCAAACATTGAGAGTCATTAAGAAGTTGGTTGGGATGCTCGCGATGGTTAATCATTTCATCTCTAAGTCTTTGAAACTTTGCTGACCATTCTTCTAGCTCTTAAAGAAAGGAAAAGTCCTCATATGGAATGATGATTGTTCGCAAGCTTTGGGAGAGATCAAGTGCTACCTTATCAAGACCCCACTATTGGTAATCCCAAATGATGGGGACCAATTGTATCTTTACCTGGAAAAATCAGACCATGTCGTGAATGCTGCCTTAGTATGTGAAAAAGGGAGGGCAACACCCAATTTACTATGCTAGTAAGACACTCCTAGATGCTGAACAACAGTACTTGCCTCTTGAAAATCTCTCCTATGCACTAGTGGTTGCTTCAAGGAAGTTGAAGCATTACTTCGAATCCTACTCCATAACTATAATCACCTCTTCCCCACTCAAGGTCGTTCTACGCAGGGCCGACCCCAATGGATATCTTTCAAAGTGGTCGGTCGAACTCAAAAGATTTGATATCCACTTCTAGCCCAAAAATGACAATCAAGGGACAAATCCTAACATATTTTATTTCTGAGTTCACATGAAATCATACCGTAGATCAACTTAACGATAAGCAATCTATGACATGTGAAACACCGTCCAAATATTGGACACTGCATGTTGATGGAACCTCAAATTCCAAAGGGTGGGGGAGTAAGGATTGTCCTCATCACCCCCGAAGACATCATAATTGAGCAAGGAATTAGATTAAGATTTGAACCCTCTAATAATGAATCTGAGTACGAATCACTGATCACCAATTTACGAAAAGAAAAATTACTAAGGGTAAAATACCTCCACATATTCGGTAATTCCAATCTAGTCTGCAAGTAAGTAAATGGGGACTTCAAATGCCAAAGATGATTTAATGGCATCATATCTCGACGTAGTAAGAGGACTCATGGGATACTTTGAAAAGGTAAAAATTCAACAGTTCCCATGAGGACAGAACAATCATGCTATCGCTTTAGCTGCACTAAGCTCGGTAATTGACCCTAACCTAAGGAGAATAATTCAAGTTGCCCTCCTACCAATAGAAAATATTCAAGAACTACTATAAGAGATCCAACAAAAGGAATTTTTTAATAGGCGACTATCTCCCGTGAAAAGTACTTGGCAGTGTGATAAAATCATCAGATGACAAACTAGGCCGAAACTGGGAAGGACCCTATAGAGTAATCATAGACGATCTTCAAGGAGCATACCACTTGTAAATGCTGGGGGCACGAAAATTCCATGAGCATGGAATGCAAACAGTCTTAAGAAGTTCTACTTGTAGATCTTCTCCTTTATTTTTTAGCTAGTTTATGCAAACAAGAAAAATTCAAACATTACATTATTCATACAATACTCAATGAATCAAAGCCGTATGGATACTATATTCTCTTATTTTACATTGGGTTCTTAACTTATCTTCATTATATCTCGTCAATTCGCACCTTTTCTAATGGTAACTCCTTTGTACATATTTATATGCCTAACAAACAGGGTTGACAAGTCAACTATAAGTACTTCAAATCACTCTCAGGTCTTTATTACGAACGCAATAGGCCACATGAGTTACCCCGTAACACCAAAAGCCCTATAGGGGATCGTTTGGTAATAAATCCAGCTCTGGTTGGTCCCTAACTTCTATTGGTTTAAAAAATCCTCCTCGAGCGGATTGCCCATTAGTTAGGGGCATTATTGCCATCATCTCACTTAGGCCTAAGGGAGTGTGGCGACACGGCATAAAAGGTAAAGTGGATGGAATGATACTATTCAAGCATATTGGACTGGGAGAATGTTCAAACACATAAAAGTCAGAGTGTTAATATTTAAATATCATTTAATCGGCTGTACAAACCCAAAATGATTCAATCTAAGTATGAGCCTATCTAAAGCCTAAGATTGGATTGGTCGATAAACATACTAAGAAATCGTAGAGCTCAAAACATAAGAAAAGTCCTTATTAAGATATAAGGTTACAATTAGAGACCGAAAATACATAATGACCAAAAAAAGGCTATGGCGAAGAGCAACATATTATTCTATAATCGCTCCTTCACCATCATCTGGATTAAGGGGAAACCCTTTTACATCGTCATTGAGATCATGATCCAGCAGTTGTGAGGATATAGCATCAGCTGGGATCCATTCATCATCTTTTGATAAAGGGTTATGGTAGTAGGCAAGCACTCAATCTGGTATTTATACCAAATCTTGGATTCTTTAGGAGTTTTTACCTCTTTAAGGGAACTTATCCATCCTCGAGCAAAGGCAACGTCTTTTGCCACCTTGAGATTCGCTAGGGTATCTGCGCAAATAATATTGTAACCCTCTCCCCATACTTCTCGGGGTCCCACCTTGAATGCATATCTCAGTTTCTTAACATTGTCTTTAATTATAGCTACAAAAGACTCCAAGCTAGAAATATCCTTTCTCAAAGCATCTTTCTTATACTCCAGAACCTTAACCACTTGGTCGGCCTCAGTCCTCTCCAATAGTTGGGGTTTCATGAAATTTTCTTCCTTTTGAATAGAGGCACCTATTTCCTCTATTTACTGAAGATCTTCTTTTAATTTGGAAATTGCTTCAGTCTGGTTCTTGTATTGCTCGTTTCTTGCTCTTAAAGACTTACATATTTTTACAAAGGCTTTGTGAGCCTGTTAACTGATGTTAGGTCTAAGAATCCTCCCTGGTTGAGAATTTGGAGAAATATAGCAATTTAAATCAGTATATAACATGCGATACACACCAGACTAGAAGCAAAAATATTAACAGATGGAAAATCAGTTAAATACATGCAAAAAAGAGAAACATTTGACTCCAATATATCATAAAAAGGTGGCCAAAGGCCAATACCTTATGTTCAAAAAAATAGATACAAATTGACAAGGCTAAGATTGTACAAGGAAAATATAATCTCCTCGTATACAAAGACATGGTCATTCACTTGATCTCCATCCACTATGGCCTTCCACTTATCAACTATCTGCTTCTCCTAGTCACCACCAGCGCCATAGCCGACCATAGTCAAAATAATTTCAACATCACCGGTAGCATGGTCGACACCTTCTTCTTCCTTGACATAAGGGTCGAGACTAGGGGAATGAAGATTGAAAATATCAGAGTATGCAGCGGCCTTCAAATCTTGGTCCCATTCCTTCTTAAAGGATACCTTACATCCATAGGCTAGTTGGTGCTTTGCATCATCACAGGATTTGTAAAAGCCTGCGATAGCTATCACCCTTTGCTTGGGGAATCCCACCTTCCAGTTTGACCACTTTATCAGATAAACTTGTATTCTCCTCCACCAGTGTCGACTTCGTAGTAATTATCACCTTTTGAGTATCCCTAAGAGCATTATAGGTCTTCGACATTTCTTTCTTTTCATTCTCCCATTCTTGGAGAGTGTTGACAAAGGCCCATTTCCCAGCTTCCAGAGCATCCTTCAATTCTTTCTCCCTCTTGAATCTATCATCTTAGGTGTTTAGGACAGTAGTAAAATTATATTTCATCTGCAAAAAATAAAGAAGACCATATAATCATAACAAAAATAAAAAAATCAAAGGAAAAGAAATAGTAGGAAAGACTTACCATGGCCATCCCTTGTCCAGTCTTAAGAGCGAGTTGGGATTGTCCCAGCCTAGAAGAACGCTCACGATCAACAACGAGCACTGTGTTTTTTAGAAGGTTAGGATCCAAAGAGGGAGAGTCACCCACACTATCCCCCTCAAGACTAGGGAAGGTGGGCACTTTGGAGGATTGCATAACTAACCTCCTCTTAGCCTCTCCCCTCTCTTTTTCTTCATTATTTCTTCTCTCTCTCTTTCTCTCTCTCTCGATTCTTCTCCTCTTCTTCTTTTTTCTTATCTTTCTCTTTTTCTAAGTCTTTCCCTTTATCAGATGGGCCAAAACCACTGCCTTTGGAAGATTCTGTTGCAGGCATCTTTAAATAAGGGATCCTATCAGGCAAGAATATATGGTTGTCTTCATCATCAGTGAGATTTAACTCCCTACTCTTAACCAAAGAGGTTATGTCTTTTTCTTTTTCTTCTCCTTCTTATTCTTCATCTATTTCTTCTTCTTCTTATTATACCCCTTACTCTATGCTTTCCTCTTCCTCTCTTTCTTCCACTTCTTCAAAGCTTTCCTCTTTAATTATAGCTGGATCATAAGGACCTACCTCTAGAGTTTTCAAAGAGGGAACCCTATCAACTGGAAGGATAATAAATCTAGTGCCTGTGTTCTTTGTATTCTAAAAGAAAAGTCGCCAACCTTGGATGTTCATAATCTGCCAATCTTTTTCTAATGCTCCAAGCTTTCACAAGATGGTCTGCATGAATCTCACCAATATTAGGTTCACGATTTTTGGCACAAGATAAAATAACAAAGAAGAGGACTATCAGCCACATGAGTGGGGAAAAAGAATGAAGAGGACTATCAGCCATAGGAGTGGGGAAAAATAACAAGAAGTCAACGGAAAGAAAAAAAGCGTCCTATTTAGGCCTCTCTGTACACATAAATAATAGGGCCTCGTGGTCTTTCCCCTTCAGCACTGAAGGGCACTTCCTGTTCCTAGAAATGAACCCATGTTCCCAGTAGTCTTTATGGGAATTCGAAAGATTGACCACCAGAACTCTCTCAGCCTTTCTGGTTTTCAAATACAACAAATCTTCTTTAGTCTGCGGCCAAATGAAGCAGTAGCATTTCTCAGTAAGACCAAGTTTTTTCCATAGAGTGTATTTATTATGTGGACTCCATTTATTATCTTCCACACATTAGGAGCACATTAGTCAGGCACAATGGAAAAAAACTTTAAAAATCTAAGAAATAACTTACTTGGGTGGAATGTCAAACCCCCTTGGTCTACCAGAAGGGGGTGAATCTAATGCCACCAGTCAATGTCATGAACATTCTGAGAATGGGGGAACATTCGATGATCATGGGTCACATTCGATGATCACCCAATCAAGAATATTATATTGGCGCCTAAACTCATTTACTCTAGCATCGCCATAATTTCACAAGCAAGAAACCCTAGGAATAGTGATAAGCTAATGAAGAGAAAAAGAACTGAAAAGCCAAAGACTAGAACTTACAGGTAGTATCAAAGCTTTGGGAAAGCACGGGAGAAGAAGGACCTTAATTTTTGAAGTTGAAGAGAAGCTAAGGATAAAAGTGTGCACAAGAACGACCAGTGTCAGTGAACGAACAGTTGAGTGTATACACCAACTGGTCCCCAGAACTTCTAATGATAAGTTTCATCTTCCCAGGAGAATTTTGACACTTTAATCTCTTTTTGTACAAGAGTACCCCTTGTGAAAATATTATAATTACAAACATACCATGTCGGTCTTTTATGAAAATCTCTTACTAAGTTGTTTAACAAAAATTCAATCAATTAAGTAAGATCCGATTTTCCTTTTAAAGGAAACTCTTTTCTAAATAAGATTGGAACACAAGATATGTTTCAATGTTATCAACAAGATATTTCAAATTCTTGAAATTAGTTTTTAGGTTTAAAAACTAAGTCTAGCTATGCAGTGGTAGTCTTGAACAAGTAAAAACCACACATGCGAGAGAGTTTTTTAATGTGTTAAACCCCACCCAATTGGGGAAACATCCACGGAGGTATCTACACCTCAAAACAAGAATCCACTAAAATAGAGTTTTAGGCTAGAAGCATTTAACGAACTGTACACACATTAACAAACATATTCTAAGTTAAGAATTATACTAGCTCCTTTAGGTTGTTTCGACTTTTTTAAGGCTCTGAAGTGTTCCTCGTCCGTCTTAGCTTGGCTCCTTTTCTCTTAAGCCTTTATAGCGACTCAAATGATCGAAATCTCTCAACCAACAACACTGGTTAAGTGATGTTATGTGGTTGTGTTGTGATTGTAGTGCCTAAAAACATGCATGTACTCACACGGACTTATTACAAACAATTTCCTATGATTTACAAATTATTCTAAGTATGAAATGCAACTTTAACACTATTGAAATTAGATTTGTTCTTGAAATCTTAATATTTTCTAATCTGAGTTCGAAATAGCCAGAAACTAGTATTCTTTTAATCTTATTTATATAAAAGTTTTTCAAAATGAAAAACTCACAAGATCTAAAACATGCAAACCCTTATTTTAGTTTTGGAAAACCAAATGGAGATGTTGGATGTAGACAGTAATACAAACATATACCAAATGAATCCAACATGAGAAAATGATTTTTAAACAAATAAATCAACATGTATCTGTGTGACTGTATCACATGAACTTAATCTACAAGTTTTTATAAATAGAAATGAGATATTGTTCTAGTGAGGAAGTTTGGATGTGAGATTAAAACTAAACAAGATATGAGCACCAGAAAATTAGAAAACCCTAACACTCTAAAAAATATTTTTTGAAGAAATTTTGGCCGAGTATGGTTGGATTTACGAATTTCCTCTCTCTTTTTTTTCTCTCTCTCATCTCTCTCTTTTTTTTTCTCTCACACCTTCGGTCTCTCAAAAATTTTCAATGTGAGGACGAAGGGTTCTATTTATAATTGCAATGGATGGATTTAGAACCCTTAGACAAATCCACGACTTGGATGAATTCTAATTGTTCGAATGTAAATCGTTTGGCTCATAATGCACCATTTTTATATGAACTCTGATTAGTTCAAATGGTTATCATAGGGATTGAATTTAAACGCATGCAGGCCTTTGACTACATTTAATCGAATGAACAATACTAAAATCAGTGTACGTGAGTGTGAGAAAACAGAAATCCATCCGTCCAGAAATCAACACGTGTAAGGATAAGATCAACTCTAAAACGCATGTTTTTTTTAGTTTAAAAAATTCCCATTTTCTACCCCAATATTTTCAAGCGTTTTGGATTCTACCAAAGGCAATTTTTAGGAACAAAAATATTTACAAATTACACCCAAACATTTTGAAAAACTAATTTTAATTTCTTAAAAATATATTTTAAAATTTTAAAAATTCCTAAAAATTCCAATTAAGTATAGAAAAATCATATTATGCCAATAAAACACACACACACCTCATATATGAAATGAAATACGAAAAAATTCAATCCTAGAGTGTTGTGTTGTTGGTTTTCTACCTGAAGATCACATGATCTATGCTTGAGTAGGCAATTGAACTTTCTTGAAAAGGCAATAACGGTAATAGGATGACTCAAATTTTGCCTGCTTTTCCAAACTAGACGAGATCCTATATAGTATAGACTCAAGTGAGTCAAATATATTGTGTGCTTCAATATCCCCTTTGGGAAATAAGAGACAAAATCTCCTTTGAGTCATATAAGACTCGTACGGATAAAAAAATAAAGTAAGAAAACCTTAGTACTATACAAAATTCTATCTACCCTAGATCCTAGAAATGAAAAAGTACATAACTCAACTATAAACAGACCAATAGCCTAAATGTATCTGACCAAATTAATGGTACTGAATCCTGAAAATAAAACACTCATTGCAAAGATCAAGGATTTTAGTTGAATTATACGAATTATACAATAAATGTTCAAGATGAACTCAAAATCTCTCCTCCATTTTTGTCTCAATGGACAAAGGATGAATAATCACAAATAAGCATATCTGAAAAATGATATGGGTTAAATCTTATTCAGGCATTATCATACCAATGGATTTTCTTAATGATTCAAATTGTATATTATCCAAAGGTTTAGTAAACAAATCTTCTAATTCATATTTAGTAGGTAAATAGTTTATCTCCAATTCTTCCGTTTCAACAAGTTCTCATATAAAATGATGTCTTATTGACTACCCGCGTGAAATGCGTGCTCGTGTAGGGGCACAATCGTTGTTTTCGTTTCACCGCGGTAATGAAAAAACCTAATTTACGACTACACTTATGAGGCAAGCACATCAGTAAGTCGGGTGTCGAAAGATCCACGGGGACGAGATGCTAGAATTTATATGATTTAGTGCTCCAAAAAAAAGTGTAAAAGTTGAATTCCAAACTAAAAAGGAAAAGATGCGAAAAGGGAAAGGATTAACTAGGTGAGCGAAAATAAACTAGATTAACAAAGTGGGTAAAACTATAGGTTGCGTCGAATATCCCTCACCCGAGTTAATTTGTATAAAATGGATACATGGGTCGACAAGTTATTACGAATGCGTCTCGTTTCTACAGTTAATTGAATCAAGGGTTGTCATGCCCCTAAATTCGCATAAAAGACTAATAAGATTTTGGCATCAACAAATATCCCAAAAATTGCGCATGAAAGGTCGTAAGCACTGGACATACATGATATGACCCATCAAATCTCCTAGGCGCAATAACTAAGACAATGCACCCGAAATAGACCTGTAAACACCATCACCAAAGCCAAGCAACGCGTCAACCCAAGTGAGTTCAATTCAAACATAACCTAATTTAAATGATCTAGAAAGCATGGTGAAAATGCAATAAATGAAAGCAGTAAATAAATGCGGTAAATCTACACTGGAAAGCAAGTAAAGAAAGCTGTAAACAAAGCATGTCAACCTAAATTAGAAAGCACGTAAATTTAACTACAAAGCAAGAAATAATGAAATACACAATATATTAATGGAGAGGGAAGGTGAAAGTACCAACTACAAACCCTAAAGGGTGTCAAACCAAGAGAGGAGGAAGAAGAACTCTCAAATCCCCAAAAGCCTAACTTACAACTCTCTAAAATCTAATATAAACCTTCGTATATGATATTACAACTAAATTTGGTTTATATAGTAAGTGGAATTAAATTAGAAAAGAAAAGAAGAAAGAAAAGAAATGGCCAAAATATCTGCAGAAAACTAGGGATCGGTCGATCCCCTGTGATCGATCGACCGATGCTTAAAATTCTAGCCCACTGTCTCCCACTATTTGGACAAGTAAGAAGGATCAATCGATTGATCCCTTTGATCGATCGATCGATCAAGCAGGTATGAGCTCCCTGCATTGTTGTTTTGGGATGTTTAGATTTCTCTTTCGCTGAAACTCCCGTAACTTCTTCGTTCTGAATCGGAATCGCGCACCGTTCATGGCCACACGAATCTTATAAGGAGGGATACAACTTTCGTGAAGATGTTGGGCCAGGTGCCCAGGTTATGAAAAGACTAAAATGCCCTTGAACGTGCTATCGTGTACAGAAATCGAGCGAAATGCGTCCGTACTTCACACTTAGCATCCAAATACCTATAAAAGCTCAATTATCCCCTGCAAAACATGTTAACGTAGAAATTCGAGGTTTCCTGGTTAACGAGCATAAATATAGGGAATAAGATACCCGAGGGGGCAAAATGCATCGGTTCGGAGGATGAAATATGCAATATTTGCGTATTATCACACCCCCTAACTTACACATTACTATTCCATAGCAATGAAATAGGATGCAACAAGAACGACAAGCAAACCAAAAGCAGGATGAGTATAAAAATATGGTATAAAAGCATAAGGCCACTTTTGCGATTGCATTTAGCATATACAATAAGCCGTAAAACCCCTAGGTCACCCTAGTGGACGAGTGTCGTCTCGTGAGGGTTTTCAGGGATGATACCCACAAACATCATATGGCTTCCTCAAAATAAACCCAAACCAACATGCGACAAGCCCAACAAAAGCAAAAAAGATTTCATACGCATTATTAGCACATTGAATGAATTCAAACAAAAGTTCGAAATCATTGACATTATATAATGCACCTCATAGAATTGAAACCTTAAATTGTGGGAGGGGAGCAAGCACAGACAAAGTGTGATTTGGCGACAAACTTATACAAACCGGATAAACATTAAAGCAAGCATATATTCAATCCTCACCGGAATTACACTCATCAAGAGAATTCACTCGAAACAGGGAGGTAACACACGGAACATGCGGGCATAAAGAGTAAATGTAAATGGAAACTAGGTCGCGCACATGTCACAAATGAAGAACACTATATATAAACTGAAAAACCATAATCTCAATTAAAGATACCGCTCATTAAAGGAGGAAAAATGTATTTTCATAGATTATCAAAACTATTATGACTTTTGAATTACATCAACCTAAGATCACATAGGACTTTAATAGGGTTGTAATGTAGGTTAGACTAGGGTACGAAATGAAGGAATGTATGTACGGATTCAAAGTGTTCGGAATGAAAACTCGGGATAATGGGAAAAATGCGGGCAATATCAAAACTGGAAAACAAGTTCCAATACAGCGTTAGATATATCATCAGGGAGAGTAATAAAAGCTTCTTGAACTTTATACAACATTTACAACTCTCTCTTTCTTTTCTTTTCTTCTTTTTCTCATGTTTTCTCTTTTTTTTCTTTTTTCTTTCTCTTTTTCATCTCTTTTTCACTTTTTCTTTACTTTTCTCAGTCTCATATGCCTAAATTGCAACTGCAACACAATCACATCATTCAATCCCAGGCAACATTCCAAATAATGGTATGGAAGGTGTATATATGGTTTAAAACTCCAATTCGGAGTTGGTTATGGGATTGCGATTATGAAACGAAAGGTTAATATTTAGGCTCAAAGGGGTTAACAAGGGAAAAAAATAAAGGTGAGGTCAAGGCTAATATGGGTGATATAACAAAGAATGCCTATGATTATTTCACAAAGTTTATGCAATTCTCGAGTCAAAACAATATATGAAAATCATGATCAAGTAACACATTTCAAGTATAAACTCAATTAATGAATGATCAATGAAAGAATAGTGAGATTACCAATGAATTCAACGTTTTCAATGATAAAAGAATAGTGTATACACTCACAAATGAAAAAAGGTACAAAGCTTACTCGGTGTAAGTATATACAATGCAACAAAAGATTATTGAGTTATAAAAATCTTAAACCAAATAAATATAACAATAAAAGTGCATGTACTCATGGGATTAAATTCATGAAGTTATTCACAATATCAATAATTGAGACTAAAGTCTACTGACTTATATAATCGAGACAGGCATCGTTGGGTTGTCTATTGGATCAGGCAATTATTGAAATTTATCATTGGAAACAAAGGCAAAACGCCCAACAAGGAGAAAAAAGAAAGAAAATCTTTTTGAAATTTTTCTAAGAAAAGCATACTAAGTAACTAACATGTGAGCAAAAACATGGACTAAATAAAGACATGGATAGAATATACCACACCCCCTAACTTAAAACTTGACATTGTCCTCAATGTAAATTAAGAACCAAGTTAAAGAGAGGAAAATAGCGATATTACCCAAAATTGGAGCGAACCCCATAAGAACAAACCCAAAGATTCTAAAAAATAAGTTAGTACCGAGCATAGCAAAAAACAAATAACAAAAATTAACTAATTACAAGAGACTAAAATAAAAAGAAAAGAAAAAATAAAAAGAAAGAAAGAATAAAAAGCTAACTATATATAACCTACTATTTAGTCTTCACACTAACTCTACACTATAAGTCTAAATAGCCGAGGGTCCACCGCGAAAACAATTTGACTTTGGAGGATAATCAGTGTACCCTCACATACAAGCATACCTTCCGCAAAATATGGATTCCGTTTGAACAACGTAAGGCATGTGTAAGGCAGAAGAAAGGAACCATCATCAATTAAAATTTTTGGAGGGACGATGGGGGGTTTGGATTGAACGGGTGACAAAAACATTTGGGGATCGAGAAAAGTCTGTAACAACCCAGACATTTGAGTGACTAATTTATATTATTTTGCCTGATGGGCTAATTTTATAAAATAGGGAAATTTGGAGTAAATATTGTTTCCCTTGATATTAAGGGATAATATTTACTATGTTTTGTCTATTTACCGTTATGAGAAGGTAAATAGCATTATATTGTGTTTTATTGCGTCGTTATATGTTAAACGACGGTTATGACCCATATATAAATTGGAGTATAATTAATGAAATAAAATGAAGTTGGAACACAAAAAAAGTTTGTGTTATTCTGAACGCCAAAATAGGGGGTGCGGTTGTTTTTAGAATAGTCAAGATAGTCAAAATAAGTGTCAAGTTGTATTTTTGAGTTTCGGGCACTTTTGACGGGTTATGACACAATTATGTGGTTACGAGTCATTTTAATGGTGTATTAACATTTGAAAGAGGGGAATTAATGTTTAGACCCCGTTTAAGTTCTCCCAACCTTTTTATTTCCCTTATTTTGTGTTATGAGCCAAGAGAGAAAGAGAGAGAAGAGAGAGCTTGGGATAAATGGGATAAAAGAGAAAAAAATGGAAGATTGGAGATGGAATCCGTTGTAACCGGAGGAGAATCCGAGACTACAAACTCGATGCAAGTTTCTTACTTGCTAGATATTGATTTAATCTGATCAATTGCATGTATAGTTATATTTTGGAGATTTAAACCATTTTTGGGATTTGTAGGTTTTTAGGGATTTAACCCTTAATCTTGTTTTTTATTTGATTTGAGTTGAGAAAATTAGTTAGATGATGTGTAGGGATGATTGGGTAGAAATTGTTGTTGTTGATGTTGATGAAAATGGAGGATTTGAGATTTTGGGGTTTTAGGGTTCATACAACCCGTAGCCTAAATTGGGCAAATTCGCAGGGCCGAATTGATTCGGATCCCCGGCGAATCGATTCGGTTAGGGGGTAGGATACAGGTCTGGGAGACCGAATCGATTTGGACTAAGGCGGATCGATTCGGGTTGAGGCAGAATGTTGGTTTTCCTCACCGTATCGATTCGTTTTTGGGCGAATTGATTCGCAGAATCGATTCGGATGCCCTGTTTTTGTGAGATTTTTTTAGGTATGTTTTTAGCCCCTTTTCTTTTAGGTGCAAGGTTTAGAGACCTTCCTTCGGGAAGTAATGAGGAGTCCTAGAGGGTTGTGTTGGGTAGACAAATGTCCTATGCTAGTATGGGGATATTTGGGACTATCCCAAGGGGTGTTTTATACAGGTAAATCTCTCGATTGATGTAGGATGATTAACCAAAACTCTATCGGACATAGAATGATAATGTTGAGACTTTTGGGAGACTATTATTGAGGGAGACTCACTTTGATGATTTAAGGTATCATGTTGGACTCTTGGAGACTAGTTGGAGGATATTGGCACTTCGAGTCTTAGGCCATTAAAAAAATATGACTTAAAGAATAAGAAATGCACTTTCTAGAATTGGTATTTCATCATTGAAAAGAAATGATTTTGAGAATGTAAAAATGAATGATTTCAAATGGAAAGAGAAATGATTTTCGTAAATTATAATTTACGTGAACACACCTCTCTAAATCGCTATCATAAGGGAAGTTGCGCACGTGAGGTGAAGTCCCCTGGATAATGAATGCAGGGGAATATAGTCCTAGGCCATATGGGCGATTATTATATGTGTATACTGCGCTGGTGAGGTAATTCCGGGTGTGGTTATGACTCTCCAGCAGGCATATGGACGCTTCCCGACGTCTTGCGTTGATAGATCCCAAGTTGTCTTGTTTATAGGCCCTAGAAGATGATAGCCATTTAGGGGCGCGCCCAGTGGGGAAACCCGAAGGGGAGGTCTTAGAATCGTTATATGATATGAAATACAACTATTATCAATAATGTGGGACATTATTGATGTTAAAGCATTTTATGATACTAATGTAATACCCCGTATTTTCTGTGATATTTATTTTGGGGATTAATTGAATTAAATGTTTATTAATTGGAAATTAATCCGGATAAAAATATTAACGAGATGTGAGTTAGTATTTTATTATAATGTTTATACTTGGCATTATATGAATATTGGTAATATTGAAATTGTCACGTGTTTAATATATGGCAATTTGGGAATTTTATTTAACGCGTGTGACCGCCATGTCATGGTATCTTATTAATTTAAAAAGTGAATTTTAGTTCCATTAACCGTATGGTCATTTTGAGTGCGCCAACGCATCCGGAAGGGTCGAGATAGTCGGAAAACACTAGCCGGAAGTTTAGTTTGGGTCCCGGGGCATTTGTGGGCCATACCGGCATCATAAAGGGTATTTTAGTAAATTGCATTTTTGAGAATTAAAAAGTGACGAAAATGGGAATTAAAAATCTGACTATTTCCTCAACCCACTTAACCCACTAACCCCACTATATGTCATTATGGGCTACGGGAGAAGTTGATATATCATTTCAACTTCCAAATACCAAACACAACTCCATATTCCATTATCTTCAACCTTGGGAAAAGCTTGAGAGAGAGAGAGAAGGGAACCTTGAGAAGAGCTTGAGAGAGAGAGAGAAGGGAAGAATTTTGCAGAAAAGAAAGAGGAGGAACAACTTGGTTACAAAGATTCTACACCAAATTCTGAGATAATTAAGGCAAGTGATTTAAACTCTTTTAATTCAAGATATGTATCCATGTGTAGGAATTTTCGAAATTGACTTTTGGAGATAAATTAGACCCATGAATTGAAAGTTAAAGGACATGAATTATGTAGGAATTGCATGTAGTATATTTTGGACGAATTTATATGTGATAAACAGAACCTATGATGATCTAAAAGTGGAATTAGAAGGAATTTCATAATGTTCTTGAATGGAAGAATTCTGGAAAATAGTTTGATGTAGTTTTGATCTAAACTAAGCTTTTAAATGATGAATTATGAGACTTAGAATGTTAAAACTGTTGTAGGATGTTAGTATCATGTTATAGTAACCTTACCTTGGAGTTTCATGCTTAAAAATGGAGTTTTGGGACGAAACTGTAACTGCAAAACGAAGCAGCCCGTAACAGACCTGTGTAATCGATCGATCGACCACAATCGATCGATCGAAGGTCAAGGTCGATCGATCGACCTTCCCAGAATGAATAAAGTTTTCCTTAAATTGGATTTTAATGGTGTTAACCCTTGATTAATATTATTGGAGACATTGTGATTACCCTTAACTTTAGGGAAGACCAGTAGGCATGATTATGAGGTTGGACTTTAATTGGAATTTAATTTGAGGAATTATTCTAAATTAATGAGATTCGTTACGTGAGATAATATTTGGGTTAATAGTACAAATTTGAATAATTTGATGAAATAAGGTTTGGGGCAGAAGTAAGGACCTTAAGTATAGCGATGTTATATGAGGGAATTATGGGAACTTAATAGTCTATTTGAGATAGGTTTAAGTTTAAGAAAATTACGACGTGAGACGTGTCGACTATTTAATCTATATATTATCGGGATACTTGAAATATATGAATTGGGAATAATGGTATAATGCTGTAGAGTATACCTTTATTAACATTGAGATATCTAAGATGTGTGAATGCTTAGTATATAATTTTATGTGTATGACATACCTACCATACTTGCTATCACGGGGGGTTTACGTTCGCTTAGGGCCTTCTTATCCTTGTGTTGCCCGGATTTAGATTGGTTACCTCGATGAACATAGGTCATTGAAGGACTTATTGAGATGTTAATAAGTCTACTGATCATGGGAGCGTAGTTATGTGCGTGACCCATGTGATGGTGACTGTGTTCGCCTCCACTATTTGTGATGTTGTTATCTGAACGATTCCTGAGAGATTCGGAATGCGTGATCCTTATGTACGTGATGTACCGGGATGGATAGCAGAGTATGTGTGCACCGCAGCTTAGCCTTTGGGTGCTTGTATATTATATTTATGTTGTGAAAATATACGGTTATATGAGAAGGAATTTATTATGTTAAATTGTGAGTATAGCTATGATAATGTTTTGAAAAGATAAAAAGAGAGCTTTTATCAATAAATGGTTTTGTTAGTAAATGGGAATTCGGAAATTTAAGTAGAACCTCTATTTAATTGTTAATGATGGAACCTAAAACGTGAACCGAGTAGAAGTGTTAGAAACTCTTTAGATAGTTATGAGATAACACACGAATGGGTACATGAACGTTAGGAGTGCACAGTTAGACGAGAGGTGAGTATATCATGTGAGAGCACGTCCTAACATGTACTTTGCATATACTGTTTTAAATGTTTTTAAAGCACTTGCAGGTTTTTAAAATATCTCCACATTCGGGCTCTGACCCGTTTGCTTTCAAATCTATCTTTTTGTAAAACCATTTTAGGTGCCCAGCCACAAGGTCACCATGCATAGGATTTCCATTCTGATGACGAGCTGTAGCTGGTTGTGGAAGCTACAGGGATTTGCTTTTAGACGCTTATATCATTTGGATTCCTTATTCATTATTCCCCAGTTGTAGGGCATGTTGCCCAAGTTCCATTAGATACATTTCCATTTCAGTTTTCAGACTTTGGCATGTATTCATTTTAGTATTCATTATTTCATTACTTACTTCAGTTGTGAGATTGTATTATGAGGACTTTTTCCTCCAGTTTTATTTATATCATGTTACAGTTATTCTATTACTTCATTATGGTGAATGGTGTCATTATTTCTTCATTACACTTATTGCATGTTAATCAGACTTTAAATTAAAATTTGGCAACTTACTTTTTAAATACTAGGTGGTTAGTAATAATAAAATGTTTTCGACAGTGATGCTATTAACTGAGCCATCTTGGCATTTTGATTTAATTTAATAAAGGAGTAGCTACCCGGTATTTAATTAGTCGGGGTGTCACAGGTGGTATCAGAGCATCAGGTTCTAGTGTCCATTAGGATCTGAACGGCTTATTATGTTTCCGCTGAGCTTTCTTTGATATAGAGCCCTATATTTTAGAACTGTTGTATTCTTTTGTTTATGCTACGTTCTTCAGCTATTTTAAAGTTTATAACTGCGAACTTATAGACTTTATTCTTATTTCAGAATGCCTCCACGACGTGCACCACGAGTTCCCAGGAATGCGGCGCCAGAACCACAGCCCGCACCGGTTCAGGGCATGATGAACGCCGCTAAGGTTGCAGCTATTGTAGCCCAAGCGGTAAATGCCGCCATTGCAGTAGTTCAGCAGGCACCGCCTCAGGCGCCGGTTGCCGCGCCAGTTCAGGCAACTTCATTCCCGTCTGCTTGGGAACGTGTACGTGACGCTTTTCAGAAAGCGCATCCGCCAGAGTTTGCAGGCAGCTCAGATGTAGTAATCTCGAGCCAATGGAGGAAGGATATACAGCGGCACTTACGGATGTATGAGTGCACGGATGTTCAGAAGCAGGTTCTAGCTACATTTAAGCTAGTTGGATCTGCATTGCAGTGGTGGGAGTCTATTACCACCGTAGAAGAGAGGGATACTCTCACTATACATGAGTTCTGGGTGCGGTTTGACCGCAAGTACTTTCCGTCAGCGGTTCATACGGAAATGAGGAGGAGATTGATGAGTCTGAGGCAGGAGGGCAAGACCGTGGCCGAGTATGAGGCCGAGTTTACTAATCTGTTGAATATCGTTCCTGATGAGATACCGACAGAGAAGAAGAAGATTGAGAAATTTACCGACGGGTTGTCATGGAGGATCCGTCAGCATTTGTTAGGGAACCTTTCATTGGCCACGTATTCTGATGTGGTTAACGCTGCATTGTTACATTGCCAGGACCACCGTTTTCATATGGCCGAGGGCAAGAGATCGGGAGAGTCTAGCCATCAGGGCAGGACGGGAGGACATGGTGCCGGTGGGGCACAATCTTTTCAGGGGCAGAGACAGGTAGAGCAGGGTTCTCAGCAGGGGGATCATAAGAGGTTCCGTTCAGGGGGTTTCAGGAACGGTCAGGGAGGATTTCGGAATGGCCAGCAGGGTCATAACGGCCATCAGGGCCAACAGGACCAAAATGGTCAACATCAGCAATTCCAGCAGGGCCAAGGGAGGAACGGAAACGGCCACCAGGCCCGGGGGCAGCAAGGGCAGAGGGGAGGGAACTTCCCAGGAAAATGTTTCATTTGTGGTAAGATTGGCCACAAACGTCAGGAGTGTCCTGATAAGGGCCGGGCCCCACAGCAGCAGCAGCAGGGTGCTCGACAGGAGCCACAGAGGCCACTCTTTCCACCAGCCCTCCCAGCTCCAGCTCAGATTATTCCAGCAGTTCCTGTGCAGCAGGGGCAGCTACAGTATGGACGTGTCTACAACGTCCACCAGGCTGCAGTCCCACAGGCACCGCCCGCGATTGAGGGTACGTTTCCTATCCATGGCACTATGGGTCGGGTATTATTTGATACGGGTGCTACACATTGTTTTATAGCTACACATTTCGCGAAGGCTTTAGGGTTGTTAGCCACAGCGGAGAGCACAGTTACGTGTGTCGACTCACCTTTGGGGAGTGGGTCACTTATATTCTTTATATGTCGGGGAGTGGGGGTAGAGATTGGTGGTTTGGTATTACCTGCGGACATGTTGGTTTTAGATATGCATGTTCACGATGTGATTATCGGTATGGATTGGCTCGCTGATTATAGAGCCATGATAGATTGCTTTGGTGGGACCATTGTTTTTGCCATTCTGGGGCAAGAGATGTTTGTAGTGGCGATGCCTCGCCCAGAGGGAGGCTCGACCGCTCATTTATATTACATTGAGGAGGATACCTCTAAGGAGGTTGTGATTCCTTTAGATTCGATCCCAATCGTCAGGGAGTATTCTGATGTGTTTCAGGAGATACCAGGCCTACCCCCCAGTCGAGAGATAGATTTCGTTATAGACTTGTTACCCGATATGAGACCTATAGCACGAGCACCGTACCGTATGGCTCCAGCTGAGATGAGGGAGTTACGGGATCAGATTGACAAGTTGTTGGGTCAGGGGTTTATTCGGAGGAGTACTTCACCTTGGGGTGCCCCTGTGTTGTTCGTGAAGAAGAGAGATGGTTCACTGAGATTGTGTGTGGACTACCGGGAGTTAAACAAGGTCACGATACGGAACAAGTATCCGTTGCCTCGAATCGATGACCTATTTGACCAGTTGAGAGGAGCTTCTTACTTCTCAAAGATTGATTTGCGATCTGGATACCATCAGTTGCGTATCAGGGAGGAGGACGTCTCGAAGACTGCGTTCTTATCGAGATATGGTTCCTACGAGTTTCGGGTTATGCCATTTGGTTTGACCAACGCTCCAGCAGCATTTATGGACTTGATGAATAGGGTGTTCAGGGATTACCTAGACCAGTTTGTCATTGTCTTCATCGATGATATTTTGGTTTACTCCCAGACAGAGAAGGAGCATGCCGAGCACTTGAGACTAGTTTTGCAGACACTGCGCCAGAATGAGTTGTATGCAAAATATGAGAAGTGCGGGTTTTGGCTGAAGGAGGTTCAGTTTCTGGGTCATATTATTTCCGACCGGGGAATATCGGTTGATCCGGGGAAGGTATCCGCAGTGAGGGAGTGGGGACAGCCCACGACACCGACAGAGATCCGTAGTTTCTTGGGCCTAGCAGGATACTACAGGAGGTTTATTCGGGGTTTCTCCAGGATAGCGGGTCCCATGACACATCTTACCCGAAAAGATGTGCTGTTCATTTGGAATGATGCCTGTCAGTTGGCATTCGATGAGTTGAAAGACAAGCTAACCTCAGCACCTGTGTTAGCATTGCCGAGACCGGGGGTTGAGTATCTTGTTTACACCAATGCGTCCTTACAAGGACTTGGAGGTGTACTGCAGCAGGAGAGTCAGGCCATAGCTTATGCTTCCCGTAAGCTTAAGCCTCACGAGAAGAATTACCCTACCCATGACTTGGAGTTATCGGCAGTGGTATTTGCCCTTCGTATTTGGAGACATTATCTGTTGGGGGAGAAGTTTCGATTGTTCACGGATCACAAGTCCCTACAGTACCTATTCACGCAGAAAAAGTTGAATATGCGGCAACGGAGGTGGCTTGAATTCGTAAAGGATTATCAGTTCGATATCCAGTATCACCCGGGGAAGGCTAATGTGGTGTCAGACGCGTTGAGCCGTAGACCAGTAGATGAGGTGGCAGATGTGTGGAAGGCCAAGTGGAAAGAATTGGGACACCAGGATGCAGTGGCCCGATCATTCATGTCTGTGATGACTGTTACACCGCAGATTGTCACGAAGGTGGTGAAGGCACAGGCAAATGATTCGTTCTGTCAGGGGCAGATAGTTCGATTATTAGCAGAGGGAGCCGAATCCTATACCGTTAGCTCAGACGGGGGATTACGCTTCAATGGGACATTGGTAGTTCCGGAAGGGGAGGAATTGCGGCATGAGGTGATGGCAGAGTCGCACGGCTCACGGTTCGCGGTACATCCCGGAGGGGACAAAATGTACCAAGACATGAGACGTCAGTATTGGTGGAGCGGGATGAAAAGAGATATTGCCGAGTTTGTCTCAAAATGCGCCACTTGTCAGCTCGTAAAAGTGGATCATCAGAGACCGGCAGGACTGCTACAGCCATTAGAGGTCCCGATGTGGATGTGGGAGAGCATCTCTATGGACTTTATCACGGGGTTGCCTACGTCGCAGAGAGGCCACGACTCCATTTGGGTGATTGTGGACAGGTTGCCAAAAGTCGCTCATTTTCTACCAGTAAGGACAGACTACACTGCGGGACAGTATGCCCAGCTCTTTATTGCAGAGATAGTGAGACTTCACGGTGTGCCACTAAATATCGTGTCTGACCGAGACAAGATATTTGTTTCACGGTTTTGGGAGAGTTTTCAGCAGTCCATGGGCGCGGAATTGCGGTTGAGTACGGCGTACCACCCGCAGACCGATGGGCAGACCGAGCGCACAAATCAGATGTTGGAGGACATGCTACGTATGTGCACCATTGACTTTGAGGGTGGATGGGAGCAGTATCTTCCACTGGTGGAGTTTGCTTACAACAACTCCTATCAGTTCACCATTGGCATGGCTCCATTTGAGGCATTGTACGGTAGACCTTGTCGTTCCCCAGCATGTTGGTTGGAGGTGGGGGACAACAAACTACTTGGGCCGGAAGTGATTCAGGATACTTCGGCAAGGATAGAATTGATTCGCAGTCGCATCCGAGTGGCTCAGGACAGACAGAAGAGTTATGCTGATGCGAAGAGATTCTTCAGAGAGTTCCAAGTGGGGGACCAGGTTTTGCTCAGGGTATCTCCTATGAAGGGGATTATGCGTTTCGGGAAGAAAGGGAAGTGAGCGGAAGTTGCGGTCAAAGATAGTCCCGTTAGTGCGTGTTCACTGGGCACATCATAATGTCGAGGAGTCCACATGGGAGCGCGAGGATGAGATGCGCGAACGTTATCCAGAGTTATTCTTACCAGGTACTTACTAGTTCCGAATTTCGGGACGAAATTCAGTTATTAGGGGGGAAGTATGTAATACCCCGTATTTTCTGTGATATTTATTTTGGGGATTAATTGAATTAAATGTTTATTAATTGGAAATTAATCTGAATAAAAATATTAACGAGATGTGAGTTAGTATTTTATTATAATGTGTATACTTGGCATTATATGAATATTGGTAATATTGAAATTGTCACGTGTTTAATATATGGCAATTTGGGAATTTTATTTAACGCGTGTGACCGCCACGTCATGGTATCTTATTAATTTAAAAAGTGAATTTTAGTTCCATTAACCGTATGGTCGTTTTGAGTGCGCCAACGCGTCCGGAAGGGTCGAGATAGTCGGAAAACACTAGCCGGAAGTTTAGTTTGGGTCCCGGGGCATTTGTGGGCCATACCGGCATCATAAAGGGTATTTTAGTAAATTGCATTTTTGGGAATTAAAAAGTGACGAAAATGGGAATTAAAAATCTGACTATTTCCTCAACCCACTTAACCCACTAACCCCACTATATGTCATTATGGGCTACGGGAGAAGTTGATATATCATTTCAACTTCCAAATACCAAACACAACTCCATATTCCATTATCTTCAACCTTGGGAAAAGCTTGAGAGAGAGAGAGAAGGGAACCTTGAGAAGAGCTTGAGAGAGAGAGAGAAGGGAAGAATTCTGCAGAAAAGAAAGAGGAGGAACAACTTGGTTACAAAGATTCTACACCAAATTCTGAGATAATTAAGGCAAGTGATTTAAACTCTTTTAATTCAAGATATGTATCCATGTGTAGGAATTTTCGAAATTGACTTTTGGAGATAAATTAGACCCATGAATTGAAAGTTAAAGGACATGAATTATGTAGGAATTTCATGTAGTATATTTTGGACGAATTTATATGTGATAAACAGAACCTATGATGATCTAAAAGTGGAATTAGAAGGAATTTCATAATGTTCTTGAATGGAAGAATTCTGGAAAATAGTTTGATGTAGTTTTGATCTAAACTAAGCTTTTAAATGATGAATTATGAGACTTAGAATGTTAAAACTGTTGTAGGATGTTAGTATCATGTTATAGTAACCTTACCTTGGAGTTTCATGCTTAAAAATGGAGTTTTGGGACGAAACTGTAACTGCAAAACGAAGCAGCCCGTAACCGACCTATGTAATCGATCGATCGACATTCATCAGTCGATCGATCGACCACAATCGATCGATCGAAGGTCAAGGTCGATCGATCGACCTTCCCAGAATGAATAAAGTTTTCCTTAAATTGGATTTTAATGGTGTTAACCCTTGATTAATATTATTGGAGACATTGTGATTACCCTTAACTTTAGGGAAGACCAGTAGGCATGATTATGAGATTGGACTTTAATTGGAATTTAATTTGAGGAATTATTCTAAATTAATGAGATTCGTTACGTGAGATAATATTTGGGTTAATAGTACAAATTTGAATAATTTGATGAAATAAGGTTTGGGGCAGAAGTAAGGACCTTAAGTATAGCGATGTTATATGAGGGAATTATGGGAACTTAATAGTCTATTTGAGATAGGTTTAAGTTTAAGAAAATTACGACGTGAGACGTGTCGACTATTTAATCTATATATTATCGGGATACTTGAAATATATGAATTGGGAATAATGGTATAATGCTGTAGAGTATACCTTTATTAACATTGAGATATCTAAGATGTGTGAATGCTTAGTATATAATTTTATGTGTATGACATACCTACCATACTTGCTATCACGGGGGGTTTACGTTCGCTTAGGGCCTTCTTATCCTTGTGTTGCCCGGATTTAGATTGGTTACCTCGATGAACATAGGTCATTGAAGGACTTATTGAGATGTTAATAAGTCTGCTGATCATGGGAGCGTAGGTATGTGCGTGACCCATGTGATGGTGACTGTGTTCGCCTCCACTATTTGTGATGTTGTTATCTGAACGATTCCTGAGAGATTCGGAATGCGTGATCCTTATGTACGTGATGTACCGGGATGGATAGCAGAGTATGTGTGCACCGCAGCTTAGCCTTTGGGTGCTTGTATATTATATTTATGTTGTGAAAATATACGGTTATATGAGAAGGAATTTATTATGTTAAATTGTGAGTATAGCTATGATAATGTTTTGAAAAGATAAAAATAGAGCTTTTATCAATAAATGGTTTTGTTAGTAAATGGGAATTCGGAAATTTAAGTAGAACCTCTATTTAATTGTTAATGATGGAACCTAAAACGTGAACCGAGTAGTAGTGTTAGAAACTCTTTAGATAGTTATGAGATAACACCCGAATGGGTACAGGAACGTTAGGAGTGCACAGTTAGACGAGAGGTGAGTATATCATGTGAGAGCACGTCCTAACATGTACTTTGCATATACTGTTTTAAATGTTTTTAAAGCACTTGCAGGTTTTTAAAATATCTCCACATTCGGGCTCTGACCCGTTTGCTTTCAAATCTATCTTTTTGTAAAACCATTTTAGGTGCCCAGCCACAAGGTCACCATGCATAGGATTTCCATTCTGATGACGAGCTGTAGCTGGTTGTGGAAGCTACAGGGATTTGCTTTTAGACGCTTATATCATTTGGATTCCTTATTCATTATTCCCCAGTTGTAGGGCATGTTGCCCAAGTTCCATTAGATACATTTCCATTTCAGTTTTCAGACTTTGGCATGTATTCATTTTAGTATTCATTATTTCATTACTTACTTCAGTTGTGAGATTGTATTATGAGGAGTTTTTCCTCCAGTTTTATTTATATCATGTTACAGTTATTCTATTACTTCATTATGGTGAATGGTGTCATTATTTCTTCATTACACTTAATGCATGTTAATCAGACTTTAAATTAAAATTTGGCAACTTACTTTTTAAATACTAGGTGGTTAGTAATAATAAAATGTTTTCGACAGTGATGCTATTAACTGAGCCATCTTGGCGTTTTGATTTAATTTAATAAAGGAGTAGCTACCCGGTATTTAATTAGTCGGGGTGTCACAACTAAAATGGCTTTAAATACATTTTCCGGATGAAAGAAGGAAAATGGGACGTTAAATACATTTTCCGGATGGAAGAAGGGAAGTGGGATGTTATGAAACGGAAAAGCATTTTTTTATGATAATAAAACTTGCTTCAAATATATATTTTTCCTGGATGGAAGAAAGGAAATAAAATTGGTAAAGAAAGTTTTGAAATGAAATTGAAGTGGTAAACATTTGATAAAATGAATTCCCATATATGTACTTCCTAAAGAAAATAGGAATTGTTCCATTAGATGGTGAATGGTTTTGATTGTTTCCTTGAGTAATGTAGATGAGTTCTCCCATGTATTTACATATGATCATTGAGCATCATCAATATTGCACTAGGTTGTATTTTTAGAAGTGAGAGGTGAGAAATATTATGTTAATTGCGAGAGAACTACGCACTTAACTGTCATGCATTTTAGTCACATGGTAATCATATCAAATCGGGCCCTAACCCGTCTATATTTTTTTGTTTTGCATGTAACTCTTTGTGTGTTCAGGTGCTCTACCGCAAGGACACCCGTATTGACTTTCCATTCCAGTTGTCATGGAGCTATAGCATATTGCAGATGTTGTAGGATATTTGTTATAGATGCTTCTATCTTTTGTACTCTAGTTACGTTCAGTTCATATATTCGGGTGTGTTTCCCATGCTTTGTATTCATTCATTATAATGTGATATTTAAGTTGTAATACTCGGTGTAACTATTTGTATTGGTCTGTTAACCGACAGCTTATTCGGTTATTATTTATTATATTGTCATTCTTTATTCGTTGATTTTTGGTATCCACCATTTTTGCAAATAGGATTGTCTAAGTGTATTTTTTACCTACAAAATTTTAAATTTGACAGTCCATTTTCTAAAATAATTGGTGGTTATCTCGTACTATTATTTTAATCGACAGTCATACTGGGAATGGACCATCTATGATTCCTAGGATTATTAGAGTATTGGGTTGGCCACCTATTATTTTAGTAGGCCGGTTGTCACAGATGGTATCAGAGCATCAAGTTCTAGTGTCCTTAGGAATCTGTGAGGATGTATTACGCTTTCAGCGTTACTTTTGAATTGATATAGAGACTTAGGATTAAGATCGTTGATTTCTCTTGTGAGATTTCGTTCTCCTGCTATGATACGAGAACCCTAAAAATCTTTTACGCATTTGTGTGAGATTCGAAAATCGTATGAGGAAGGGCATCGGAGGAGGCCGGTGTGAAGGCGTCATGAGACGGGATTACTAAGAACTATAAGTTGTAGTCGGGAATGAGGGCCAATTTGGAGGTCTCTCCCTCCATAGCGTTATCTTATATCGCTACCGTGACTACTAAGTACAGTAGATATAGTTTTCCCAAGTACCGCTGCCAGTAGAGAGTGGTACTAAGTTTGTAATTCCTAGCGACATCGAGTTGGAGTTGAAAAGTCCTTGATAAGGACCACATGTTGTAGTTAAGTCATATGGAGGAAGTGTGACCTCGTTCGGTGGAAATATAAGGCCTAGGAGTTTTGGCCTAGAGAAGGGTATTAAAGTGCCTAGGTGCGAAGATTGGAGGAAAAATATTTCACCCCTAGGAGTCAGGTTGAAATGGAGGAAATGGTAGTCGCCATATTTTGGTGGAGTTGGAGGTTTTGCCCAGGGAGAAACCCGTTAGATATTTTCAACAGCGAGTTTCTCTGGGATATCAGGAATGATGAGAAGGTAGATTATCAAATATTCACATGAGGTTCGGTCGGAGGTTGACCATGAATAAAGAGTGGTACGGGTAAGGAATCCGTACACCAAAATAAGGTGGGTATAAGGAAGAATGACCCCTCAATCGAATGATAGGTTCACGAGTAAGTGTTGTTAACACTTCAGGAGAAGTAATGTTCATGAGACCCCATTGGTGGATATCCACTCGGGGAAAACTCATTGAACTAAGGCAGGGAAGGTCGGTAGTGTGTTCTCTTTTGTTGAGAAGCTTAAGGTAACTATGCGAGTAATCGCCAGGGTAGCTAGAGGTGGAGGAACGATTTTGACGTAGAATGTAGAACCACGCATTTTGGTCTTGTCGATTTGGAGAACAAGGGCAAGAATAGGATGCCTAGACGGGGAATAGATGGGAGTAGTTTGGTTCGGTTAAGACTAGAATAATGTGTCTGAGACCCATTGGTAGTGGCCAATGAGATTGGCAAGAATGTTGGCGAGGATTCCACCTTAGTAGAGGGTGTTGCATTCCTTACGATAAGATGGAGTAGTATTTTATTAACCCTAGATTCGGGTGTGTAAATCGAGCTTGTGGTAGTATCGATATTATTATAGCGAATGTATCTATATGGATTTCATAATAGGGAAGTTTTGTATTTTCCTCACTCGTTATAAATCGAGTGTTGATAATTTAAATGTATATGTGTGTTATGTGCTACTCGTATTATATGTGTTATACGAGTGGAAATATTCTTGGTTTGGTAGGAGTGATAGCAAGAAAATAAATTGTGAGGCTATCATACTTCTAGTTTCAAAGCGGAACTAGTTGTTCTATAATATCTCACCTGGATACAGGATTGAGACTTTATAAAGATGGTTTACGGTATATAGGTAGTTTTCATTATTTGCTTTGTTTATTTTGTTTGATTGTTTGTTTGCTTTGCTTGTGTATGATGTTGCCTTATCTCCACGACCAACAAAGTTAAGTAGTAATGCATAGGAGGGGTTCCTTGTTTGGATTTTTCTTTTGCGAGACGCTCCACGCGTGAACCTTAACGACGTTGGAAGTGGAGAGATGCTGTAATTCTTTTCTTTTTCTTTCTTTTCTTTCTTTTTGTTGGTTGAGTGCTGGGTTGGAAGGTTTAGCCGAGAATCACGTGATTGAGTGATTAAGGGGCTAATATAAAGTTAAAGTGCGAGATAGAAGCACTGTATATAGTCCTTCCCTCTGATAGATGTGGGGGATACATGGGTAAGAAAGTCAGATTGAGACTTACGTTTATGCCTTAATGAGAAGGACCTTTAAAAATATGTATGTATGCATATTGGGGTAAGCATTTATGGCATCTTACAGAAAGTAAATGCCAGGTTAGTTAAATTTCCAGTTAATTGATATGGTAAAAACATAGAAGTAAAAGTGCATTAGTAGGGATTACGAGTTAGAATTTTATCGATCCCGATCATGTGTCTTAGACCGTTATATCTTGACGATCGACGATGCGAGGTAGTAGTGTAACGGGAGGGTTCCTTGTTTGGATTTCGCTTTTGCGAGACGTTCCACGCATGAAATCAAGCGAATGTTGGAGTTAGGAAAGGTCTTGGACACTACGGATATAATTAGTATTACACTTATACGACTTGATAGGATATAGAGATCGACTTTAGGACTATTAGGACGTAAGGCCTCTAGGGCATGTGATGTTGTTTTAGGAAGGTAATAGGGAGTTGACCACGAGTATATTTGGGGGTTAACTATAAGTAGGATTAGGTCCCTAGAACGAAGAGGTATAGGATCTCAAGTGATTCGGAATGTTAGGTCATAGAAGGTGAGGCCTCTCTTAGATAGAATGTTACGTCGATAACTTAGTTTTCGAGGAGTTGAAGGATAAGCTGACTTTTACTCATGCGCTCGTGTTGTTAAGATCGGGAATGGATTTAACGAATGAGTTTCTGCCAGGAATGGGAAGTATTAATACTAGAGCATGGACCCATTGTTTATGCGTCTCACGAACTTAAACCTCGTGAGAAGTATTATCCCACGCTCGATTTAAAGTTCGTAGCGGTAGTATCGCCTTAAAGAGATAGAGGCATTACTTCTTGGGCAGGAAATTGGATTTTCTTCACGGGCAACAAGTTGTTGCAATATGTTGATTTGGGGTGACAGAGTTGGTTTTTAGAGTTCGTAAAGGACTATCAATTGGATAATCCCTTTCACTAAGGAGGTGTGAATAGGGTGGCGGTAACGCCAAGTAGAGAACCATGGGAGTGATTAGCGGTGGCATGGGAAGCCTAATGGAACGAGTTTAACCGAGAGGATGCTATATCAAGATCATTCATGTCCGTGATTTACCATTTCACCTACTCGTGTGAAAAGAGTAGTGTGGAGTGAGGAAGGTTATGTCCGTGGACATTCTTATTGAATTACAGTTATTGCAACGGTCATGATTATTGGTAAAGTTTCCAGAGAGAAATGTGAACCGTATGAAAATGGAGTATATCCTACCACCCGAAAGTGGATAAGTGAATGGAAAAAAGTTAACCAAATGTCGGAGGTCATACTTTGAATGGGTATGTTCGACTTAAACGAAGTGATTGGGCTCATTGAGCCGCATACTTTCAAGGGCTACGTCAATGCGAATAGGAGTAAGTAGTGTTGGGGTTAAGCGATTATGTATTAGTGTAGTTATTCCCTGGCAAGGGTATAATGTGATTCGAGAAGAAAGGCAACTTGTGACGAGATATGTAGGTTTCATCTTCCGTTGTAGAAGGGTGAGATCGATAGTTCATGGCGAACGATTTGGTGCTATGTTGGAGCACTAGGAATGTAGACTGAGATTGAATAGTGATGACCTTAGCCCGAGTCCAATGGGGACGCCGCACTACCGAGGGGTTTGTTAAGGATGATAGAACGATAGTTTAGTATAGAATACCCTTGATAGGGTTATACAGTACGCCTGAATTTTGAGGGCAAAATTCCCTTCAAAGGGGGGAGAATGTAACAACCCAGACATTTGAGCGATTATTTTATATTATTTTGCCTGATGGGCTAATTTTATAAAATAGGGAAAGTTGGAGTAAATATTGTTTCCCGTGATATTAAGGGATAATATTTACTATGTTTTGTCTATTTACCGTTATGAGAAGGTAAATAGCATTATATTGTGTTTTATTGCGTCGTTATTTGTTAAACGACAGTTATCACTCATATATAAATTGGAGTAAAATTAATGAAATAAAATGAAGTTGGAACACAAAAATAATTCGCATTATTCCAAATGCCAAAATAGGGGGTGCGGGGTTTTTTAGAATAGTCAAGATAGTCAAAATAAGTGCCAAGTTGTATTTTTGAGTTTCGGGCACTTTTGATGGGTTATGACTAAATTATGTGGTTACGAGTCATTTTAATGGTGTATTAATATTTAAAAGAGGGGAATTAATTCTTAGACCCCGTTTAAGTTCTCCCAACCCTTTTATTTCCCTTATTTTGTGTTATGAGCCAAGAGAGAAAGAGAGAGAAGAGAGAGCTTGGGATAAATGGGAGAAAAGAGAGAAAAATGAAAGATTGGAGCTGGAATCCGTTGCAACCGGAGGAGAATCCGAGACTACAAACTCGAGGCAAGTTTCTTCCTTGCTAGATATTGATTTAATGTGATAAATTGCATGTATAGTTATATTTTGGATATTTAAACCATTTTTGGGATTTGTAGGTTTTTAGGGATTTAACCCTTAATCTTGTTTTTTATTTGATTTGAGTTGAGAAAATTAGTTAGATGATGTGTAGGGATGATTGGGTAGAAATTGTTGTTGTTGATGTTGATGAAAATGGAGGATTTGAGATTTTGGGGTTTTAGGGTTCATAAAACCCGTAGCCTAAATTGGGCAAATTCGCAGGGCCGAATCGATTCGGATCCCAGGCGAATCGATTCGGATAGGGGGTAGGATACATGTCTGGGAGACCGAATCGATTCGGGTTGAGGCATAATGTTGGTTTTCCTCACCGAATCGATTCGTTTTTGGGTGAATCGATTCGCAGAATCGATTCGGATGCCCTGTTTTTGTGAGATTTTTTTAGTTTTGTTTTTAGACCCTTTTCTTTTTGGTCTAAGGTTTAGGGACCTTCCTTTGGGAAGTAATGAGGAATCCTAGATGGTTGTGTTGGGTAGACAAATTTCCTAGGATAGTATGGGGATATTTGGGCCTATCCCATTGGATGTTTTATACAGGTAAATCTCTCGATTGATGTAATCTCTCGATTGATGTAGGATGATTAATCGAAAGTCTATCGAACATAGGATGATAATGTTGGGAATTTTGGGAGACTATTATTGAGGGAGACTCACTTTGATGATTTAAGGTATTGTGTTGGACTCTTGGAGACTAGTTGGAGGATATTGGCACTGCGGGTCTTAGGTCACTAATAAAATATGACTTAAAGAATAAGAAATGCACTTTCTAGAATTGGTATTTCATCATTGAAAAGAAATGATTTTGAGAATGTAAAAATGAATGATTTCAAATGGAAAGAGAAGCAATTTTCCTAAATGATAATTTACGTGAACACATATCTCTAAATCGCTATCATAAGGGAAGTTGCGTGCGTGAGGTGAAGTCCCCTGGCTAATGAATGCAGGGGAATATAGTCCTAGGCCATATGGACGATTATTATATGTTATACTGCACTGGTGAGGTAAATGCGGGTGTGGTTATGACTCTCCAGCAGGCATATGGACGCTTCCCGACGTCTTGCGTTGATAGATCCCAAGTTGTCTTGTTTATAATCCCTGGAAGATGATAGCCATTTAGGGGGGCGCCCAGTGGGGAAACCCGAAGGGGAGGTCTTAGAATCGTTAGATGATATGAAATACAACTATTCTCAATAATGTGGGACATTATTGATGTTAAAGCATTTTATGATACTAAAATGGCTTTAAATACATTTTCCGGATGAAAGAAGGAAAATGGGACGTTAAATACATTTTCCGGATGGAAGAAGGGAAGTGGGATGTTATGAAACGGAAAAGCATTTTTTTATGATAATAAAACTTGCTTCAAATATATATTTTTCCTGGATGGAAGAAAGGAAATAAAATTGGTAAAGAAAGTTTTGAAATGAAATTGAAGTGCTAAACATTTGATAAAATGAATTCCCATATATGTACTTCCTAAAGAAAATAGGAATTGTTCCATTAGATGGTGAATGGTTTTGATTGTTTCCTTGAGTAATGTAGATGAGTTCTCCCATGTATTTATATATGATCATTGAGCATCATCGATATTGCTCTAGGTTGTATTTTTAGAAGTGAGAGGTGAGAAATATTATGTTAATTGGGGGAGAACTACGCACTTAACTGTCATGCATTTTAGTCATATGGTAATTATATCAAATTGGGCCCTGACCAGTCTATATTTCTTTGTTTTTCATGCAACTCTTTGTCCGTTCAGGTGCTCTACCGCAAGGACACCCGTATTGACTTTCCATTCCAGTTGTCATGGAGCTATAGCATATTGCGGATGTTGTAGGATATTTGTTATAGATGCTTCTATCTTTTGTACTCTAGTTATGTTCCATTCATATATTCGGGTGTGTTTCACTTGCTTTGTATTCATGCATTATAATGTGATATTCAAAATTTTAATACTCGGTGTAACTATTTGTATTGGTCTGTTAACCGACAACTTATTCGGTTATTATTTATTATATTGTCATTCTTTATTCGTTGATTTTTGGTATCAACCATTTTTGAAAATAGGATTGTCTAAGTGTTTTTCTTTTACTTAAATTTTTTTAAATTTGACAGTCCGTTTTCTAAAATGATTGGTGGTTATCTCGTACTATTATTTTAATCGACAGTGATGCTGAGAATGGACCATCTATGATTCTTGTGACTATTAAAGTATTGGGATGGCCACCTATTATTTTAGTAGGCGAATTGTCACAATGTCAAATATCCTCCCAATGATTTTGAAATTGGAATGGGAGGTGGCGCACACAAAGGCAAAGATGCAATCGTGGAAGGTGAATCGAGCAAGTACTCGTCATCGGCAAAAAGGTTTAAAACATTAAAGTTTGAAACCGAATCATCGGGTACTTGTAACGGTGTGATAATAGAGAATGAAAATGGGGATGAAAGAAATTCAAACTCATGAGATGAATCATCATCGCATGAAGATTGAGTTTCGAAGGAAATAATATCATTTTTAATGAATTGTTCTTCCTTAGGGGCCAAAGAAGAAATCATTTCATTACAAATAGATATTACGTCATTTTCATCCTCAATTTCAATATCTATTATGCAATGGGCAAAGTCTAGACTGGTTTGTTCCAAAGTAGGCACAAGTACCTCATTTGGTTCAAAACATTCTTCGACTTCGAAAGTCTCGGAAGGAAAATCATTGTTGGACTCAAATAATAAATCCAAGTCATGTTCCCACAAGCAATTTTCTTCTCGATAAAGATTTTCAATTTTCTAATTCTCATACATATGCAAGCCCTCACCAAAAGTCATAGGTCGAGGCGCGGATCCATGAAAATGGGAAAATTGAAAATTACCATCGGACTTAAATGAAAACTCATTATTACAGGAATTTTGAAAACTATTCAAATTCGTTTCAAAATTCCTATTATAAGGAGGTAAAGGCCCAAAATCATTATCATCATCATCAAAATTCCAATAACCCAAGTTTTGACTTTCGTTATACTCGCCCAAAGTCATATTTGAATTTGAAATTCTTTGGCATTCAAAGTATTCACCAAAAGTCATAGGTTTGCAAGAATTTTGAGAACTATAACAATGATTACCGAAAGAATTGGAATAAGACATGCTTACCCCAAAAATGGCTAGAAATGGCGGATTCCACAAAATCTTGCGCGCGGGAAATTTGAGCGTTTCTAAGTACTCAAATGTGGAAGTCCAACAAAAGGGTTAACAAATAATAAAAATAGAAAGAAAATACTATGAAATACTAAATCAAATAAAGTCTAAAACAAACTAGTCCCTAGCAACGATGCCATTTTGACTTCCCGTGTGAAATGCGTGCTCGTGTAAGGGCAGGGTCATTGATTTCGTTTCACCGCGGTAATGCAAAAACCTATGTTACGACTACACTTGCGAGGCAAGCACAGGGGTAAGTCGGGTATCGAAAGATCCACTGGGACTAGATGCAAGAATTTATATAATTTAGTGCTCCAAAATAAAAGTGTAAAAGGTGAATTACAAACTAAAAATGATAAGGTGCGAAAAGGGAAATGATTAACTGGGCGAGGGAAAATAAACTAGATTAACAAAGCGGGTAAAACTATAGGTTGCGTCGAATATCCCTCACCCGAGTTAATTTGTATAAAATGGATACATGGGTTGATGAGTTATTACGAATGCATATCGTTTCGACAATTAATTGAATTAAGGGTTGTCACGCCCCTAAATCCACATAAAAGCCTAATAAGATTTTGGCGTCAACAAATATCTCAGAAATTGCACACGAAAGGTCATAAGCAGAGTACATACATGATATGGCCCGTCAAATCTCCTAGGCGCAATAAGTAGGAAAACACACCCGAAATAGACCCATAAACACCATCACCAAATCCAAGAAATGCGTCAACCCGAGTGAGTTCAATTAAAATACAACCTAATTTAAATTAGCTAGAAAGCATGTTAAAAATGTAATAAACGAAAGCGGTAAATAAACGCGTTAAATCTACACAAGAAAGAAAGTAAAGAAATCATGTAAATAAAGCATGTAAAACTAAATTAGAAAGCATGTAAATTTCACTACAAAGCAGGAAATAATGAAATACACAATATATTAATGGAGAGGGAAGATGAAAGTACCAATTACAAACGCTAAAGGGTGTCAAACCACGAGAGCAAGAAGAAGAACTCTCAAATCCCCCAAACCCTAACCTAAAACTCTCTAAAATCTTATCTAAACCATCATATTTGATATTACAACAAAATCTGGTTTATATAGTAAGTGGAATTAAATTAGAAAAGAAAAGAAGAAAGAAAAGAAAAGGCCAAAATATCTGCAGAAAATAGGGGATCGATCGATCGATCGATGCTTAAAATTCCAGCCCACTATCTCCCACGATTTGGAAAAATAAGAAGGATCGATTGATCGATCGAATCCTTTGATCGATCGATCGATCAAGCAGGTATGAGCCCCCTACATTGCTATTTTGGTATGTTTGGATTTCTCTTCCGCTGAAACTCTCGTAACTTCTTTGTTCTGACTCGGAATTGTGCACTGTTTACGGCGATGCGAAGCTTGCGAGGAGGGATACAACTTTCATGTAGATGTTGGGCCAGGTGCTCAAGCAGTGAAAAGACTAAAATACCCTTAAACGTGTGATCGCGTATGGAAATCGAGTGGAATGCATCCGAACTTCACACTTAGCATCCAAATACCTATAAAAGCTCAATTAACCCCTGCAAAATATGTTAACGTAGAAATCTGAGGTTGTCTGGTTAACGAGCATATATGTAGGGAATAAGATACCCTCGGGGTCTCAAATGCGTCGATTCGGAGGATGAAATACGCAATATTTGCGTATTATCACTTATTTTAATATTTTGGAACGGGAATGTTGAATGGGACTCTAAGAGATATTTATCGCACTTTGATTATCGCAGTATAGGGATAATTTTTCTTCTTTAATGCCATAATTATTAAGAATTTTCTTTATCCACATTAATTGAGTGTGACCGCTTCCAGTTGCTATATATTATGATTCGGTTGTGGAGAGCGAAGTGCAATTTTGATTTTTACTACTCCATCTGACAAAATTATTACCTTTGTAATAACAGGCATCATATGTGCTTTTGTTGTCATCAGAATAACCAACCCAAAATGCATCGGTGTATCCTACAATTTTGCTGGATGTGTCATTTGTATAAGATATTACTAGGTTTATTGTACCTTTAGCATATTTGATAATGCATTTGACACGTAGAATATGACTTTCTTTGGGTGTACTTTGATAATGTACATAGGAAAATACATAATAAATTATATCTGAAGGTGAAGCTGTGTGGTAGAACAAGCTACCTATCATACTTCTATAGAGAGGAAGATCTATAGGTTTTCCATGTTCGTCTTTAGAAAGGTTGACTCAAGTACTCATGGGAGTCCTAGCTATTTTGGCATTGTATAATCCAAATTTATTTAATATCTCTATAGCGTATTGTGATTGCGAAATGAATAACCCATCTGAATTTTGCTTAATCTGAAGTCCTAATAAACATTGAAGCTCTACCATTAATGACATTTGGAACTCCCCATGCATAATATCAGAAAATTGTTTAACCTCAGTAGGTGAGGTAGATCCAAAAATAATGTCATCTATGTAAACTTTAGCTATTAGGACTTGTCTCTTAAAAAAATTAGCAATTTTTTTTGGTAATGCCACCGTGTCTAAACCCTTTATTGATTAAAAAGGTTGACAGGAGTTCATACCAGGACCGAGGAGCTTGATTTAAATCGTATAAAGCCTTTTTCAATCGATATACATGATTCGGGTAATGACGATCAATAAAACCTTTTGGATGTTTAACATAAGTTTCCTCTGTCAAAATTCCATTAAGAATTGTGGATTTAATATCTATTTGATAAAGTGTGAATCACAAATGATAGGCTACGGCTAAGCATAGTCGAACAAATTCAAAACGAGTAACGGGGGGAAATTTATCCTCAAAATCTATTCCTTCAACTTGAGTGTATCCTTGGGCCACTAATCTTGCAATATTTCTAATGGTCATCCCTATTTTATCTGATTTATTTTTAAAAATCCAACGTGTTTTGATAATCTTTTTATTTTTTGGTCCAGGCACAAGATACCACATATCATGAATTTTAAATTGGACGAGCTCTTCTTTGGTTCTACTAGAGAAACAAAGCATGAAAAATGAGTAATATTTCATAATTGAGATCTTGTACGAATAGTATCATCAGGGTTACCTAAAACTTTATCTAATGGATGATCTTTAGAAACCCAATTAGGAGCATTAGGGGTCTCAATGTGTAAAGAATCAATTATCTCTAGAGAGTCATAGGCAAAATTATTTTCTGACTCATCCACTATTCTTGTCACTTGATTTGTACTCTCAACATTAGTGTCACTTATTGAAGCCATCATAGATTTGGTACGTAAGTTATCAACACAATAAGCCCGACTGTTAGGGGAGTAACCTAAAAATATTACTTTGTCTGGGTTTCAAATTTAGACAGATGTTATATGTCTTTGCAAAAATAGCACGTACTCCTAAATGTTAAAAAATATTTTAAGTTGGGCTTCATACCATACCAAATATGGCTTGCTGCCTGAACTTCCTATTGATTATAAGGTAAACCCTATTCTAAGGTAAACCTTATTGATTATATGGCATGCTACCTGAACTGCCTCAACCCAAAAGTATTTTGGCAAGTTTTTTGCATGAAACATTACCCGAGCCATCTCTTGGATTGTGTGATTCTTATGCTCGGCTATACCATTCTGTTGGGGTGTTTTAGGAGCATTGAATTCATGTTTATAAACATTGTACACAGAATATTTTGTTATGCCCAAATCTTTTAACTCACTTCCTCTATCGCTACAAATTCGATTTACTTGTGTATCTTTTTCATTCTCAATACGTAAAAGGAATTTAAAAACTTAATGGAATGTCTCGGATTTTTTTAAGGAATGCTACCAAGTGAATCGAGTACAATCATCCAGTATAACTTAAATGTAAATGTTACAACAAAGGCTTACAGTTCGAGAGGGACCCATTAGGTCCATATGGATAAGCTCTAGAGGTTTTGTTATTAAGGTGTCTTTAACCTTCTCGTGCGTAGTTCTCACTATTTTCCCTCCCTGGCATGGACCACAAACAATGCTCGAATTTTTTTTTTGGGTAGACCTGTAACTCTCTCTTGTGAGATTAATTTACTAGGATAATCGTAATTTATATGGCCTAACATATTATGCCACATCTCATTATCATCCATTCTAGAAATATTTCAGATCTCAATATCCGAATTTAATGGGTAACGGTTATCTGGAGTTCAGAGACCAGTAAGAAAACAATCACCATTCCCATTAAAAAATTTAAAATTTATTTTAGAGAATGTGACTGTATGGTTGGAGCCGCAAAATTACGATATACTTACAAAATTTTCCATTAGACCTTTTAACTAAAGTACATATATGAGAATAGGTAGTCCCTTTTCTTGAAGTGTCCTTTTACCAATGATCTGAGCTGATATTCCCTCTCCAAGCAAAACCTTTGCTCCTAGAAATTCTGATCTGTCAGATAGTTTAGTATCATTTCTGATCATTTGTTTGGAACAATCGGAGTCTAAATACCAACCAAAAGCAGTGTGTTGTAATACCCCGTAATTTTATTGATTTTATTTAACAGATTAATTGAATTAAATGCGAATTAATTGGAATTAATCCGAATATAAATACTAGCGAGATGTGAGTTAGTATTTGACTGCGATGTTAAAATTAAATATTTTCGAGTATATGTGGTAATATATGAGAATTTAATATATTAAAATTGTCGCGAGGCAGAAATACGACAATTTGGAAATTTAGTTCGGACGCGCGTGTCAGTCGCGTCAGGAATGAAATTATTTAAATTAAAAAAATGAATTATAATTGTATCAACCGAATGATCATTTTGAGTGCGCCAACGTGTCCGGAAGGGTCAAAATAGCCAGAAAACACTAGTCGGGGATTTAGTTTGGGTCCCGGGGCATTTTTAGGCCAAACCGGCAACCTAGAAGGGTATTTTGGTAATTTTAAAAATTAAGGAATTAAAACCCACGAATTTTAGAGGTAAATTATATATTATTTATGAAGCCACTAAAGCCATTATCTTCCAAAGTGAGAGAGTGGGCTACGAAGGTTTCTTGAGAGAAGTTAGAAAGAGGGTAAAGTGTTCCCAAGCCAAAACATCTTCACACCATCATTTTTGGAAGAAATTTGTGACCGGAAAGAGGAGAGAATCAACCTTGAATCATCGACAACAATCTGAAGAACGAAACTAAGGCAAGTGATTTAATATTTTTAAATGCATTGAATATTTCTTCCATGTTTAGTGTAGGAACTGCTTTATCTTGAAAGTTTTGAGGAAAACCTATTGAAATTGTTATAAAAACTCTAAACTTGGGTTAGGGATTGCATGTAGAAGGACTATGGATGAATTTAGGATCCAAAAACTTAATTATGATGATTTAAAAACGAGTTTATGATGAGTAGTCAGACACAATGAAATTTTGGGTTCATGTTCATAGGGTTTGGGGTAAAATTTGGAGATTTAATGTTAATTGCTTGTTGATAGGGAAAATTTGACCCCAAAAATATGTTAAGAAGAGACCTAAGAGGACTTAGAGTAGTTTAAGAACATTAAAATGTGATTGGGATGATCTTAGGATGAATTTAGAGAAGAGAAAAAGGAAGAAAAATGAATTGGGAGATTTCTGGGCACAGTCTGCCATCTCGTTAGAAGACCTGCCCAGGTTGTTCGAACGACCTCGTTCGAACTAGTTTCTAACGAGATAACAGTATCCCTTCTAACAAGTTGGTAGTTCATTCGAAGTCTTTCATTCGAACGACACTCGTTCGAATGACCTCGTTCGAACGAGACTTCTAACGAGTTGACAGAATGGCCTTTTAGGCCTGATTTTTATTTCAAATGTCCCGTAGACTTATATAATGGAGTAATAAACTTCCCTTATTGACTAGTGGGTATAGTTGTGAGATTTGAGTACATTGAGGAGTAAAAATTTAGAATCTTGTAGTACACCGGATGACAATTAGGGATTAGGAAATGAGTACCCAATTACGACGTGAGATGAGTTTACAACTTTAATGTATATAAATCGGGGACTTGTAAACGTATAACATTAAATGATGGTATAAGAATGAGAAGTATACCTCTATTAATATTATGTAATATCTAAGATGTGCGAATGCTTAGTATATGTGATTATCTGTGTATAACATACCTACCATACTTGCTATCATGGGAGGTCGGCATTCGATCAGGGCCATCTAATCTTTATGTGCCTACGGGGGGATTTAGATTGGTACCTCAAGGGCATAGGTCAGAGAAGGACTTATTGAGAAGTTAATAAGTCTGCTGATCATGGGAGCGTAGGTATGTGCGTGACCCATGTGATGTGAACTATATTCGCCTCCATTATGTGTGATTGTTGTTATTTGAGAACGATTCCTGAGAGATTCAGAATGCGTGGTCCTTATGTACGTGATGTATCGGGATTGAATAGCAGAGTATGTGTGCACCGCAGCTTAGCCTCGGGGTGCCAGTATTGTATATTGATGATGAGAATAATATACTGTTAATCGAAATGAACTGTCATGTATTTATGTAAGTGTGAAAGATAATAATATTGCAGTAGAAGCTAAAAATGGAAAATCTCTAGTGATTAGTATTATTAATTTTGGGAACCAAGAAGAAAAGTAAAACTCTCTGTTTAAATTAAGATGTTGGGAATTGAATTGGAAATCGTATAGTAAGGTTAGATTGTGTATTGAACTAGATAGATATGGGAATGACTAGAATGGGTACGGGTACGATAGGAGTGCACAATTAGTTGAGAGGTGAGGAACTCATGTGAGTGCACACACTATCATGTACTTTATATTCCTTGTTTAATGATATTAAACACTTGATGTATTTTAAACTGTTTTCACAATCGGGCTCTGACCCGTTTGCTTTCAAATCTATTTTTGTAAAAACCTTTTAGGTGCCCAGCCATAAGGACACCAAGCATAGGAGTTCCATTCCAGTGACGTGTTGTAGCTACTGTAGAAGTTATAGGACCTCGATAGTAGACCCCTCCACTTTCTATCTTGACTCTATTTCAGATTTACTCATCTGCAGGGCGTGTCGCCCCATTTCTTTTAGAGAGATCTCATTTATTCAGTTTTATTTCAGACCTTGGGGTTGTAATTAATTAATGATTCAAACTTTGTATTTGTTTATTTTAAGTATTAAGATTGTTGTGAAGAGTATTCCTCCAAATTCATTATTATTCCATGGTTAATCTATTGTGACTATGTTGTGGTGGTTATATTAGTGTTTCATAATCTAACCTATTGCGTGTTATTCGAATTTAATTAAAATTGACAACTCACTTTTAAATATTAGGTGTCTAGTAATTATTAAAATGTTTTCGACAGTGATGCTATGAACTGGACCAACTTGGCATTTTGTATTAATTTGAATAAAGGAGTAGCTACCTGGTATTTAATTAGTCGGGGTGTCACAGGTGGTATCAGAGCATCAAGTTCTAGTGTCCTTAGGATCTGTACGGCTTGTTATGTTTCCGCTGAGCTTTCTTTAATGTAGAGCCCTATATTTTAGGATTGTTGTATTCTTTTGTATATGTTTCGCTCTTCAGCTATGTTGAGATAATAACTGCGAACTTATAAGACTTTACTCTCATTTCAGATGACTCCACGACGTGCACAGCGAGTTCCCTGGGATGCTCAGCCCGAGCCACAGCCTGCACCAGTCCAGGGCACCATGAATGCCGCAGAGGTTGCCGCTATTGTAGCCCAAGCGATAAATGCCTCCCCCGCAGTTGTGCAGCAGGCACCACCCCAGGCGCCGGCAGTAGCGCCAGTTCAGGCTCATGCATTCCCATCTGCTTGGGAATGCGTTCGTAATGCTTTTCCGAAAGCACACCCTCCGGAGTTTGCAGGTAGCTCCGATGTTGTTGTGTCCAGTCAGTGGAAGAAGGACATTCAAAGACATTTGAGGATGTATGAGTGCACGGAGGTACAGAAATAGGTACTGAATACTTTTAAGCAAGTAGGATCAGCGTTGCAGTGGTGGGAGTCCATTACCACCCCGGAGGAGAGAGATGCCCTTTCTATACAGGAGTTCTGGGTGCGGTTCGACCGCAAGTATTTCCCATTCGCCGTTCACACTGAAATGAGGAGGAAGTTTATGAACCTCAAGCAGGAGGGGAGGATCGTGGCCGAATATGAGGCTGAGTTCACTAATCTCTTGAACATCATTCCCGATGAGATTCTGACCGAGGAGAAAAAGATTCAGAAGTTCATGGATGGGTTGACTTGGAGGATCCGTCAGCACTTATTGGGTAATCTCTTGTTGGCCACTTATTCTGATGTGGTTAACGCAGGACTGATTCACTGCCAGGACCACCGCTTCCACATGTCAGAGAGTAAGCGATCAGGAGAGTCCATCCATCAGGGTAGGACAGAGGGAAATGGTGCCAGCGGGGTACAATCTACTCAGGGTCAGCATAGGCAGGGAGATCAGGCTTCCCAACAGGGGGATTTTAAGAGGTTCAGATCTGGGGGTTTCATGGTCAGGGAAGTTTTCGTTATGGTCATCAGGGTCAGCACAGCCATCAGGGTCAGCAGGGCCAGCAGGGCCAACAACAGCAATTTCATCAGGTCCGGTACGACCAGTGGAGGAATGGCAATGGCCACCAGGGCCGTGGGCAGTAGGGTCATAGAGGGGGGAAATTTCCAGGGAAATGTTTCATTTGTGGCAAGATTGGCCACAAGCGCCAAGAGTGTCCTGATACGGGAAGGGCCCCACAGCAGCAGCAGCAGGGTGCTCGACATGAGCCCCAGAGACCAATGTTTCCCGCCTCCCTCCCAGCACCACCACATATGCCAATTTTTCCACCCATCCCAGTAGTCCCAGTCCAGCAGGGACAACTTCAGTATGGGCGAGTTTATCAACTCCAGCATGCCTCAGTCCCACAGGATCCACCTGCTATTGAGGGTATGTTCTCTATTCAGGGGACTATGGGGCGTATTTTATTTGATACGGGGGCCACACACTGTTTTATTGCCACGAGATTTTCATGCACTTTGGGGTTGTTAGACACTGCAGAGAGCACGATTACTTGCGTAGATTCACCGCTGAATAGGGGTTCCGTAATTTCCCTTATTTGTAAAGGTGTGGGTATAGTGATCGGGAGATTTACTTTACCTGCTGATATGTTAGTATTAGAGATGACTAAGTACGATGCGATTGTTGGTATGTATTGGCTAGTTGCGTACCGAGCCATGATTGATTGTTTTAGTAGGAGTATTATTTTTGCCATTCCCGGGAAGGAGATGTTTTTAGTGGCGGTGCCCGCCCTGAGGGAGGATCGTCCACTCACTTGTACTATATAGAGGAGGATACCTCTAAGGAAGTGGTGATACCACTCGATTAGATTCCAGTCGTTAGGGAGTTTGCTGATGTATTTCAAGATATACCTGGATTACCTCCTAGTCGAGAGATAGATTTTGTTATCTATTTGACGCCGGGCACTCGGTCAATTGCTCGCGCACCTTACTGTATGTCTCCAGCGAAGATGAGAGAGCTAAGGGATCAGATAGATCAGTTGTTGGGTCAAGGGTTTATTCGAAGGAGTACTTCGCTGTGGGGTTCCCCTGTGTTGTTTGTAAAGAAGAGGGATGGATCGTTGAGGTTATGTGTAGATTACCGGTAGTTGAATAAAGTCACGATACGGAATAAGTATCCATTGCCCCGAATCGATGACTTATTCGACCAGCTGAGAGGAAATTGCTTCTTCTCAAGGATTGATTTGCGATCGGGATACCATCAGTTACGTATCAGGGAACATGACGTCTCGAAGACTGCTTTCTTGACGAGATATAGTTCCTACGAGTTTCGGGTTATGCCTTTTGGCTTGACCAACGCTCCAGCCGTGTTTTGGGACTTGATGAATAGGGTGTTCAGAGAGTTCCTAGACCAGTTCGTCATCGTCTTTATTGATGACATCCTGGTTTACTCCCAGACAGAAGAGGAGCACGCCGAGCATTTGAGACTAGTTTTGCAGACGCTGCGTCAGAACGAGCTTTATGCAAAGTACAAAAAGTGTGGGTTTTGGCTGAAGGAGGTTCAGTTTTGGGGGCATATCATTTCAGAACGAGGGATATCTGTTGATCCGGGGAAGGTATCCGCGGTGAGGGAGTGGGGACAGCCCACGACACCGACTTAGATTCGTAGTTTCTTGGGCCTAGCAGGATACTACAGGAGGTTTATTCGGGGTTTCTCAAAGATAGCGGGCCTTTTGACACATCTGACTCGCAAAGGTGTGCCATTCATCTGGAGCGATGCCTGTCAGTTGTCATTCGATGAGTTGAAGGATAAGTTGACCTCAGCGCCTGTGTTAGCATTGCCCAGATCGGGAGTTGAGTATCTAGTCTACACCGATGCGTCCTTACAAGGACTTGGAGGTGTGCTGCAACAGGAGAGTCAGGCCATAGCTTATGCTTACCGTAAGCTTAAGGCTCACGAGAGGAATTACCCCACCCACGACTTGGACTTAGCGGCAGTCGTATTCGCCCTTTGGATTTGGAGACACTATCTATTTGGGGAGAAATTTTGGTTATTCACAGACCACAAGTCTCTACAATGCCTCTTCACGCAGAAGGAACTGAATATGCGTCAACGTCGGTGGCTTGAGTTTGTGAAGGATTATCAGTTTGATATCCAGTATCACCCAGGGAAGGCTAACGTGGTAGCAGACGCGTTGAGCCATAGGCCAGTAGATGAGGTGGCCGAGGTGTGGAAAGCTAAGTGGAAGGAGTTGGGACACCAGGATGCAGTGGCCCGATCATTCATATCTGTGATGACTGTTACACCTTAGATTGTTACGAAAGTGATAAAGGCCTAGGCGAATGACTCGTTTTGTCAGGAGCAGATAGTTCGATTACTAGCAGAAGGAGCCTAATCCTATACCGTTAGATCAGACGGGGGATTACGCTTCAATGGGAGACTAGTCGTTCCGGAAGGGGAAGACTTGCGACATGAAGTAATGACAGAGTCGCACATCTCACGGTTCGCGATACACTCTGGTGGTGATAAAATGTACCAAGACATGAGACGACAGTACTGATGGAGCGGGATGAAGAGATATATCGCCGTGTTCATTTCTAAATGATCCACTTGTCAGCTAGTAAAGGTGGACCATCAGAAATCAACAGGACTTCTACAGCCGTTAGAGGTTCCGATGTGGATATGTGAGAGCATATCCATGGACTTTATCACGGGGTTACCTACGTCACAGAGGGGTCACGACTCCATATGGGTAATTGTGGATAGGTTGACCAAAGTTGCTCATTTTCTACCCGTGAGGACAGACTACACTACGGGACAGTATGCCCAAATTATTATTGCGAAGATAGTGAGACTTCACGGGGTGCCTCTAAACATCGTGTCTGACCGAGACAAGATATTTGTTTCACGGTTTTGGGAGAGTTTTCAAGAGGCCATGGGTACGGAGTTGCAGCTGAGTACGGCTTATCACCCGTAGACTGATGGGCAAACAGAGCAGACAAATTAGATGTTGGAGGACATGTTGAAGCCCTTATACTTTTGACTCACTTGAGTCTATATTATATAAGAGCTCATCTAGTTTGGAAATTGTGACAAAATTATGTCCATCCTAGAAACCAAAGAACCTCAGAAATTGGTTTGCTACTTCATCTCTCTATCTTGTAGTGATCAAGAACAAATTGCCAACACTCACACACAGTAGAATTTATTTAATGCATGTCATACTGCATAATAATGTGTGTACATATGTTGAGTGTTTTTAAATCCCTAAGTTTGATTTTTAATAATTTTTTGAGATTTTTTAAACTCTTTTTAAACAAGGTTTTCTTAATTAAAACTTGATTTATAAGTTTATGGGGTCAATCTATAAATATAATTTGTTGGGTATATTGGCCTTATGTTACCTTGGGTAGAATCCGAAAGCGGAGTAAACCTTAGGGTGTGGTTTTAATTCCTTCAGGACGCGCATTTCATATCCTATATTTGGCCAACACCTGTCTTCATCTGATTGGTTGGGATTGTGTTTCTTTACTGAGTTATAAACGCGTATGTTTTTAACCCTTGGATCATTGGTTATCGATGATCTGCATGTTGTCTTGGTGAATCCCAGTACAACCATTTAAACCAATGAGGTAACGTTTAACCACCGCTTTCTGTGAGCCCTAGGATTCAAGTCAAACTTGCCTGACTCGATCCTAACCCTTGGTTTTGATCCAGTCTCTCGAACCTTCTCTTCACACTATAAAAGGAACCCTAATTTCAAACCTCGAAGACTTTTGCCATTTTCATTTTTCCTGAGAGAAGAGAGACTAGAGAGAGAAGAGGGAAGAGAGAGAACACAGAGAGAGAGAGAGTTAGAAACCCTAACTTTGTTCGTCAAAACCTCTTCAATCCAAAACCAAACACTTCTTTAAAACTCCATACCCAAAACACTACCCCGAGTGTTCTTGAGTGTTTGAGAGTTTGAGTTGAGTTTGTTAAGTGTTGGTGTAACCTCTTGTTCGTTAGATCTTGCTTCCAACTTAAACTGTTACTTAGATCTAGTTTCTGATTTCATAGAAATTTTAGATCTGAGTTATTCATGTTACATTACACTTAGTTTCATTCTTTATTTCTCGTCTTGAGAAATATATTGTTGATTATTTTCTATAATACGTTTGGTTACTTTGAAATCAACAATAAATGCTTTCTGTTTCTAGTTCTTATAAAACTAAACCTTTGACCTAGTTTGGAATCACACTTGGAGGTTTTCAATCTCGAAAATCTTTTCAAAACTGAGATTAATTAAGATCTTGAGTGATTTCTGAGCAAGATATCCGTGGATTCTGGGATTGATTTAAAGGTCAAATAAGGTTCAATGTTTTGTAAGAAGAAAGAAAAAGAAAATATCACAGCATATAGTGTTACTGTAATTTGTTAGGACTGTTTGTACTTAATAAGTGTGTGTGTGTGTGTGTGCATGCATGTGTTAGAGAGCACTTCCACAAACACTTTCACCCTACAACACAAAAAGTGTTGGTAATAAGATCTTGTGAACTAGAGTCGAAGTAAAGTATTGGAACAAATCAGAAGTTGACAAACTGGGAGAACTACATCTACAATCAGAACTGCAGAGAAGTTATAAGGACACCAGAGGGTACATTCCTAAACTTATATAGGTCTGAGTTGTATGCATGTTAGTTATATAGTTTGTAACTCATAAATTTGTTTTAGTGGATTTTTCATTTTACTCCGTAGAGGGAGTCGTGGATGTTTCCTCAATTGGTGAGGTTTTACCACGTAAAAAATCGTGAACATAATCTTTCTACATCTCCTCATCTCATTCTTGGTTGTGCTGAGTTTAAAGTTTGTTTAAACTATCTTTTAAACCTGTTATTCAAATCTTGAATAGATATCGTACATATTGATTTGTTAAACACATCTTGTGTTCAAATAGTTTGGTTTTTACGAAAATTTTTCTTCCAAAACAGCTCGGAGTTACTTAAATAGTTTATTTTTAATAAACGGCCTTAGTAACATATTTTCAATTGGTATCAGAGCTTGGTAAAACTGCTTTTAAAGAGATCCTGTGTTTCTGAAATTGTTTTCTAAAAATCAATTATGGACGAGAAAAATGAAAGATTTGGTAACTTGACCAGACCTCCAATCTTTGATGGAACCAATTTTGCTTACTGGAAAGGAAGGATGATTGCTTTCATTCAAGGAACTCTGGGAGATGATGTCTGGGACATTGTTAAAAATGGTTACACTTTTCCTACAAAACCAGCCACCGAAGGAAGTAATGAGAGGGTTAAGAAAGCATTAAATGAGTTCACTCAAGAAGATAAACAAGTTTATCGAAATAATAACAAAGGAAAGAATGCCATATTTATGTCCATAAATGAACATGAGTTCAAAATAATCTCATCATGTACCACTTTTAAGGAAGCTTGGGACACCTTGGTTACTGCTCATGAAGGAGACACTAGAGTTAAGGCTGCTAAAACTCAAATGCTCATTCAACAATATAATTCCTTAATTATGTCTGAGACTAAGTTATTTGATGACCTCTATATGAACCTGACTGATATTGTGACCAAACTGCATGCTAATGGGATAACTTATGATAGACAAGAAATCGTATCTAAAATTCTGAGATCATTACCACAGAAGTTTGATAAAGAGAGATATGCTATTGAGGAAATGTGTGATATTAATCTCACTCCTGAACTACTCAGTAGTAAATTAAGAACTGTGGAAATGGAACTGGAATTTAAGAAACAATTGACCCAATCCCATAGGAAACAGACTAGTTCCAATCTAAGATTCTCTTCTAAATTAATTAAGCCTGAGTTTAATACTTCCAATGATGAATCTGATGAGGAATGCGATATAGAGAGTTTGGACAATCAGATTGCCTTAATGAAAAACAGTTTAATAAAATCATTAAGTTTAGAAATAAAGTGGCAAATAAACAAGGCAAGTCAAATTATCCAACTCCCTCTAATCACAGGCCTCATGAGAAAAAACATGACAAAAATCACAAGGACTCTCATATTAGACCTAATAGAGACCTTAAGAAGACTGAATGCTATAGATGTGGTAAGCTGGGACACATTGCACAAGACTGTAGAGTTAACTTGAACACTCAAAATATACACACTAGAGCTAACATTTGCAAAACATGGGATGATTCAAGTGACTCTGAAAATGAGGAACCTGAGTCATCTGATGTTTTTGACCCTTGCATGTCTTTCTTTGCCAAGATTATTTATAATGGTGACATGCCTATACTTGTTAGTGAGGATGAACCAAATAATTCTATGTCTGATGCTTCGAATATTGTTGTTACTGGTTTAGATGCTTTGATTACTTAGAATGTTGCATGTTCTACCTCGGGGTGTGTGAGTCGAAGGGAAAGCGATAATGACGATGTCAATGGGTGTGTGAGTTCTAAGAATGAAGCCTTAGGGGTCACTTCACACACTACACCTAGTGATTCAGACAATGAAGACCTCCCAGACATTCACACACTTTATGCTAAAACTCTCAAGAAAAGCACTAGACTAGAAAAAATTGTGAAAGATCTTACCAAAAAGTTGGAAGATCTAAGCCTGATGGTCAAACTAAATGCTAAAGAGTATACTACCCAATGTTTAACTCATGAAAGTGAAATTAAAGTGTTTGATGAAAAACTAAAAAATTTGACTGAAACAAATGAAATTCTCAAGAAAAAGTACAAAGGGACATTGTTAGAATTGGAACAAACCAAAGAAAAGACAGCAACTATTTTCAAAAAAATTACAAAATTTGAAAATAATTCTAACTGTTTTGATGAATTTGTTGCTGAATATAAAACCAATTCTGATGATCGAATTGGTATAGTGTTTTTCCCCAATTTGAAGACACAAACAAAATCTTTTGAACCTATCAAGTTTGTGTCAGGAGGAAAAAGACCTATTGAAACATGCCCGGATTTTCATTCCCTAAAAATTGAGTTTGATTCAAAACATCAAAATTTTAACATTGGGGAATCAAGTTGCTCTAAAAATGAAAGTTCACCTAAGGCTAAATACGTTTTCCCATTTATCATAAAGAGTGAATATACATTCAAACCTGTACTACCTAGGAATAGAGTTCAGCCTCAAAACTCTTCAAAATCTTTGTTTAGAGACTTTCCTAAGGAGACCCCAATTCTAAGCAATTTTTATTGCTCCTACTGCGACATATATGGTCACTCTTTCGATGGTTGTTATGCTAGGAGACTAGTTAAACCTGTCTATAATCCTCATATCTATCAGAACTTTAACTATTCTAGGAGGAGCCGCAACAATTATATACTTCCTAGACAGTCAGATAAAAACTCTAATTATAGAAAGAGAAAGACCAAACCTAAAAGAACATTTCCTAGAAGGAATCCTAAGCACTTTCCTAAACCAAATGCTCAAGTCTTTCACAAAATTCAAAATCATGCGCAAAACATTTTTCAGCAAAAATCCAAAGCTCGCAAATTTTATCAATTGAGAGCTAATAAGCGCAAGATGAAAACTAGAGCAATTTGGGTTAGAAAAGATGATATGTTACCTCAGATGAAGTGTAATGTTGTTGTTACTGCTTTAAAAGCTGAATACACATCATCCGGTTGGTATTTAGACTCTGGATGTTCTAAGCACATGACTGGAGATGAAACTAAACTTTTAAACAAAACCAGCTTTGCTGGTGGTAAAGTCATTTTTGGTGATGGAGTTTCATCTCAAATCATAGGCAAAGGAACTCTCCAAGAAGATGGTCTGCCTATTCTTAAAGACGTTCTTCTAGTCAAAGGTCTTAAGGCAAATCTACTTAGCATTTCGCAATTTTGTGACTCAGATCATATTGTTACCTTTTCAAAGAACAATTGCAAAATTTTAAATGAATAAGGTGAATGCATAGTTACTGGATTCAGAACTCCTGATAATTGCTACACTATCATGAACAATTCTGAAATCTGTAATGTTGCCAGAATGGATGACAATGAGATATGGCATAACAGAATGGGTCATATAAATTACGATAATCTTAGTTGACTGACTACTCAGGAAATAGTTATAGGAGTTCCTAAAATCAAACTCATACCCAATCTTATCTGTGGTTCCTGTCAGGAAGGTAAAATTGTTAAGGCAGCTCATAAGAAAGTCAAAGATATTCTTACCTGTAATCCCTTAGAACTCATCCATATGGACCTAATGGGTACCTCCCAAACTGTTAGCCTCTGTGGACACAGTTACATATTTGTTATGGTTGATTACTTCACCAGATTTACTTGGGTAGCCTTTTTAAAACAAAAGCCTGACACCTTTCAAACCTTCCTAAAAATTCTTCTTAGGATTGAAAATGAAAAGGACACTCAAGTAAATAGAATCCGTAGTGATAGAGGTGGTGAATTCAAAGACACTGGTATTATAGAATACTGTGACTATAATGGTTACAAACGCGAGTTCAGTGCTCCTAAGACTCCTCAACAAAATGGAATCGCCAAGAGAAAGAATCGTACCTTTCAAGAGATGGCACGTGTTATGTTCCATGCCAAGAATTTACCTAAATATTTTTGGGTAGAATCTATTCATACTGCTTGCCACATTATAAATAGGGTCTATCTTAGAAAGAATTCCAAACAAACCCCTTACGAACTTTGGTACAATAAAAAGCCTAATCTCAAGTATCTTAGAACCTTTGGCAGTACTTGTTATGTATGCAAAGATAGGGAACACTTATCCAAATTTGAGAGCCGGGGAGATAAAGCCATATTTCTAGGATACTCACCTAACAGCAGAGCTTATTGAGTGTATAATCTTCTCACTAAAACCTTGATTTAATCCATAAATGTAATTGTTAGTGACACTACTGTAGAAAGTAAGACTGCTGAATCAACTATTGAGGAAGAGTCTACAAATGTTTTATAAAATGACTCTTCTGAAATAGATAATTCATTACCAATTGAGACACCTGAGGTACCTAACTGGGATTCTAAAGATCATCCCATAAATAACGTAGTTGGTAACCCTAGTGAGCTAGTGCGTACAAGATCCCAACTAAGAAATTATGCACATTATGCATGTTTTGTTTCCCTTGTGGAACCAAAGAATGTAAATGAGGCATTGAATGACTCTCACTGGATTTCTGCTATGCAGGAAGAACTTTTATAATTTGTCATTCATGATGTTTGGTATCTTATTCCACGTCCTGATCACAAAAATGTTGTTGGCACACGTTGGATTTACAAAAATAAGACTGATGAAAATGGGATAATAATTAGAAATAAAGCTAGATTAGTTGCTCAAGGATACTCTCAAATAGAAGGAATAGACTTTAACGAGACCTTTGCTCCTGTTACTCGTTTAGAATCTGTTCGTCTGCTTTTTGCTATAGCTTGCCACATGCAATTTACACTGTACCAAATGGATGTCAAATATGTGTTCCTTAATGGAATACTGGCTGAAGAAACCTATGTAGAACAACCTAAAGGGTTCATTGACTCTAAATATCCAAATCATGTATTTCGTCTAAAAAAGGCTTTGTATGGCCTTAAACAAGCTCCTAGAGCTTGGTATGAGCGTCTTTCTAGTTTTCTTTTAGATAAAGGTTTCAAAATAGGTGGAAATGACCAAACTCTTTTTGTCAAACATTTTGACAAACACATCACTATTGCTTAAGTTTATGTTGACGATATTATATTTGGATCAACTTCTCCCTCAGAAGTAAAATCCTTTTCTAAAATTATGAGTAAGGAATTTCAGATGTCCCTTATGGGGGAGTTGCAGTTCTTCTTAGGTCTCCAAGTCAAACAAAATCCCGAAGGACTATTTTTTTCACAATCTAAGTACGCTTTAGAGATCGTTAAGAAATTTGGCCTCAAGAGTGCTAAAGATGCTAAAACGCCCATGAGTACTACGGTAAAATTGTCGAAAGATGAAAATGGAAAATCCGTAGATCCAACTCTATATCGTAGTATGATAGGAACCTTACTATATATTACTGCCTCGCATCCTAATATTATGTATGCCGTGTGTGTATGTGCTCGTTATCAAAATAATCCTAAAGAGAGCCATTTGAATTCTGTTAAACGTATAATTAAATATGTAAAAGGCACTCTGAATCTAGGACTTTGGTACACTAATGACACACCAAGCACTATTATTGGGTACACTGATGCTGACTGGGCTTGGTGTACTGATGATAGTAAAAGCACATAAGGAGCATGTTATTATATCGGTAATAACTTCGTAGGATGGAGTAGTAAAAAACAAAACTGCACATCACTCTCGACAGCTGAATCTGAATACATAGTCGCTGGTAGCTGTTGTGCTCAATTATTGTGGCTTACACAAATGCTAAGTTATTATGGTATTCAAGAAAAGCAATTGCATCTCTATTGAGATAATCAAAGTGCGATTAATATTTCTAAAAATCCTGTTCAACACTCGCGAACAAAGCATATAAAAATAAGACATCATTTTATACGCGAATTGGTTGAATCTAAAGAATTAGAAATCAATTATCTTCCTACTGATCTATAACTCGCAGATATGTTTACCAAACCTCTAGATTATAATAGATTCATTTCATTGCGTAAATCTATTGGTATGGTTTGTGTTGAGTAATACCTTTATTGTTTATCCAAGTTTTTCCCTTTGTCCATTTGAGACAAAATGGGGGAGAAATTTGAGTCTATTAATTTCTTACATATGCTAAACAGCTTGATCTTAGTGATTCATTGCAGGTTTTCATTGTACAGTCATTCTCAACTGATATAATGGGGTGTTCAATTGTAAATAGTTGAGTTATGTACGTTTTGATTTCTAGGAATTGGGTAGACAGAATTTTGATAGGAATAAGTTTTTCTTAATTTTTGTCACCCTACGAGTCCTAGATGACTCAAAGGAGATTTTGTCTCATATTTACAAAGGGGGAGATTGAAGCCCTTATACTTTTGACTCACTTGAATCTATATTGTATAAAATCTCATCTAGTTTGGAAATTGTGACAAAATTATGTCCATCCTAGAAACCAAAGAACCTCATAAATTGGTTTGCTACTTCATCTCTCTATCTTGTAGTGATCAAGAACAAATTGCCAACACTCACACACAGTAGAATTTATTTAATGCATGTCATACTGCATAATAATGTGTGTACATATGTTGAGTGTTTTTAAATCCCTAAGTTTTATTTTTAATAATTTTTTGAGATTTTTTAAACTCTTTTTAAACAAGGTTTTCTTAATTAAAACTTGATTTATAAGTTCATGGGGTCAATCTATAAATATAATTTGTTGGGTATATTGGTCGTATGTTACCTTAGGTAGAATTCGAAAGCGGAGTAAACCTTAGGGTGTGGTTTTAATTCCTTCAGGACACGCGTTTCATATCCTATATTTGGCCAACACCTGTCTTCTTCTAATTGGTTGGGATTGTGTTTCTTTACTGAGTTATAAACGCGTATGTTTTTAACCCTTGGATCATTGGTTATCGATGATCTGCATGTTGTCTTGGTGAATCCCAGTACAACCATTTAAACCAATGAGGTAACATTTAATCACCGCTTTCTGTGAGCCCTAGGATTCAAGTCAAACTTGCCTGACTCGATCCTAACCCTTGGTTTTGATCCAGTCTCTCGAACCTTCTCTTCACACTATAAAAGGAACCCTAATTTCAAACCTCGAAGACTTTTGCCATTTTCATTTTTCCTGAGAGAAGAGAGACTAGAGAGAGAAGATAGAGAAGAGGGAAGAGAGAGAACACAGAGAGAGAGAGAGAGTTAGAAACCCTAACTTTGTTCGTCAAAACCTCTTCAATCCAAAACCAAACACTTATTCAAAACTCCATATCCAAAACACTACCCTGAGTGTTCTTGAGTGTTTGAGAGTTTGAGTTGAGTTTGTTAAGTGTTGCTGTAACCTCTTGTTCGTTAGATCTTGCTTCCAACTTAAACTGTTACTTAGATCTAGTTTCTGATTTCATAGAAATTTTAGATCTGAGTTATTCATGTTACATTACACTTAGTTTCATTCTTTATTTCTCCTCTTGAGAAATATATTGTTGATTATTTTCTATAAAACGTTTGCTTACTTTGAAATCCACAATAAATGCTTTCTGTTTCTAGTTCTTGTAAAACTAAACCTTTGACCTAGTTTGGAATCACACTTGGAGGTTTTCAATCTCGAAAATCTTTTCAAAACTGAGATTGATTAAGATCTTAACTGATTTCTGAACAAGATATCCGTGAATTTTGGGATTGATTTAAAGGTCAAATAAGGTTCAAAGTTTTATAAGAAGAAAGAAAAAGAAAAGATCACAGCATATAGTGTTACTATAATTTGTTAGGACTGTTTGTACTTAATAAGTGTGTGTGTGTGTGTGCATGCATGTGTTAGAGAGCACCTCCACAAACACTTTCACCCTACAACACAAAAAGTGTTGGTAATAAGATCTTGTTAACTAGAGTCGACGTAAAGTCTTGGAACAAATCAGAAGTTGACAAACTGGGAGAACTACATCTACAATCAGAACTGCAGAGAAGTTATAAGGACACCAGAGGGTACATTCCTAAACTTATATAGGTCTGAGTTGTATGCATGTTAGTTATATAGTTTTTAACTCATAAATTTGTTTTAGTGGATTTTTCATTTTACTCCGTAGAGGGAGTCATGGATGTTTCCACAATTGGTGAGGTTTTACCACGTAAAAAATCGTGAACATAATCTTTCTACATCTCCTCATCTAATTCTTGGTTGTGATGAGTTTAAAGTTTGTTTAAACTATCTTTTAAACCTATTATTCAAATCTTGAATAGATCTCGTACATACTGATATGTTAAACACATCTTGTGTTCAAATAGTTTGGTTTTTTACGAAAAGAGTTTCTTCAAAAAATAGCTAGGAGTTACTTAAATAGTTTATTTTTAATAAACAGCCTTATTAACATATTTTCACATGTTGCGTATGTACATCCTAGACTTTGGAGGTGGTTGGGAGCAGTACCTTCCACTGGTGGAGTTTGCTTATAATAACTCCTACCAGTTCACTATTGGCATGGATCCATTTGAGTCATTGTATAGTAGACCTTGTAGTTCCCCAGCATGTTGGTTAGAGGTGGGGGATAAGAAACTCCTTGGGCCGGAAGTGATTCAGGACACATCGACAAGGATAGAAATGATACGGAGCCGTATTCGAGTAGCTCAGGACAGGCAAAAGAGCTATGGTGATGCCAAGAGGTTCTTCAGAGAATTCAAAGTGGGGGTCCAGGTGTTACTAAGAGTATATCCTATGAAGGGGATCATGCGTTTTGGGAAGAAGGGGAAACTGGCACCAAGATACGTGGGACCATTTCCTATCATTGAGAGGATTGGGCCAGTCGCATTCAGACTTGGGTTACCGGAGCACTTGCATTGGATTCATGATGTGTTCCATATTTTCTCGCTAAGGAAATATCTTAAGGACAATTTGGCCCATACTCACATTTCTTTAGAGGACATCGATCTTCAGCTCGATAGTTCCTATGAGGAGGGGCCGATTGTTATTCTGGACCACAGGGAGAGGAAACTGAGGTTGAAGATAGTACCATTAGTACGCGTACAGTGGCGGCATCATAATGCCGAGGAGTCCACATGGGAGCGCGAAGATGAGATGCACGAGCGTTATCCAGAGTTATTTTTACCAGGTACTCTTTAGTTCCGAATTTGAGGACGAAATTTTATTATCAGGGGGGGAGTATGTAATACCCCGTAATTTTATTGATTTTATTTAAGGGATTAATTGAATTAAATGAGAATTAATTGGAATTAATCCGGATATAAATACCAGCGAGAAGTGAGTTGGTATTTGACTGCGATGTTAAAATTAAATATTTCCGAGTATATATGGTAATATATGAGAATTGAATATATTAAAATTATCACGAGGCAGAAATACGACAATTTGGAAATTTAGTTGGGACGCGCATGTCAGTCGCGTCAGGAATGAAATTATTTAAATTAAAGAAAATGAATTATAATTGTATCAACCGAATGATCCTTTTGAGTGCGCCAACGTGTCCGAAAGGGTCTAAATAGCCAGAAAACACTAGCTGGGGGTTTAGTTTGGGTCCCAGGGCATTTTTAGGCCAAACCGGCAACCTAGAAGGATATTTTGGTAATTTTAAAAATTAGGGTATTAAAACCCACGAATTTTAGAGGTAAATTATATATTATTTATGAAGCCACTAAATCCATTATCTTCCAAAGTGGGAGAGTGGGCTACAGAGGTTTCTTGAGAGAAGTTAGAAAGAGGGTAAAGGGTTCCGAAGCCAAACCATCTTCACACCATCATTTTCGGAAGAAATTTGTGACCGGAAAGAGGAGAGAATCAACCTTGAATCATCGACAACAATCTGAAGAACGAAACTAAGCCAAGTGATTTAATATTTTTAAGTGCATTGAATATTTCTTCCATGTTTAATATAGGAACTGTTTTATCTTGAAAGTTTTGAGGAAAACCTATTGAAATTGTTATAAAAACTCTAAACTTGGGTTAGGGATTGCATGTAGAAGGACTATGGATGAATTTAGGATCCAAAAACTTAATTATGATGATTTAAAAACGGGTTTATAATGAGTAGTTAGACACAATGAAATTCTGGGTTCATGTTCATAGAGTTTGGGGTAAAATTTTACATATTTAATGTTAATTGCTTGTTGATAGGGAGGATTTGACCCCAAAAATATGTTAAGAAGCGACCTAAGAGGACTTAGCGTAGTTTAAGAACATTAAAATGTGATTGGGATGATCTTAGGATGAATTTAGAGAAGAGAAAAAGGAAGAAAAATGAATTGGGAGATTTCTGGGCGCAGTCTGCCATCTTGTTAGAAGACCTGCCCAGGTCAGTCGAACGACCTCGTTCGAACGAGTTTTTAACGAGATGACAGTATCCCTTCTAACGAGTTGGTAGTTCGTTCGAATCCTTTCGTTCGAACGACACTCGTTCGAACGACCTCGTTCGAATGAGACTTCTAACGAGTTGACAGAATGGTCTTTTAGGCCTGATTTTTATTTCAAATGTCCCGTAGACTTATATAATGGAGTAATAACTTTCCTTTATTGACTAGTGGGTATAGTTGTGAGATTTGAGTACATTAAGGAGTAAAAATTTAGAATCTTATAGTACACCGGATGACAATTAGGGATTAGGAAATGAGTACCTAATTACGACGTGAGAAGAGTTTACAACTTTAATGTACATAAATCGGGGACTTGTAAACGTATAACATTAAATGATGGTATAAGAACGAGAAGTATAGCTATATTAATATTCTGTGATATCTTAGATGTGCGTATGCTTAGTATATGTGATTATCTGTGTATAACATACCTACCATACTTGCTATCATGGGAGGTCGGCGTTAGATCAGGGCCATCTAATCTTTGTGTGCCTACGGGGGGATTTAGATTGGTACCTCGAGGGCATAGGTCAGAGAAGGACTTACTGAGAAGTTAATAAGTCTGCTGATCATGGGAGCGTAGGTATATGCGTGACCCATGTGATGTGAACTATGTTCGCCTCCATTATGTGTGATTGTTGTTATTTGAGAACGATTCCTGAAAGATTCATAATGTGTGGTCCTTATGTACGTGATGTACCGGGATTGAATAGCAGAGTATGTGTGCACCGCAGCTTAGCCTCGGGGTGCCAGTATTGTATATTGATGATGAGAATAATATACTGTCAATCGAAATGAACTGTCATGTATTTTTGTAAGTGTGAAAGATAATAATATTGCAGTAGAAGCTAAAAATGGAAAATCTCTAGTGATTAGTATTATTAATTTTGGGAACCAAGAAGAAAAGTAAAACTCTCTGTTTAAATTAAGATGTCGGGAATTGAATTGGAAATCGTATAGTAAGGTTAGATTGTGTATTGAACTAGATAGATATGGGAATGACTAGAACGGGTACGGGTACGATAGGAGTGCACAATTAGTTGAGAGGTGAGGAACTCATGTGAGTGCACACACTATTATGTACTTTATATTCACTGTTTAATGATATTAAACACTTGCTGTATTTTAAACTGTTTTCACAATCGGGCTCTGACCCGTTTGCTTTCAAATCTATTTTTGTAAAAACCTTTTAGGTGCCCAGCCACAAGGACACCAAGCATAGGAGTTCCATTCCAGTGACGTGTTGTAGCTGCTGTAGAAGTTACACGACCTCGATAGTAGACGCCTCCACTTTCTATCTTGACTTTATTTCAGATTTACTCATCTGCAGGGCGTGTCGCCCCATTTCTTTTAGAGAGATCTCATTTATTCAGTTTTATTTCAGACCTTGGGGTTGTAATTAATTAATGATTCAAACTTTGAATTTTTTTATTTCAGTATTCGGATTGTTGTGAGGAGTATTCCTCCAGATTCATTATTATTCCATGGTTAATCTGTTGTGACTATGTTGTGGTGGTTATATTAGTGTTTCATAATCTAACATATTGCTTGTTATTCGGATTTAATTAAAATTGACAACTCACTTTTAAATATTAGGTGGCTAGTAATTATTAAAATGTTTTCGATAGTGATGCTATGAACTGAACCAACTTGTCATTTTGTATTAATTTGAATAAAGGAGTATCTACCCGGTATTTAATTAGTCGGGGTGTCACATATGTATAGCTCTTAAAGAACTAATCACAATATTACACTTCAATCGAGGGATTAGTTCCTCTTTTCTAACCCAAATTTTTCGTATTTTAAAAGGTTTGTGAGCATTTAGTTTAGACATGAATCTAGGAATCTTTCTCTTGGACTTCCTTTTAGCTTTAGATCAATTCTTCCTATTTCTATAGTTATAGTTCTCATTGAACGGCTTAAGGAGAACTTTGTTATTACTATTCTTTCTATAATAGTTAAATGTTTTGTAATCTGGTGAATGAAAGATAGGCTTATGCAAACGCTTTTGAAAACATTCTCCAAATAGTGTCCATAAACATCACAATACTAACAATATTTGTGGCTAGATGGTTTCTTCACAATTTTTAATCCTTTAAAGATAGGTTTGTCCATATGTTGGACTTATGCCCTAAGTCAAACTGCAATAGGTTGGAAGGAATAATATCTTTTCCTTATAAGGGGTAGACGTATTTAGCCTTAGGTTCAACATTTGGCTTAGGATTATTTTTCATCAAAACATCTGGCCCTTTTTGTTTTCTGTCAAACTCATTTTTTGAAGTCTTGAAAATCTAGACAAAGTTCAGTAGATCGTTTTCCAGCAGACACAAATTATATAGTGTGAAAGGGTTTAGTTTGTGCCTTATAATTTTGTTCAAATCCTATGCCAGATTTACCATCAGAATTTGTTTTTCTTGAAGCTACATAGTCTTCAAAACACTTAGAGTTATTTTCAAATTTAAATAATTTTTTGAAGACTGTTGAAACTTTTTCTTTAGATTGTTCCAATTACAATATTGCAGCCTTATATATATATTTTAAGACTTCATTTGCTTTAGATAGATCTTTAATTTTATCAACAAAAGCCTTAGATTTAGTTTCATAGGCCAGACATTGATTTATAATCTTCAGCATTCTACTTTACCATAAGGCATAGGGCTTCTATTCTTTCAGAAAGTTCCTTGATAGTCTTTTCATGTTTTGTGTCCTTCCTAAGGGTTTTGGTGTAAAGTTTGTGAATGTTTTGGAGTTCATCATTTTCTAAATCACCATATGTCGTGTGTGAATTATCCCTTGGCGATTTATTTTGCGTACTCATGCACACATTATGGTCGTCAATCAAATGTTCCCCTTAACTCACACACCCCCTGATGAACTGCTAACAGTTTTTATAACATTAACAAAATTTTGGCATAGAGCAGATAAACTAGAAGCACGCAAGACTTCACATCACATATACGGATTAGGCATTCTAACATCAAGTTCAAAATTATTTGCAGGGATATCATCCATATATACAATTTTTGTGAAAAAGGACATGCAGGGGTCAAAGATATGGGATGATTCAGGCTCATTTTCTTTAGAATCGCTTGAATCATACCAAGTCTTACAAATATTTTCCTTATTATTGTTTTATTTCAACTTAACCATATTGTTACTGGCAATGTGACCTAATTTACCACATCTAAACATTCAGTCTTTTTAAAGTCTCTATTAGGTATATTATTGTTCTCAATAGTATTTTTATCGTGTCTTCTCTTAGGAGGGTTGTTATTAGAAAAAGTGGGATAATTAGCTTCACCTTTTTTAGAAGAAATTGAGTTTCTAAACAAAAGAACTTTCTTAAAATGTTTATACATAAGAGAAATCTAATTGTTCAAATTAACTAAGTAACACTCCTCATCAGAGTCCAAGTCAAGCTTTGGGACAACAAACTAAGGTGTATTCATCCTTGACTAAAAAATAACCTTGGGACTGGTATAGTCCTTTTCATTATTGGAAATATTTTTCTTAGATTTGAATTCCATTTTCACAGTTCAAAGCTTGCTACTGAGGGGTTTTGCAATTAGGTTAGGATCGTCCATCTCCTCAATTGCATAGGGTTTGTTGTCAAATTTAAGTGGAACTGATCTTACAATATTAGACACTACCTCTCCCCTATCATAAATAATACCATTGGCATGAAATTTCGTAACAACATCATTCAACCTTATGTAAAATTCATCAAATGTTTCAGTCTCAACCATTAAAAGTGTTTTATATTATTAGATCAGCAGTTGGATCTTGGCAGCCTTAACACGGGTGTCACCTTCATGGGTACTGAGCAACAAGTCACAGGCTTCCTTTGAGGTTGAATGCATAGATATTCTTTTAAATTCATGTTCGTTGACTCACATAAATATAGCATTATTTCCTTTATTTTTGCTCAGAGAGGTAGATTTTTCTTCTTTAGTGAACTCGCTTAGAAGTTTTTTAATTCTTACATTACTACCCTCTGCAACAGACTTAGTTGGATGTATATATCCATTTTCAATAACATCCCAGACATCATCTCTCAAAGTCCCTTAGATGAAGGCTATCATCCTTACTTTCCAGTAAGGAAATTTATTCCCATCGAAGAGGGGAGACCTAGACAAATTTCCCAGTCTCTCAAATTTTTCATTCATAACAGTTTTTTTTATAAATAATAATATCAAAAAGCACAATATCTTAAATAGTTTTGAAAAATAATTGAACATCTCTTACTAAGTTGTTTAACAAAAGTTAAATCAGTTAAGAAATATTCGATTTTCCTTTTTGGGGAAAATCTTTTCTAAAACAAGATTGGAACACAAGATGTATTTGAATGTTATGAATAAGATATTTCAGATTCTTGAAATTACATTTTAGGCTTAAAAACTAAGTCTATCTATGTAGTGGTAGGCTTGAAGAAGGAAAAACACACATGCAAGATATATTTTTAATGTGGTAAAGCCTAACCCAATTGGGGAAATAACCACGGAGGACTCTACACCTCAAAACAAAAATTCACTAAAATAGAGTTTTAGGTTACAAGCATTTAACGAACTAAACACACATTAACATAAGGATTCCATGTCAAGGATTATACCATATCCTTTAGGTTGTTCTGACTTCGTTAAGGCACTGAAGTGGTCCTTATCATTCTTTAGCTTGGCTCATTTTCTTCTTAGTCCCTACGGCAACTCAAATGATTGAAACAACACCGTTTAAGTGATGTTGTGTTATTATGTTGTGAGTGTAGTGCCTAAACACATGCATGTACTCACACATTTCTTAAAAATAATTTCCTATGAATTATAAATTATTCTAAGTATGAAATGCAATTTTCACACTACTGAAATTATATTTCTTTTTGAAACCTTAATATTTTCAAATATCAGTTCGAAAAAGCCAAAAACTAGTATTCTTTTAATCTTATTTATATATGAGTTTTTCAAAATGAAAAACTCACAAGATCTAAAACATGGAATCACTTATTATAGTTTTGTAAAACAAAATGCAAATGTTGGACGTAAACAGTAATACAAACATATTAAAAATGAATCCAACACGAGAGAACAATTTCTAAACAAAGAAATAACCAATATCCATGTCATTGTATCACATCAGTTAGATCTAAAAGTTTCTATTAATAGAAACGAAATCTTGTTCTAATGAGTCTATTTGGATGGGAGATTATAACCAAAGAATATATGAACACCAAAAAATTAGAAAACCCTAACACTCTTAAAAATATTTTCTGGAGAAATTTTGGTAGAGTATGGTTGGATTTATGAATTCTTCCTCTCTTTTATTTTTCTCTCTCTTCCCCCTCTCTCTTTTTTATCTTAGACCTTTCATCTCTCAAAGATTGTAAATGTGAGGATGAAGGGTTTTATTTATAGTTTCAATGGAAGGATATGGAACCCTTAGACAAATCAACGTCTTGGATCAATTCTAATTGTTCGAATGTAAATCATATGGTTCACAATGCACTGCTTTTATATGCACTCTGACTGGTTCAAATGGTTATCGTAGGGATTGAATTTAAATGCATGAAGAACTTTTATTATATTTGATCGAACGAACAAAATTAAAATCCATGTATGTGAGTGTGAGGAAACACAAATCCAGTAGTCTAGAAGTCAACTCGTTTAAGCCTAAGATCAACTCTCAAATGTGTTTTTTTTCCATAAATGCCATTTACTACCTTAATATTTTCTAGCGCTTTTGGATTCTACCCAAGGAAATTTTTACGTAGAAATTTGCTTTACAAATTATACCCAAACATTTTAGAATATTAATTTTAATTTCTTAAACATATATTTTAAATGTTATAAAAATTCCAATTAAGTGTAGAAAAATCATTTTAAGCCAATAACCCCCCCCCCCCCCCCCGCCCCATATATGCAATGAAATATGAATAAATACAAACCTGGAGTGTTGTGTTGTTGGTTTTCTACCTAAAGATCATTTGATCTATGCTTAAGTAGGCAATTCAACTTCTATGGAGAGGCAATGAATTTAGTAGGTTGGCTCAAAATTTTGACTTCCTTTCCAAACGAGATGAACTCCAATATACTATAGACTCAAGTGGGTCAAATATATAGTGTGATTTATTTTTTATTACATTTAAGGCATTGGGTCTGTGACTCAGTTAAAATATATTGACCCATAATTATTTGTCCAAATATTTTTCAAGGGAAATTGCGGGAGCCCATTTTTTACAAGTGCATGAGAGTAGACGACCAAGTTGGTTTAAGCACTCGGTCTGGCCCAAATCATGACTTAATTGCTGCACGAGTAGTTTAGTCGAAGCATAACACTCGCAGATATGGTCAATCAGGTACCAAGAATCTCGGATGAGAAATTCGAGTACCTCGTGGCAAATCCTAACCATATTATGGAGTTCCTTAAGCAACTCGATCTCCGTAACAACACATGTATAAATTGTACACCCTGACCCAGAGGGTGAACAACTTGAAACATTGAATGACACTTAATAAGAATGAGTAACCTCACCTTGGACATAGGCAAGTTTCTGAACCATGTACATCATTGTTGTGTGTGTTATTCCATTTATTTTCAGCCATTTGTGATTCCTTTCCTAGAATCCTTTATTGAGATATTTTCTATACTCACAATATATATATATATATATATATATTCATTGTGCGAAAAACATCTGTTTGATAGTTTTGACTTGATAGAAGATTAGTTGTTACTTGAGAAACCATATTATATTTAATGTTGGAAAGATAGAATAAGTGAAATGCTCAAATCAATCAGGCGGTACGTATGAAATTAATGGGGAACTCAAATATTTATAGGGCAAGCATTCGATTTCAGTCATTTATGGGATAAATCACTATAAATTGGCATTAAAACTATCTAGACATGCTTGGACAAATTTTTAAGTTATTGGCTGATATGAAAGTCAAATATTTAAAAAGTCATTTTACAAAATTTTCAAAAAAGCGGGTTAACTTTTAGTCATTTCCACAAAGACAATATTTTGCATGATTTATCATTCAACACATATGATTTTGATTAAAATTTATTCTCTAATAATATTTTTATTTTTATATCAACCTTTTAGGTTTGATGACATTTTTATAAATTCAAGATGTGAGATCATTCATGTTAAGTGTATAGTTGCATTGTGAGGCTATTCCTACTACTTAATGTTTTTCTTTTCAATTTCGCATTTTTAGGGATGGGGAAAATTTAACTTCCTTATCCACTTCTTTAACAAATAATTGTAGATTTCACTATTCCATGCGAGCAATTTGTAATTTCCTCTCCAAAATACTTATGAATTTATTACACATGATTTTTGGGTAGGGAATTTATCTGTTGTTTTTGGAAAAAGATGGGACAATTAAATTACAATTCCTTGTGGGGACAAAATGATCATACTATGAGATTAAATCATATTGCCGAGTGCTTTAGAAAGTTAACTATGTTTTGATTTAAAAAATAATTAAAGAAAACAACAAGAATAAATGAAACCCTTTGGGTTCATACTCAAAATGAAAGCATAGGAAGGAGGGACGACTAAGGGGTTCAATATAACCTTTTCACACTAGTGTTTTAAAAATGCTTGAACTTCAAAAATTTACCAATACTCAAGCACAAAATATATTGGATTGGAGATGATTAAATTTATTAAAAATGTATATACATATTAAAATAATTTTTATCAGTTTTGTGTCGCATCATAATTTTAATTGGCATGATGAAGTGCACCCATGAATTAATAGGGCATGGACAAGCATTTGGTACATACGGGTTGCGAGACTATCATTGGAAAACCATCATCGAGGTGAAGTGTTGGTGCACTCATGAAACTAATTGGAGTATACATTTATTATAATAACTTTTGGTGTTTCATTAAAAGGTACTGGCATGCCATGAGTAATGGATATATCCTTAAACAAATAATCAAATGATGTATCGTATTAACATACTGTAGGACATTGTCATTGTTGTAGCATAATGTACAACATGTTTTGCAATGACATGTAAAAGTACTCAAGGGTATAATGATAATTTACCATATGATTGCGTAAAAAAGGGCATCGTGTGCGGGGCCATTAGTCAAGGAAAACTTGACATTTTAGGCTATAGGAATCAAAGTTGAGTCAGCATGATGAGATGATAGATTGATCAATTCGAGGAGGTCGTCGTGTTAGATGGATATATATGGACAAAGATGGTTCTTCGGGAGGAGTGATTGTTATGTCAGATTCTCGAATGGTTGAATTAGTGGAGAACATGATTGGCGCTTGGTCCTTTTATGAGATTTATGTTCCAATGGAAGATTAAGTATACAATAACTATGAAAGGAGATAGTGAGCATCAGTAGGGTTTGGGATATGCCATGTGTATAGGATAATTTTAATATTGTAATGCTCACTTTGGGGAAGAGTGGGGGAAGAAGTGCGAACAAATATAATATGAACTTCTCGGAGTTTATTGATAAGATGGAATTGATGAATATTATGATACAAGGGTGTTTGTACTCATGGTCTAACAACATAGACATCCCGTCTTTGTCTCTTATCAATCGATTTCTTATTTCGTAGGGGTGGGAAGACCACTTTCAAGGGGTGATTAGATCTTGATTACCTAGGGTTCCATCATACCACTTCCCAATTATGAGATTATGAGGGTTAGGGGCCTCCATTAATAATTGAGAATATATGGATCAAAGAGGAGGATTTTGTGGATAGAGTTAAGGAGTGGTGGTAAAGCTATGTGGTCGAAGAAAATGCCTATTTTAGAGGGGCATCTAATATGGGTCTTCTTAGGATATCAAGCGTTGGAATTGAAATGTGTTTTTGCTTGTAAGAGAGACTACCACCAAACCAATCGAGGAAGTTAGACTGTTAGATGAGGAGGAAGGGATAATTATCCTTTTGAGGGAGGAAAAAAGGGTGAGGAAGGAGAATTAGGGGGAGATTGGGAGAAGACTTATCCAGGAAGAAATCAGTTGGAGACAAAAGTTGAAGGCATTGTGGTTAAGAGAAGGGTATAAGAACATTTAGTTTTGTTGGGAAAATCGCATTGGAGGGTTCGAGTTCAAAGAGGTGAATGCGGTAAGGGAGTTATTTAACCATTTCATGAGAATTTATTCAGAGAGGAGGAAGAGTGGCGCCCCTCCATTGACGGGGCTTAGTTTAGTTGTTTTAGAGAGGGTAATGCCGAGATGTTAGAGGGTGAATTCACTAAGGAGGAAATATTATAGGTATTAAGATCGATGATTTTACGATGGTTTTCTTACCAAAATTGTAGGCCAGTATTCGTGTGTGTGGGGGTGTCGGTTTTTTTCTCGAGTTCCACAATGGAGGTTTGTTGTTGATAAACCTGTATGCGACATTAAGACCCTTGGTATTAAAAAAGGAGGGTCGACTGATATTAGGGATTTTAGGACTATAAGTCTTATTGGGAGTTCTTATAACTTCTTATGAAGGTGTTTTCGTTAAGGATATTCATTGATGTCCTCATCTCTGATTCATAAAATGCCTTTGTCGATGGGAGCTAAATTCTCAATGTAGTCCTAGTGCCCAATGAGTGTGTGAAATCTAGGATGAGAAGCAAGGATTCGGGTATTGCATGAAAGCTTGATATTAATGAGGTGTATGATCATGTCAATTAGAAATTTCTTTGTTATTTACGGAGGCGAATGGGGTTCGAGAGAGGTGGTGTTGTTGGATTAAGAGATGTATTTCTACTATCAAGTTATATGTCTTGGTTAACGAGGTTACTGATGATGTTTTTTCTTAGCCGTTGTGGTATACAATAGGGAGATACATTGTTCCCATTTCTATGAATCTTTGAGATGGAGGCGTTCAGCCAGATGACAGGTCAGGTGGTCGAGGCAGGGTGGATCAGTGCTATTGTGATCGAACATCTTAGTATGAATATGAGTACTATCTCACACCTTCTATTTACTGAAGATACGATTATTTTGTTCAAGGAAGAATAAGGTTAGGTAAGGGCTTTTATAATTACTTCCATATGCATCATAGTGGTATTGGGTCTCGGTATTAACATGGGTAAAAGTTAAGTGATTCCAGTCGGGGGTATTGAGAATGTAGACGGGTTGGCTAGGACGCTTGGGGCCTAGATTGGGTACCTCTCCTCTTCTCCTCTTCGATTACCATTGGGGGATCAATTTATGTTTCTAAGGAACTAGGAAATAGTTCTAAATAGAATGATAAGGAGGTTAGCATGATGGAAGAATGATTATATATCTAAAAGCGAGAAGTTCACGTTCATTAAGAGCATGTTTTCTAGTGCGCCCTGTGACACCCCGCCTAATTAAATACCGGGCGATCACTCCTTTATTAAATTAAATCAAGGTAAACAGTTGGTTCATTCTCAGCATCACTGTCGATAAAAATAAATTTTCCAATTTAACACCCTAAATAATTAAGCTAATTGTCAAAACCATTTTCATACATACTTTCCAAATTTTATTTAAAAAAAATCATATATTTTATTAACAACATTCAATAAGTAAGAATCACACCACATTAGATATCTACAACATAGTCCAATTAATTTAAAACATTCGTCAATCGAATGTCAACATGCGAAATATAAAGTAACACAATCAAACTGAATAAAACCCATAGTAACAATACTGGAAATGACTGAAATACAAATGTCCAATAACTACGGAATAATGGAAAGAGCTACACATGCTCAACTAAATGAAAGTACTAAGAGTGGATCCAAATAAACGAAGTCGTCTAATCAAGAGACCTGCAACTCCCACCTAAGCTGCAGCGCGTTCCTTCCAAGAGATCCTAAGCAAGACGCCCCTGTGGCTGGGCACCTGTAATACATACATATATATACAAGAGAGAGAGAGAGAGAGAGAGAGAGAGAGAGACGGTTCAGAGCCCGAAAGTGTGTTTGATTTAAAATACGTTTAGCAAGTATTTAAATTGATACAGGCCAATGCAACAACATATTAGAGCGACACTCTCTTGAGAAATTCTCACCTATCTTCTAATGTGCACGCCTATCGTACTAACCTTCCCAACGGTTTATCTTATCATTTTATCATACTAACCTTCCCAATAATTTAGCTTATCTTAACTTATTCATAAGATTTCAAAACCGAACAATATCATTGTTAAAAAGGATACTTCCAATTTGCAGTACAACTCTCGTTTTAGCTTTATTAATTTATAAAGTTTCCCAGTGTCATATTATACTTTCACAAAACAAGTATTTACTATTTGAGTCATCAACCATGTCCTACTTATCAAATCACAGTAGGCAGTTTCAAATTCCCGAATCTCATATATATATTAACTACTCGTATAATATATATATAATAACAGCACCCCAAATAAAACTATGGTTCGTGCATACTTATACTATCCAAACCCCATACCACTCATATCAAGGGGAATACAAATTCGGAATCACTCTCGAACTGTATTAACACATACACAAACAATATCGAGGCGAAGCATAGATTCCAAGTCTCTAAGAGGATGGCACATACTCGCGTCTCTTAGGACCGTCTGAACTATCAATTCGATAGCCTGTACCAAGGATATCTATCTTCTAGGGTATAAGTCAATATCCCCCATAAAGGTTCCATCGAGATAAGACTGTCCCAGCGCGGTAACCTCAAGGATAGCAAGTAGCGCGGTATGTTTTTCACATGTATATAATATATGTACACACAATCATATAAATATACCACTTTTATCACATTAATATAGGTTCCTCTCGTCACCCATAATTACAACATTTATCCTTAATTTCACATTATTAGTATTATGTATAAGGTTTCATCTCTAACCTTAACTCGAAGAGTTTTCTCACTTATTACGTGACACTCGTGGACTCTATCCTTCCAAGTAGAAAATTCAGTAGGTATAACTCTATTCACTATCGTAGCTATTCGCCGTAATCTCTCACTTGAAATACGTAGTTTCATCGTTCATTTTATAATTACCCCAAAAGTAAACTTCTCGTCTTATAATAAAGTTCCCAACACTTATTCACATGTCCTACTGGTCTTTCCTAACTCCCAAAACATTTTATTAAGAATACCCAAGAATTATTTCACGATAAATTTAGTTTAACTAATTAAACAAGGGAAAATAGGAGTCTGCCAGGAGGGGTCGATCGATCGAGGTTTGGGGCTCGATCGATCGAACCTTCGATCGATCTAAGCTCTAAGCTCGATCGATCGATCAAGCAGGTATTTCGATTTCTGCAGAATTGCAGTTACGGGTTCTACCACTTTTCTTCATCCAAATCCATATTTTCCAAACCCAAACGTCCCAAAAATTCTACTACTAACATTATAACAGTATACCAGATGTTTTTAACGTAAGGCATGTGTATTCCTATCATTTCAACATGAATTAACAACCCAAAATTCATACAAAACTTCAAGAACACTAAAATCTCTAAATCATGGTTCTAATCTGTTTTTCCCCAGAATTTGTTTCTTAATTACAACCAAATTTCGTGGGTTATCTTTCTACATCACAAGAGACTTCCAGAATAAGGTTTAAGTCTTTCCTACATGCAAATTCCTATCAAAATTTGGGTTTTCTTTCATATTTTTCATCCCTAATCATTCCTAAACTAATATGAAAATTGCACCAATGAAAATAGCAAGTTAAACACTTGCCTAGGTTTTCGACGTTCTGATTTGCAGATGTTTTTGGTGTGGTTACGTAGCCCGTTGCGCGATCTACGCGGTGGTGGTGGTTGTGGTGCAAACGGATGACTTTTGGGGCCTTGGATTGCCTTGGAGCTTTCTTCTTCCCTCTCCTATGGCCGTCACTTGTTTTTAGAGTTTCTAACCCTAGATGAAAATCCAGATATCTGATATAACCCTTGGTATTTTCGTGGGTTTAATTACCCAAAAAGGTAAAATGACCAAAATGCCCTCCCGGGTTACTAATTAGGCCTAAAAACGCCCCGAGACCCAAACTACACCCCCGGGTACACTTTTCTGACTATCTCGACCCTTCCGGACACGTTGGCGCACTCAAAACGACCATACAAACAACTTATAAAATTTTCACTTTTATTTATCAATAATTTAGTCCCGACGCGACATGAGCACGTTCCGACTTAAATTTCTGAAATTGTCATTTAAATCACTCATGACATTCAATATAACCAATATAATATATTACTTTGCTCATTAGTAATATTCAACAAATTTCCCATAATTACTAACTCTCGTCACGTTAATAATTATAACATAATTAATTTTCGGATTTTTATTAAATAATTCATTCACACTAACTTTAATAAATCCCCAAATTAATATAGCATAAAAATACGTGGTATTACACGCCCCTTACTTCATGTCTATTTTTCCATTACCTATGTTGTCCATAAGAAGATAGATTATATGATGCGTTACTTCTTATGGAAGGTAACGATAATAGTTTTTAATATTTTTAGTGGCCTGGGAGGAGGGTTGCAATCCTATTATGGAGGGTGAATAGGAAGTGAAGAATTTAAATATTTTTTTTTAGGAAAGTGGTTATGGATTACTTCAGGAGGAGAACAGGTTATGAAGGAGAATAATGGTAGGTTGGGGGTGTACACTTCAGGGCCAGGGTTGGGAGTGGGGAAGTCTATGCATGGGGTAGGGTTGTGGAAATGCATATCGAAGGAGTGGGATATTTTTTCAATGTAAACAAATTTTTGATTGCTAAGAGGTAATGTGATTAGATTGTGGAAATATAGATGGGGTAGTGAGGGTTATCATCAGGAGATATTCCCCGTAATTTTTAGATTAGGTGGTGATAAAGTCAGAGTGGTTACTAATCATATGTCTATGATTGGGGATTATGTGGTGTGGAAACCTTTGTTCAGAAGACTATTATTGGATTGGGAGATCGAGGATGTTGAGGCTTTCTTTGACTGGACACAGCTCCATGCCAGTCGACGGGGAAGATGAGTTGGCATGTAAGGTATGAGGAAAATCGGACTTTTCAGTTAGAGGTTACTACTCCTCTTAGAGACGTAACGAGGCCCATAGAATCCAGTTACCTTGAAAGAAAATATAGAAATCTAAGGAATTTTTGAAAGTTATGTTCTTTATATGTACCACGACGAGACATTTTGTTTTGACGAAAGAAGGATTGCATAGGTAAGATGTTCTATGTCTAGTTGGTGTTCATTATGTAAGGAGGAAGAGGAAAAGACGAACCACTTCCTTTTACAGTACAAGATGACGAGAGGTTTGGGGGGATATTTATCTTGTCTTTAGCCGAATTGAATGGTTCATGCCTAAATAGGTGAGAGAGTTATTGTAGGCCTGGAATCCTCCTAAGGGATGGAAAGAAGAATTCAATGTGTTGTTCGTGGTTCCATATTGTATCTTTTAGACTATTTGATAGGTAAAGAATACAAGACTCTTTAAAAGGTTGGATATTGCACCATGCAAGATCCGTTATATTTTTCTGAGCACCTTATTGAGTTAGTCTAAAGATAATCTTATTGTTTTTAATGAAAACATGATAGAGTTTGTGGAGGGTATTTACAGAAGTTTGTAGGTGTACTTGTCTTTTTGTTGGGCCCCCTTTATGGGGTTTCTCTTTTTTGGTTGTGTTGTATCCTTCCTTTACACGGGTTTCGCTCCCTTAAAGTTTGGTTTATTAACATATTTACTTATAAAAAATATATTTTAATACAATGTACAACATATTTAATAATGACACATTTTTCAAAGGGTGATTTGAAAGACATTTTTATTACTCATAATATTATTAGATAAAAAATAATTATAATGACCGATAATTTGTAAAACATATGATGTCTACTAAAAATGTGGTATAAAATCTACCTATCAGAGCATGGCGATTATTAGTCTCAGGTACCTAATCCCGGAATGTTGGTTTCCAAAAAAAATCATTGATATGACGGAAAAATATTTATTAAATGAGAACAATTTCCCCATAACCCATAATTTGAACACAAATGAATTAAAATCCCAAGTTATCTTTATATACTATAAAATGCTATACAAGGCATTAAATGCTCCTCTTTATCTAGGCTATCCACGTGGCATCATAAAATGCTATACAAAGCATTAAATGCTCCTCTTTTTGTTTACCTGGCTTTTAGTTTGAAGGAAGTTATATTCACGTGCAAACTTTGATAAAAAGGCTTTTCTAATTCGCCTGTGGCCCTTTAGTTGCCCCACCCGTTCATCCCCTCTCTTTACCCGTTCATCCCCTCTCTTTAATACGTTGCTATAAAACCACCCAGAGTTCACTTCTTTCTCTCTCTCTCTCTCTATCTCCTCTCAAAAGATGCATGGACTCCACCCTTTCTTTTTTCGCCTCCCCACATCGAAATAGTTGAATTAACTGGAGATCTTTTCATGTCCTGCCTTCCTCTTCCAAGTTTTGTTGGTGTTTGGTTCTAATGATTTATTTTTAAGACTTGGACAGTTTTCTTTATTGGGATTACGAGATGAAAAGAGGGAATGGAATATATATACTAATCTAAAATGCACTACAAGGCTCTAAATGCTGCTTTTCTCATAAGATGTCCACGTGGCCAAAATAGTTATGTCTCACGCTGTCTTTCTCTTGCTCCCAATCAATTCATGCCTCTCCATCTTTTTTTCTCTCTCTTTCTATCTAATCATCCTACACCTTTTAGCTTCCCCTAAATGACTCCTTCATATTCTCATAGCAGTATAAAATCTTCCCTCTTCCAGAGAATCCGGTCAAGTGGGTCGCGATTTCGGTTTGTAAGGACCGAGTTAGAGATTGGATTTGGGTCTGCTGGTTTTTGGGTTTTGGTACGGGTTTAGAGGTTTGGGCAGCTCCGGATAAATGGGTTCGAAGGTGGTTTGGTCGATGGTTCGGGCCAGTAAGGAGTTGGGTTGTTGTGGTGACCGATATAGGCAGGTTCTTGGGTGGTATAAAGGTCTGCCAGTGGTCATGAGCTAAAAGGTGGTCGGTTTTTTTTTAATCGAGTTTGGGCAGATCCCGGTTTGTGGAGCTGAGATCGTCGGAAATGGGGTTTTCGTCGATGTTGAAGTTGGTTGAAGGTGAGGAGGTCAAGGAGTTCTAGATTGTATGGAGGATCCGGGTCTTGAAGTGGGTGAAGGCCGCTTTTTTTTTTTTGGTTGTTCTTTTGGCAACTCGCCCGAGGTTGGGCGACCGGTTGTGGAGGGAGATGGGTCTGCCGCATTTAATGACCTTTGGAGGGTTCAAAACCGGGTCTGAGTTGGGTTTCCCTCTTTCATTTTGTAGGCTCTTATGTTTTGACAAAGACTAGAGGCTTAAAGTATGTCAGATGTGGATATCAAATATGGAATTTGGTGTGTGCATCTATTTGTGCAAGTATTCTCTGAAAAAAATTCAATATTTTTTGTATGTTATATATTTGATGAATTGTCCATTTTTTTTATTTATGATGATAAAATGTTGAATAATGATATGGGTATCAAAACCTCTTCTAAAGGTGATATGGATTTCACTCATTTTTTGACTTACCTATTAAAATTTGACTTGTGGTATGGGTTCCGTCAGGGTATAAAATTATTACTTTTGGGAGAGGTTTTGAAGGACTTACTTGGGACTCATAGCACTACTCTAGAATGTTTAAAGTGGGGTAATATATGTTTAACATTATCTAATCTTTTATTAAGTGCTCATTTTTTGTTTATTTTTAATTACAGCACACACACCGAATCAAAGTGGCCATGTCATGGTGATTCCTTACATTTTTTGTTATATTTGTAAAATATTATTTCTGATTTATAAATTTTTTGTATCATACTTTATTTGTGATTTTAATAATATTACCAAAAACATAAAGATAGAATTTAAACTTGTGATATATTGTTGTGTTAACTATTTCGTAATTAAACTTATATCGTAACTAAAAAACGTAAGTATAAATTTGTGAATATATTAGTTGGTTAAATTCAAAGTATTACCAACCTCATTTTCAATGAGCCATAATTAAACTTTTCATATATTTTATTATTTGAAACTTAATAAGTTACTGTCCTTTTTCTACGTATTTGTATAATTCTTAACTTTATTGTGTCAGGTGGATACATGACACTATAACACGTGTCATAATTTTGACATAAACACGACACTACACTAAAATGATAAAATTGTCACCTTTCAGTTGGCCACCCTTGTCAAGGTCATTGACCGTGACACAAATCTCGCGTTTTGTGTCACGGTCATTGACCTTGACACGACCGTGACAAAGAATTGTCACGGTCAATGACCGTGACAAGGCCGTGATAGATTTTCTTGTCATGGTCATTGACCGTGACAATTCTTTGTCACGGTCGTGTCAAGGTCAATGACCGTGACACAAAACGCGATATTTGTGTCACGGTCAATGACCTTGACACGACCGTGACAACTTTCGCAGTAAAAAAAACCCTAGGCTTCTTTTTTTCCCACCTTTTTTGGTTCCCCCCCCCCCCCTCTCTCTCTAGGCGATTTCTGCTCTCTCTCTCTCTCTCTTTAAGGTATATTTTTTTTTCCTCTCTTTATCTTTCAATTCTATATGTATGTGTATGTGTATGTGTGTGTATATATGTGTATATGTATGTGTGTATGTGTGTGTATATATGTGTGTGTTGGTGTGTGGTGGGTGAGGGGGGAAGGGGGTAATGGGGGTGGGGTGGTGCAGGTGTGGTGGGGGTGGGGGGAGGGGGTGGGGTATGTGTATATGTGTGTGTATGTGTGTGTATATATGTGTGTGGTGGTGTGTGGTGGGGGAGGGGGAAGGGGTAGTGGGGGTGGGATGGGGGGGGGGGAGGGGGGGGTATGTGTATATGTGTGTTATGTGTGTGTATATATGTGTGTGGTGGTGTGTGGTGGGGGAGGGGGGAAGGTGGTAGTGGGGGGGGGGGGGGGGTGGAATTTTCAAACTAAAAATATGATAATTCAATTAGGTAAAACCCTAGATAATTTTTTTTAACAAAATTTGATAATATTATATAAAGTTTAGTAAATTCACAAAATGTTGCCAATTGTATGTTTTTTAGGAATATCATTAGTTACTTTCGTGCCCAACTATGTAGAATCCATACACATGCGTGTTGTTAGGAAGTCTTAAATTTAATTCTCACTTTAATTTGTAGAATGTCTATACTTGGTTGGATTTATCCCTTTATGATAATGAAATTTATGCTCCAATTATAATTATCTCGTGTCATAATTTTATTGATAAACAATAAAGTAATAAAGTAATAAAAATATGAAAATACCCCAATTGATTTAGTAAGATTCGTTCTAGACTTCATTACAAATTATTCATGCCAAACCCGACTCTCTTATAAGATATGCATATTGTGATAAAATATAATGAGGATAAGAGACTTTTGAAATATAAAATAATCTCAAAGAATAAATATAAAGATAAAGGATTAAAGACAAGGCCATGACAAATGTAGTTGTCACGGTCGTGGTGGGGGAGGGGGGGAGGTGGTGGGGTGGTGGGGGTGGGGGTGTGTGTGTGTGCGTAGGTGTGTGCGTGTGTGCGTGGCGGGGGGAGGGGAGGGGGCAAGGGGTGTGGTGGGGGTGGGGGTGGGGGGAGGGTGTGTGGTGGGGCAATTTTAACAATTGTATAGCTTTAATTAAGAAATTGTATAACTTTAATTGCAATTTTAATTGTATAGTTTTAGATGAAAGTAAATTAATAATTAGTGCCAATTTCATATGAAAGTAGGATTGTTCCTCATTGTAAATTAGTAAATAAATAATTGTATACTTTAATTGTTAGTTTAATTGATGAAATATTGGATTGTCCCTCATATGAAATGTTGGGTTGGTTAGTTTTAATTGATGAAATTGTTAGTTTAATTTTTTTATCTGTACTAATAACATTTTTTATAGAAAATGTCTCCTTCAGATATTAAGGCAAAGATGATGATGCTGTTTATGATGATGTCATCTGGTCTCGGTGGTAGCGGAGGCGACGAGGGCTCCTCCGCCCCTAGGCTCCCCAAATATGGAAATTTTGGGATTACCGTTGAGAACAAATCGGAGCTATTAACGAGATCCCTCGAGCTACTAAAGACGGTCATCGACCCGGGGTTTATCAGTTGGAAGGAGGTGCCATATGAGCTCAAGTTAGGTGTTTGGGCAGCACTACAGGTAATATATTTATATTTATATTTATATGAATATTTCAATTTCAATTTCATTTTATATTTATATTTATATTTATTCGCAACTAACATTGAATTTGTTGGACAGGAACAATTCAACTTGGATCCAAGGCTACGCGATTCCGTTTTGGAGCAGTTGAGGGAGCAACACAAGACGTGGAAGAAAAATATGCGGGCACGGTACTTTGGAAAATCACGAGAGTCCATTATACAATGGAGTGAATCCGTGTCGCCCAAGGAGCCGATTTCATTGACACAATGGAAAAAGTTCATTGACAATGAGATCGAGGATCGACAATTGGCATCTCGACAACCGGGGAGGGAAAATAGGGAAAAAAAAATGAACGTGCACTACTCCGGCTGAACCTCTTACGCCGAGGTGGAGCATAGGATGAAGGTAAGATTTAATTTTTCTATAACTACAGAAATATATTATTCTTCGTTATTTTACTTTGCGGGGCTGATACTAATTTTACTTTATTTTATTTCAGGGGGTAGGGAGTGGGCCAGGGGGTAAGCCACATACACTACACCAAATCCTACGAATGGTCACACCCAGTGGGTCACGGCCCAAGTCCGCGACCAGCTGGTCGCGGACTCAGGCCATAACCAACTCAATATTTGGCGTGACCATATTCATTAACACACTGACTCACGGATGCTTTGCAAGTGGTCACGGACCAAATCCCTGACCACTGTGGGGCACGGCCAAAGTCCGTGACCAGGGCGTGACCATTTTAGCGCCTAATCCGCGCCAAAATTCCCTCCAAGCTTGGTCACGAATGGGTCACGGACTTGGGTCGTGACCATAGGCATGACGAAGTAGAAAACACACACACTAAGGGTCACGGCTGAGGGCCGTGACCATTTCTTGGTAAGGGTCACGGCTATGGACCGTGACCATACGCAAATTAATGGGCGAGTATGATTTCATTAAATGGTTTTGTTGGTGGGTCACGGCTGAGACCGTGACCAGGTTCAATATGAAAAAAAAGGCGCGCTGTCTATTTTCTCCCATCCGCTGCTTTGTTTCGTTCATTTCCCCCAACTAAACCCTCCCCATACGCTGCCTTCATCTCTCCCTCTCTCTCTCGCTCGCCTCCTCCCTATGTCTCCCTGGCGGCATCCCCAACATCGATTATCCTCCATAACCACAAACTCAAAACTCCAACCCGATCCATCCTCCTGCTCGACCCCTTAACCCGACCACCTCTAACCCCGTTTTAACACCGAAAAATCAAAACCCATTCTTTATTTTCCCTCTCTCTCTCGCTCGCCTCCTCCCTCCGTCTCCCTGGTTTGGGATTTGGAGCTTGAGCGTCAGCTAAACCCCGGGTAAGGTGGGGTTTCCATCGAGGTCCAAGTTTTAGCTCCGGGGCAGGGGATTTGGTGATTGGTCGGAGGTTTTTTGTTTACATCGAAGTCCAAGGTTAGTTCAGGGTTGCTTGCTGATGTTTTTTATTTCAAACATTTTTTTTATTATAGTCTGATTTTCCATTAACACAACCATCTCAAGATGTGTATAGAAAAAAGGGAAAACATTGATTTCAACATTATCAAATTTACATAACCCATTTCTTAGTCACATTGGGAAATCTCATTTGCACAACCTTGATGCTTACTCGAGACATACCTTTTAATTAGGCAATATACATAAGGAATGTAGGATATGGAAGTAAATTAAGTTAAGATAAACTATTATGGACTCAGTGCATAAATCTAATGTAATGTTCATGTTGTCGGTTTTATTACATTTTTTTATAAAATCATGTTTACATGTTTGTCGGCATTCAGATTGATTGCTTTTTGTTAATGATTTTTCTATCTTTTTATCACATTTCCAAAATAGTGTACTGTAAGTCCTTATATTCCTTATATGACAAGGTAGGTACGCATTTTGATCCATTAAGTATAATTTAATTTTAGTTGTGTTGACAAGATATAAGAGATAAAAAAATATTAAATATTAAAAATTAGGGTCGTTAGGGTTTCGGCAAAAACTCCTCCTCCTTCTCACGCAGCAGGTGCTCGAAGCAGAAGTTGTTGATTTATGGGAAAATAATATATAATCCATTTATTGGTATGTTGTTTACTATTGTTAGGCTTATTGAAAATTATCCTATTGTATAGGGAATATTTCATTGAGGAATTAACAAGATTGTTGGTGTGGAAAGTTATGCTTTCTTTCAAAGGTATTATATTCCTATGTTCTTTCACAAGTATTTGTTTATTTCATTATTCCTCAGTTGTTTTTTTTACTAGTGTTGTCTCTATTACATAGTGATTAAGATAAAAAAAAAACTAAGATCTTGGACTTTATCCTTGCAAAGGTATGTTCCAATTCTGTTTAATAAATTTTATGCGGACTTCATTATTCCTCTTTTGTATCACTTTTGATAGAGAACTTCTATGTCTCACTTCATTAATCATCTAGGTTTTACTGTTTGTTTTATATAACCCTTTACATCAGTGTGTTGTGAGAACAAGCCATGATATGCGTGGGTCTATTACATGGCATTTTATTTGGCATAACATAAGTCTTATTTCACGGGCTTTATTTTGTTGTGTGAATCAATTTTTTCTTTATTGTCTGTGTGAATCAATTTTTTCTTTATTGTCTGTGTGCTATGCGGTTGTTTGCGGGGTAAATTAGATTCCTTCACACTATATTGATTCGAATTCTTTATTTTCAGATTTGTGCAGCTATTTCGTAGAAGATGTTGAATTGGTGTATCACGAGTTTTATAGTGAGTAACAATGCGCATTGGTGTCAATTTATGGTGTATTATATACCCCTATATGATTGTACATTTAGTTAATTTGGTATGAGTTGTTTGATTATATATTTAGTTAAGTAAGTGTACCTACACTCGGGGGCATTGAGCAACGACTAATTTCTTGGTGTTTTCCAAGTGCAGGGGCTGTTAAAGTCAATACTAATGGCACTAATACGGGTGTCGGTCCATTTGAGTCCCGTTCTTCATAACACATTGTTTACGTATTGCAGATCTAACCAATTGGATACCATTTCTTCATTACATACCAGTTCTTCATTACACACCAGGTACTCTGTACTTTAACTAAATTAGTTATATAATTGATATGCATTATCTATTAAATCTATTAGATGATAGAAGGAGTGCGGGATAATTATTGGTTTTGTTTGGTTTGGTTGTTGGATAATTATTGGTTGTTGACTTGTTGTTGGATAATATGTTAGAAGGAGTATGGGATAATTAGAAGGACTACGGGATACGACGATAACTTGCTAATGTCTACACTTAAACTTAAAAATATGGCACCAACACCTCTCACGGGACCAATATAATACGTAGGAACTGACCCCGCGATCACGGGACTCCCGGTTTGATAATACGACTATAATTTAAAAATATTAGGACTTAAGATTAAAAACAAGGCGTTAGATAGCAAAAATACGAAACAACCCTTGTACGGACCCGTGAGAGGCACCAACACCTCTCACGGGACCAATGTAACACGTAGGAACAGACTGCGCGATCTCGAGACTCCCGGTTTGAGAATACGACGATAATTTTAAAATATGAGGAGTTAAGCATAAAAACAAGGCGTTAGATGGAGAAAATCCGAAACAACCTCCGAATGGTCCCGTGAGAGGCACCAACACCTCCCACGGGACCAATGTAACTCGTAGGAACTGACTGCGCGATAAAGGGACTGCCGGTTTGAGAATACGAGGATGATTTGAAAATATAAGGAATTAGGCTTAAAACATGGCGTTAGATGGTCTAAACACGAAATAGCCCCCGAACAGCCCCGTGGGTGGCACCAACACCTCACACGAGACCAATGAAACTCGTAGGAATAGACCGCGCGATCACGGGTCCCCCGGTTTGAGAATACGACAATAATATACATATATAAGGAATTAGGCTTAAAAAATGGCGTTAGATAGCAAAACCCTAAAATAGCTCCCGAATGTCCCCATGAGAGGAACTAACACCTTGCACGGGACCAATGTAACTCGTAGGAACAGACCGCGCGATCATGGGACCCCCGATTTGAGAGTATGAGGATAAATTTGAAAATATTAAAAATTCGGCTTAAAAAATGGCATTAGAGGGAGAAACCTCGAAATAAACGGTCCCGTGAGTGGCACCAACACCTCACACGGGACCAATGTAACTCGTAGGAACTGATCGCTCAGCCACGGGACTCCCGGTTTGAGAATACGATGATAATTTGCATACTTCTACACTTAGGCTTAAAAACATGGCGTTAGAGGGTGAAAACCCAAAACAGCCCTTGAACGGCCCCGTGGGTGGCACCAACACCTCCCACGGGACCAATGTAACTCGTAGGAACTGACCCCATAGCCGCGGGACTCCCGGTTTGAGACTACAACGGTAATTTGCATATTTCTTGACTTAGGCTTAAAAACATGGCATTAGAGGGTGAAAACTCGAAACAGCCCCCGAACGACCCCGTGGGTGGCACCAACACCTCCCACGGGACCAATGTAACTCGTAGGAATTGAGCCCAGAGCCGCGGGTCTCCCGGTTTGAGATTACGACGGTAATTTGCATATTTATAGACTTAGGCTTAAAAACTTGGCGTTAGAGGGTGAAAACTCGAAACAGCACCCGAACGGCCCCGTGGGTGGCACCAACACCTCCCACGGGACCAATGTAACTGGTAGGAACTTACCCCGCAGCCGCGGGTCTCCCGATTTGAGTTTACGACGGTAGTTTGCATATTTATAGACTTACGCTTAAAAACTTGGCGCTAGAGGGTGAAAACTCGAAACAGCCCCCGAACGGCCCCGTCGGTGGCACCAACACCTCCCACGGGACCAATGTAACTCGTAGGAACTCACCACGCAGCCGCGGGACTCTCGGTTTGAGAGTACGATGGTAATTTACATATTTCTAGACTTAGGCATAAAAACATGGCGTTAGAGGGTGAAAACTCGAAACAACCCCCGAACGGCCCCTTGGGTGGCACCAACACCTCCCATGGGACCAATGTAACTCATAGGAACTGACCGCGCAGCCGCGGGAGTCCCGGTTTGAGAATACGACTGTAATTTGCATATTTATAGACTTGGGCAAAACATGGCGTTAGAGGGTGAAAATTCGAAACAACCCCCGAACGGCCTCGTGGGTGGCACCAACACCTCCCACGGGACCAATGTAACTCGTAGGAACTGACCGCGCAGCCGCGGGTCACCCGGTTTTGAGATTACGACGGTAATTTGCATATTTATAGACTTAGGCTTAAAAACTTGGCGTTAGAGGGTGAAAACTCAAAACAGCCCCCGAACGGCCCCGTGGGTGGCACCAACACCTCCCACGGGACCAATGTAACTTGTAGGAACAGACCCCACAGCCGCGGGTCTCCCGGTTTGGGAATACGACGATAATTTGCATATTTCTTGACTTAGGCTTAAAAACATGGCGTTAGAGGGTGAAAACTCGAAACAGCTCCCGAACGGCCCCGTGGGTGGCACCAACACCTCCCACGGGACCAATGTAACTCGTAGGACCTGACCGCGCAGCCGCGGGAGTCCCGGTTTGAGAATACGACGGTAATTTGCATATTTCTAGGCTTAGGCAAAACATGGCGTTAGAGGGTGAAAACTCGAAACAACCCCCGAACGGCCCCGTGGGTGGCACCAACACCTCCCACGGGACTAATGTAACTCGTAGGAACTGACCGCGTAACCGCGGGACTCCCGGTATGAGAGTACGATGGTAATTTGCATATTTCTAGACTTAGGCTTAAAAACATGGCGTTAGAGGGTGAAAACTCGAAACTGCCCCCGAACGGCCTCGTGGGTGGCACCAACACCTCCCACGGGACCAATGTAACTCGTAGGAACTGATCGCGCAGCCGCGGTACTCCCGGTATGAGAGTACGACGGTAATTTGCATATTTCTAGACTTAGGCTTGAAAACATTGCGTTAGAGGGTGAAAACTCGAAACAACCCCCGAACGTCCCCGTGGGTGGCATCAACACCGCCCACGGGACCAATATAACTCATAGGAACTGACCGCGCAGCTGCGGGAGTTCCGGTTTGAGAGTACGACGGTAATTTGTATATTTCTAGACTTAGGCTTAAAAACATGGCGTTAGAGGGTCAAAACCCGAAACAGCCCCGAACGATCCCGTGGGTGGCACCAACACCTCCAACGGGACCAATGTAACTCGTAGGAACTGACCCTACAGCCGCGGGTCTCCCGATTTGAGAATACGACGGTAATTTGCATATTTCTAGACGTAGGGTTAAAAACATGGCGTTAGAGGGTGAAAACTCGAAATAGCCCCCGAACGGCCCCGTGGGTGGCACCAACACCTCCCACGGGACCAATGTAACTCGTAGGAACTGATCCCATAGACGCGGGTCTCCCAGTTTGAGAATACGACGGTAATTTGCATATTTCTTGACTTAGGCTTAAAAACATGGCATTAGAGGGTGAAAACTCGAAACAACCCCCGAATTCTCCCCGTGGGTGACACCAACACCTCCCACGGGACCAATGTAACTCGTAGGAACTGACCCCGCAGCCGCGGGTCTCCCGGTTTGAGATTACGACGATAATTTGTATATTTCTTGACTTAGGCTTAAAAACATGGCGTTAGAGGGTGAAAACTCGAAACAGCCCCCGAACGTCTCCGTGGGTGGCACCAACACCTCCCACGGGACCAATGTAACTCGTAGGAGCTGACCCCACAGCCGGGGGTCACCCGGTTTGAGAATACGATGATAATTTTCATATTTCTTGACTTAGGCTTAAAAACATGGCGTTAGAGGGTGAAAACTCGAAACAGCCCCGAACGGCCCCGTGGGTGGTGCCAACACCTCCCACAGGACCAATGTAACTCGTAGGAACTGACCCCACAGCCGCGGGTCTCCCGGTTTGAGAGTACAACAGTAATTTGCATATTTATAGACTTGGGCTTAAAAACATGGCATTAGAGGGTGAAAACTCGAAACAACCCCCGAACGGCCCCATGGGTGGCACCAACACCTCCCACAGGACCAATGTAACTCGTAGGAACTTACCCCGCAGCCGCGGGTCTCCCGATTTGAGTTTACGACGGTAATTTGCATATTTATAGACTTAGGCTTAAAAACTTGGCGTTAGAGGGTGAAAACTCGAAACAACCCCCGAACGGCCCCGTCGGTGGCACCAACACCTCCCACGGGACCAATGTAACTCGTAGGAACTCACCACGCAGTCGCGTGACTCCCGGTTTGAGAGTACGACGGTAATTTGCATATTTCTAGACTTAGGCTTAAAAACATGGCGTTAGAGGGTGAAAACTCGAAACAACCCCTGAACGGCCCCGTGGGTGGCACCAACACCTCCCACGGGACCAATGTAACTCGTAGGAACTAACCGCGCAGCCGCGGGAGTCCCGGTTTGAGAATACGACGGTAATTTGTATATTTATAGACTTGGGCAAAACATGGCGTTAGAGGGTGAAAATTCGAAACAACCCCCGAACGGCCCCATGGGTGGCACCAACACCTCCCACAGGACCAATGTAACTCGTAGGAACTGACCGCGCAGCCGCGGGTCTCCCGGTTTGAGATTACGACGGTAATTTGCATATTTATAGACTTAGGCTTAAAAACTTGGCGTTAGAGGGTGAAAACTCAAAACAGCCCCCGAACGGCCCCGTGGGTGGCACCAACACCTCCCACGGGACCAATGTAACTTGTAGGAACAGACCCCACAGCCGCGGGTCTCCCGGTTTGGGAATACGACGATAATTTGCATATTTCTTGACTTAGGCTTAAAAACATGGCGTTAGAGGGTGAAAACTCGAAACAGCTCCCGAACGGCCCCGTGGGTGGCACCAACACCTCCCACGGGACCAATGTAACTCGTAGGACCTGACCGCGCAGCCGCGGGAGTCCCGGTTTGAGAATACGACGGTAATTTGCATATTTCTAGGCTTAGGCAAAACATGGCGTTAGAGGGTGAAAACTCGAAACAACCCCCGAACGGCCCCGTGGGTGGCACCAACACCTCCCACGGGACTAATGTAACTCGTAGGAACTGACCGCGTAACCGCGGGACTCCCGGTATGAGAGTACGATGGTAATTTGCATATTTCTAGACTTAGGCTTAAAAACATGGCGTTAGAGGGTGAAAACTCGAAACTGCCCCCGAACGGCCTCGTGGGTGGCACCAACACCTCCCACGGGACCAATGTAACTCGTAGGAACTGATCGCGCAGCCGCGGTACTCCCGGTATGAGAGTACGACGGTAATTTGCATATTTCTAGACTTAGGCTTGAAAACATTGCGTTAGAGGGTGAAAACTCGAAACAACCCCCGAACGTCCCCGTGGGTGGCATCAACACCGCCCACGGGACCAATATAACTCATAGGAACTGACCGCGCAGCTGCGGGAGTTCCGGTTTGAGAGTACGACGGTAATTTGTATATTTCTAGACTTAGGCTTAAAAACATGGCGTTAGAGGGTCAAAACCCGAAACAGCCCCGAACGATCCCGTGGGTGGCACCAACACCTCCAACGGGACCAATGTAACTCGTAGGAACTGACCCTACAGCCGCGGGTCTCCCGATTTGAGAATACGACGGTAATTTGCATATTTCTAGACGTAGGGTTAAAAACATGGCGTTAGAGGGTGAAAACTCGAAATAGCCCCCGAACGGCCCCGTGGGTGGCACCAACACCTCCCACGGGACCAATGTAACTCGTAGGAACTGATCCCATAGACGCGGGTCTCCCAGTTTGAGAATACGACGGTAATTTGCATATTTCTTGACTTAGGCTTAAAAACATGGCATTAGAGGGTGAAAACTCGAAACAACCCCCGAATTCTCCCCGTGGGTGACACCAACACCTCCCACGGGACCAATGTAACTCGTAGGAACTGACCCCGCAGCCGCGGGTCTCCCGGTTTGAGATTACGACGATAATTTGTATATTTCTTGACTTAGGCTTAAAAACATGGCGTTAGAGGGTGAAAACTCGAAACAGCCCCCGAACGTCTCCGTGGGTGGCACCAACACCTCCCACGGGACCAATGTAACTCGTAGGAGCTGACCCCACAGCCGGGGGTCACCCGGTTTGAGAATACGATGATAATTTTCATATTTCTTGACTTAGGCTTAAAAACATGGCGTTAGAGGGTGAAAACTCGAAACAGCCCCGAACGGCCCCGTGGGTGGTGCCAACACCTCCCACAGGACCAATGTAACTCGTAGGAACTGACCCCACAGCCGCGGGTCTCCCGGTTTGAGAGTACAACAGTAATTTGCATATTTATAGACTTGGGCTTAAAAACATGGCATTAGAGGGTGAAAACTCGAAACAACCCCCGAACGGCCCCATGGGTGGCACCAACACCTCCCACAGGACCAATGTAACTCGTAGGAACTTACCCCGCAGCCGCGGGTCTCCCGATTTGAGTTTACGACGGTAATTTGCATATTTATAGACTTAGGCTTAAAAACTTGGCGTTAGAGGGTGAAAACTCGAAACAACCCCCGAACGGCCCCGTCGGTGGCACCAACACCTCCCACGGGACCAATGTAACTCGTAGGAACTCACCACGCAGTCGCGTGACTCCCGGTTTGAGAGTACGACGGTAATTTGCATATTTCTAGACTTAGGCTTAAAAACATGGCGTTAGAGGGTGAAAACTCGAAACAACCCCTGAACGGCCCCGTGGGTGGCACCAACACCTCCCACGGGACCAATGTAACTCGTAGGAACTAACCGCGCAGCCGCGGGAGTCCCGGTTTGAGAATACGACGGTAATTTGTATATTTATAGACTTGGGCAAAACATGGCGTTAGAGGGTGAAAATTCGAAACAACCCCCGAACGGCCCCATGGGTGGCACCAACACCTCCCACAGGACCAATGTAACTCGTAGGAACTGACCGCGCAGCCGCGGGTCTCCCGGTTTGAGATTACGACGGTAATTTGCATATTTATAGACTTAGGCTTAAAAACTTGGCGTTAGAGGGTGAAAACTCGAAACAGCCCCCAAACGGCCCCGTTGGTGGCACCAACACCTCCCACGGGACCAATGTAACTTGTAGGAACAGACCCCACAGCCGCGGGTCTCCCGGTTTGGGAATACGACGATAATTTGCATATTTCTTGACTTAGGCTTAAAAACATGGCGTTAGAGGGTGAAAACTCGAAACAGCTCCCGAACGGCCCCGTGGGTGGCACCAACACATCCCACGGGACCAATGTAACGCGTAGGAACTGACCGCGTAGCCGCGGGAGTCCCGGTTTGAGAATACGACGGTAATTTGCATATTTCTAGGCTTAGGCAAAACATGGCGTTAGAGGGTGAAAACTCGAAACAACCCCCGAACGGCCCCGTGGGTGGCACCAACACCTCCCACGGGACCAATGTAACTCGTAGGAATTGATCGCGCAGCCGCGGGACTCCCGGTATGAGAGTATGACAGTAATTTGCATATTTCTAGACTTAGGCTTGAAAACATTGCGTTAGAGGGTGAAAACTCGAAACAACCCCCGAACGGCCACGTGGGTGGCGCCAACACCTCCCGCAGGACCAATGTAACTCGTAGGAACTGACCCCACAGCCACGGGTCTCCCGATTTGAGAGTACGACGGTAATTTGCATATTTCTAGACTTAGGCAAAACATGGCGTTAGAGGGTGAGAACTCGAAACAACCCCTGAACGGCCCCGTGGGCGGCACCAACACCTCCCACGCGACCAACGTAACTCGTAGGAACTGACCGCGCAGCCGTGGGATTCCCGATTTGAGAGTACGACGGTAATTTGCATTTTTCTAGACTTAGGGTTAAAAACATGGCGTTAGAGGGTGAAAACTCGAAACAACCCCCGAACGGCCCCGTGGGTGGCACCAACACCTCCCACGGGATCAATGTAACTCGTAGGAACTGACCGCGCAGCCGCGGGAGTTCCGGTTTGAGAGTACGACGGTAATCTGTATATTTCTAGACTTAGGCTTAAAAACATGGCGTTAGAGGGTGATAACCCGAAACAGCCCCCGAACGATCCCGTGGGTGGCAACAACACCTCCCACGGGACCAATGTAACTCGTAGGAACTGACCGCGCAGCCGCGGGAGTCCCGATTTGAGAATACGACGGTAATTTGCATATTTCTAGGCTTAGGCAAAATATGGCGCTAGAGGGTGAAAACTCGAAACAACCCCCGAACGACCCCGTGGGTGGCACCAACACCTCCCACGGGACCAATGTAACTCGTAGGAACTGACCGCGCAGCCGCGGGACTCCCGGTATGAGAGTACGTCGGTAATTTTCATATTTCTAGACTTAGGCTTAAAACCATGGCGCTAGAGGGTAAAAACTTGAAACAGCCCCCGAACGGCCCCGTGGGTGGCACCAACACCTCCCACGGGACCAATGTAAATCATAGGAACTGATCGCGCAGCCGCGGGACTCCCGGTATGAGAGTACGATGGTAATTTGCATATTTCTAGACTTAGGCTTGAAAACATTGCGTTAGAGGGTGAAAACTCGAAACAACCCCCGAACGTCCCCGTGGGTGGCACCAACACCGCCCACGGGACCAATATAACTCGTAGGAACTAACCGCGCAGCCGCGGGAGTTCCGGTTTGAGAGTACGACGGTAATTTGTATATTTCTAGACTTAGGCTTAAAAACATGGCGTTAGAGGGTGAAAACCCGAAACAGCCCACGAACGATCTCGTGGGTGGCACCAACACCTCCCACGGGACCAATGCAACTCGTAGGAACTGACCCTGCGGCCGCGGGTCTCCCGGTTTGAGAATACGACGGTAATTTGCATATTTCTAGACTTAGGCAAAACATGGCGTTAGAGGGTGAAAACTCGAAACAGCTCCCGAACGGTCCCGTGGGTGGCACCAACACCTCCCACAGGACCAATGTAACTCGTAGGAACTGACCGCGCAGCCGCGGGACTCCCGGTATGAGACTACGACGGTAATTTGCATATTTTTAGACTTAGGCTTAAAAACATGGCGTTAGAAGGTGAAAATTCGAAACAACCCCCGAACGGCCCGGTGGGTGGCACCAACACCACCCACGGGACCAATGTAACTCGTAGGAACTTACCGCGCAGCCGCGGGACTTTTGGTTTGAGAATACGATGGTAATTTGAATATTTTTATACTTTCGCTTAAAAACATTGATATGTTGATAATTTTAACTCATATATGCAATTTTTCAGGTTGATGAAATTTTTTGTATTACTACTTGGTTACTGATATTTTTGTTTTTTGTATCCTATCATTTGTAGGATTTTTGCACGTGGAACAAATGAAGGAGGCAATGGTTTACAACATGAAGATTGTTTATATGTTGGGGACATTCAGGATAATGTTTTTTATGTGTTATAGCCGTGCAGGCTTTTATTGTTTAGTTTTATGGCCGTGCGGGCTTTTATAATTTGATTGTTGAATTTTATAGCCGTGCGGGCTTTATAATAAGCAGGTTTTTCATTTACAGGGTTTGGAATGTTAAGAAAATAGAGGAAACTCTACCCAATTTTTTTTTTGGTCTGTGAATTATTAAGACGTGTAATATTTTTAAGTTTGTATATATATTTGTTTATTAACAACATTCTCAATTCGCAATTTGTGAATTTTTTTTAGTGTTTTGCCTATAATAAATATTTGTAACACCTCGTAGCAACCGACGGTGCACTCACAGGACCCCCAATTTTAGGATTGGATAAAAAAAAATTCTTTTTTTTAAATTATAGATAAATATGGTCATGGACTTTGTCCATGACCATTTTTATTTTTTTTGTCTCCGCGACCATTTTTTTTATTTTTTTGTCATGGTTATGGGTCGCGGATTAGGGCCGCGACCAATTTTTTTTAATTTTTTTTGTCACGGCCGTGGGTCGCGGACTTTGGCCGCGACCAATTTGTCACGGTTGTGGGTCACGGATGAGGGCCGCGACCAATTTTTTTTATTTTTTTTTTGTCACGGACGTGGGTCGCGGACTTTGACTGCGACCAATTTGTCACGGTTCTGGGTCACGGATCAGGGACGCGACCATTTTTTTTAATTTTTTTTTGTCACGGACGTGGATCGCGGACTTTGGTCGCGACCAATTTGTCACGGTTGTGGGTCACGGATGAGGGCCGCGACCCGTCACGGCATGGGTCACGGCCAAAGTCCGCGACCATCTGTCGTGACCCCTCTTGGCCGTGACCATTTTTTGGTCACGGACTTGGGCCACGACCCACGAAAATGGTCACGCCCAAAATGGTCGCGGCCCAAGTCCGCGACCTACAGTTTTGGTCAGGGATTTTGGCCGTGACCAATCGCCAGTTTTGGTGTAGTGATAGGCTCGATACTTATGTGGCTCTTCGGACGAAGAAGGGGAAGGACAAGGAGGTGTCCCCGAGCGTCGCGACGACGATTGTAAGTAATCCGACAGTTTAATTTTTGTTAATTACGTTATAATTTTTTAGTTTACTTATTTTACTAATCATGTGCTTTTTGTCGTTTCAGGCAAAGCTTAAGGAAGTGCATGAGTCGCAGTCTGATGCCGACAAGGCGTCTTTGTCCACAGACACACTCAGCCAAGTTCTTGGCTCTGATCGCAAGGGGAGGACAAGGGGGTGAGATCGCGGGTGGCCAAATCTAGGATCATCGGATTGGAGACGAACGACACCGGGTTGGCTCGAACGGTGGATTCACACGACGCGAAGCTGTCCCGTTTGGAGGCGATGATCGAAGATATGTACGCATTTATGAAGCGTACGTTGGGCGGAGACCGAAAGAGGAAGGGGAAAGGGAAAGGGAAGGAGAATGCGGTGGAGGAGGAGGAGGAGGAGGTGCGGGAGAACGAGGCGCAGGAGGACGAGGATGTGGACCTCGCTGCTTCTTCACCGTCACGTGTGTATTTCGATGATCCACTTCCTTATTTGGCTCCCTTCCCCAGACCATTGTCGACACTTGGTTGGCCGAGCGTGTTCATATTGGATGTATTTGATGGCCAGCGGATAGGGCGGGGGTTGAGGGACCCGAATATCGTCGAGGGTGGAATAGTTCATGGACGTGCGCTTCAAGGGATCGAGTCCAAAGTGCTCGTCACGCATGTGATACCCGGGAAGGAGAACTCCCTATTGTGGTTGCTCGAACAATGCGGCACGATGTATATTAGTGGGTGTGTCAATTCGTATATCGTGTGACCAACTCACCTCCTCGCATTTACCCAAGACATGTAGTAACATTATTTTTAAGTTTGTACATTTTAATTATATTTGGATTATATTGTCATGTATATTGTTTCTATTTTGAATAGTTTGATTATATCATCATGAATATATATTTGCACTATCTTGGGTATATTTGGATATATGATGTTTAAATAGGTACAACCAACGTTGTTATAACAGGTACAAATATTACTGCTGGGCAGTGGCAGTGGCCATACTGCCCTCAAATTATATATATATATATATATATATATATATATATATATATATATATATATATATATATATATATATATATATATATATATATATATATATATATATATATATATATATATATATATATATATATATATATACATAGATTTATTGGAATAACATGAATTGGGATGAAATTAGTTGGTTGTCAAAAGGCTATTGAATTACTTGGCTGTCAATGGATAAAAAACGTGCCACTGCATTTGGTCTAATGAAGATTGATGAAGAAAGGCGCATAATGAGATAATTAGATTGGAAAACGAGTCACTGCCAATGGATGACAAATGTTCCATTTCAAGTGGATGAATAACAGAGGTATAAATATTGACAATGAATGAAAAAAGTGTCAATGCTAATCATGCATTATTAAGGATTAAATTATTTTATGTAGCCAAGTCTATTAATACCAAGATAAAGTCATGCGAATGGGTGGAAGAATATTATGATGTGAGCATCATAAATGTGCATCCATAAATGGTGTTAAATAAAATACAAAAATATTTTTTAATTTTTTAATTTTTATCAATATAAAATCTTTTTGAATTTTTGTGAATTTTTTTTGAAAGAAAATAAAATCTTTTGGGATCTTTGAATTTATAAGCCTAAGAAAAAAAAGCATGCAAAACTAATGTACTATCTAGTTATAAATACAAGTGATAACAATATGAAAATCACCCTAAACTAGAAGCAAGTCTCGAACTCAACCAATAGAGAAAATACTTATAGACTTCCTAAGATACTCAAATCCAAGGGCATTTAAAGGTTTAGTGAACATGTTATCCAATTGATGTTCGATACTCGCAAACATTAAGAAAATGATAAGGTTCAGTGAAAATGTCATCCAATTGATGTTTTGTATTCATCAATCTCAAGAAAATGATCTTCTCCTCAATACGATCACTAATTAAGTGCTCTTGGATCTTAATATGCTTCGTACAAAAAGGTTGGATGGAATTACAAGAAATAAGGAAGCACTCGTATTATTGCAATAAATAGCCAGCCTGCTTGATGAATCCCATAATACTTCAACATTTGCTTCATCCACAAGAGTTGTGTGCAAAACCTCCCGATAGCTATGTACTCGGCCTCTCTCATGGACAAAAAATTGGAGTTTCATTTAGAACTCAACCATTAGACAAGAGTTATCCTAAAGTAAATGCATCCACCTCGCGTTCTTTAACAAACATCAACATTCTCTAACCAATCAACATCGAATAAACCAAAAAACAGTCATCAATATCAAAAGAATACCAAATGCCATAAGAAAGAGCTCCACTTATGTAGTTGATGATACATTTAAGTGCAAGCAAGTGTGACTGCTTTGGGGGTGCTTGATGATAAGATACTTTCTCTATTTTATGAAATATGTGACGAACACTTTCTATCCAAAGTTCTGGAATGAAGTAATATCGCTGAGTCATTTTGTGAAAGCTCCTTTCAATATTTACATCTTAAAGATTAAAGATTCTATTAATAAGTTGGGTATCATATCTACATAGATTGAATTTGAGAGGGCTTAATTAACACTAATTGTGTTCGTAATTAATTTTCTAAAAGAAATTAAAAAAATAATATTTTGTTGTGGGGTTTTTAGATTATTTCTTGGAAAGTGATGAAAACCTGATTTTTGAGACTTTTATGAAAAAGTTAACAAAGTAGGAAGGGATTTTTGTAATTATTTTAAGAAAAAAAGGTCATGGGCTAATCCCTGACTTAGAATTACAATTGTTGCAACTATAATTAGTTTTTAGAATTTAAGTGTGAAAACCGAAGTTTCGTGAAGTAAACTATCAAGTATGTGAAAAAAAATTGAACATAAAGGATGAAAACTTCAATAAACTTCATGGAAATAATTCGAATGTATGTCAGAATATACACGCGAATCTTCAACAATAAGCATTGCATGACATTAATTATTAAGTTTCGGCTTATTCACTCTCAACTTACTTTCTACAATTTTATTCTTAAAACATAATACAATGAACAATCATATATACATTTTAGCTGGGTTCATAACTCGTAACCATAAATAACTTAGCCACTCATATCCTGCGTGATGATAATTGTACTCGAGATTCGAATATAGGAAGCATTCTAGTTTGTAATAATTTGAAACGAAGTTTGAGGCTTACCTGACTAAATGATAATTATATAAAAGAAAAATGGTACAATGAATGGTTGAAACTCGCATGTAATCCTAGTAATGTGATCATGTAACTTTGAAGTAAAAAAATCAAACGAATAAAAAATCCACGCTTTAAAATTGCCTAGTCTTCACTCTGGTCAATTACAAAAGGATAAAACCAAATAAATCTTGAAATAAGACAAGTACGGAACCGAATATCTCTTAATCTTGTCCAATGCATATTACAATAACCTAACATTACAATAGTTTCTCAGATTATAATTGGAATGCTACTAATCAGCCATAAATAAAATGGCAAAATAAGGAAAACTTTTGGCTCCTTTTATAGATAAAAGGAAAGGCTAAGAGTAGTTTTAAAAATTGTCACAAATGATGGGCACATTAAATAAGAAAAGGTGTGTACGGGCAAGCATTATTCAATTAAATATATGGATTACTGATCAAAAGAGTGGGAAAAAATAAAAAAAATCGTCCATTTTAAGAGACAAACAAAAAAGAAATGAAAAAGAATGGGAAACATTGTATCTCCACTGAAAAATAGGGCTTTTGCTAGCGTGGAGGACGATGTACGTGGTGGAGCTAACGTGCGAAGGAGTTCATGTGCCTAGGGTTTTGTGTTTGGGCCCACGCTCATGGAATTTTTGGAAAATGCTTAATTTCATAAAGTTTCGAACTCCCGACCTCAACATGCAATACTCGTGCAGTTATGAAGTTTCGAACACGCGAGCTCAATGTGACAAGTTCGCGCCTAACCAACTGCGCCAAATTTTGGTTTGATATTAATATTGGGAAAACAAATATGTATTCCTCAATAGTTTCCTAATTTTCTTAATTACGCATCACACCCTAATCTTTATATATTTCACATACAACCTATGATTGCTGAAATGATAGAACATATTAGACCCTCATTTTGATGCCAATAATATTTTAATAGTTCTTGGATCATGGGGTTTGACTTCGGGTATGAGTCGAGGCTCTTTGACCTCCTACTGATTTTGAACTTTGAACAGTCATAATTTCTTCATTTGAACTCCGTTTCACACACCATTTAAATCTAGGCGTCCCTTGATTCAAGGTCTACAATTTTCATGATTTTTCGAGTCCAGAAGTTATCATCTAAATTTACAAATTTTCCCTAAAGGTGTGTAAGTGACTATTGTTTGCTAAAATTGCTTCCCGTATTTACTATTAGATTCATAAATCGTGTAAATAATCATATAAAACTTCTACAAATGATTAAGGATGAATATATAAGATTATATAGTAAATAAATATAAAATATAGGTTTAACGTGCATGGTGTTGCATTAGTTTGTAATGAAAAGGGGAATAAAACATATTATTTTACACGTATCACACCCCCAAATTAATGTGTTGCTAGTCCCCGAGGACGTGGTAAAAATTTGTTCGTATCAAATTTTTTAATTATATTCAAACTATCATGAAAATTATATAGATCAACTTACGCATGATGCACGATTGCATTTATATTATGTAACAACCCCCTAGTGGAAGATTTTTATCTCGAGAGAGTTTACAGTGATAATACTCACAAAAATAAGATTTTCTAAGAAAGTTGTCCTTTTTTTATAGGAATAGAATAACATTTCTACATAAAGTGGATCGGCCTAGAAGATTCATGGAGGAACAAAAACGTGAAACTGGTCACCAAATTATGGACACCAAAATCCACATGAATAGTGTTATAATATGAGGCATATAAAAGGCAAAAAACCCGTGTAGAGAATTATGTGATCCAACTCAAACATAACATTGGTCGCCAATTTAGGGCATTAAAACCCAGTTAAATAGATATGGGGAAGATTGGTTAAAATACACAAGGAGGTATGAAGAAACAAAAGCCTAGTTAAAAAGTTATATGAAAACTATGTGGTATAACAAAGGAAATAGTTGGTTATTTGTGTTGTGCAGCAAAGATTTGTTGAAAAAAAAAAGAACAACAGAAAATAGAACACTCAATGGAAAGATCCAATTTAGAAATGGTGTGTTTAAAACTTTATTAAGAATAGCTTGAAGCAAACACCTTCGGTCGGCCTAAATAGACATTGTGCCATAACCACGTAAAAAGACCGACCGAGTTTAGTTGAAAACAACAATTTGTTTCTCATTTAACGAGGAAATGACCTTAAGGGAACAAATAACACAAAGAGAGCAAAGGAAGATAGTCTAGTAGACTTATATAACGTGGTAATATGGGTACATTACTTACACAACAGGAGAATAATGGAAAGGAAAACATATAAACCTCTTCATTGATAATTCAAAAAATGGAGTGGGGCCTACAAAATGATTACCAAGGTTAAAAAAAAGAAAATACATAAAAAAATAATCTAATCTGGTTGGCCTTTATGTCTTGATCGATATATTCGATACCTAGAGAGAAAGAGAGTAGAAGTAAAAAATACCTTAGCAAATGACAAGAATGTCAAGGTTTTTCTACTCCACATTATTTAAACCGCCACCCTAATGGAAAAATAGCCACACGTCCATGCGCACTTTTTTCCAAGTGTAATAACGCTAGACATGTAGCCCTAGGATTTGAACATGTGAAATCACTGCGCCAGTAATGATTATTATTCCCCACGCATCACCAAAAATAAATGAGTGTAAAAATAATGTAATAGAAAGTTTTATGACTGATCATATTTTATTTTACTTTTTTTGGCGTATCCCATCACACAAATGCGTCACCATCACAACTTATTGCACTCGAAGACTTTGTTGAAGACCGTTAAAGATTGGAAGATTTAGTCATCTCAACAATCATTAATGAAGTACGTGATCGTGGATCGTAATAGAATTTTTATAATTTATGGGGTCCAGTTATTTGTTATGAGGCTATGTTTATAAAGAAAAACATAATTTTTTTAAAGAAAAATAGCTATAAAAAGTGACACCTCATTCGAATGAGATTTGGTATCATTGAAACGAGATGGATGTAACACCCCACATTCTTGAGCATTTATATTTAATTAATTCGAGTAATTTAAATTACACATGTGTCGTACTTCATTTGAATTAATTATTACGTGTTAATTAAAATATTAACCAGGAGAGACAATGGTTAATATTTATGGAATATAATTACTAAGTGAGTTATAAGTCATTAATTTTACATCCTCGAGAGTGATAGTGACGTGACGATGTTTTATCTCAACCGGGAGTCAGTATAGGCTGCTTGGGTTTGAAATAGGAATTTATTATAGAGTGACTCAGATGGTGATTTTGAGGTCACAGTTGATTTCGAATGGGTCGAGATAGTCAGAATAGTGTACCCGGGTATAGTAATTGGGTCTCGGTGACATTTTAGCCATAATGGGGCCCACACGGTGGTGTTTGGGTAATTTGGACTTAGCCCATTAGCTTAATTATGGGATTAAGAGTTTTAAACTAAAGTGTTGGAGTTAGAGGCAACCATAACTCAATTAGAAACCCTCGAAATTGAGAGAAGGGAGAAGGAAGAAAAAGAGAGGGCTTTAGAGACCAAATTCAAAGGGGATTCAGGTGTGCTTTGTCAGAGTCATCATCTTCTACCTAGAATCTGTAGAATTGCTACAACGGAATAATGTGAATTCTCAAATAAATCCAATTTTAGTTAAACCCTAAATTATGCATCTAAGTGATTGAATTAAATATGCAAATCAAACAATCACATGATCAAATATTAGGAAGACAAAATTCAGGAAAAATCCCCGAAGGGCAAAACCTTTTATTTCTAGAACTTTAAAATGTTTGCAAGACCATTGACTTGCATACAACTTCATCGCCTACAAGAGTAACGCACGTTGCCTTCGTCAAACCTTCAAAGAGTCGGCTAGAAATCAGTAGTGGTTCACACGCAGCTATACCACAAGGACACGCAGTTAAAGACACGCAGTATTCACAATCTAGGTTATCCTCCCCCATAAGAGTAACTTCATAGAGACTCCCTACACAATAGCACGCATCTCTCCGGTTGTAGAGATCTCCCCACAAAGAATAAATTTCAACAAATTTGAATCTAGGGTTTCAAAACAATTCATATAAATATTGGGATGTTTTGTGAATTTAAAACAAAGGTTAAAAAAACCCAAAAGAAGAAGAAAAAAATCATTTCTGCAGTAGCAGTTTCATCTATTGAAAATATGAACATCTTCTTATGAAAACGGAGTTGGAAAAGCCTATTTAGAAAAAACTTAAGGCGTCGCGTCTCTCAAACGAGATAGCTAAGTCGCTCGAACGAAAAAGCATTGTCGTTTGAACAACATAGCATAACAACTTCTCATGAGATAGTTATGTCGTTTGAACGACATAGGCAGGTCGTTCGAACGACCTATCAAATGGCAATGATTGTCGATAATTTCTATACGAACGCGTGGCCGCCAGTTTCATATTTTTTTAATTTTTCTTTGAATTGATATGATTTTTCTACGGAAAGGTGTCCGAGAACAAAATCTTTAGAAAATATTTGTCAAAAGTATCCCACCCCCTTAATTGAAATTCTAAGGAATTAAAACTCAACCTTACCAAAATTAACCTCGCGCAGTCTTGAATGTTGAAGAACTTGATATTCGGATCCGTCTTTGATACTTGAATGTTCTTGAATGCTCTTCGATGGTGTAGCGGTATACGACAGACCAAATTGATAACGGACAATGAAAATAATGTTCTTACAAAATCATACCCTACGAATCCTATAAGGAAAGAAAATAAACTTTCTTTCAATTTAAATAACAGAATTGCATGTTCATATTATAGTATGTGTTGATAAATTCATTTTGGGAGGGTGACATATGTGAAATTCGATGTTTATGGCATTTAAGCATTAACGGTGAAATTGATGTTTAATTAATGTGAGAATACTATCATATGATGTTAGAATATGATTTAGAACAGAAACCCAATATAAATTGTTGTTGAGTTCGAATTATTGAATCGAATTGAATTTGTGATTTAAGAAATTTTGAGAAAAACCCAATTCGTGAAGCCTAGAAGTTTTATTGAGAACTAGTGATGATTGATGATATATATTTGTGTTAGATCCTAATTATAGAGGTAATAAACATGGGCTATCAATTTTTTTTAAGTTTGGGTCGAATCCATGGAGGTTTGAGTGTTAATAATGGAGAAAAATGATTTTCGAGGAAGAGGACCTCTTCAAGCATTCATTAGAAACTCATTCGAACGAGTTAAGGTTGTCGTTCAAACGAGATTAGTGTCTAGTTCGAATGAGGTTAATATCTCATTAAAATGACCCTAGGTTTTGTACATGGATATAGATCTTTTCTTTACGAATGTGTCGTCACCATTCTCATATTTGTCTAATGTTTTTGAATTAGTTATGAATTTTCTACGAAAGGTTGTCCGAGATTAAAATCTTTAGTCGCTCGGGATTATTTTACCTAAGTATTAAGGTGGATGTATATGAGCCTAGAATGGTGAGAAAAAAGAGGACCTAAATAATGAATTGAGTGAAATAAATTCGTTAGTGTTTAATTACGGACCGATTGGGTGAGTCCGGGTGTATTGGCAAGTGAAGCTACTTTAAATTATTTAATTGATGTGAAATTAAATTAAATAAAAGTCGGGGATATAGACTATGGTATTATGGTCTAGTGCTATAGGAGTTTGGCACGGGTTAGCCGAATGTTATTTTATTTATAGATAGATATATAAAATAGTGTAATAGTATATATATACTTGTGTGCTTTATAAATATGGGTATTAGATATTTATGTGAATACATACCCCTCCAGTACTATCGTAGAAGGTTGCACGATGTGGGTGAATCTCCTAGCTAGTGAATGCAGGGAGAATATCATCCCTAGGTCATAGCATCCGGTGTTTATTTCTGTGTTCTTTTCGAGGTGAGACGTTTTGGGTATGATTAGGTCTCACTCTTAGGGAACTATGACCGCCTCCACTATGCTTACGATTTTATTGCCTAATTCAGTGTGAGTTAATCGTATTATGGTATCCGAGTTGAATTGATTATGCCTGGGGCCATAGCATTTTACAGAAATGATTCGATGATTTATTACTCAGGAATGGATGGTTATTATACGAGACATGTGTGCGAATATTGTAGTATACTAATACGAATATAATGGGTAGTTAATTATATATGGGTTTTTTACATAAAGTGTGATTGTATTCATATTGAACTAGTGTGAACGTTATATGATTAATTGATACTTCATATATAACTAGTGTGAATGTCATATAAGCAATAAAAGTTAAAATAATTAAATAAGTTAGTGACTAAATATCTTGTAAATCAAGGTAAGAAATACTCGGGTCAGAGTAGTGTGATAGAAACAAGTGTAACAAGGCTAGTTAGGTGGGATAACATAACTATTTGGGTTAAAAGGAAAGTTGTAGGTGTGCACATTAGATGAGGGGTGAGTTATTTCTCAAGTGATTGCGACACCATCTTAAATATGGAAAGTGTTCATGCATATTAATCGTAGTATTTTAAGTGCTTGCTAAATATTTTATAAATGTTTTACTTGGGCTCTAACCCATGTTAAAAATATTTTCCAAAACCATTTTAGGTGTCCAGCCACAGGGTCGTCCGGCTTCAGGATTCTGTTTAGGGATGCATAGCTACATCAGATATGGAGGTTTACATGATCTTGTTATAGACGTTTATTCTACTCCATTCTAGTTTAGGAATTTTCATTCTGTATTTACTTGGGTATGTCACCCCTCAGATTCAGTATTTCCATTTTATGGATTACACTTTGTGTATCCAGTTCATTATTTTAGTTTATGGTTGGACTTTATTGTTGAATCGATATTTGATTTGGTCTTCTTTATTCTTGTTATTTATCGGTGTTGGATTTGGTCATTAGTTATTATGGATGGTTTAAATCATTATTAATTTTCGCATGTTGTTAATTAATATAAGATAAAATTTCGCACCGGTCTATTTAATTAATTGATGTTTAGTAACTTTAACAATGTTTTCGACAGTGAAGCTAAGAATGAGCCATATGAGACCAACCTTTTATTTTGATAAAGGGCGAAACATCCAATATTTAAATAGGAGGGGTGTTCCATATAGTATCAAAGCATCCAGTTCTAGTGTCTATAGGATATGTGCAACTTTTTACGTTTCAACATAGCGTTCTTTGATATAAAACCTTATTATAGGATTATTTTATTCCTTTAGGTATACGAATTTTGTTTTCCTACTATTAAGTATAGTTAATGCGACTCACATACGAGTTCGATTGGGCTTCGTACACCGAATAATTTTGGACGACCACCTAGGGCCATTAAGAGGACTACATGGGGAGAGGCTCAACATAAGCCATGGAATATTCTAGGAATGATGACCGCGATAGAATTCACCATGATGATTGTTTAGGAAGATGACGTTGGGATAATCACTAGGGTGCGATAGTGTCCCTAAGCACCATCGTAGAAAGCGATGGTGCAAATTTAGACTCACCCAACATAGTCGGTAAATGGGGAGGAGTCGGAGCAACTCTTTTAAAGAGACATTCTTAAGGATTTGAGGAAGAGAATGAGTGTGATGGGTCAATGGAAGGAGACAATCCAAATGAAATTTTGTAGGGTGGAGTGAAGTGACACCCATGATTAAATTTTGGGCAAAAGTTTTCTCATAGGAGCAGTGTTGTAGTGATAGGAGCCAGTCACCATAGCAATAGAGAGATATCACGAATAATGAGGAATTTAGGTTGCAGTTTGACCGCAATTCCTCTCATCAATTGTTTAAAAAGAGAGTTAAAGGAGAATTTAATACTTGTTTCAGAAGGGCCGTACAGTGGTCAGTCATGAAGGAAAGTTGAAATTCATAGAGAACTTCATACCCAACGAGGTGGATATGAATAATCAAAAAGGTCTATAAGTTAATAATGGACTCATGTGTAGAATATAAACGCATGGATGGGAAAATCCATCTAGAACGACTGGTACCATTGTCATCAATGTCGTAAATTTACAAATTTAGATCAACGCTTTTGTGGGAAGGGATCCAAGAGAGTTGGTTAATCTAACCAAAGGGACATATTGGATTTAATTGTGCTAGTGAGGTCCAACAGGACTAGAAATGAGTCCCATATGTCCATCGGAGCTAGAGTTAAAATGGGGGTAGCAATTAGGGTCAAGACTACAAGGTCCATGAGAAGGATGACCCCAACAGGGCCAGTGGGGCTAGAGAAAGGGGAATGGCATAAAGAGGTGTCTTATGTGTAAAGAGTAGGAACACATGTGTGGATCTTGTCCACGACGAATTAGGGGATAGGAACATGATGTCTAGTAGAGGCAAAAGTTATAAGAATTTTTTGGTTCAGTTAGAACGAGGATGTTATGTCTAGGAAACATTTCAAGCTCCAGTGCTATTGGCAATTAAAATATGAGTTTTATCTCTAGGGTGATTGGGGTTTGTTTTGTGTGAAACGAGTGAGTCGTAGTAGTTTATCAGTACTAGATTTGAATGTGCAACGGGTCTAGTAGAGGTATCGTTAATATACTATTGTGAGGACAAATTTCCAATTAAGCCAATTTGTAATATTGGCCTAATTTCAGAGAAAACTATGTGAGTCATAGGATAGAATTTTGTTATTTCTTTCGAAGCCTATGAAGTTTGGGTTGAAGATGTATCGACCAAGCTTAAATTGAAGAGATCATCATTGTCAGTTTGTCGTGCCATGCTTATCGTCATCAACCTTGCAATTTGTCTAACGTATCTAAAGGTTTGAATGAATTTAATACATAGAGAGACTTGGATATTTTTATGGGTGACTTCTCATAAATATTTTATCAGAACGACTTTATATTTTCTTAGGAAATCCGTTTAAAACTTAACATAAAAGTTTATGGGCTTTAAAACCATTTTTTAGATTTTCTGAAAAGTCGTTCGAACGATTTTGGGATCTCATTCAAATGAGATTCCTAGGTCGTTCAAATGAAAATTCTAACGAGATTTGTTTCATTTTTTTTAAATGTATTTAGAAAGGTCGTTAGTATGACATCATTCAAATAAGATTGTCTAACGAGACTTGTGCCTTTTTCAGCTCTGAAATCTCGAACGACTAACGACTTAGGTGGTTTTTGTCAGTATTTTTCAATTTTTTTAACTCCCCATTACCCCACTTTCTTTTACCAGATCTTAAGAATGCGGGAACACAAGTTTTTGACAAGACGTTTTCATAATTTCCAAGTGCTTGAGAGACCAAATTCCTTAACCATAAAGTCTCTTTGTTTTTTTTGAAACCAAATGATTTAGTCATTACCCAAAAACATGTTTACACACATATAGTTAACTTTGATCCAAGTTTCAATATATATACTTGTTTGAGATCATCTTTGGCACCGGGTTTCATCTCTACCCTAGAAGAGAAAGTTTCCTACGGAAGAGTCCATGTTTGTTATTTCGTGGTGCACATAAGCCGGAAGGCTTCGTGTGTTGTTGGCCGTTGACTCGCCCCATTGGTGGATTTTGAGACTACGATGGATTACTCAGTTTTAAACTAGGAGGAGGTAGCTGAAAGAAGAAGCATTAAGGCTTGAGAGGGAGTTAAGTTGAGGAAGTAAGTCTTTTGTCTTGACTTTTGTAAAACCATACCTATTGGATTTGTGATTGGGTCGTCCGAGGTTTTTTCCATTGTGGGTTTTCCTCGTACATTGCGTCGTTATGTGTTGTGGTTTATTTTATCTTGCAAAATCACGTAGATGCATGGTTAGGTTTAAAAAGATGAAATTTGGTTTAATCACAACTTTTGTGGAAATTGGTGCTAGTTTAAATTTGGATAATTTTAATTTAATTCAAGTCAACTAATTTAATTTGAAAATATTCATGCTTGGGTTGTTTAGGATATTTAGAACTTCAATTTAATTAATTTTGTTTTAGTGGAAATTTAAATATTTGTTTAGTTTAATTTCACTTTAATTTTGAAAGAAATTAAAATTTGTTTAGAAATTAAAATTGTGGGATATTTCGGGGACCATCACCCCTAACAAGTGGTTTAAGAGTCGGAATGCTAAATGATTGTGTTAATATCCTTTTTGTTTATTTTTTGGTGTAAGATATGGAAAATATACCTTTAACAATTTTTTTTGTTTTCGATGGTTCCAACCATGCATATATGAAAGCGCATATAAGGTCGGCCCCCATGAGGGAACAAGTGTCGTTAAAGCTTCTATACTCCAAAACATCGCCACTCTGTTTCAAACCATTAAGATGCTAGAAAGTGAGACTTTTGATTAGTTCTATACGAGATTGTCTGATATTGTGAACTCGTGTTTTAATTTGGGAGAAAAGATACCCGACAACCGTGTCGTAAAGAAAATTTTGAGGTCCTTACCCGATAGATTTATTCCAATGGTGAACGTTTTAAATTCTTTAGGCACTTTAGACTCTATGAAACTTAAATGGATTGTATGTTACTTACAAACCTATGAACTTGACATGTTTCCCTCCAAGGATGATAAGAAGAAAGGCAAGGGCATAACTTTGAAAACCCAAAAGGAGGAAACATCGATTTCGGATGATGAGTTTGAGATTGACTCCAAATATATGGCTTTATTTTCTAGGAAGTTTAGAAATTTTCTCAAGATTTATACAAATTTATCAAAAATAACAAAGAGAAACATAGAAATAATTATAAGAAGTTAGATAAGTCTAAGAATAATAAAGCCGAGAAATTCCGTTAAGATGGTAATGAACATCTTAATAGGGACGAGTCAAATAGATGTTATTGTTGTGAGGATTATGAACATAGGGAATTTGAGCGTCCCACTAAAGTAAGGAAGGAGGGAAAGAGACCGATTTCATATAATGTCACCCTTAGTGATAGTGAACCGTAAGAGGAACATGATTCCCACATTGAGCAAAAAAAATTCCCGTTCATGGCTCGTCATGTGAGGGATAGTGAAAAGTATTCCATTGAGGATAACTAACACATGACACTTCAGAGGCCATTGTTTGCAAATCTCACGAGATTGATGGTAAAGAGAGTTGATAATATAGTGTGAATGAAGAAGAGGATGAGGAGAGTGAACTTCAAGTAGCCTTTCGTGAGTTGTATGAGGAGTCGTTGAAATTTAAAAGGGAAAACTTGAAATTAGAAGCAAAAATGAGAGATTAAATCATAGTTAATGATGAAAGTGTTTTAATTAATGATATTAAGGCACGCGAGAGAAATATTCATGAGAATTTGGAGTGCGTTGAAGGTGAAAGAGATGGCCTTAGAGTTTTAATGGAGGCTATGAAGAAAGAGATTCTCGATTTTCAAGAGAGTAGGTGTTTACTTGAGTCTATAATAGTGGACCTTAAAGACAAGTTGAAAGACTCAAGACGGGTCAAATTTGATTTTGAGTGTGTGTGGGGGGGGGGGGTATTTTTTTTGAGTCTCTTCTTTATCATCTAGTCCTTATATGCTTCATGTTGCTATAGGTATCCATTTTTTGCGATTGATATCCCATTCTTAAATTTGTACACTCTAGTTGATATCTTTTTTTTTATTGCAACTTTATTGGTATCTATTAATGTTTGTTGTATTAGTGCTCTTTTGTTGCCATGTTGCTTGATTATTCTTATCACTCTATTCACCATTGCATGATATACTTTTTTTTTTCATTTACCTTATCATTTGTTTCATTTAAGGGGAGAATTTTATTTGATTGGGGAGAAATAGGTTATTTAATGCTCTTCAATATTTTTCTATTCCTGATCAAACAGGGGGAGAAATGCTATCTAAACCTTTTAATTTGGGAGACCTAACTTAGGGAGAGACGTCGCTTTCTTAAGTGCCAACATTTTAAGAAAAAACATTTTCTCATTCCATGTGTCAGTCAAGCATCTGTAATTTTTTATTCCTGGGTGGGATTGTGTTCCTTTAGAAGAGCTTGATGGCCCATAGGATTTTTATTTTTGGGTTTTGTCTTGGAATAGCCAACGGGGGAGATGTGTAAGGACAAATTTCCAAATGAGTCAATTTATAGTATTGTCTTAATTCTGGACAAAACAATGTGAGTCCTAGTATAGAAGTTTATTGTGTCCTTCCAAGCCTATGATGTTTGGGTTGAACATGTAGCGGCCAAGCTTAAATTGAAGAGATCGTCATTGCCGGTTTATCGTGCCATGTTTATCGTCATCAACCTCGAAATTTGTCCAACGTCTCTAAAGGTATGAATCCATTTAACATATATAGAGATTTGGATATTTTTATAGGTGTATTTTGATATATATTTTATCGAAACGAATTTATATTTTCTCAGGAAATGTTTTTAAAACATAACATAAAAGTTTCTGGACTTTAAGACCATTGTTTAGATTTTCTAAAAAAGTCGTTCGAATGATTCTGAGATCTCGTTCGAATGAACATTCGAACGAGATTTATTTCATTCTTTCTAAAATGTCGTTAGAAAGTTTGTTAGAATGACATCATTCGAACGAGATGATCTAATGAGATTTGTTCCCTTTTTCAACTCTGAAATCTCGTTCGAACCAATTCGTTCAAACGACACCAAAAAGTCGTTCGAATGACCTGGGCAGTTTTTGTCAATTTTCATCAGTTTTTTTATCTTCCCATTACCCCACTTTGTTTTTATGAGATCTTAAGAGTACAGGAACACGAGTTTGTGACAAGACTTTTTCATAATTTCAAAGTGCTTGAGAGAGAAAAATCCTTAACCAAGAAGTCTCTTTGTTTTTGTGAAACTAAATGATTTAATCTTTACCCAAAAAGATGGTTATACCCATATAGTTTACCTTGATCCATGTTTCAATATATATACTTGTTTGAGATCATCTTTGGCACTGGGTTTCATATCTACCCCAAAAGAGGAGTTTCCTACAGAGGAGTCCGTGTTTGTTATTTTGTGGTGAGCATACGGAGAAAGGTTTCATGTATTGTTGGCGGTTGATTTGCCTCATAGGAGGATTTCAAGAATACGATGGATTCCGAAATTATCAACTAGGCAAAGCTGGAAGCAATAAAAATGTCACGGCTTGAGAGGCATTCAAGTGGAGGAAGTAAGTCTTTTGCCCGATCTTTTGTAAAACCATACCTCGTGGAATTGTGGCTGGGTCATCCCAAGTTTTTCCCGTTGTGAGTTTTCTTCGTACATCGTGGCATTGTCTGTTGTGGTTTATTTTATCTTGCAAAATCATGTAGATGAATGCTTTGCTTTAAAAAGATAAAATTTTGTTTAATCATAAATTTTGTGTAAATTGGTGCTAGTTTAAATTTGGGTAATTTTAATTTAACTCAAGTCAACTAATTTAATTTGTAAATATTCATGCTTGGGTTGTTTAGCATATTTAAAAGTTGAATTTTATTAATTTTGTCTAAGTGTTAATTTAAATATTTGTTTAGTTAGTTTCACTTTAATTTTTGAAGAAATTAAATTTTTTTAGGAATTAAAATTTTGGGATCTTTTGGGAACCATCACCACAAACAACTATAATGTGTATATATTTACTGTTGAGTAGCGGTGCTATCTTTAGTTCCATCTACATGGGAGAAGGTGTGGACACTAATAGGATGTTTTACATTATGTGGTAGTTTTTTCTCTTTGTGAGGGTTATGAGAGGAAAGCATATTATTATCTTGTGTAGTGACTGGATACCGAGGGTTTGAGTAGTAGTGAACTGTATGTTAAGACTATTGTGCTCGCTATGCCAGGGTGAGATATTTTGTTTTGCGAGGCATCACCAGAAAGAGGGTCAATCTTGCATATATATTGTATTATATCGTAGACTTCAGTGAGTATAGTTGTCTCATTACGTTTGATCCCAGTGCGTGAGGACCTTTACTGATGTGATTCAGGGTTTATCGAGTTTACCGTTGAGAGAAAAGATTTAGCTCATTGTTGTTTATGCACTGAGAACATAGTGACATTGAGAGCGTCGTATCTTGTGATGCTTTGACAGACACGATCATAAATGATTTGATTTATGTGTAAGGAGACAGGATTTGTGATATCTTAGTTATGCTCTTTGGACCAACAGATTTCGATGATCGACAATGCTAGGGAATAATGCATTCGGGAAAGTTCTTTTGAGCTTCGTTACGGGATGTTACACGCATGGATCTTAATAATATTTTGGAGTGGTGAGATGTTGTTGGATTCTAGTGCATCCGTTTTAAATGTTAATTATTTAACGTGTAGAGGAAACACTTTAAGCTCAGAGCTATTTAAAATTTATGGCTAGTGGAGTCAGGTAGTGCTTTTTAGTAAGCACTGAGAAGACTTTTGCACCATAAGTTGATGGGTGGGTAAACATCGAGAAATTAAATTTATATTTGCAGGGTGATCAAGAATACCCGTATAATATAGCCATGCTGAGAATGCGGGTGCCGAGCATGAGATAAATATGTTACGTATGTGATGTTTGTAGAAATATGCACCAATCATAGGGTGTATGGGCACCCTAATTAGTTTGACTTACAATATTGTCCAAAATAGGGGGATATTGTAAGAACATAATTCTTATCATGTCCATTTATTTTAATTGGCTTAATTCCGGACAAAATAAATTAAGTCTACGATAGTTTTGTTATGGAGTTTAGTGGAAGCCTACGAAAAAGTTCAAGTCCAAGAATGTGCAAATAAATCTTTTAAGAAGATTACAAGTCAAAATGTGTTGCATATGTTTAAGATAACTCAGGTATGAATACTTGTGAGTTGTTGGGTAATTTTGTATATTGATTAAATGCTGGGTGATTTAAATATTTGGGAAATTAAATCTTTTTATGTTTTAAAAATATTTATGAGTTGCAAAGAGTTTAAAGAAAATTTGAGGATTTATTTAAAAGAAAAATGTTTATTTAAAACACTGTATCTCACTCGAACGAGACAGTGAGTCATTCAAACGACAAGCACATGTCACGCGAACGAATCACTTCTCGCTCGAATGACCTACCGCCTCGATTTTTGTGTTTTCATTTTCTTGGATTCTGTGCTGCTCAGTTATAAATAAAAAAACGTATCTCCGAAAGTTTAACAAGGCATAAAAGTTTCAAAAACTTATTCCCATACAATTTTTGTTATCATCCGGTGTTTATTCAAGATCGTATTACTCAATTCCAAAGTTCGTGATCTTGAACGCATTTATCGAAAGACAATTCATTCACTACACTATTTTGCACTTTGGGGGGAGAACTCTATAATCGGAGAGTTGCGTGCTATTGTGGAGGGTGTCCTTATGAAGTAAATTGTGAAGAAGACGTTTTCTTCTTCATTGCTAACCACCTGGAATTCTTGCGGGAGATTTTAGCCAAGACATCGAAATAGACACCTGCGGGTATTTCGTAGGTCACCCTATTTCATTGTAATCCGTGTAAGTTGTGTCTTACAAATTATAGGGAAATAAAAGGGTTTTTCCCTTCGGGGATTTTTCCTGAAATTGCTTCTTTTATCGCATGCTTTATTCTTCGAATGGATTTAATCATTTAGATGCATGTTTAGGGTTTAAGAAGTTAAAATTGGGTTTAACTAAAAATTAGAACAAAGTTGGTTTTACCTAAAGTACACACTAAAGGGACTTTTCAAATTGGTATCAGAGCTTTTTACGCTATCTTATTTTTTTTGTGATCCTGTGTCTTTAGGTATGCCTTTCGGTGGTTTTGATGATTTTAGAATTCACTTGTTTGAATCATCTAATTGTAAATCACATATGAAAACTCTCTTAAAAAATGGTTAATAAGGGTGATTGTGAAAAGTGTCTTTGCTGCGAAGGGTTTGGTCACAGGATAGATGAGTGTCCCACTAAACTTAGGGAGAATTTTAATAAACCGATAAATCGTGTTTCTACCCTTAGTGTTAGTGGCCCAGAAGAAAAAAAAAAGTTTATGCTAGTAAGCGTGAACTTCCCTCCTTTGTGGCTAGTCATGTAAGTGATAAAGACTTACCTTTGCATGATTCTTTCACAGCCACAGAAGTTGATACACCTGGGAGTGAGGTTGAGGTGATTGAGGATGAGAGAGAATCCGAGAGAGATTTGCAAACTGCTTTCAAAGAATTGTATGGAGAAACATTAAAAGCAAAGAAAGCAAACGTGAAATTAGGAGCTATGTTGAAAGAACATGCCATAGAAATAAATAATTCCAATGCTTTAATTGAGGATCTTAGGGAACAAGAAAAGAAAATTCGAGAGAATCTAGAATATGTCGAGGGTGAGAGAGATAGTCTTCGGGGGTTGATGGAGACTATGAAGAAGGAAAGTTTGGAGTCTAAAAATTCTACGCATTTACTTGAGTCAAGGATAGGTGAGCTTGAGGAAAAACTGAGAGATTCGAGTAAAGTTAAGTTTGATTTGGAGGCTAGGTCTGAAAAGTTAGACAAAATTTTAGGCACCATCAAAATCAAAGATAATTGGCGTGGTATTGGCTATGATAATCATGTCGCACCTGCTCCCAAAGCCAAAACCGTGCATACAAGAGAGCCGCTTAGGAACTTTAGGAGAGAGCCACCTAGGAACATGAGGTATAATTGGCCTATAGGAAACGCTCCTCACCGTATCTACACTTTCACTCATTGCGGTAGGAGAGATCATCTTAGACGGTTTTACTACGATCTTAAGAAAGCTCCTAGAAAGTCTAAAGTCATTTCATTCCCAATGCCCCTACTCGTCGGTTCACACCTACTTCGGTTAGGAAGTCGGATTTAGAAGCGCTACGTATTAGGCTTGGTGATTCTCGCATCATTGCTCGTGGTTCTCCTCATCTTTCATCTTTCGATTGAGGTTGTTCGTTGGTTTGTCATACGCTAGTAGTTGCATCAGGTGTTATATTTTACTAGTGTTATGACATGTGTCTAGTTCTTGCTCTTTATTTGAGTCTTATCAAAAATTAAAAAAAGATTTTGCATTTTATAAAACTTTTGAAAATTCAAAAAGATTTTTCTTTTTATAAAAACTTTTGAAAATACAAAAAGATTTTTGGTTTTTGAGTCATGAGGTTACATGGTTGATATGGAATATGCGTGTGCTTGACCCCCCCCCCCCCCCCTTTTCTTTCATTATTCATGTGGCTAGGACATTTTGTCATTATTATTGATGCTTAGAATGATCTTAACATTTGCACTATGGGGTTGTTTTGAAGTTGAAATGCATTTTGATTCGACTTTGCTTATATGATATCCTTGCACACATGCACGAGTTTATATGAATGTTTGGCTTCTCTTGTGTATTTTAGTTTGGTGAGACGTTCTTATCTTAATTTTGACATATATGCGTAAGTAAACTTAAGATGGAGGTGTGCTTGTAAGAACCGTTTTTCGTGAGAATTGATATTGAAAAAAATGATGAGTGATCATGGGAAAGGGTTGCGAGAGTATAAAATTGACTCATCGTGAAAGCCACCGTTTAAAAGAGACCAAAGGAGAATTAAGGTAATAAAAATTCATATGCCAATAATTGGGGCCAATAGCACTTTCACTAAGTTGATATTGATAGATTTTTCTAAAGATCTTGAAAAAATTCATATATATGAGGGAGTTTGGTTGGAAATTAATTTAAACCGATTTTCACCAGGAATCCTATGTTGAAACATCATAACATGATGCTATTATTTGTGGAATCGTCAACAATCGGAACTTGTATGCATGTTGATTAAGTTTAGTTCATCAAACTCACACTTATTTTGTCACAAATGGCTTTGATGAAGTTTGATGATTTCTTGCTATCAATTAGAACTTTTTTATCGATTCGATGTATTAAAATGATGACTCATTCATTGTAGTTCACTCCCATACAAACCACATTCATGATTGAGCACATTGGTACCATGTTAACATGTATTTCTCATTGGCCTCTTTTTACACTGTTTTCTATTTTGCAGTTTGTTTCTGTGTTCCAAGTACTGTTTTGGGATAACTTTTTCACTGGGCAAATACTGACTGTTTTTGGGGTGTTTCTGGAAATTTTAATTTCTCGTTCGAACGACATCTTCTATCTCGCGAATTTGTCATTCAAGCGACATTAAAAGGCATTGAAGTGACATCAAGCAAGATCAGGGTTATTTTTATCATCAGTCGTTCTCTTTTATCTCCTTTCGTTCTCTCATACCCTTCCTCTGCACTCAAAAACGGCGACACCAATTTTTCAAAAAACTTCCATTGCTTTTGCTTTTAAAAGCTTCACCTTTATAGTTTTTCATCTGTATTGAGTGCGTACATCTGTCCATTTTATCCATTGATGCTCCTGAGCTCCTCGGTAACAGCACTGGTTCAAAAAGTGATCGACGAATGCCATTCTTTTTTGGTTAACTCTCCAGCATTCTCAGTTAGTTCTCCGACGTGTGTTCCTCGCATTGTTTCTCCGACATGTGACTCTTCCTGAGAGTTGTTCTTCGATGATTTTGTGTTCAACACAATCCTATAGCTCTTATTTTGCGGCGAGTAGTTCCCATTTTTAGGTGATTTTGAGGTAATTTCGTTCATTTTTTTTTAAATCATTTGAAAAGATTGTTTGTTGTTTTTTGAATTATATGCTGATTGGTTGTGGTTGGTGTTCGCAGTGGTTCGATTGGATTATTGTACGGAGATAGGTTCTTAGGTGTGTATGTGTTCCTCGATGACTGTTCACTCTCAAACATCACACATTACACTTGTTTGTCATGCCACCTAGATATCTTGGTGCCCTAACAGGCCGACACGACGCGCCACCACCCTCTGCTCGAGCTCAGAGAGCTTAGGCTAGTAGGCCCCCGTACTCCCCTGTGAGATGGGCTACCCATGTTGAGTATGATCACTACGGCTTATTGGGTCTTCACATTCGGTCTGTTGTTCAGGAGAGGGTGTTTCGTTATTATGAGTTTCAGGGGTTAGGCATTCAGCACTGGTTGTCTGATGAGGGATGGGATTATATATTTGAGGCTCGTGGGGTTTTCTATCTAGACATTGTCCGAGAGTTTTTCTTTCGCGCTCTTCCCCAAGCTCAGGGGAACTATTTTTACTATACATTCCATTCCTGTTCTTGTCACTTCAGACCTTATAACTTCTTTTCTACACCTTCTTCGTGTCCTAGACTCCGTGTTTCCTCGTTTTACCGAAGATGGACCTACAGATGATGATATTTTGCATCATTATTTTTGGGCAATTCCCTAGGCAGGGACTACGATGTATCATTACCAGATTTATCCTTCCTTTCGTGTACTTAATAGGTTTGTGTCAACATCCATTTATCCTAGGATAAATCATACACATATTGGATCTGACATTATCTATTTGATGTATCACGTCTCTCAGAGGTGGGATGTCGATCTACCGACGGTCATGCTTCATGTCATATCGTCTGTTACCGTTAGTGGTTCCATTCCAGTCCGCCCTTCTCTTATGTATGGGACTCTCATTTCCCTTATTTGCACTGCTGTCGGGGTTCCTATTATAGAGGGTGAACAGCGTCTCCCTTCGTCGACCATGATTGATCATAATACTTTCACTCGTTCCGAAAGTCATTTGCCACAGCCAGCAAGAGCTAGTTCTCCACCCACTGAGGGAGCCTCTTTTGATGCTGATCCCTATCAACCTAGTGATCACACCATCCCAAGCACCTTCGAGTATTCTCATCCACCACCCCCACTCCTGTTCCCACTCGTCCTATTAAGGAGGAGGTTTCTACCTTACAGGCACAGGTAACTTCTCAGTCCAGGATGTGTGACTCTATCATGGCCAGATTTGATGCTGAGGTCGAAGCACGTGTTCGTGCTGACTCCAGGATGATAGCATTTTTTGATGAGATGCAGTAGAGAGAGCAACTGAGAGGCGCAGGATCTTCTGGACTAGGTCATATTTCATTTACATACTCTGATGATGCTACTGCTGATGATGATACTCCTATTGATTCATAGTTGTATTTTTTTTATCATTGTATCTGAGACACTCGTATTTCTGATGTATTTTTATTCTCTCTGATATGATGTACTCTTTTTATTAGTTGTATCTCTCTTGGTTTTATGACATGGATGTACAGTCTATTTTGCAGTTTTAGTGATTCTCTCATTATTATTCAGTTAGTGCTATCTTTTGATATTCATTGTCATACTGATATTGTTTATCTATACATGCTATTCATTCTCATATATTTATGCTAGATTTGGTGTGTCTGTCCCACCTTTTGTCTATTCCAGGAAAAAAGGGGGAGAGATATCTGATGTAGGGGGAGTATTTATTATGCTATTATATTTGTTTTATTCCTCCATACTTCACTTGGGTATTTGTTTGTGTCTCGTGTGTGTAGGTATTGTTTTCAGAGATTCATATATTTATTGATACATCACATTCAGAGACAGATTCAGAAGATTGCCATTCAGAGACAGAATCAGATTCTGAAGCTTGTCGTTTATTCAGTCTCATTATGTCCTATAATTTTTTTATTTTGGGATAGGACATGTATTTCTTTACCGGCATATAGCATATCTGTTTAGTTTTGTCCCGGAATAGCCAAAGGGGGAGATTTGTAAGAACATAATTCTTATCATGTCCATTTATTTTAATTGGCTTAATTCCAGACAAAATAAATTGAGTCCAGGCAAGTTTTGTTATGGAGTTTAATGGAAGCCTACGATAAAGTTCAAGTCCAAGAATGTGCAAATAAATATTTTAAGAACATTACAAGTCAAAACGTGTTGCATATGTTTAAGATCACTTAGGTATGAATACTTGTGAGTTGTTGGGTAATTTTGTATATTGATTAAATGCTGGGTGATTTAAATGTTTGGGAAATTAAATTTTTTTATGTTTTAAAAATATTTTTGAGTTGCAAACAATTTAAAGAAAATATGAGGATTTATTTAAAAGAAAAATATTTATTTAAAACATTGTATCTCGCTCGAACGAGACAGTGAGTCGTTCAAACGACAAGCACATGTCGCACGAATGAGATCACTTCTCGCTCGAGCGACCTGCCGCCCCGATTTTTGTGTTTTCATTTTCTTGGACTCTGTTCTACTCAGTTATAAAAAAAACGTATATGCGAAAGTTTAACAAGGCAGAACAGTTTTGAAAACTTATTCCCATACAGTTTTTGTTATCATTCGGTGTTTATTCAAGACCGTATTACTCAATTCCAAAGTTCATGATCTTGAACGCGTTTACGGGAAGACAATTCATTCACTACACCGTTTTGCACTTTGTGGGGAGAACTCTACAACCGGAGAGCTGCGTGCTATTATGGAGCTAGTCCTTATGAAGTAAATTTTGAAGAAACCATTTTCTTCTTCATTGCTGACCACCTGGAATTCCTGCGGGAGATTTCAGCCGAGACATCGAAACTGACACCTGCGAGTATTTCGTATGTCATCCTATTTCATTGTAATCCGTGTAAATTGTGTCTTACAAATTATAGTGAAATAAAACAGTTTTGCCCTTCGGGGATTTTTCCTGAAATTATTTCTTTTACTGCATGCTTTATTCTTCGAATGAATTAATCATTTAGATGCATGTTTAGGGTTTAAGAAGTTAAAATTGGGTTTAACTAAAAATCAGAACAAAGTTGGTTTTACCTAAAGTACACACTAAAGGGCCTTTTAAGATATGATTACAAGCATTTCTAATATATACGGGTGGGGTAGCTAGAAACATAGGTTGAATGATATGATGGATTAAACTTAGTTGAGAAAATAAGATAGTCCGACTATGTGTATATCAAAGAGAATTATCACCATCGAGTGGAGTTGAAAAACAGTAGGGGAACACTTGTAAAAATATATTCCTTAACAAGGGAGGACCCCACAATCTTGGGAAAGTAGATCCCAATCACACTTAGTTAAATACCAAGAGTGTATTACATATAAATGAGATGTTGGTTACCACCAGACAAAAAAGTTCCCAAGAAATGCATAGTTTAGAGCAGATGCAAGGGAAATGAGTTTGGTATATCCCAAAACAGGGAAGCAAAATGTTCTACGTGATGTGAAACGTTAGTCATGGGGATTGGTGTTAAGTAAGATACAGTGTAGTTGACTCCAAGTGCACCATATATTCTTGGGAAAGTGTTGATCTGAGGTTACCATCCATGATTTTTGTAACAGATTGACGGTTCTAGTGATGGGATGGATACGTAGAGAGGTCAGGAGTTCCTTCGGGTTTGTGGGATGAATTGAACAAAATGGAAAAAAATTATTATTAATTGGAGTGGCTTATAATATTGGGCAGTATGCCCAACATTTCATTAGAGATGAAAAAGTAAATGGAACAAGGCGCCACCTAATATTGTTGTGGCTTACGATGAAACCCTTCCATTCCACCTCTGATGGATAGTGTCAGGAGTCCATGGGGACAAAGTTACATTATTTTCTAGACATGTCACCTGTACACCGATGGGTAAAAGGGAGGTGACTAGGATGTTGGAAAATACAAGAAATGCATATTGAGAATTCGTTGGTAATTAGAAGTATTGATTACCATTGGTAAAGCTACACGTGATACCTTGTAGGAGTTTATTATCTGCATGACGCCTTATGAGGCTTCACACATAAATTTTTCCACCCACGTTTCGTTTGGTTAAGAGTGGGGAATAACAAACTTCTTGGAGTCAAGATGATTTATGGACCATCGATAAGGATTGAGTTAATCTACGCCAGTTTCTTGTAGTTCGGGAATGTGGTGACAGTTATGTCACCGTAAGACCAAATTTATAAGTCTAACATGAGTGGTCAGGAATTATTGCGAGTACCTACCTTTGAAGGGGGTCATGAGGTTCAACAAGAAAGGGAAGCTAGTGACAAGGTCTGTGGGACCCTTTCTGATCACTGAGAGGATGGGACCAACTGCGTATAGAGTGGGCTGACCTGAGCATCTGCAGATGATTCATGATGTGTTTGATGTGTCATCGCGGAAGAGATGCCAGAGGAGCGATAGGGCCTTTTGGCACGTTCCATTAGAGGAGATCTACTTACATCCATATGTATCTTATAAGGGGAGACCAGTGGCCAGTGAGCGTAAGCCGTAGTCTAAGGTAGTACCCGTGGTTCGAGTCCAGTGGGGGCACCACAATGCTTATGAGTCAACATGGGAACATGAGGATAATATGCGAGAGAGTATCGAGAGTTATTCACCACATGAACATCCTAATTTCCATGGAGAAATTCCTTTATAAGGGGGGGACTATGTAACACCCCATATGCTTGAGCATTTATATTTAATTAATTTGGGGAATTTAAATTGCACATGTACCATAATTTAATTGATTTAATTATTAAGTGTCAATTAAAATATTAATTGTGAGAGATAAGGGTTAATATTTATGGAATATAATTACTAAGTAAATAGTAAGTTACTAATTTTACGTCCTAGGAAGTGATAGTGACGTGGGAGTATTTATCTCAAGAGGGAGTCAATATAGAATGCTTGGGGTCGAGATAGGACTTTATTATAGAGTGACTCGAATGGCAATTTGAAGTCACAATTGATTTCAGATGGACTGAGATAGTTGGAATAGTGTACTTGGGGATAATAGTTGTGTCCCGGGGCCTTTTTTGATGTAACTGGGCCGACACATGGGGTGATCGAATCATATGGACTTGGACCATTAGTTTAATTATGCTATTAAGAGTTTTAAACCTAAGTGTTGGAGTTAGAGGCTGCCATAACTAAATTACAAAGACCTAGAAATTGAGAGAAGGGAGAAGGAAGAAAAAGAGAGCTTTAGAGACCAAATTTAAAGGGGAAATTTAAAGGGGATTCGGGTGTGATTTCTCAAATTCATAATATTCTACGTGGAATCAGACTCTATGAATCCTCTAAGGCAAGTAATTAAACTTGCTTTCGATTTAAATAGCATAATTTCAAGTTCATATTATGGCATGTGTTAATAAATTCGTTTTGGGAGGGTGAAACATGTGAAATTTGGGTTTTGGGAGATTTAAGCACTAAAGGTGAAATTTATGATTAATTAATGTGAGAATACTATCATATGATTTAGAATCGAAACCCAGTAGCAATTGTTGTTGAATTTGAATTATTGAATCGAATTGAATTTGGTTTTAAGAAATTTTACGAAAAATCCAATTCTTAAACCCTACAAGTTTTAACGACAACTAGTGATGAATGATGATATATATTTGTGCTAGAACATTTTTATATATTTAATAATCATGAGGTATCAATCGGGTTGAAGTTTGGGTTGAATCGATGGAGGTTTAAGGGTTAAAATGGAGAAAGTGTTTTCCAGAGAAGACGACTTGTTCAGGTACTCGTTAGAAACTCGTTCAAATGAGTTGAGGTTGTCATTCAAACGAGATTAGCATCTCGTTTGAACTTGGTTGATATCTCATTCAAATGACCCTAGGTTTAGGACATGGAGATAGATATTTTCTTAACAAACGTGTGGCCGCCAGTTTTGTATTCTTCTTATTTTTTAATTAGGTATGTATTTTTTACAAAGGGTATCTGAGAATGAAATATTTAGTGAGAAATCATTTCCGGATATGGATGACCAAGATTATTTTAGCTAGGGATTATAGGTGGATGTATATGAGCCTAGAAAGGTGAGAAAAAGGAGGAACCTAAATAATGAATTGAATGAAAAAAATTCATAAATGTTTCGATCTCAGTCTCGGGGAACTATGACCGCCTCTCGGGGAACTATGACCATCTCCGCTACGCTTATAATAAATTCATAATTTTGTGTGAGTTAACCGTCTTATGGTATCCGGGCTGGATTGAGTATACCTGGGATGATAGCATTTTGGAGAAAGCATCTGGTGAGTTATTACTCGGGAATTGATTATTATACGTGACATGTGTGTGAGTGTTGTAGTATACTAATACATATATAATGGGTAGGTAATTATATACGGGTTTAATACATAAAGTGAGATTTTATTTCAGATATAACTAGTGTTAATGTTATATGATTAACTGATACTTCATATATTACATGTGTTAATGTTATTTATTTATTTTATTTATTTATTTATTTTTTGAACAAGAAAACTATTTTATTAAAAGATGGAGAAAAAGCCTCTCCAGTAGCAGTTACAAGCGCTAAAACAAGACTCTTGCAAAAAACAAACTGAAGACAATTTGAAAAGCATTTATGTCCTACGTTTTCTTGAATGTGTTCGCTTACGAACGACGTTCCAATTTACATTTTCCGCAGTAGAATTTACATCATTCGAGATAATATCGGAATTCAACACAGATGCTGATTCAAGTTTGGGAAGATCAACGATTAAATTAATGCCGCGGTCATCGTGAATTTGTACAGTAATAGGGTTAACTAGGGATAACTCATCACTTGTATTAATATTTTCTAAAGGAGTCATATCTTCATCACTTTTAGTTTCTTCATCAGAAGATGAATTCTCTAATAAGTCATTGCGCAAAACAAGTTTATCTCCTATTAGAACGATGGAGTCGTGATGGATTAATTGATGAATATAGCTTTGTTTTTTTATAGGAGTTTTAGACGGCTGAGCAACATTTGACTCCTCATTATCACAATATAAAGAGTCATTTGGGATAAGTGACAAGTTAGGAATGGCCTCTAAAGGAGGCATATCACGGTAAGAATCTTCATTGACCGAAAATTTCCCCGAGTCATTACTCGAACTGTCTCCACCAAATTTATCACATTTTTGTAAAATTATGGGGTTTTGCATCTCCTTTTGAACAGTATCGTGCATGTCAATGCAATTAATTTCACCATCTTCAATGGACACCAAGTCAACTGAATTCTCATTAGGAGAAGTATGCAAAGTTTTCTCATCATCAAGACCTCATACAGCTCATCAAATTTTTTTTTACATGTGCTATCAATAGTCTTGAGAACTAAAACAGATACTGCTACTGGAGTGTTTGAGGGAGGCAATGAGGATTGTGAGGTGATTGTAGTTTTTGAGGTTGAGGCTGTGTTATAAAGACCAGTTTGTGTTAATGTTATATAAGTAATCGAAGTTAAAATAATTAAATAAGTTAATAAGTAGATAACTTATAAATCAAGGTAAGAAATACTGGGGTTAAGTTATCTTGATAGAAAGAAGTGTAACAAGGATAGTTAGGTGGGATAAAGTAACTAGTTATATTAAAAGGTAAGCGATATGTGTTCACATTAGATGAGGGCTCAAAGTGCGATACCATCTTAAATATGAAAAGTGTAAATGCATATTTAATCATTGCATTTTAATTACTTGCTAAATGTTTTACTTGGGCTCTGAACCATGTTAAAAATATTTTCTAAAACCATTTTAGGTGTCCAGCCAAAGGGACGCCCGACTTGAGGATTCTATTCCGAGATGCGTAGCTGAAGCACGTGTGGAGGCTTGTAGGATCTTGTTATAGACACTTCTTTTATTTATTCGTTGATAATACAAATATAGCGCCCTGCCACGGATTGTATTCTGTAATACATTCTGAGATGCCACGGATCTATAGTATACAGGGCGCGACCCTCCTCATCATTGGGCGCGGCCCCCATCAAGACGCCATGGATATGGCAAGCACATGGTGCGGCCCTATCTATTATAGGGCGCGGCACGTAGTAATTATTCCCTAAGAAGAAGTCGCGGCCCTACTCGGTACAAGGCGCGACAGCTTTACCCCCAGCGCCACAGGATACTCAACATTGCTTGCCTTGCAGGGCACATCCCCCTCATTCGCAACTACTCCATACTTGATATATGTCACGTGCTCAGGGCACGTGACACAACACACATACAACTTATAAATAGAGGACCACACCTCGAAATAAAAAAAAAAGATGGATTCCACACACACCCGGGTCAGGTTCTAAAAGACCGACTCTCTCTACACAACCTCAGCGCATAGTTTGAGGACTGTTCATCCACATCGCAGCTACCTCTCCGGCACATCGGAATCCTCAGTCATCATGTATTCTCCTTTATTCTCATACTTGTATGCCTCTTTAGGCATGATTATATTGTACAATGCAACACACATAATGGGAACGGAGAAACACAGTGAATGTAGGCCTATTTTAAAGGCTGAATCACTCTATATCTTGTCTTGTCTTTATTTACTTGCTTGGTTTATTCATTACATATTTTACACTTTGACTTGCTGATATGAGAACGACATGTGGGTGATATCTCGTATCATCATTTTGGCGTCGTGTGTGGAAACGAGAGATATTTCAATCTTGTTTCTCTATATATTGAGTTCTTAAACACCTTATTCGATCCCTGAGAGTCATGTGGATCATTTTCTCACTGGTCGATTCTGGTTATTGAGCTTCGTTCTATATTTGCACCCTTAAATGGGTATTCCTTATATACAGATCTGCTCTTGGGTCTTCATTTGATGACTTTAGATCTATTTTACATACCCCTATGATATCATTTCATCTAGATAATGCTGAAAAGCATGGTGGACTTTAGTCCCAAAAAGATGGATGATTAGGGAAGGGTTATATTTACTCCCCTTTTGCTGTTATCGACCTATGATCTAGGGTTTATCATTGAAATCGTGTCGTTTTGTGCATCGCAAAGGTATTCTCTCGTCGATAGACCCTAGTAGGTACTCTTCACGTGTTGGGGGAGAAGAACTTAGTTTTCGAGTTCCTGTCTTGGGATTTTTTTCCTTCACTGCCTAGACAGGGGTGCGGCCTGTCAGTTCAACAGACTCAAATGCCGCGACCCCCTACTAGTGCGAACTTGTTACAATAGCTCAATCACCGGGAAAGGGACTAGATTGGCCTTTGGTTTAACCTTGGTGAATAACATTCAAGGGCTGCGGCAGTGCACTTGGGTGCCATCTGGCCGCGGCCTCGTCAGCATATCATGAAGCAGTTCAAACACTGCTTCCCAATATTTCTGTGACTACTCACTTCTGTTAGTTTTGTCTCAGATTCTATATACTTTATAAAGACTAACAAAAAAAGAAATGGAAGGAGAATCCAGCCATAACGCAAAAGTCAAAAATGAGATTGTACAGCTGTACAATCACCTCAACCATCTCTATGACAGTCAGGCCTCACTTCAGACCCAGGTCAACTATCTAACTCAGAGGGTCCTAATGCTAGAGGCCGCGACCTCTCCCAAGGTGGGTGCGGCACCCATGAAAAAAGCACCAGCAGTCTTTGATGCCACGACATTTCAAGAGGAGATGGTCGCGGAAGCAGTTAACAGGAGCCAGAAAAGGAGAGTGGAGAAGGCAGAGAAGAAATTGGGGGCCTACACTCTGTTGACCTTCCTGATTGAAGAGATCTTTGAGTCCATCAAAGAGGACAAGCTATTGAGGTGGCCAAAAAAGCTGAGAGCTCCACCTTACAAGAGGAACAAAGCTACCTGGTGCAAATTTCACTAGGACCATGGCCATGAAACTGAGCAATGCTATGCTCTGAAGGATGAAGTTGAAAGACTAATTGGGCAAGGGATGCTGCAGCGATTTCTGAAGAATGCATAAAGGATTCAGCCAAACCTAACAGAGGCTGCATATTGCATCTCCTCCTTAGTTTTTCCAATTTCAACTATTTCTATTTATGTTTTATGAAGCTCATTATAGCCCTAATCTTCTAGACTTTATGTTTTATTAACAAAGTCATTTGTTGGTGCATGCATATATAAATATAAAAATTATCAAGTCTTGCCATATCTGATTTCTCTCTTGCTTTCATAATTTGTCATCTCATAAAAAGACCTTTTGTCTTAAACAGACTCCAATGGAGGAATAATAAATTATCTCGGGAGGTTATTATTATTTCGGGATGCACCTATGGAGGGATTGCGATCTTAATTATCTCATAAGTTCCCCTCACAATGTGCAATTGTATCTTATCATATGATGATCATATTCACATAAGCGTCTGAGGATTCAAGGAGCTGTCATTAGTCATGGGGGCTTATAATGTCCGTTCTTAGCTTTTGGAAGCGTCATTAGCCACGAGGGCTTACAATGCCTGTTCTTAGCTTTCGGGATGCGTCATCAAGCTGGGTTATGCTCGTTCTTAGCTTTCAGGATGCGTCATCAAGCTGGGAGGCTTGTAACGTCCAAAAAGGGATGGCTTTATATATATCAGTAGCTGTGGGTGGGTTAATAACATAACCCAGCCTGGGGAGGCTTGATAGTATCCCGTATATTAGCTGTGGGTGGATATATAACATAATCCAGCCTGGAGAGGCTTGATAGTATCCCGTATATTAGCTGTGGGTGTCTTAATAACATAACCCATCCTGAGGAGGCTTGAAAGTATCACATATATGCATAAAGCCTGATGTTCAGATGACGGGGCCAAAAACCTACAATAGTCCTGTTAATACAACTGCAACCGTTAAAAGTAACTTTCAAAAAGCTTTAGGCAGTTAAAGCGACTAAAGGGACAGCCGTAGGAAAAGACAGCCTACTCTATATGTTCATTTTGGTCACGGGATGAGAACAAAGCTATAAGTTGGTTTTAAACACAAGAAGGTGTCGCGGCCATGACCTATGCAAGGTGCCGTAACCTCTAACAATCGAATGTGATGGTTCATTGCCATTACTCGAGGGTGTCGAGGCAGTCCAGTCAACAGTTGTTTAAAAAAATAAATGTTATAGTGCCGCGGACGTAAATCTATAAGTTCATTAATAAGGTAGTTGTATTAAAGCAATAAGAGGCGTACAAGTAAACATTCAGTTAAGCATTTAAACGAGCAAAAAGAAGAGGCAAAAGATACAAAAGAGTGAAGCCAATATGATTAATGTTTAAAAGGTGTCCGCAACCTTGATATTATCAGAAAAATTACAAGCATATGGACCGCAGCCACAATAAAAGTAAGGTGGCAGAAGGGACGCATCCCTGTATTAATGATAAGAAACTGAATACAAGTTCAAGAAGTTGCATCATTATTTTCATCAGCCTCCTCGTCGTCCGTGGCTGTCTCAATTTCTCCATCCGCAGCCACTGCTTCTGCTTCTGCTTCAGCCCTCAGCCTCGCTTTCTCTTCGGTCGTAGCCTTAAGCTCAGCGATGCATTCTTGATGCTCGGCATCACTGAGCTTCCAATCAAGAATCGAATCCTTAGCCTCAGGGAAGTTTTTTATAAATCTCTGTCGAAGCTCGTGATAGCCGCGGAAGTAAGCCCTGTTGTTGATGAGGAAAAAGTCCTTGGAGACTTTGAATGACTCTACGACGTGGTCTATGGACAGCTGGAGGGCATCGCCATGATCAACCTCCATCTTCTTTATTGCTGCGACATGCTCTTGGGCTTCTTGAACGGACTTCACCTCTAGCTCTTCGTACGTCTCCTGAAGAAAATCGAGCTTACTGCTTGAAATCTTCGCGACACGGGTAGCTTCCGCAGTCTCGGCCTGGGAGGTTTTAAGGGAGTCCGCGGCCTGTTTGAAGTTCTCTTCTACTTCCTCCCTCACCTTGTTTTATTTCTCCAGGTCCATGTGGGCTGCCTGAAGAGCCGCAGCAGAAGACTTCTTTCCATCTTCAAAAGATGAGGTCCGTGTAGCTTCCAAGTCAGAAGTATACACCTTATCTGTAGCCTCTTTCAGTTTATAAAGGGACTCATACTTCCTCTTCAGGGCCACCATAACATCCGCGGTCTGTAATAAAACAAGTTAGAAGCAAAATATAGGAGGCTAAAAAAGTTAGTAGCAAAATTAAAGAATGATAGCACTTACCCTCAGAAGGCTATGGAGATCACAGTCCTCCAAGTCGTCGTGGTCTACCCCCACCAACATATCCAGGTCCGCGGCATCAATGATTCTCTTTATTCTTCGCACAGCCTTTGCGGTAGTGTCCCATGAAGACTCTGGGTCAGGTTGTCTCAATTGGGGCCGCGGTCTATCGTCGGGACCAGCTCCGCCGCGGAAGTGAGGAGGTGCCAGATTTGCATTTACTGCAACAACAGGTGGCGGCGGCGGAGAAGTTGTATCTAGAGGGACATCGTCGAACATCAAACCTGCCAGAGCTAGGTTGGACCCAATGTCATCAAATTCAGACGAATGGGAGGCAATGCCAGTTCTCTCTGTGACGAGAGTAGAGTTCGCGGCTGGTGTTTCCAAATCGTTTGAAAGAGCCGCGACGGGTGCCTTGGCTTTGGCCTTTTTTCTCTTTCTGCTCCGCGCAGTGTTGTTTAGGATGACTGCGTCCTCGTCCATTTCTTCCAGTTGCGCGGCTATCAATTCCCTATCAATTTCCTCACCTGAAAAAGCAACAGCAAATATTGGGAAAGGAATTTAAGAGCATAAGTGACCGCGGAATAAAAATCATGATGCAGTGTATTACCTTCCGCGCCCATCTGTTGTGGAATGGGCTTGTTGGGGAAAAACCCTTCTTCAAAAATGGTCGCTGATGTGACGAGTGTGCTGAACTTTTTATGATCGGCTGGAACTGCCGCGGCCTCAGCAACTCTCTTCTCCTGGCGCTTGTTCAAATGCAAATTGTCAAGAACTACAGAAAAGACAATTTAAAGGTTAGTGGAAGTTAATATACAAAATATGATGAAAGGACGCGGCTATAATCTTACTACCTAATTTAGAGGGAGACCCCCATTGTCGCGGCATTCTATATGACCTTTCCCTCTCATTCTCCTCGGGGTGAATCTCCCAGCCTTCGTCGGAGATGTAAAAATATTTTCCCTTTCAGTTCTTCACACTGGTCGGCCTCCCCGTGTAAAGGGTCTCGTCCCTACCGAGGATAGAGAAGTAGTAGTAACCAACAAACTTCACTGAGTTCTCCTTTGAACGGTAGAAGTGAAATAACTTCGTGGGAGTTATGTCCCCCTTGAATAGATTCTCCCAAAGGACAACCGCAACCAAAATGGCTCTCCAATCATTGGGATCTAACTAGGCTGGAGCCAGTTTCATTGTCTAAAAAAGGCGACGAATGGGAACAGGAACAGGCAGCCGCAGCCCATAAATAAAGGCATGGAGTGGGAAGCAAACTCCATCGACCAGAACCGTATAAGGTCTTTGGTTCGCATAAGGTGCCGAGCACATCAAATTTTTTGGAAATTCGAAGACCTCAGCCACCTGCTCAACCCAGTCTTGGGTCATGGCGCTGCGGATATCAAGTGCAGCTAAGGGTCTTTCAGCCCTCCCCGATGTACCAACTGGGTTATCTCTAAATTTCGTGGCATCATCGCCTGTGCCCACTGGATGATTACTTGAGTTGGCTTCTTCTTCCATTGGCATGGCTTAAAAATCCTTCCCAGATGCAGAGCCCGCGGAGTCTGAGTATATTATCACGCAGTTTGGGCAATCCTTTAGTTTGCAAGGCCCTATTGATCTTAGAGGGGGCACGGAAGTGAGTTCAGGAGTAGAGGTCCCAAAGTGCTTTGCCCAAAAGTCTCTTAGGAACTCGTCTGGGTCAAAGCTCATATGCCTGCAGCAGTACCTGAAAAGCAGAGTTCGCAGTTAGGCACCACAGCCATTATGGTTTGGAAAAGACTTCAAGAAGCCGCGAAAAGATTATTTATAAGAATTTGTTTGGAATTATTTCCTTAAGGGGTCATCCTTTGGCCCTACTAGCCGCAGCCACCCACTTTATCAGTAGGGGAACATATACTGTCGCGGATATAGGCTCAAATTGGTTTAAGATATTCTTGGCCACGGCCATCCTAAATTTGCTAAAATACGACTCAAGAGATTCTAGTAGCAATTATAGTTATTTAACATGGATGTGTATTTGGTTCATGAAAGTTTGAAGGCTGTTCGAAACTACAAGGGTGGTGATTCAGACCCTTAAAAGAATCCACCGCCGCGGCAGGGTACATGGATATGCATCAAAGTGCCGCAGATGATAAATCCCAAAATTTAAGGGACCGCGACCATTTGGCCCGGTATGACGCAAATAAGGACTTCAGGAGAATGTATTATCAATTCCTATCATGCCGCGACCTCTCTCTCAAACAGTTAAAGTATCTATTGCTTAGCCATTTTTAAGATCCAACACCTAGAATATGAAGGATTTATATCAAGAACTTCAAGAACATCATGAATAGCAAGAACCATTATATGATTTCATGGGATTCAGCATACAAAGATGGATTCAAACAATCATTTTATCGTACGTGTGTTTGATTCTAGGGTGATGACACTTCAATTAAAACCCTAAAATCCTATCAAGCAATGAGGAAGTTTGTGTGTTTGGTTATTGAAGAAATATAAGCTATGAAGTTGATTAAAAAGGATGACTGATCGAAAAAGTTACCTGGAAAATGAAGAAGTCAGGAATGCTCAGCTTCAAACCACCTAGCACAACCACACTCAACCTCGGAGGGTCGCCGGAACACGCAAGAGAGGAACATAATTCACTCATGATTTGCTCTCAAAGTTTTTGGAAACTTAACGAAGTCCACGGCCAGAAATAATTTATATAAGAGAGCGCGGAAGACGAATCGTCGCTTTAGTAGAATCGCGGCACCCAAGCATACTGGTCTAAGCCGCGGCCCCAATTGAATTCTCTTGGCACCATGGCTTGGGGGATTAACGATCCGTGGCACGTAGTAATTATTCCCCAAGAAGAAGCCGCGGCCCTACTCAGTACAGGACGCGACAGCTTTACCCCCAGCGCCACAGGATACACAACACTGCTTGCCTTGCAGGGCACATCCCCCTCATTCGCAACTACTCCAGACTTGATATATGTCACTTGCTCAGGGAACGTGACACAAAACACATACCACTTATAAATAGAGGACCACACCTCGAAATAAAAAAAAAAGATGGATTCCACACACACACGGGGCAGGTTCTAAAAGACCGACTCTCTCTACACAACCTCAGCACATAGTTGGAGGGCTGTTCATCCACATCGCAGATACCTCTCCGGCACACCGTAATTCTCAGTCATCATGTATTCTCCTTTATTCTCATATTTATACGCCTCTTTAGGCATGATTATATTGTACGATACAACGCACATAATGGGAATGGAGCAATACAGTGGATGTAGACCTATTTTAAAGGCTGAACCACTCTATATCTTGTCTTATCTTTATTTACTTGCTTGGTTTATTCATTACATATTTTACACTTTGACTTGATGATATGAGAACGACATGTGGGTGATATCTCGTATCATCATTTGGTGAAATTATTTATGACGATAACATCTTAGTGATGACCTCAGACCTTATAACATCATAATTTGGTGACAAGGTCTGAGGTCAGACATCGTACTCGGATGACCTCAAACCCTTAACATAATTTACTTGGTAAAATTATTGATGAGGATAACATCTTAGGTGATGACCTCAGACCTTATAACATCATGATTTGGTGACGAGTTCTGAGGTCAGACATCATACTCGGATGACCTCAGACCCTTAACATCATTAATTTGATGAAATTATTTATGAGGATAACATCTTAGTTGATGACCTCAGACCTTATAACATCATGATTTGGTGACAAGGTCTGAGGTCAGACATCACACTTGGATGACCTCAGACTCTCAACATCATTAATTTGGTGAAATTATTTATGAGGATAACATCTTAGTTGATGACCTCAGACCTTATAACATCATGATTTGGTGACAAGGTCTGAGGTCAGACGTCACACTTGGATGACCTCAGACCCTCAACATCATTAATTTGGTGAAATTATTTATGAGGATAACATCTTAGTGATGACCTCAGAACTTATAACATCATGATTTGGTGACAAGGTCTGAGGTCAGATATCATACTCGGATGACCTCAGACCCTTAACATCATTAATTTGGTGAAATTATTGATGAGGATAACATCTTAGGTGATGACCTCAGACCTTATAACATCATGATTTGGTGATGAGGTCTGAGGTCAGACATCATACTCGGATGACCTCAGACCCTTAACATTATTAATTTGGTGAAATTATTTATGAGGATAACATTTTAGTTGATGACCTCAGACCTTATAACATCATGATTTGGTGACAAGGTCTGAGGTTAGACATCACACTTGGATGACCTCAGACCCTCAACATCATTAATTTGGTGAAATTATTTATGAGGATAACATCTTAGTTGATGACCTCAGACCTTATAACATCATGATTTGGTGACAAGGTCTGAGGTCAGACATCACACTTGGATGACCTAATACCCTCAACATCATTAATTTGGTGAAATTATTTATGAGGATAACATCTTTGTTGATGACCTCAGACCTTATAACATCATAATTTGGTGACAAAGTTTGAGGTCAAACATCATACTCGGATGACCTCAGACCCTTAACATCATTAATTTGTGAAATTATTTATGAGTATAACATCTTAGTAATGACCTCAGACCTTATAACATCATGATTTGGTGACGAGGTCTGAGATCAGACATCATACTCGGATGACCTCAGACCCTTAACATCATTAATATGGTGAAATTATTGATAAGGATAACATCTTAGGTGATGACCTCAGACCTTATATCATCATGATTTCGTGATGAGGTCTGAGGTCAGACATCATACTCGGATGACCTCAGACCCTTAACATCATTTATTTGGTGAAATTATTTATGAGGATAACATCTTAGTTGATGACCTCAGACCTTATAACATCATGATTTGGTGACAAGGTCTGAGGTCAGACATCACAATTGGATGACCTCAGACCCTCAACATCATTAATTTAGTGAAATTATTTATGAGGATAACATCTTAGTTGATGACCTAAGACTTTATAACATCATGATTTGGTGACAAGGTCTGAGGTCAGACATCACACTTGGATGACCTCATACCCTCAACATCATTAATTTGGTGAAATTATTTATGAGGATAACATCTTAGCTAATGACCTCAGACCTTATAACATCATGATTTGGTGACAAAGTCTGAGGTCAGACATCATACTCGGATGACCTCAGACCCTTAATATCATTAATTTGGTGAAATTATTTATGAGGATAACATCTTAGTTGATGACCTCAGACCTTATAACATCATGATTTGTTGGCAAGGTCTGAGATTACACATCACACTTGGATGACCTCATACCCTTAACATCATTAATTTGGTAAAATTATTACATGGTAAAGAAAATTATCCAACAAACAATTCAGCAAGATTAGAAATAAGATCCCTCCTCAGAGGTTGACAGAGTTACAAATGGCAAAAATATAAAGTAACATTATTCATCAGAGGTTACATTTGAAATACATTGTGAAAAAGTACAAAAGTTTCACAAAAATGGCCTAAGGATTTACAGGGACAGTGCTGGCATCCTCAGCCTGATTCACTTGGCCGACGTTGGTCACCTCGACCCCATCATCTCTGGGGTTGCCTCCCTCAGCCTCTGTAGCATCCACTGTCACAGTCTCTACAGGGGCAGCGTCTTCCTCTTCAACCTCTTGAAGGGCTTGGGCAAATTGAGGGTTAGTAAGGCCAAGACCTATGCAGCCAGAGGCTTTCAAGTTCCCTGATTCCTGCTCCTTAGCCGCCGCCCATTTTCCAGTAGCCTTAATACCTCTTTTGAGGTACTAAAAGCCGAAGCTAATGAATTCATCGGAGACATTGTAATTGGGCAGAATCCCCTCAGAAGCATCCTCAAGGGTTGCTTTCACTGCAGCATCAACTTTCTGCTGGAGAACATCGTCCTTGGCCTTCAGAGCAAGGATGTGGTCCTTTTTAAGCTTGGAGATCTCTTTCTCCAAATCCTTAACCTTCTTATCAGACCCCTCAAAGGCAGACTTCAGATGGTCTACCTTTCCATTCATAGATCTTTGCACTTTCTCGGCCTCTTGGCCTTTCTGGATGAGGGGAAACTTCTTCAGAGTCCAGTTGGCAAGGTGATGCATAGCAACGAGGCCCTGCAAATCATGAGGTCGAGTATGTAAGTTGAAATTCAAATCAGATGTTACACTTAGCTCGAGTCATACCTGAATAGACCTGTGAATGACAAAATCAACCAGCAGAGGGGTGTCCATGGATCGACAAAAACGTTTGTCAGCATCGATCATAGCAGAGCCGATGGCATCCAATGCCTGCAAACTGTGTCCTATAATACTATCATTAATTTTTAGTTGCTCTATACGAGCAGCCAATGCATCCTCAGAAGAAATGGGGATGGCACGTTCCCCACCTTTCTTCTTCTGCCTCTGATCCTCAAGGGCAGGATCAGTAACTTTTCTCTTCTAGGTGGCCTCATCCTTTGAGGTTGAAGGAGGGGGAGGAGGAGCATTCAGACCTGACTTTTTAACGAGCTTCGTTAGACTTGGTGCTTCCATCTCCCACAACTCGTCAGATATTCCCTTGGGACTCTTTACAAGATAGAAAGGTCTGAGTCAGAGAGGCCGATATACATAAATTCAGAGGTATAACTTGTTAAAATAAAAAGACACTTACAAAGTTCTGTCAGAGGACTTCCCCCAAGCCCTGTCTCAGAGAGGTAATAAGGGGTCATCAGATGCTCGAATTTGACAAGAAGACCACGCTCCCCCTGATCCTGAAGGTCTTTGACCTTCTGAAGATTGTTTTGGCTTAGTCCAGGGTCGGCCCTATCAACCATTGTAACCTTTCCCCATCTTAGGGGTACTCTCGGCTTTAATGAAGAAGAGGGAGCATATGGACCAAATTCCCATGGCTCTGATACGAAGAAGTAACGTGGCTTCCAATTATGGTTTGAGGCTTGGGTAATCTGAAGCATCCTTATGTTCAACTTCCGAGCTAAGAACTGATAATAGCTCGGATGGTTTCTGGCAGAGGAAGGGACATAGCAACCTGCAAAGACTTGGACAGGAAGGTCTGAGTGATGGAAAACTTTCCAAAAGACAATGGCTCCAATTATCACCCTCCAAGCATTGGGTGACAACTGGGAAGGAGCCAAGTTAATGTAGGCCAATATAGCCCTGATGGCCTGGTGGATGGGAAAACAAAATCACAACTTGAACATCTGCTCATAAAGGCAGATCTCACCATCTCGGCCGTCATAATCCCTCTCTTCCCTCAGAGGTCTCCTGAGTTTTATTGAGGGACATATTGAATAAAGATGCCTGAATGCCAGAAGGTCAACCTCACTGACTGTACTCTCAATCTTGACCGCCTCAGAGGTGTCAACGTGACTCTCTGCATCGTTATCGTCATCTGGATCAACGTCAGCCAGAGCAGACGATGGGTCACCACTCGAGAACCTCTGAGCGAACTCAGCTCCTGTGACCGTCGACAGGGGGATGGCTTCAAGGATCGGTGGAACAACCACACCCGGTCCTATAATTTCAACCTCTGAGGTTGAGGTTGAGGTTGAGGTGCTTGCACTCTTATGAGATGAGTCCCGGCTGGAAACCTCGGCTTGATCAGGGACCTTATCTTGCTGAGTGGAAAAGTCCATGGCCTCTTTGAAGGAGTATACAAACATAAGGTCTAAGGTGGATGACTCAGACTCAGACATGGGAATAGGGACTTCAGGTGACCTAACTGGTTTAGTTGGTTCAGGATATATGACCTTCAGAGGTGGTGGAAAGATAGGTCTGAGGGAGAATTCCTCTGCCCTACGAGCTTCCTCTTGCGCTCTTTCTATTTGTCTAATTTTATCTAAGGTCTTCTCCCTAAGAGAGGGGAACTCCTCTAAAAGTTGGTAAAGGGGTCTGAGCATATGAGGCAGACTCTACACTTACAACTCTCCTAAGTAACAAAAAGGATTGGTAAAAGGGATTAAAGATCAAACTATCAGGCTTTGAGTATAAACTACCAAGAACAATAATAACAGTGTCACCGAAAAACTGATACTCTCACCGAAAAACTCTTTAAGCTCACCGAAAAATGCAAGAACAAGAACAAAGGCAGAAAAATGAAGAAGAAGGGATGACGAGGGGTACCTGAAGAAAGGTGAGGAGAATCAAGGAAGGAATCCCAGTAAATGAACACCCAAACGCACTTTACTCTTGACTTGCTGGTACGAGAACGACAAGTGGATGATTTCTCGTATCAACATTCGTAGTTTAGGAATTTTCATTCCCTATTTACTCAGGCATGTAGCCCCTCAGATTTAGTATTTCCAGTTCATGGATTAGACTTTGTGTATCCAGTTAATTATTTCAATTTATTGTTGGACTTTATTGTAGAACCGATAGTTGATTCGGTCTTCTTTATTCATATTATTTATCTGTGTTGGATCGTTTAAATTATTATTTATTTCCGCATGTTGTTAAATAATGTAAGATAAAATTTGGCACCGGTTTATTTAATTAATATGTGGTTAGTAATTTTGAAAATGTTTTCAACAGTGAAGCTGACACATATGTGACCAACATTTTATTTTAATAAAGGGCTGGCCACCCGGTATTTTAATAGTCGGGGTGTCACAATGGACTCGTCGTTCGAAGGAGACGACCTAAAGTTCAAAGACCCATTTCATTTGTTCTCTCGTATATCATTTGAAGACCTCGTTCGATGTCGTTCTTGTGAGTTACGGGGTGTCGTTCGAAAAACATCCCGTTCGTTCGAATAAACGGGCGGGCTGTATTTTTAAACATTATATATCCCATACCTTTTGTGTTTATACTTTTTAACAAGCCTTTTTTTTATAAAAAAAAGGGCTAAATGGGATCATATAGTTTAAGAACACTTTTTAAAGAAGAAAAACACCTCTTATGTTCTCTTTTTGTCTACTGCTGACATTATGGAATGAGATTTCACGAACGGGATGTTTTTGTCTACTGCTGACATTATGTAAAGATTTTTTTATCTACTGGTGTATCGATGTTTTTGTCTACTGATGTTTTTGTCTACATGTTTTAAATTAATATGTAAAGATTTTTGTCTGCTGCTGACATTATGGAATGAGATTTCACGGTTGAAGAAGAAGACAAGGCTGATCAGTGGATACCAAGGGTAGACCACTACCTGTGGATGGATGTCGAGCTGAGACGTATCTGTCGAAGTTTTGAAGATATTGCACGTCTAACTTAGTGTATCTAAGTGTTTTGAATGTTCTTATGTTCAAGAATTTCAATAGTGATGAATTAAAGTTTTTTGCCCGTTTAGGGGTTTTTCCTCATATCGTGTTTTGTGCATGCTTGGCGTGAAAAATTTGAAATTTGTATTTGGACACATCTCATATGCACACCATATCTATTTAAAGATTAAAGTTTGATTGAAATTGAATTTGTATGCGTTGGCATTTAATTATATAAATTGGCCCATTAAATCACGTGCACTCGAAATTTGGTATCAGAGTCGATTATACTAATTTACATTATGATCCTTTTCTACAAAAAAAAATTGATATCAATTTTTTGAAAAAAAAATTTGATCTGTAAAAATCCGAAATTTAATCGATAATTTGTATAATTGAACGCCCAGTTTTGATGGTACAAATTATGCCCTCACTGAAAAAGACAGGTGAGCTCAACCTTAAAGACAATTGATGAATGTGTTTGGTTAGTTTGTGAAAGAGGGTGGACACCACCAACTGTGACTGTTGACAATTTTGTCAGCCCTAAACATGTCTATTAATGGATAGAGAATGACTTTAAGTGGAGTAATTTCAGATCGTGCAGTTTGACTGCCATCTCGAGAGCCGTCGCCCATGATGAGTTCGGCCACATAATGTCCTAAACCACATGTAATGATGCTTGGGATATCCTCAAACTTACTCATAAGCGTACCAACGTTGCAAAAGCATCTAAGCTTCAAATTTTAACCACCCAATTTGAGACCATCGCCGTGAAAGATTCTGACACATTTGATGAGTTTTACGCACGTATGTCGGACATTGCAAACTCAAGTTTTAATTTGGGTTAGAAAATTCCTGAGACAAGAGTTGTTACAAAGGTTTTGAGGTCTCTCCCTATCCGCTTTATTCCTAAGGTTAACATGATTAATTCATTAGGGATCCTAAACAATCATAGGTTAGAATAACTTGCGGGAGATCTTGAAACGTATGATATTGACATGTTTCCTAAAACTATTAAACCTAACGAAATAGATATTGCTTTTAAAACTCAAGAAAATAAAAAGAAGAAAGAGAAGAGACTAGGTGCCATGAATGTTAGGGAAAAGGGAACAAGGCACATGAGTGTCCCACTGGGATTAACAGATAAGAAAAGAAAGTTGAAAATAAGGCCACTGTTAGAGATATTGACGTTGAGTCGGTGGATTCAGGGATAGAATCACCACATGAACCATGCATTGCATTCATGGCTAGTCATATTAGAACTTTAATCTGTCTCTTACCGATGCAAACATATATACATGTGAAAGTCTCGATGATGTCTTAATACATTTTGGAGAGAATGAGAGTGAGGATGATATTTTGAGTGAATGAGAACCTGAACTCCGAAAAGCTTAGTGATCTTTACACCGAGACTTTAAAAATTAAAAAGCTTAATAAAGATTTTTCTATTAGGCTGTATGATTTGAAGAAAGAGGTGAAATTTTTTAGAGAATGTGAGGTGTCAATGAATCAACTCGAGAACGTGAAAATTCCTTTGTGTGAGGAGCTAATTATTTTAGGATGGGAAAAGACTCATTTGACCAACATCGTGACTAGTCTTACGAGAGATCTTCAATCTTCGTTAGAGACTCGTGAAAAACTTGCAGCTCGTGTATCTTAACTCGAGAATAATATCGAATATGCCCAGGAGGTCAAGGTCACTTTAAAGGAAACATCTAAGAAGGTAACAAAGATGCTCCTCGATCTCGCATTGGGTATTGTTGAGAGGAAAGGAATAGGTTATGATGGTTCATCCACTTCTAAAGACGCACCCAAGTCGGTACCCGAGTTTGTGATGGATCCTTATAGGCCTCAACCTATCCAACTAAGGTGACCTAACCCATGTAGGGGAGATCGTTTAAGATGTTTTGAGCAAGATGGACCCAAGCCTGTGTACATTCGATCACATTGCAAGCTAGGAGGTCACTTTAAAAGGTTTTGTTTTAAGCCAGGGAGAGTTTCTCAATTGCATGTTCCCGAATATGCTCCCACACGAGTTCCTACACATGTTCCATCTTAATTTTCGACACATGTTATTCCACATGCTCCCGTACATTATCTTAGAAATTTTAAGGGTTTTCGAAAGAAAGTACTATTTATAGTCAAGACTTTAAAATGTTTGATGGAGGGATTTTATAAAATGTATTCCCATTTTGAGAAGTCCTCCATGCCTAATGATTAAGGTTGAAACTTATTTATACAATAGGGTGCTTATCATGTTCATATTATATATTCCAATTGCTAGATTGTATTATCATCGTATATATATTTGTTTTCTTTTCAATATGTTTTTGAAAAAATCTAAACATAGTTTTGTTTTTTCTGAAAATGTTTTGAAAAATAAAAAATGTTTTTTTATTTATAACAAAAAGTAAAAAAGGCAAAAAAAATTATTTTGATAAAATTTTTAAAAAGGATAAAAAGGGTTTTGTAAATTCCTTGTCACCTTATATGGATGATCAATTAACTTCTCCGGATCACCAATTCCTTTTATAATTCCACGTGACTTTTCATTGTGTTTTTAGATGTGACATTATCTCTATAGTGTGGTTAATAATGTGTGTATATCATTACGTTGATATTTGATGACGCTATCTCTATAATGTTCTTAATAATGTGTGTATATCATTACATTGATGTTTGATGACTACTATCTACATGTTAGAATCCTTGTCAACTTTAATGGACACGTGCACGACCTTGTTTGAGCATTGCATTTACTTTTCACTAAACGAATACGGTATTATCATCTCAATTTTACATTATAGGGAACTAAATATAAAAATGAGATAAAAGTTGTGCATGTAAGAACCATTACCTGGATTACTTTTGTTTTTTCGTAAATTTGTTATAAGTTCATAAATGGAAAGGGGAAACAAAATATCAAAATGCTCTTTCCGTTTAATGACATTGTTTGCATAACAGAGCCTAAAAATATTAGAGACACAAAAAAATAGAAGTGCCAGCCCAATTTTTGATTTATTGATTCCATACTACATATGAGAATTATTTCTTCAAAAAGAATATGGAGTTTATTTTTAGTTATGTGAGATTTTGGGATAGTTAAAGAAGAATATCAATTGGTTTGCACAAACTAAAAATATCTCGAAAAACATTACATAGTTTTTCATCATTGGTGTGAGAATCATTTATATTCCTAATATGTGGATTAAAATTTAGTCATATTCTTTTAAGTTCAAAATTTTTACACTAAAGGTGGACTTTCAGATCTTTTCGTTAGAAGTATCTCAAAACATTGTGCACATATGTCATGACTATATATGTCAATTTAATTATGAAATGTTCACACCCCTACAATCCGCATTCATTGTTCAGATATTTTACTATTAATCCATGGTGTGCTGTATTTGTACATTTTATACAATTTTTGGGAAAAAATGAAAATTTTCAAAAAGAGTTTTTTCTATATGTCTTTGAGATTATCATTACATATGCGTTATTTACACATTTGTTTGATGATATCTTACTTCTTTGTGTGATGCTGAATTTAATGTTTATTTTGGAATTCGTTGTCTATTAACGACAAAATTGGGGAGAATAAATTAGGGGGAGTTTTATTTTGTTTAAAAATATATGCATCACGGTATTTTGTTTGTCTCGTGGGCATAAGACGTTCGGCTTTGATGTTGATCATGTGGATCCACACAGCTTGAAGACAAAGTTGGCCAAAGGAAAGATCCAGTTTCATTTTGAAGACTTGGAAAAGTTCTACATTCCTTTTATTTTGTATTTTGGGAGGGTTATATATAATATTAAATATATGGGATTCAATTTGGCTAAGGTTTGTGTTTTGTGCCGGAATAACCAAATGGGAAGATTTGTAAGAGAAAGTTTTTCGATTGCTCGTATTTATATTTTATTTGGTTTGGCGTATCTTGCTATACAAACACGTCACTGTCATAACTTTTCGGTACTCAAAGAATCTATTGAAGACCATTAAGGATTGGATGATTTGATCATCTCAACAATCATGGAAGAAGTATGTGATCGTGGATGGTAAAAGATTTTTTTATAATTTTTGGTGTTTAGTTATTTTTATGAGTCTATTTTTATAACATGGAACTTAAATCTTTTATAAAAAAAATTCCAGAAAAAAATGATGCCTCGTTCGAACGAGATTTGTTATGTTCGAAAAAGATGGACCAATCGATATACATAAGTGAGATCTTGTCCAACTGAGACTCACCACTTTCACCATGATCCCCTCTGAGTGCCAATTAGACTCATATTTAGGAGCTCCCGTAACATGGATGCCCATGTCAACTAGTCTTTAACTTTGGACACCAAATCAATAAAACACTTTGCAGTCATACACAAAGGTTAACTCTACACTCACAAATGACCGTATGACTCGAATTATCCATGTGTGGACATCAATCGACACTTGCAGGTCAAGACCTATATACAGTTTTGGGATGGGTATCGCAGGCTCAACCTCGCTCGCTTAGGAGACCCTTTCAACAATCTCTTCCAGGCGGGAACTATCAGCATCGCCGATAGTATCACATATGGGACATGTGACTTATGCATCACCAAGCCACGTGGACCAAGCCATTATAGGAAATAAACAACCAATGTGAGGGAATATTTCATCATCATAACTTGTGCATACATAAGACATGTGGCAGTTTATGATTAGTCTTTTCATCTTATCCACACCAGGTGTATTATTGCGGGTGATACAACATCCCCACAACTATATAATCCCACTTAGTCTTCTAGACAAGGGATTAAATAATTGTCAAGCCTACTAAAAATCTATTGAATTACAATTTAGAAGGAGACAGTTTGAGTGAATGTAACCATGGCCTTCAGTGCATTATAGAAATACAAAAGCACCCTCACCTTGTACAGTGCAGTAAGCGAAGGCAGAACCACTGATATCATAGTGTCTTCCATCTCTATCACACCTTTCTTTATTTTCTTACATTATTGTCATTCCCATAACTGTTAACAGAGCTAGATCTTGAACTAGTCACTTCTTTGAAATGGTGATTCTCAGCATCCTTAATTTTGGGGTCGTTTGTGGGAAGATATTTATCTTCATATTCTTCTTCGCTTACACCACTCCTTCTTTGCCTTTGGTGGTGATCTAGATCCACTATTGTTGAACCTAAATAGTCATTGAAAGAGCTTAGGTGAGTGTTATTCAAGATTCTCTTCCCGCACAACTCATTTTTATCTTTTCTACTTTTTCTCTCTTTACTTGTGAGTAAATCTCCCTGGGGATGGCATCTCATTTCCCTTCTAATGTTGGAACAAGTTCTGGCCAACCACTACCTCGGTCAAAAACGGATGATATGGTGGAGATGATGTGATCTTGGTGGGAAGCCAGTAAATGATGCAAGAATAGTTTGTGGAGTTTAGTCAAAGCATACGGGTGAGATCCCTAGGTGACCTAATGGTGGACATGATTACTCCAATTGCCCGAGAAGTGGAGAACCCAATGATAGGGTAATCTCCCATATCCCTACTCAAGGAGATTCAACACCATCACATACGGAGAGATGTATCCAACCCTAGACGTCTTCATTTAGGGAAATAAACCCATAGATGTCCGGATTACCAAGTCTGTGATGAAGAGGAGTATTGGGAACCATATGAAATATCTTACAATACAATACACCCAGGTCCAACCTATTAAGGAAAAAGGCCACAACCAACTCCAAGTTCCAAATAATGAGCTCCAACTTTTGATAGACTGAGAAGAGGGTTGGCCTTTTGTCATATTGGACCCATAAAAGAGAGTGGGCGAGATAGGCTCCCTAAGTTTCATAGCATTGATGGATCTCATGGAACGAGAGCCATTATGACGACAAACTGAGGTAGGGCTGAAATAGAGGTGAATAGAGAGAAGTGAATGGTCAGCAGAGGACCATCGAGTGCCGGCACCTGTGGATGTAGCTGGAGAGAGGGATGGAGATAATGTTGTAACAGATGAAAACCATAGAACAATTCCATTCAAAGGCTAAAGGATAATATCGGAAGAGTGATTAAGAGTCGAGACACTGATCGATAAGGTTACATGGAAGGATCACATTTCGTACTTGGGATAGTGAGATATCCAACCCCGTCCAACTTCAAGACATCAATAATTGTGCCGAGATACGCCGAGAGTTTTAATCCTGACCACCATATAAAAATCTACCAGTATGTGGCCGACATTTACTCAACATCTAACGAGATAAAATTCCAAGATTTCTTAAGAACACTCAAAAGCACGACTCTAATTTGGTACACTATCTTACCAAGAGGTTCCAACGAGAATTTTAAAAATCTAGCCGGGAAGTTTATTCATAATTTTTTATTTTGGTATGAAGCTTTCAAAGAGAGTGACCCACCTCCTCGATGTTAGATAAGGAAAGACTGAGTCTCTGAGTTAGTACATCTCTCGATTTAGTAAAGAGAAGTTATAGGTGAAAGACTACGATGAAAGTATCACCATGACAACCCTCATCAGTGAGCTACACTAATGGAAACTCCTTTAAAAACAATCTGAAGATCCTCTAACGAATATGACATAACATTGGCCTCGCTTGGGAGAATCATGAATGAGGAGGAGGCCATGGCTGCTATGAAAGGAGACAACAAGGAAACTAGCGGTAACAAGTCTGTCCAGTCCAAGGATAAGGAAGGAAATAAGAGATCTAATGAGGATAATTTTTCTAAGTACTCCGCTAAAAGTGACCCAGAGTGTATCCTTAACGATATAAAGTAGGATAGGGAACTCAAATGGACAGAAAAAAAACTCAAGTCTCCTCCTCAGAAGAGGGACAAGAGTAAGTGGTGTGAATTTCATCAGGATCATGGACACACAATAAATAAATGTTTTTACTTGAAGGACGAATCGAGAAATTATTGAAACAGGTCAAACTCCAAAAGTACGTGGATAAGAGTGGGGATAAGGATGAGTCTAGGAAAACGCCAAACAATATATTATATGGTAAGCCGAGAGGAGATACTGAGGTTAATAAGAATAATGACGAGTCTAATGATTATGGTGAAGGAAACCCGGACTTACTACCAAGGATCTTTAATGCAAAGGGTCGTCGATATATGATCTTTTTTTTATGTGATGATGATTTTTGGAGGCATGGGACATTGAGGAACAGAACCTATCGATAGAAAAGTACATGTGGTAGAAGAAAAAAAAGCCCCAAAAATATTGGAGAGAAACTCATCTAAGATCAAGCTAAAATCGAGAAATTAAAGATGGTTGATATGGACACTCTAGTTGTTTGATTTTCTAAAAGGGACTTTAATGGAATCCTGGCTCCACACGATGACCCCTTAGTGATTTGTACAAGATTTATTGGGTACGATGTTTCCTGGATTCTCACCGATCGGCAGACGTGATGTTCTGGGAATGTTTCAAAGGATTGAAGTTAAGAAAAAAGAGACTGGTGACTTATCACCAACCACTGGTCACCTTCAGCAGGGATAAAGTCCACCCATTGAGGGTATTTGAGATGGATGTGTGGATGGTAACTTATACAAAAGGTATCACAAAAAATGTTAGCTTTTTTTGTAATGGACGAGCACGTGTTCTTGACCTATAGTATCATTCTAGAATGGGTGGCCATTAAGGAATTTGCGACAGTGCTCTCCATGGTACACCAAATGATAAAATTCGTGACTTCATATGGATCGGGAAAATTCAGTGTGACTAAGTGGAGGCTCACGAATGCTATTTTGCTTCGGTTGAAAAACTGAAGAACATAAAAGATCTACCACCTCATACAACATCGACACTCTCAAATCGAGAGATGAGAAATAGATGAAAAGGGATGAACTAACAGGGGAGGTAGAATCCATCATCCTAAATGAGGAAGATCCAGAAACAACCATCCAAATCTATTTATCCCAAGTTGAAATAAAAGAAGAGTTGGTAATGATCTTAAGGATGAGACAAAACATCTTTGCTAGGATCCATGGGGATATGATGAGAATGGACCCCAAAATTATCTACCATCGACTAGATATTGATAAAATTTTTACACTTGAAATGAAAAGATGAAGGACTTATGCAAGGGACATATATAAGGTTATCTTGATGAAGTTAAAAATCTCCAAACAGTTGAGTTTATTCGAGAGGGTCCAATAACCAGATTGGCTCTCCAATGTTGCTATAGTTCCCAAGGAAAATGGAAAATGGAGAATGTGTGTAGATTTCACAGGATTAAAGAAGGTTTGCCCAAAAAATAGCTTCCCGTGACCTCAAAATGATAAAATGGTTGATGTCATGGTCGGGTATGAACTCTTAAGTTTTAGGGATGCTTATTCAGGGTTCAATCAGATATTCATGCATGAAGATGACGTTAAGAAGACTTCTATTATCACTAATAAATCAACCTACTATCATGCCATCAACTTATAAAATTCAAGGGCAACCTATCAGAGGTTGGTCAATAAGATGTTCGAAGATCAGATAGGGAAGATAATAGAGGTATATGTATATTACATGCTCATGAAGAACTTGAAGGTTGAGGGTCACGTGGCCGACCTCTAACATACTTTCGATAGGATGGAAAAGTACCAGATGAAGTTGAACCCATCAAAGTGCATGTTCAGTGTTAGCGTAGGAAGTTTCTCAGCTTCATTATGACCCACAGGGAGATAGATGCGAACTCCCAAAAAAATCAAAGTGGTGATGGACATGCAAACACCAAAAACTATCAAAGATGTCCAAAGGAAGAGTTGCATCTCTTAACCATATCAGCTCACGAGTAATGAATAGGTGTTTACCCTTTTTTGAAATTTTGAGAAAATCCTTCTCTAGGATGAAGAATGTAATAAATATTTTAAGGAGTTAAAAGTATATATGGGGTCCCTTATGCTTTTTTCTCAACCTATTTTATGAAAAAAAAACTTATTCCCGCATCTAGAAATATTAGAGTTCGCAATCAGCGCGGCCCTCGTCAGAGACGACAAGGGGGTTCATAAGCCAGTGTACTTTAATAGAGAAGCATTGTAAGGGGCCTAGCTTAAGTACCCAAAGATGGGGAAGTTGGCCTATGCGATTATTCATGCCTCAAGGATAATGAAGTCATATTTTTAACCACACACTACGATGGTGCTCACCAACACTCCTCTACGGCAGGTCATTCATTAACTTGGGAAATCGAGTAGGTTAATGGGGTGGTCAATTGAGCTAGGTGATTTTGACATTTTCTATCATCCCGAGAATGCAATTAACAAACATGCTTTAGTAGAATTTATGGCTGAGTTCATATGGGCCAAGACTAATAATGACATCGTCAAAGAAATAGAAGAACCAACAGTCATACCAAAGAAGGTTATGGTAGATGCTGCTCTGACTGACAAAGAGAAAAATGATACTGCTGAAAAAGAGTTTTTACTCAGAGATGGAGTCCTATATGAAGGTAATTTCCCAAGGGGGACCAGTCTGGAGTTTGTTTATAAATGGATCATCTTGTGAAAACGATAGCGGCACGGGGATGATACTATTAGCCCCGAACGAATAGATATTGAGTATGCCTTGAGGTCCAACTTCATGGCATATAATAATGGATCTGAGTACGAGGCATTACTGGTAAGTTTTTCTCTCTCCAAATCTCTCAACATCGGCCAAGTGATTGGCCACAGTGACTAAAACTTATCGTCAACCAAATCTTGGGGGTTTACAAAGCTAAAAACGAGGCCGTGTCTATATACTTTGTCATACTTAGAAATATGATGGTGAACTTCAAAGAAATAAGGATCAGAAGGATTAAAAGACTTAAAAATAGCCGAGATGAAGATCTGCTAGATTAGCATCGACTACAATGACCAAAATTAGATGATCAGAGCCTGTCAAAACATTGCACAAGCTGAGCATTGAAGAGGATGACACATCCTTATGTTTTGTCCAAATCTAAACTTGGGAGAATCCTGGTATAATACTTTGATCAAATACATTCGAGAAGGTGAGATACTATCACCTAAGGCAGAGAAGAGAAAGCTTTGATATCGTGCAACAAAGTTCACCATCATTAGTGACATACTTTACAAGCGAGGATTTTTACTACCACTGCTCTGATGTGCTCATCTTACTGAGGTTGACTTTATCCTCTAAGTCGTCCATGAAGGATCTTGTGTGAGTCACATGGGTCGTCAGTCTCTGGCTAAGAAAATTAACACCTAGGGGTACTTGTGGTTGACATGTGAGAAATGTGATAAATGCCAGAGATTTGCGAGCATCGCTCATTAATTGCATCAACCTCTCTCATCCATTACAACACCTTGGCCATTCATATATTAAGGGATTGACTTTGTTTCCCCACTTCCAAAGGCACCATGTAGTTATCAGTATTTAACTGGAGTGATCGACTATTTTTCAAAGTGTGTGGAGGCTATCATAACCATCAGGGAAGTCAAAACATTCAAGTTCATTTGGAAGAATATCATTTACTGATATGGTCTACCTCATACCATGATATCAGATAGTGGTAAGAAGTTTAAAAATGAGTCGATGAAAACCTACTGCAGAAAGGTTGACATAAAATTGTTCTTCTCAGCTATTGGTCGATCCCGAGCTAATCGTCAGACATATGTGACCAAGATGACTATTCTTTATGGGATCAAGAAGTTAAAATATGCTAAGGGAATGTGGAGTGTGGATATACATGGAGTCCTAGGGGATTATAGGATAACTGACAGGATACCGACATAAGTGATGCCATTTATCTTGGCATATGGATTCGAGGAAATAATCTCGACGGAGCTCAGACTCCTCAGTGATAGATTCCAAACACATGAATCAGAAGCTAAGATGGAAGATAGAGGGTTAGGCATAGATTTTATCGAAGAAAGAAGAGAATACATAGAGGTCAAGAAGTCAGCTTACCAACTGAGGGCTGGGAGGATCTATAATAAGCGGGTGAAGGTTGTGGTTGACTTATTCCTGAACAAGGCCTAGTAAAAGTCCAATAAACTCTACCCTAACTGGCATGGACCATATCGAGTATTTGAGGAGCTTGTGCCAGTATCTTTCAGGGCAGAAATCTTAAGGACTAGCCATTTGGTAACCCCTAGAGTGCCTACCATTTGAAGAGATACTATCAACATCCTATTTTTAAAAAGATTGTGAAAGTTATCAATTTCAAATGTATTTTATAGTTTTCAATGAGAAGTGCAAGTATTGACTAATATTTGTTACCTACTGATATTAATTGTTTCATAGATATAACTTTATTAAACTAAAGAAAGTGATTAATAGTGAACCTCACGTCTCCTTCATACCCCCACACTAATGTCGAAAGGTGGAATAAATGTGATACCATCACTTATGTGGTAAAAATTAAAATTAAAATCATTTTATAAGGTTTCTTGAATATTAGTCTATGGGGGAATAATAACTCTATCTCGGCGATACGAGAGTGTATGAGGGGTCTCGTCTCCTTCGTACCCTCATAATAATTCCAAGAGAGGGAATAAGTATAATAACATCACTCACGTGGTGAAAATTGAAACCAAAAGCATTCCATATGATCGATTTAACATTAGGCTATGAAGGTATTATAACTCTTTTGCGATGATACAAGACTATATGAGGATTCTTGTCTACTTACTACCCTCGTAATAATGTCAAGAGGGTGAATTAATGTGATAAACATAACTCGTGTGGTGAAAAGTAAAATTAAAATCATTCTATATGTTTGCTTGAACATCAGTTTATGGTGGAATTATAACTCTATCTCGGCAATACGAGAATGTATAAGGAGTCTCATCTCCTTCATACTCTCCCATTAACATAGAAAGGAGAAATAAAATAAAGCAGAAGCAGTAATGATAAAACTATAGTAATAAGCGTTATATTTAAGATCATTCATTGGTGACAAGAAAATAACATTGTTTAGAAACATTCACATTCATAGGATATAATGTTAGGTGTTACAATACTTACAAAAAATATGATATATTGTTCAAAATCATCATTACATGAGTAGGGCATAAGGCTACAGGTGACCATCGGATAAAATAATAAGTTCAAACTTAAGCATTCTCGGCCTCTGTCTGGGCGTCCACGAGTAAAGGAAAGAAAGGAGACTTAGTATGAGCTTCCTCATCATTCTTGCCATCATTGGTCCTATTAGTCTCGGCATGGTTGCCACTGTGTTCTCCATGAATAAGGAAAGGTTATTTATTTAAATCCCATCGGCAAGTCGTTTTCTCCCCCCGCTCGATGTACTGGAAGATGTAACAATCATAATTCTAAGACTCCTTATAGGCCTAAATTGCATTTATCACATCATCTTTGACATAGGCCTTTTGTGTTATATGAAGGTCTGTAATTTTGATATTATGACAAGTCTTTTGGGTCTACAGGTCGGCCATATATTGTCGCTTTAACTAACCAATCACATTTTTATGCATCATCTTGGCCTCCTTCAGTTGGTTCCTTAACGACATGTTGGCATTAATAGCCTTATTGGCTTGTTGGACTATAGAAACATTTTTGAAACCCAAAGGTTCACTTACTTAGGGGCCAACTGAGACTAAAAAGCAAAGAAAGCAGAGTTAGTAAAAAGATTAGACAACACTTGATAGAAATTATACACAATGGCAAAATTGAAAATTTTAACTAATTGTCCTTATAAAGAGTAAAATCGCTTAGTTGAGAAGGGTCTATGGCAATAAAAAAATTCTTATCAAACTCAATCGTAATAGAACCAACATCGTCCATAGACCTATTCTTACAACCGAGCAAAGAATTAGTTAAAATTATAAGATAATCAAGTCGAGATGAAAGCACGGCTTCACTGGAAATTAGGATAGCTTGGTTAGTGGTGAATTTCGACGAAACATCCTTCTTGATCTATTTTAGGGTGAGAGGGATAGTGCCTTCACCCTCAGGAACGTCTTTTATTTTTTTAGAACCCTCGGCCTGATGGAGTCTCTAGGTAATGGTCTTTTTACTCAGGCCAACAGTACAATATTCTTGAAGGTCATCTTCGAAAGCATATTATCAAGGTTTGGAGCTGCCATGCCCCAAATTGCTTCTAGTGTATTATTGGACAAGCTCGAGATGAAGGAAATTATCAATAGCGATAATATAAAAAGAAGACAAGAGTACATTTATATGTCAACCCTTAAACTAGTCTCGACCCAGAGTTCAGGGGTCTTCAATTGTTCAAACTCAATCAGTCCTCCCTCCTTTCCACATGTTCAAACATTATCTATCATGTTTCGACCATCTATATTTAATGGGTCAATCCTGGGTGACATTAACACTTTTCCCCACTTCTTGGGAACTCTCGGCTCGTTGATACTATAGGGGACATCAGTTTCAAACTTCCAATACCCCGACACAAAGAAGTGTGGAATTTTATTCATGATTTAAAGCCTAATTTATCATCAGAACCTTTTTATCATATTTCTAGGATACACGATGAAAGTAGAGGGGCTTAAACTCTATGGTTGACACAGTATACCAGTATCTGAAAATGCTAATGGGAAGTTCGGTTTGAAAGGATAATCTCAACTTTTATGTAAAAGTGAGAATAAATCTCAAGGCATTAGGAGAAACCTAGGCAGGGAAAAACCCCATGATGGCAAGGATGACTCTGATATTAGGGTGAATTGACAATCTGAAGTTGATCCTAAACATCTGTTCTAAATGATCAATTTTCCCTATCTGTTATCGAAGGGTGTCTCATCCTCTGAAGGTACTTTTATGTTGATGGTTGACTTTATCCCCTACAAATTCCTCCATATAATCAAATCTTTCTCTCAGATAGTGTTAGGAAAGGTCACAGCGTATGAAGTATGAAGTCATCCCTCTTCATCATCATCCCCTTCCTTAACGTCGAATGTCATTCCATCACCAATGAATCTTGTGCATAAATTAGAAGGAGTAAAGACCAATAGTGGAACAACCATTAGAGGTTTCTTACAAGTTACCTCAACTTTTGTCTTGTCATCATTGTAGATATCATGGGCATGGGATATTTGGGTGTTTTCCTGAGTACCAAAAATGGCCGAATCATCATAGTCCAAATGAGAGATTGGGAATTACATGGACTCTTCGAATGATTTAGTCCTATCAGACTCCTTGGATGAGGAACTATCACGATCATACTAGGCTACAGTTTGTGAACCCCTAGAAAAGGGGTCAGACATTATATCAATACAGATGTTGATGACACGAGGCTCGACTGGGGGATGATATGTAATAAATTGGGTCGGGCAAACTATGAATAAAAGGGTTGGGTGTATTGTAATTCTAGACTTGGCTTTGACTTTATGTCTAGCCTCACCCTCAAACATACGAATCTCCATACATATGATCTCCCTCAAATTTGGTACTATTCAACTACCTCGTAGAGACTTCCGTATGTTTAGGCACAAACCAATTTGACTGAAAGATCAAAAGATAGAAGTCCAATCGTTTTTAAGAAAAGTAGGCAAGAACAAGTATGATGGCCACTAGATAAGATGATTGGAGGCCCACCGGAGAAATAAACCAATGATAGAAAGATTTTGCTCTCACCACACAAATATCCTCTCAACCCTATGCAACCTAAAAACCACTTCGAAATCACCAAATACACACTAAAATAACAGCTAATGATGGCCAAAAAAATGTAAAATACGCTAGAAAAAGGATCAAAATATGAATATGTCAATAGAACATGAACTAAACAAATTAAATTAGATTAAATGGGCGACATAGTAATGAGGAGACTTTGGGATGAAAATACGATGTAAAGCTGGCCTAGATGGAGGTGGTTTGAAGAGAAATAAAATGAAGGTTCGAGGTATTATAGAAAACTTGAGAGCGGGAATGAAAGTCTTAGAAGAAAGAGAAAATAATATTTTTTGGGTATTTAAATCATGAAATGATTACGCATAATTTTCAAGGTCCATATCATTAGGGCACGAGTTTTAAAAAGACATGCTACTACCACTTCTAGGCACACGTGCTAGGCCATCTATCTGTTGACATGTCTCGAGTTTAGGACACTCAAACGTCATGTATTATTAAGACATAAAAGTGATGCCCCTGACACCTGCACACCCTCCTCACGTCTCATAAAGAATATTCTGGAACCGAGTGGGCATCTCATCATAGGGGCTCAAATGATTACACCCCTCAACCTCCTATTCACATTGAGGACTAAGGTATGATGGTGATTCATATACATAACTAGGACCTCTTCTAACCGAGACTCACCTCCTACACCATGATCACCTTCGAGTTCTAGTTAGACTCCTCTTCATATTGGCCCATAACATGGAGGCTCATGTCAACTAGTTTTAAACTATGGAGACCTAATCTACAAGATAGTTGCAGTCATACATGAAGGTTAATTCTGCACTAACAAGTGCCTCTTTGCCCCGAATTCTCCATGTGTTGGCCTTATCCAACACTGACAGTTCAAGGCGTATGTACAGTTACTTTACGGGCATCTCAGTCTCGATATAGCTTGCCTAGGATCAGTAGGAGAATTTGGACGATCTTTCTCATCATTCTTGCTATCATTGGCCCCAGTAGTCTCGAACTGGTTCACCACTGTGGTCTCATTCGCAGATATATGTGTGGCATTCTTAGCTTCAACCTCTGAAAGAGTGACATCAACTACAAGTTCAGATAGGTCAAAGGTCTCAAGGTTATGAGAAAATTATGGCCCGGTGTTATTTGTTTAAAGACCGTCAATAATCCGTTTTCACTCCCCGCTCGAAGTACTGGAAGTCGTATGCAAAAAACTCCTAAGACTCCTTGAAGGACTCAATTGCCTTTATCACATCATCTTTGACCCCATCCTTCTGTTTTAAATGAAGATTGGAAATTTTGAACTCGTGACCAATCTTTTAGGTCTACAAGTCGGACATATACTTCTGCTTCAACTAATCGATTGGATGTTTGTAGGTCATCTCGTCCACCTTCAATTGGCTCTTCAGCGGTGTCCTAGTAGACTACCAAAATATTTTACTAAACCCATAGGTTCAGTTGGTGAAGGGACATCATAGACTGCAAAGAAAAGAAAGCAGAGTTAGAAAAAAGACGAGACAACACTTCATAGAAATAATTGACAATGAATAACTTCAAAATCTTAACTGAGTGACTTTTTATAGATTAAAATTGCTCAACTGAGAAGGGTCTATGGCATTAAAAAAACATCTTATCGGACTCGACCATTATAGACCCAACAGTGTCATTAGGTCTACTCTTACAACCGAGAAAAGAATTGGTTAAAATTATAAGATGCTTTAGTCGAGAAGCAAGCTCGACTTCACTTGAAATTGGGATAGATTAGTTGGGGTGGTTTTGGACGGAACATCCTTTTTGATCTTTTTAAGGAGGGAGGTATAGTGCTTTGACCCTCAGCCAAGTGGTTTTTTTTCTTAGAACCCTCGACCTGATGGGTTCCCCTAGTCGTGGTTTTATTACCCGTGTTGAGGGTACAAGCTTCTTGAGTGTCATCTTTGCTAGCATATTATCAATATTTGGAGCTTCCATGTTCCAAATTACTTCTGGTGTATTTGTTGGATGACCTGAAGACGAAGGAAATTATCAGTACCGGTAATATAAAAAGAAGGCGAGAGTACAGTTGTATAAAATTGAATCAAACTTACACATCTTAATAAGGGGTCAACCCCCTAACCAGTCTTGGCCCAGAGTGAAGTGATCATTAGTTTTTTAAACTCAATCAGGCTTCTCTCCTTACCATAGGTTCACAGTTGATCTATCATGTTTTGACCATCTATGCTTAAGGCGGGGTTAAACCTGGCTGGCATTGACACTTTTCTCCACTTCTTGGGAACTCTCATCTCATTGGAACTATAGGGGACATCGATGTCAAACTCCTAAGCCCGTGACATTAAGATTTTTGGGATTTAAGTCATTATTTAAAGCCTCGTTTACGATCAGAACCTTTTTATCACATTTATTTTCTTTGAGATAAAAGTTGAAGGGCTTAAACTTTATGGTTGGCACGATATACCTGGATCTGGAAATGCTAATTAAAAGGTCGATTTGAAGGGATAGTCTTAAAATCTGGGTAAAAATGAGAGTAATTCTCAAGGCATCAGGAGAAAGTTGGGCAAGGGAAAGTCCCATGTTGGCAAGGATGACTCTGATGTTGGGGTAAATTGCAATTTAAAGCCAATCCTTAACATCTATTAATAAAAAATCACTTCTCCTTCTTTGTTTTTGAAGGGTCTCTCATTCCTAGAAGGGACTGTCATGTTGATGGAGGACTTTATCCCGTAGAGATCCCTCGCCATAATCAAATATTTCTCTAAAATAGTGCTTGGAAAGGTCACAGTGTACGAAGTATCAATTGATTCCTCTTCATCATTATCCCAATCCTTAACATTGACTTCCATTAAACCACCATGGAATCTTATGGAGAACTCAACATCAGTCAAGGCCAATAGTAGAACAACCATTGGAGGTTTCTTAGAAGCTACCTTAATTCTCGGCTCATCATCATTTGAGATCTCATGGGCATGGTATATTTGGGAGTTTTTCCTAGTACCAGACATAACAGAATCATCCTTGTCCAGACGAGACATTGAGACTTGAATGGCCTCTTTAAATTATTCGCCCCTATCACACTCCTTGGATGAGGGACTATAACCATCAAACGAGGCTATAATCTGGGTCGGACATTATATCACAACTAATGTCAATGACAAGAGGCTCGAGTGGAGGATGATATGTAACAAATAGGGGAGGATGAACTACGAATAAAGGGGTTAGGTGGATTGGAATTCTAGACTCAGCTTCGACTTTATGTCTAGCCTCATCCTCTAACTTATGGATTTCCTTTAATATACTCTCCCTCAAATATTGGTTCTATTTAGCTATCTCGTACAAACTTCCATAAATTCAAGCACAAACCAATTCTACCTAATTTGACTAAAAGATCAAAAAATAAGACCAACCATTTTCAAGAAAACTAGTCAAGAACAAGTATGAAGTAGATTAGAGAAGATGATTGGATGCCAATCTGAAAAATAAACCAGTGATAGAAAGTTCACTTTTACCAGAACAATATCCTCTCAACCTCTACAGCCTGAAAACTTCTTTGAAAACACCAAATATAATTTAAAACAACCATTAATGGTGGTCAAAAAATGCATAATATGCCAAAATATGATGAAAACATGAATAGGGAAATAGAACATGAACCAAACAAGATGTATTAGATAAAATGGTTTAACTAGGAACATGGGAGTCTTTAAGATAAAAATGAGATGCAAAGATTGCGTAAATGGATGTGCTTTAAGGAGAAAGAAAATGAAGGTTTGAGGTTTTGCGGAAAGATTGAGAGAGGGAATGAAAGTCGAAGAAGAAAGATAAAATTGTATTTTTGGGTAATAAAATCAGGCAATGATTCCACATAATTTCTAAGGCCCATATTATTAGGGTGTGAGTTCTAAGAAGGTACATTGATGCCACTTCTTGGCACACATGCTAAGATGTCCATTTGCTGACATGTTTCCAGCTAAGGACACTCATACATCACGTATGTTTAGGACACAGAGGTGAAGCCCCTGTCACCTATACAACCTGTTCACATCTTATAACCAACTTCTATCACTGAGTGGACATCTCATTATAGGGCTCAGATGATTATACACTCAATCTGCCATTCACATTGAAGACTGAGGTATAAGGATGATTGATATACATAAGTGTGACCTTGTCCAACTAATACTCACCCCCTGCACCATGATCCCGTCCAAGTGCCAGTTTGACTCCTCTTCATATTAACCCGTAACATGGAGGCCCATGGAAACCAGTCTCAGACTATGGAGACTAATTTATAAGATATTTGTAGTTATACACGAAGGTCAATTCTACACTCAAAGGTTCCCCTATGACTTGGCGTCGCCATGTGTCGGGATTAGCTGACACTGACAGGCCAAGACCAATGTACAGTTCCTAGAAGGGTATCGCATTGTCAATGTTTCTTGCCTGGGAGACAGCTTCAACAGTCTCGGCCAGGCCGATACTATTAGTGTTGACTTCAGTATATCATATGGGACATGTGACTTCCACGTCAGAAAGCCACTTAGACAAAACGGTTACAAGAAATCAAAACTTTTTGTGGGGGAATATTTCATCATCATAACTTATACATACATAAGACATGTGGAAGCTTAAGATTGGGCTTCACATCTCGTGCACACCAGGTGTATGGTTGGGTGTGATACTGCGCACCTCTAAGCCTATATAATCCCACTTCATAATCTAAATAAGGGATGAGTAATTGGAAACTCTACTAAAACTCTGTTGAATATCAATTTAGAAAGAGAGAGTTTGAGTGCATGGAACCATGGCCTTTAGTTCCTTATTATACTAAAAAAACCACCCTCAACATGCTTAGTGGAGTAGGATAAGGCCAAACATATATCTCATTATCTTCTATCTATCTCATACCTTTCTCTGATTGCTTATAGTATTGTGATTCCCATCATTGTTAACAAAGCTAGAGCTCGAGCTATTCACATCTTTGAAGTGATGATTCTCAGCATCATCACCAGTCGTTCGAATGTTATAACTTAAACATTAAACGGTCCATTTTCCTTCATTCTCTGGTATGTCATTCGAGGACCACATTTGATGTCATTTAAACTAGTTATAGGGTATCGTTCGAACGACGTTCCATTCATTCTAAAGACCAGATTTATGTTTTCAAACATTAACTATCCCATATCTTTTGTTTTTATCCTTTTTAACAATGTTTTTTTTTATAAAAAGGCTAAATGGGATTAATTACTAAAAGAACACTTTTTGAATAAGAGAAAAACATTTTGAGTTACTTTTTGTCATAAAATACATCATACCATATTACGCACCCCCTGGAATAATTGAAGATCACTTTTACCATTAAGAAGAAGGATTCTTGCTAGAATTAGTTGATATCAGCTCAACCTCGGCTCAGGCCGACCCCAACACATTGTCTTGGCTGAGACCGGGCCGAGACCGCCTATGGCACATCTCGGATTGAACGAGTACCAAGCCTTTCCAACCTCGTCCTCCCCTGGGCCGAGGTCATGTACCAATATGGCAGCCGAGCATCTGTCGACATTTGGATAAGGACACGTGGGCACAAATCAGTTGTAACAAGATTATTCTCCACACGTGGGGAGAATATTTCGTCATCATTCCTTACCCGTGACCGTGACAGTGACAGGTGGCTCTCCCCTATTGGTGAGGATAACACACAGATGCATATTAAATGCATGGGGATACACTACACCCCCTAAGTACTATATATAGAGGTCATCCTCTAGCTTGCAAAGGATCCAAGATCAGTAACCCTAGCTAAAACTCTGTTCAAATACACAGTAGAGAGAGAAAGCTTGAGATATTATATCCATAGCCATGATCGCCCTCATAGGAGGTCTACAGAAAGGCAAGCTGCTATGGAAGCTGGCAGAAGACCCTCCAATGTCGATGGCGGAACTCCTGGCAACCGCGGGGAAAGTAATGAATGCGAAAGAGGCAATGGCCACCAAATATGAGGATGAGAATCGCGGTGGCAGTGGAAATTCCCAGAAGAAGAAATATGGGAAGAAGAGATCGGGTGATGACAAGTTTGCCCACTATACTCCTTTGACTGTGAGCTGTGAGCACATCCTCAATGAGATTAAGAGTGACAGAACCCTGAGGTGGCCAGAAAAGCTGAAGACCCCACCACACAAGAGGAACAAAAACCTATGGTGTGAGTTTCACCAAGATCATGGTCACGTCACAGATAGATGCTTCGCTTTGAAAGATGAGATTGAAAACATGCTAAAATCTGGAAAGGTGAGGAAATACGTGGATGGTAAGGCTCCTAGGGGTGGAAGAGATGACCCCAAGAAAAGGAGAAATGACAGATGCCGTGACATCCCAGCGCGAGGGGGAGATGGCTCAGAAGGTGAAGATGAAGACGATCCGGATCTTCCACCGAAGGACGACAACACCCCGGTGAAGAGGGTTGGTATGATCTCGTTCGGCATTGGCACAATATGCGGAGGATTGGCAGGTGGTGGATCTGAGATAACTGATAGGAAGGCTCATGTGGCAGAAGCCAAATCAGTGGCGAAGCTTGAGGTTGTGAATCTAACATCTTCCGACACAATGCAGAAGAGGAAGAAGGTGGATATGAACACCCTCGTAGTTGGCTTCTCCAGACTCGACTTCAGAGATATCTTAGCCCCCAATGATGACCCTTTGGTCATAACGACAAGGGTGCATGGATGGGAGGTGCAGAGGATCCTCGTAGATGGGGGAAGCACGGCAGATGTGATGTTTTGGCCATGCTTCAAGAGCTTGGGTCTTAGTAGAGCAAGACTAGTACCCTATCACCACCCCCTGATAGGCTTCAGTGGGGAAAAGGTTCACTCCTTGGGCATGTATGAGATGGATGTATGGATGGGTGATGAGTGGCCTAAGAGGTTAACCAGGAAGATTAATTTCTTCGTAATGGACGAGAGTGTCTTCTCGGCCTATAACCTCATCATAGGAAGGGTGGCCCATAAGGAGTTCGAGGCTGTGCCATCGACGGTCCACCAGATGCTAAAATTCCTGACCCCCTATGGGGTAGGGGAAGTGCGAGGTGACCAGACCACAGCTCGAGAATGTTACTTCAACTCAGCCGAAGAGAGAGAGGCCCATAAGAGGGCCACCGCCACTTATATCATTGATACTCTTGATCCGAGAGATGAGATAAAGTTAAAGAAGGGAGAGGCCACGGAAGAGGTAGAATCCATCGTCCTCAATGAGGACGAGCCAAAAAAAACCATCCAGGTCGGCAAAGCCCTAAATTCGAAAGTCAAGGAAGAGCTGATAAACTTCCTCAGGAGGAAGCAGAGTGTCTTCTCATGGAGCCACACAGACATGCCTGGCATCGACCCTGAGGTGATGAGTCACAAGCTCAACGTAAACAAAGATGCCAAGCCTATTAAGTAGAGATGAAGAGTCTACTCCAGGGAGAAATATGACGTCATTCGGGAAGAGCTTAAAAAATTAGAAGAGGCTAAGTTTATAAGAGAAGTCACATATCCGGAGTGGCTATCAAATGCAGTCATCGTACCCAAGGCCAATGGGAAGTGGAGAATGTGTGTCGATTTCACTGACCTGAATAGGTCTTGTCCAAAAGACAGCTATCCCTTACCTCGGATAGATCAGATGGTGGATGCCACAGCAGGACATGAGCTCATGAGCTTCATGGATGCGTATTTAGGCTCTAACCAAATCTTCATGGATGCTGGAGACTCAGAGAAGACAGCCTTCATTACCGACAAAGGGACGTACTGCTATAAGGTAATGCCCTTCGGTCTGAAAAATACAGGGGCAAAGTACCAACATCTTGTAAATAAGATGTTTGAAGACAAAATAGGTAAGACTATGGAGGTTTATGTTGATGATATGCTAACAAAAATCTTGAAATCTTGTACCCATGTAGCAGACCTTGAGAAGACCTTCGATGTTATGGACTCATACAGAATGAAGCTCAACCCGGTGAAATATCTCTTCGGAGTAGGAGATGGGAAATTCCTGGGATTTATTGTCAACCAGAGGGGGATTGAAGCGAACCCTGAGAAAATCAAGGCGTTGCTTGACATGAAGACTCCTAGGAATATCAAGGATGTCCAAAGACTCACAGGGAGAGTGGTTGCGCTTAACAGATTTGTCTCAAGGGTAACGGATAAGTGTCTTCCATTCTTTAAAGTTCTAAGAAAGGCCTTCCAATGGGACGAAGAGTGTGAAAAAGCATTCAACCAACTCAAGTCTTACTTGGGATCACCCTTATTGTTATCTCGACCCATTGTAGGAGAAAAGATGTATGTGTATCTGGTAGTCTCTGAGTCATCCATCAGCGCGGCGATAATACGGGAAGACGATGGGATCCAAAGGCCTGTGTATTTCAACAGTAAGGCCCTTCAAGGGGTTGAGCAAAATTACCCATGCATGGAAAAATTGGTCTATGCTCTGATACACGCCTCGAGTAAAATGAAGCCTTACTTCTAAGCTCACTCCATGGTAGTCCTCACTGACTCCCCACTAAGGCAGGTCATGCATAAACCTGAGAAATCTGGGAGATTGTTGACCTGGGCCATTGAATTAGGGGAGTATGATCTTACCTACTAGCCTAGGGAAGCAATCAAAGGGAAAACCCTCGCGGACTTTGTTGCATAATTCACCTGGGAAGAGGCCGAGACAGAGAAAGGCCTGGGGGAGGACGAAGAGACAAACCACGGTGTCTTCCAAAATTTGGAAGAGATGACACCAAACGTCTTCCGAACTCAGGAAGAGGTCACCTCAGGCAAGATCCGGGGCAGAGTGGAAGAAAACGAAGAGGATCGGTACCTCTTCAAGAAAGGAGTCATGACAGAAGGGGTCTTCTCATCAGATACAGACATTTGGAGCCTCTTCGTTGATGGCTCTTCCTGCGACAGTGGAAGCGATGCAGGGCTAATACTTTCGGCTCCAGATGGCGCCAACATTGAATACGCCTTGAGATTCAACTTACAGGCCTCAAACAACAAGTCCGAATATGAGACTATGATAGAAGGTCTCTTATTGGTAAAAACTCTTCGCGTAAAGCGACTCCTACTCCACAGCGACTCAAGGTTAGTTGTAAATTAAGTACTGGGAATCTACGAGGCCAAAGATGAAAGGATGGTGAAGTACCTGAAGAGGGTGAGAAATATGTTGGAATATTTTGAAGAGGCAAAATTGAAGAGAGTGCCTCAACAGAGTAACGGTCACACAGATGCATTGGAAAGGCTGGCCTCGGCAACAAAGACAGATGTTAGAAGGACTGTTCCGATCGAGGTCTTAGGAAAGGCTACCATCGAGGAAGAAGAGGTGTACAACCCTTATCATAATTTGAACCCTGGGGACTCATGGATTGACCCTCTCGTCAGATATATTAGAGAGGGAGAGCTACCTGAGTCCAAGTTAGAGAGGAAAAATTTGAGATATAGGGCTGCCAAGTTCACAGTGATAGGAGACGTCTTGTACAAAAAGGGATTTCTATTGCCTCTTCTCAGATGTGTACATCCCGCGAAAGTTCCCCGGGTCTTACAAGAGGTTCATGAGGGTTCTTGCTCCAGCCACATAGGAGGAAGACCCTTGGCCAAAAGAATCATCACACAGGGGTACTGGAAAGAAATATTACATATGATGTAGCATAGAGTTTATAAATGTACCATCTTATTGGGAAGAGGTTATTAATAAAAGATCAGTTCCTATGACAGCTCTTACTTCATTCTTACATCAGATATTATGGGGATAACATCTTAGGAGATGACCTCAGACCTTCATAGCACCATTCAGTGGTGACGAGGTCTGAGCTCAGACACCATAATGAGATGACCTCAGACCCTTAACATCATTAATTTGGTGAGATTAATTATGAGGATAACATCTTAGGTGATGACCTCAGACCTTCATAACACCATTCAGTGGTGACGAGATCTGAGCTCAGACACCATAATGAGATAACCTCAGACCCTTAACATCATTAATTTGGTGAGATTAATTATGAGGATAACATCTTAGGTGATGACCTCAGACCTTCATAACACCATTCAGTGGTGACGAGGTCTGAGCTCAGACACCATAATGAGATGACCTCAGACCCTTAACATCATTAATTTGGTGAGATTAATTACGAGGATAACATCTTAGGAGATGACCTCAGACCCTCATAACACCATTCAGTGGTGACGAGGTCTGAGCTCAGACACCATAATGAGATGACCTCAGACCCTTAACATCATTAATTTGGTGAGATTAATTATGAGGATAACATCTTAGGTGATGACCTCAGACCCTAATAACACCATTCAGTGGTGACGAGGTCTGAGCTCAGACACCATAATGAGATGACCTCAAACCCTTAACATCATTAATTTGGTGAGATTAATTATGAGGATAACATCTTAGGTGATGACCTCAGACCCTCATAACACCATTCAGTGGTGACGAGGTCTGAGCTCAGACACCATAATGAGATGACCTTAGACCCTTAACATCATTAATTTGGTGAGATTAATTATGAGGATAACATTTTAGGAGATGACCACACAATTCAGTGGTGACGAGGTCTGAGATTAGACACCATAATGAGATGACCTCAGACCCTTAACATCATTAATTTGGTGAGATTAATTATGAGGATAACATCTTAGGTGATGACCTCAGACCTTCATAACACCATTCAGTGGTGACGAGGTTTGAGCTCAGACACCATAATGAGATGACCTCAGACCCTTAACATCATTAATTTGGTGAGATTAATTATGAGGATAACATCTTAGGTGATGACCTCAGACCTTCATAACACCATTCAGTGGTGATGAGGTCTGAACTCAGACACCATAATGAGATGACCTCAGACCCTTAACATCATTAATTTGGTGAGATTAATTATAAGGATAAAATCTTAGGTGATGACCTCAGACCCTCATAACACCATTCAGTGGTGACGAGGTCTGAGCTCAGACACCATAATGAGATGACCTCAGACCCATAACATCATTAATTTGGTGAGATTAATTATGAGGATAACATCTTAGGTGATGACTTCAGACCCTCATAACACCATTCAGTGGTGACGAGGTCTGAGCTCATACACTATAATGAGATGACCTCGGACACTTAACATCATTAATTTGGTGAGATTAATTATGAGGATAACATCTTAGGAGATGACCTCAGACCCTCATAACACCATTCAGTGGTGACGAGGTCTGAGATCGGACACCATAATGAGATGACCTCAGACCCTTAACATCATTAATTTGGTGAGATTAATTATGAGGATAACATCTTAGGTGATGACCTCAGACCTTCATAACACCATTCAGTGGTGACAAGGTCTGAGCTCAGACACCATAATGAGATGACCTCAGGCCCTTAACATCATTAATTTGGTGAGATTAATTATGAGGATAACATCTTAGGTGATGACCTCAGACCTTCATAACACCATTCAGTGGTGACGAGGTCTGAGCTCAGACACCTTCATAGATGACCTCAGATCCTTAACATCATTGATTTGGTGAAATTAGTTATGGGAATAACATCTTAGGTGATGACCTCAGACCCTCATAACAATTCAGTGGTGAAGAGGTCTGAGGTTAGGATTATTGATTGAGTATAAACAAGATATCATTGCAACAAAATAATGGAAGAGATCATATAGCATTCAGTAAAATTAAGTGAAGATAGTCCTCCTCAGAGGTTGATATATTTAGAAATAACAAATATTCAGTAATTACAGAAGTTTCATGGTGTTACAAGTTACAAACAATGGCTGAAAAGTCTTAAGGATTTGACGGGGGAACGTTAACATCTACGGATTGATTGGCCTGATCCACATTGGCCACCTCGGCCGCATCATCAGGGTCTGCCCCTTCAACCTCGGTCCCTCCCAACGTTGCAGTCTGGGCAGGAGCAGTAGCCTCTTCCTCAACCTCCTGAAGAGCTTGGGCAAATTGAGGATCAACAAAGCCGAGACCCACGAAGTCAGAGGCCTTTAAAGTGTCGACCTCCCTCTCCCTGGCGTCAGCCCACTTAGTAGTGGCCTTGATACCTCTTTCCAGATATTCAAAGCCGAAGCCCATGAACTCGTCTGAGGCCTTGTAGTCAGAAATTTTTTTCTCTGAAGCGTCTTCAAGGGCAGCCTTGACAGCCGAGTTGACCTTTTACTGTAGAACATCATCATTGGCCTTCAGATCTTTAGTGTGATCTTGGACGAGCTAGGAGATTACCTTATCCAACCCCTTCACCTTATTCTCAGAGTGTTGCAGCTCTGATTTCAGACGATCAATATCGGCATTCAGGGTGCTCTGGACCTTCTCAGCCTCTTGCCCCTTTTGGATGAAGGGCAATTTCCTCAGAGTCCAGTTTGATAAGTGGTGCATAGCAGCCACTCCCTGCACATTTTTATGAAGAGGTTAAGCTGAAGAAAAGTCAGATGTTGCACTTAAAAAATTTCTGAAGAGAGATCAAGTCATACCTGAACGGCTCTGTGAAGGCCGAACTCAACCAGTAATTGGGTGTCCAAAGACCTGAAAAAGCGCTTGTCAGCCTCGATCATTGCAGAGCCGATGGCATCAAGGGACTGAAGACTGTGGCTGACAATGCTATCAGACAATTTTAGCAGATCCAGGTGGGCCGACAGGGCGTCGACCGAGGAGATTGGGATTGCAGTATCAGTGGCCTTCTTCTGTCACAAGGTCAGCCTCTGATCCTCAGGGTCATGACCTTCTGGGTCCCTCTTCTTTGAAGCCTGGGACTTTGATGTGGAGGGAGATGGGGGAGGAGCGTTCAGGCCGGCTTTCTTGGCAAGTCTTGTTAAACTGGGTGCAGCCATCTCCCACAGCTCGTCCGAGATGCCTTGTGTTCGCTCTGCAAAAGTTAAAAAATACGGGTTAGAAATCAAATATGAATGAGTTCAGAGGTTAAACTTAAAATAAAAATTCTTACCAAGGTCGACAAGGGGACTTCCACCTAGGCCCGTCGCCGAGAGATAATTGGGGGTCAGCAAATGTTCAAACTTAACAAATAGACCATGTGCCCCTTGGTCTTGCAAGGCTTTCACCTTCTGGAGATTCTGAAGACTTAAACCAGGGTCGGCCCTGGCAGACATGGTGACCTTACCCCATTTGAGGGGTGTCCTCGGCTCAAGAGTGGACGAGGGAACGCATGGGCCAAATTCCCATGGTCGAGAAGCGAAGAAATAGCGGGGCTTCCAGTTATGGTTTGAGGTCTGAGTTACCTAGAGAGTTTTCTTCTCAGGCCTCCGAGCTACAAAATGATAGTAGCTCGGATGGTTTTTGGCTGAGGTTGGGATATAACAACCAACGAAGACCTGAACTGGGAGGTCAGAGTGGTGGACTGCCCTCCACAAGATAATGGCCCCTATGATGACTCTCCAGGCATTGGGGGATAGCTGTGAGGGGGCCAAATTGATATACGAGAGAATGGACTTAATAATGGGATGGATGGGTAGACGAAACCCTAACTTGAACATCTGCTCATACAGGCAGATCTCTCTGTCTCGGCCGTGATAAGCCCTTTCTTCCCTCAGTGGTCTCCTTAGTTTTATGGAAGGACTAATGGAGTACAAATATCTGAAGCAGAGAAGATCTACCTCAGTAACCGTGCTCTCGATCTCAGCCGCCTCAGAGACGTCGACATCGCTTTCAGCATCTTCGTCATCATCAATCTCAACGTCGACCGGAGCAGACGTAGATGGGTTACCAGCAAACCTCTGAGCGAACTCTGCCCCGGTGATGGTAGATAAGGGAATGGTGTCAAGAATGGGTGGTACGGCCACACTTGGCTCAATAATTTCAACCTCTGAAGAAGAGGCTGAGGTACTTGAGCTATTATGAGATGAGGCTCGGCTAGAGACCTCGGCCTGATCAGGGGCTTGACCAGGCCGAGGTGTGAAGTCCATGGCCTCCTCAAACGAGTCCACAGACATAGGGTCTGAGGTGGAAGATTCTGACTCAGACATCGGTATGGGGTGGGCAGGGACCTCTGTCTGATAAACGAACTCTGGGCGATCAGGATATATCACCTTAAGAGGTGGTGGAAAGATAGGTCTAATGGGAAATTCTTACGACCTACGAGCCTCCTCCTGTGCCCTTTTTATTTGCCTAATATTTTCTAGGGTCTTCTCTCTAAGGGAGGGGAAATCCTCAAGAAGCTGGTATAAAGGTCTGAGCATCAGAGGCCAATCCTAAACTTGGGAATAACTTCCTAAAACTACAAACAAGATTGGCTTGTAAAGTAAAGAAATCTAAAGATCAAACTTAGAAGTTTAAAGCGAATACTGTTCGCCTGAAACTATGGTGCTCACCGGAAAACGATGAAACTCGCCGGAAAATGCAAACCAAAAGCGAAAAACAAAGGAAATGAAAGGGAGAAAGTACCTGGAAATGAAACGATGAGGGAAAATGAAGAAAATCCACGAAAAAACCACCAACAATGCCTCTGCAGTGGAGCCGTGATTCGAAGCGCTTTAGAGAGAGAAGTTGCAGGAAGAAATCGTGCACAGGAGAGAAGAAATGAAGAAGAAGGGGGGAAAAAGGGTTTTGAAACCCTTAAATACATGGGCACCTTTACCAAGGCCCATCATTGCCTTGGGAGCCCCAAAGGGCGGCTGACAGCACACGCCTACCAAGCAAGCATGCTCCAATATTGGACAAGTGTCAAGTAAGTATTGGTTCGTGAGAAGACAGGCCTCGGATGCGTACTAATCCCCTAGTCACCTTCCCTCACATATGACTAAGGGCTAGGGGTGATTGATATGCCCCAAGTGTGACCTCGGCCTAGAAACATCAACCTCGGCCGAGGTAATGGTCGAGATAATGGCCGACTCTGGATAAGCCTTGGGCCCGCGATATCAGCCCTAGGCTATAATAAGGTCGGCCTAGGCCGACACTACCACCTACATCTCCAAAGGACATTATGCGCATCGCAGGTATCTACAGCATTCTCGTATACCTGAATATGGCAACCTCGACCGGATGTAGGCCGAGCTGTCAAGAAGCCCTAGGAAACTCCATCATGGTATCAGCTCAACCTCGGCTCAGGCCGACCCCAACACACTGTCTCGGCTGAGATCGGCCCGAGACCGCCTATGGCACATCTCGTATTGAACGAGTACCAAGCCTTTCCAACCTCGGCCTCCCCTGGGCCGAGGTCATGTACCAATAGGGCATCCGAGCATCTGTGGACATTTGGATAAGGACATGTGGGTACAAATCAGTTGTAACAAGATTATTCTCCACACGTGGGGAGAATATTTCATCACCATTCCTTACCCGTGACAGTGAGAGGTGGCTCTCCCCTATTGGTGAGGCTAACACACAGGTGCATATTACATGCATGGGGGTACACTACACCCCCTAAGTACTATATATAGAGTTCATCCTCTAGCTTGCAAAGGATCCAAGATCAGTAACCCTAGCTAAAACTCTGTTCAAATACACAGTAGAGAGAGAAAGCTTGAGAGATTATATCCATGGCCATTAGAGCCCTCATATAGTGATACACATCATACACTTGCACAGTGGACGTAGGCCTGATTGGCTGAACCACTTACATAACTGTGTTCATCCTCTTCTCCTCACCTCCTTCCACTATATGCATATATACTCCTATGCTGCCATTGTTAACATCGAATTGAGCTTACAAACACCTCGAAGGGTGGTGCTGTTTCTAGCATCATCATTAGTCTTTAGAGATTTTTCTCTACTACTGAGATTATGGAATGAGGTTTCATGACTAAGGAAGAAGGCAAGACTGATCAGGGGATATCGTGCGTAGATCGCTACCTATGAATGACTTTAGGGATGAGACGTATATGTTTAAGTTTTGAAGACTCTACACATCTAACTTAGTGTAGCTAAGTGTTTTGTAAGTCGATTGCATTCAAAGATGGCAATAGTGATGGACTATAGGTTTTTCCCTTTTTAGGGATTTTTCCTCATATCATGTATTTTTGGATGCTTGACCCAAAAAATTACAAATGTATATCTTGTGTACGTATTATTATTTCCACACTCTAATCTTTATGTAGTAATATTGTGTGTTAATAAACTATACAATTATTATAATGCTCATTTCTCAAATAAAGATATGAGTACAAAATATGTCTTCCAAATTATCCTTCAAATAATTTCATTGCAAAAGATATTTTACACAATATTTTAATATAATAATAGTCTTCAGCACATTATTTCTATGATACAATACTTTATTAATATGACACATCATTTGATGGATGATTTTAAAATCTATTTATAGCTCACAACATTGTCAAAACGTTTGACCATGCATTGCTAAATCATGCTTGCACTTCTCCAATGAAAATGAAATTAGAGTTTGATACATAACTAACAAGCATTCTTTTAATTTATATATAACAATTTTCATGATTTAATCTTCTTCGATCAAATACATCTTGTTCAAAAATTTGGGTAATGTATTAAAGTTCAAGCATTAAAAAAACATTTCTATTAACCATTCCTTCTTCCTATGCTTGGGATTTTCATATTAACCCAAATTTTTGGCTTCTTCTTGTTGTTTTCGTCAATTCATTCTAATGATTGGGATTTGCATATGAATTCGTCCTTCTTTTTGTAGAGGAAACTTCAATGCACTGTTCGCTATTTTTTAGGTAAGTCATTATCACTATACAATAATCGAGTAATATATTAGTTTTATGTTTCTCACCATGTCATGAAGATTGTTTACGTACAAAAAGTAAAGAAGAACGTACTCTTATGGCATGGAATGATGAAGAAAAGTTAAAAAATAAAGCATTTAGTAATTGAATGGTGTCACCATTCACTCTCGCAGATCAAAGATTTTTGGTTGAGGGGACAAAGTTTTGAATTTCATCGGGGGTTCAAGGATGGGAGCCACGAGGTGGTATTGTTGAGGGTTAATTCCAGTTTTATTCGAATTATAGCTTTAATTCGATTTTTTTACAAACTTATTACATTTATTGCCCCAAAAATTGCGAAAATATCATTATTTATCTCTCTAACTTTCTACCTTTACATATAGTATCCCTAAAAATATTTTTTTTTAAACTCAGGAAGGGCCTTAAACCTCCTCACCCCATGTCACGTGTTGTATTTGTAATACTATCATCAAACCATTATTCTCCTTAGAAAAGTCAAATGAATTTTTTTTATCCCAAATTATATTAGTTAATTAAAAAACAATATATATATATATATATATGTGTGTGTGTGTGTGTGTGTGTGTGTATACGAAATTATATACATTTATAACAATCCGAAAAAACAAGCAAACATATCGTGACAAAAAAGGGAGATTTAAATGATTGAGGCAAGTGTTCAACACTTTGTCCTTAAGATGAGATTTTCCCCACAACGGTGCATGACAGACTCAATGGAAATTGTCTCCAAGAATAGAACAATCAACACTTGCAAGAACTCATATCGCAAGTAACTACGAACCAACAATGGAAAACTCTTTTATTTGAAAACAAAAATGTACTGACCAATGCACAATATAAGATTTGAAAAATCCAACAAAAAAAAATACACACCACCAATTTATAATAAAGTAAATGGAGGTTAATAATATTTAAAACTATCCAAACAATCACAATAGTTGGGATACCCAAAGGCCACAAATCCCAAAATCCACAATGAGTTATAATATACTACACTCATTTCTCATACTATATCTATGTGGGACTTTGACCTTTCATAACACACGTCAACTAAATTCGGTGTTCTAAGTGGACAGTTTGAACATCAATTTTCCAATAAATGATTTATGGTTTTATACATCACTACACTAAAATGGCAAAATTGTCACCTTTCAGCCGGCCACCCTTGTCAAGGTCCTTGACCGTGATAAAAAACACGCGTTTTGTGTCACGGCCATTGACCTTGACACGACCGTGATAAAGAATTGTCACGGTAAATGACCATGACAATTCTTTAAATAATTATCACGGTCAATAACCTTGACACGACCGTGACAACTTCTACAGCAAAAACCCTTACCCCTTCTATTTTCCCTCCCGCCTCTCTCTCTCTCTCTCTCTCTCTCTCTCTCTCTCTTCCATTTATATATATATTCGTATGTATATATGTGTGTGTGTATATATGTGCGTGTGTGTGTGTGTGTGTGTGTGTGCGTGTGTGGGGGGTGGGGCAGGATGGGGCAGGATGGGGCAGGATGGGGGTAGGGGGTGGGGCAGGGGGTTGTTGTGTGTGTGTGTGTATATGTGCGGTGGGTGGGGGTGTGGAGGAAAGTGGGGCAGGGTGGGGGGCTATTGTGTGTGTGTGTGTGTGTGTGTGTGTGTGTGCATGTGGTGAGTGGGGGGTGTGGAGGGAGGTGGGGGTGGGGGTGGGGGTGTGTGTATATTTGCATTAACCCATGAATTTGTATTTTTGTATTTGAATTAACCCATGAATTTATTTTTGTATTTGAATTAACCCATGAATTTGTCAATTTGTTTGTGGAGGGGTGGGGGTGGGGAGGCGGGGTAAGTCAAGGTACCATTGTAATTCTCTTAATATCGTGTTTTGATGATTCTATGAGATAATATATATTGTTTCAAGGTTAACTCATTATAGATAAAAACATTCACATAGTAAAATTAAATTGAATCCATCCATAGATTCTATAATTACATCCACTAAAATATAATTAATAAATGAAACAGTTTTAGATGAAAGTAAATTAATAATTAGTGCCCATTTCATATGAAAGTAGGATTGCCCCTCAGTGTAAATTAGTAAATTAATAATTGTATACGTTAATTGTTAGTTTAATTAATGAAATGAATTAATTGAGTAGATGAATTAAAAGGAGTACGGGATACACATTTGTTGTTGACATTGTTGTTGGATTATTTTGTTTAGTAAATGTTTGGTTGGTTAGTTTTAAAAGTGGCATGACCAGTGGATTATTATTCATATGGGGGTGGGATTTTTCAACTTTTTTTGAAAATTACTCTGTATATTGAACAATATATATTTAGTATGATAATTAAATGAAACATACTTGAAATTAAATATAGTGCGCATAGATACTAGCCTTCTAGTTATTATGCCTACGCATTCAATAGCCCTTAGACCCGTTCGAGAGTCATTACCCCTGTAATGAGATCTCTCGAATTGTCCCGTTTGGACAGTTTGAGACTGTATAATTTCTGTATAATATTCTTATTGGCTTAAAGTTGTTACTTTTGGAGGAAGTTCTGCAGTCGTATCTTAATGTTCTCTGGGTACATACTAGATTGACAAGTGTGACTGTTATTTCAATTGATCAATTGAAATAACACTCACACCTGCCAATCTACGTCGTGTACTTGGAGAACTACGGGGATATGCTGTCGAATTTTTTTCAAATCGTAACAATGTGCATGAGCTGTTAAGTATATTACAGAAAAATGCAGTCTTGAATGGGATATGACCACTCACCCTTTTATAGGATAATTAAATGATGGGATAATTAAATAAAACATACTATAAATCTAAGTTTTGTTTACCTTTAATAGGGGTTTAGGTGTGGTAGCTATGATGGGATATCCGAAATACAAAGAGTGGATGGGTGAGACTAATAGAATGGGGGATGTGTTTCGTAGAGGTGCTAACGAATTTGTGAAATATGCAAAGAGATGTCATAATGATGAAGAGTTTCCGTGTCCGTGTGCTAGGTGTAAGAATGGTAAGGTGTTTGAGTGGAAAAAAGTTGAACTACATTTGTTAAGATCGGGTATGCAAGATAGTTATCGATTTTGGAGTTTTCACGGTGAATTGAAAGTTCCTTTTGTCCCCGACCAACCTTCACAACAACCTTCAACAAGTAGAATAGATGTAGAAGGGGACGATGTAGATCATAATATGTTAGAAAATTTAGTTGATGATGCGTACGGAGTTTATGAAGAAGAGGAGAATGAGGTTACTCATGATTTAGAAGATTCAAGTGCTCGTGAAGATAACACGATAAAACATGACGATGACTACCAAAGTTTAAAATTTAAGGCGACCCAACCGTTATACTCTGGCTGTGAGAAAGATCAAATAACTTTACATGCCATGGTTGGTTTGCACAGTTTGAAGACGCAGTACGGTTTGTCTGACAATAGAGTGACGGGAATTCTGAAATGGGTGAAGGGCTTATTACCCAATGTGAATACGCTTCCAAATAGCTATCCTGTTATGAAGAACAGTTTGAAAGGCTTGGGAATGAAGTATAAATCGATTCATGCTTGTGTGTATGACTGCATACTATACTGAAAGGAGTATGAAAATCTCGATCATTGTCCGGTATGCGATGAACCTAGATATGTCCAATCTACTAGTAAGGAAGGCACAAGCTCAAAAGTGCCTCAAAAAGTATTGAAATATTTTCCCGTTGGGCCTAGATTAAAGCGATTTTTCATAGTACCATGGATTGCAGAGGCAATGACTTGGCATGCTAGGGCAGAAGTAGGGAGTAATATCATACGTCATCCTATTGATTCTACTCCCTGACGGAGGATAAATTTTGAGTATCACGATTTTGCTCGAGAACAACGCAACATTCGTTTGGCTATATCAACAGATGGTTTCAATCCATTTGGAAATCTAAGCACCAATCAGAGTGTATGTCCAGTGATCCTAGCCCCACTCAACCTCCCTCCTTCACAGTGTATGAGACATGAATTTTCGATGATGGCTTTGTTGATACCTGGGCCAAAGGCACCAAGTGATGACATTGACGTCTACCTGGCTCCTTTGGTAGAAGAATTAAATGAGTTGTGTAAAGAGGGTGTGTAATCATTTGACTCTTTTAGAAAAGAAGAGTTTATGCTAAAAGCTATGTTGATGTGGGCAATTCATGATTTTCCAGCTTATGAGACATTATCCGATTGTGTAGTACATGGTTATTTGGGGTGTCCTATTTGTGGAGAGGAGACTGAATCTCTTCGTCTATCCTCTATCTTAAAAAATTTATACCATCGCCACAGGAGGTTTTTACCCCCAGATCATAGTTTCAGATCTGAGAAAGTTTCCAATTTTTTGTTGGGCGGAGTTGAACATAGGCTACCGCCGAGACAACTTTCGGGTTCAGAAATTGAAAGTAAATCTTCTGAATGTGGCCCTAATATGCTAGGTAAGAATCCCAAATTTAAGAATGTCAAGCATAAGAAGACCCCAACTGGGAATGAAACTGAGATAAGAAAGGCATGGTCTCGGAGGTCAATTTTACCACTAATATAATTAATTTAACTATATTCTCAGCTCCTAAAGACGGGTGATGCGACATCAAGGCTTGTTCGTCTAGCCACTGAACCCTTGTTCGTGGTACAAGAGTACAAAAAGTATCGATTGAACGGTTACATTTTCGACGCTAAAGTGTACGAGGAAAGTACAAATGTACAGAACTCGGGAATTTCATACAAAGCTCTTACTATATTTGGAGCGAGCGCAAAAGATAAAAATCTCTTTGCAAAATATATTTGAATTGGATTATATAAGCTTCAAAGAGGTTGTATTTTACTATGACTTGGTAAGAGTTGAGGATAAAAATGCTTGTAAAGTTGATCCTGTCACCAATTTGATCATGGTTGACTTGTCCAAGTTGAAGAGCAACGACCACGTGAGCGATGAGCCGTTTGTTTGTGCATTTCAAAAGGTTAAGCAAGTGTTTTATTCGGAGTATATCAACAACGAGCCGTGGTCAATTGTCCAACACGCTCCAAGGCGTCTAAATAGTAGTGTGGATGACTTGGCTGCTCCTACCGAATATCAATCCATTTTTTATGATAACCCGAATTTGAAACAATTTTTCAATTTGTAATAAATATTTCAATTTGTACTAAAACATCCATTTTTAATGCTTTTAATTGATTTGCACTTTATCATTTTCACTCTTGTGTGGTGTGCGTGTGTGGAGAGGAGATTAATACATAAATATTCCAACTATATCTAAGTTTTGTTTATACTAATCCATGAATATACGCTTCTTACCTTTAATAGGTGATTAGTACATAGTTATTTGGGGTGTCTTATTTGTGGAGAGGAGACTGAATCTCTTCGTTTATCCGAACACTAAGAAATGCCATAATCCTATGGAGTTATGCTCTGCAAATTCCTCCCAACCGTTATGTAGCCAAACATCACCAGTTGAAGTTATCAATTCCACTTTCCATACCCCACCACTTGGAACCTCTAGCAAAATATGGGAGACCATTGAAAGGTGGAATTGACAACTTCAACAACTGATTTTTGGCTACACAACGGTTGGAAGGAATTTGCAGCACATAACTCCATAGGATTATGGCATTTCTTAATGTTTAGATATGAAGATAATTATATTTGACACGATTGATCGGGGAAAATTAGTTGGAAGGAGGTGCCATATGAGCTCAAGTTAGCTGTTTGGGTGACACTACAGGTAATGCATTTATATTTATATGTCAATTTTCGATTTCGATTTCAATTTCGATTTATATTTATCTATATTTGCGGGGCGGATACTAATTTTACTTTATTTCAATTCAGGGGACAGGGAGTGGCCCTGAGGGTAGGTCACATATGCTCGATACTTATGTGGCTATTCGGACGAGAAGAGAAGGATAAGAAGGTGTCCCCGAGCGTCGTGATACAAAATCTCTTTTCCAGCTAAATAGTTTGTAGATTTGATATAATTGATGGTGATGTTGTTTCTTCTTAAATAGTTTCTGTTTTGAATATATATTTGCATTATCTTTAGTTTGTTTGGATATATGATGTTTGAATAGGTACAACGTTGCTATAACAGGTACAAATATACTGCTGGGCAGTGGCAGTGGCCATACTGCCCATCAAATTTTTTTAAATTCTGTTCAGAATTGTCAATCATTGACCGTGACAATTTTTTTTTAAATGGTCAAGGCTTTGTCACGGTTATTAATCGTGACTAAACGTGTCACGGTCATGGCCTGTGACACGATTGTGACAATTCTAACTAACTTGTCACGGTCATTGACCGTGACACATCCGTGACAAAAAAAATTGTCTCGCCCTGAATTGTCACGGTCATTGACCTTGAAAACTCCAACTTTCCAAGGTCAATGACGTGACAATAGTGCAGATTTGGTGTGGTGCATGTGAATATACCACGTTATACTTATCACGTAAGAGAACATGTTACTAGTTCAACCATCTCGAAAGATGCATGGGTACCATATTAAATACACCCTAAAGTTGACGAATATAATATTTTGTCAACAAATAGACCCAATAAATTCCAGCAATTCCTTACATGAATTAAAATTTGTTGGATAAAACCTAAAAATACTGTAAAGAGAAAAATGGAATTCTACTGAAAAATTCTTGCCTTCGGAGAGATAAAAGATAAGCCCTTTTGGCATCATATTTATGTGTGTGTTATGGGGAGGAACGTAATAGGTTAAATCCCACATGCGCACACGCCATCGTCGTTCGGCCGACCTAGCCCATGGTCAAGTCTGGGACTGGTTGTGTATAAAAAAATTTGGACAAAAAATTATTGATTTATAAATAAAAAATTCTAAATTAAAAAAGGAAAAAGAAAAAGAAAAAAAAATTGTTTGACTATAAAAAGTTGCAACATTTTCCTTGGTTCTCCTTATTTTCCTCCTCCACTGGCCGTTAAGATGATTTATGTAGTTAAGTATTTAGGACACTGTTATCAAGGGAGGAAAATTATAAGTGTGCATAAAAAATCTCTCTCTGAGGAATACAACTTGAGAAAGAAAACACATGGAAACTCTCTCCCTCTTGAGAATTTTTTCTATTTTCCTTAGCTAGTTACTTTGTTCCCCTAAACTAAACTTGTGATATTGAGAAATTATTTATAAATGGGTTTAAGTATGATGTGTCACTACAATGCATAGTTATATGACACATACAAGATTCTAGGCTTGTTCAATCCTTGGAAGGGTGTGACTGCCTCCACGGAAAGGGTAGAAGCACGAAACATCTTAAAAACCAATGTAATACGCGACTGAACCCACAAATTGTCTACAGTACATTATATAAACAATTGATATAATATTGTTTATTTTTACTGTGCTTATATACTTAGATTCCTAAGCATTCGGTTCATATTTGTGATAATCGTATGCGGTAACAATTTAATTTTGAGGAGTCGACTAAAATAAATTGTGATTTTTTTTTATTTCTCCATAAAACACTTTGGAATGATTTTTAATTACAATATATAAACTCGTACAAACAATATATGGATAGCATGTTTACTTACAAAATAAATAAAGAATTAGTAAACTGTGTTGGCACTCTTATTAAATAGATTTTAAGTGTCCAAATTCATTTATTTGATAATGGATATTTAAGAAACCTCCATTTTTCATGGATGTAATCATATGTTCATTGTCTTCCTTGGACATGGGTTTTAAATTAAATAGGTATTTTAATATAGATTCGTATTTGGTAAAGTTATTAACGTTAAGCTGTCAATGAGTTGTTGTATCTGAAAAAATTTAATCATTTATTATTAGTTCTTCTATTAGGATTTTTTACGTGTAATGTCAACTAACTTATAGTCAATTTTTTTCATGTATCCCAAGTGTGATTTGGGTGTTTATATTGCAAATATGCCTTTACATCCATTGATGGGGTCACATAATATGAAGATGAATCTAGCATTCTTAGTACAATGTATGTAAGCCTCAACAGAGCAACTTCGAGTGTTATTGTTTTCTGATTTACTATGTGGATGGAAACCCTTGGTTCATAAAAAAGGATATCTTTTAAAACACAATAAATTTTTAATGCCAAATAAACCAAAATGAGGTGAGAGATATATAAATAAATAGATATATAAATAGAAAGACACACACACACACACACACACACACATATATATATATATATATATATATATATATATATATATAGAGAGAGAGAGAGAGAGAGAGAATGTGTATGTGTTTTAATCGGGTTCGTCCTATGTCCATGGGTGGAGGGGATGGGGCATTTTTCTTTATAAGTGTTGATGTAAAAAATTAGATCGCTCTAATTATTCAATCACAGATAAATAAATGAGACAAAATATTTTAAAGTGGTTCAGCCTTATATGAATGGCCTACGTCCACTGTTATGTTATTGCTGAGTGTTTGGGAATTCTCGATTATAAGTGCTATCGAGAAATTCCGGTCCCCTTTGAATGAGGGTGATACAAGGTATTTATAGCCCTTAGGCTGTACATGAAAGGGTAATTCATTTAATGCTATTCAAGCGTGTGCGTCAAGATGATAAGTATTCAATGAATAGTTGAACTGTTGATTATCTGGCAATAAATGTTGTGGCCGAGGTGCAGCTGCTATGGTCGAGATGCAGCTCGGACCGCCTTAGTTGCTCATCGTTCAGGAGTTCCTCGGAGTGTTGGAGTTCCTCGGAGTATCCTTGTTGCTCGGAGCGAACATGACTTGGTCGGGGAAATGAACTTCCTCGTTGTTATTGTGCCACGTAGATTGACACATGTCTTCTTATTATTCGTCCATATCAGCATACTAATTTTGGTATCAACAGAAGATCCCAATGTTTTATATTTCGAACTTTGAGGAGTATGGAACATTCTTTCTCGGTATATGGCAATATTAAATGATCTTTATGGGTTTTAGGAGCATTTTCTTCGTTTTTTGAATTTCTTTCCAAATTCGCTGAATCCGCCTTTTTGAATTTTTATAAGCGCTTCGATCTTTGTGCACTTTTTGTCCTTTTAGCCGCCGGTGGCGTAATAGTTTCTTTTTTGTAATCATTTATTTCGCCGTTTCCCAAGACAAAGTATTTAAGCTTCTTAGGCAATCATACCGTCTTCTACCTTTTCCAATTTTCTGCTTTCGAGTTTTCCATAGCCTTTCTTTCTCTTGTGCGTTCATCCTTGTTTTCGTTCGTTGTCAACAGATCTCCTTTTATTCCTGTAAGATCTTCTTCTTCCTTCTTCTTCATTTCTTTTATTCACCATGGTTTATATTATTGAATCTCTTGAAAAATTCCGTTCAGATTTTTCCATTCCATCTTGGGTAACTTTGGAGGATCTTTCTGAGCCTTCAAATTACTTTCGTTTGGCTGAGGGACATTGGTTCCCCAGCCTTTTTATTGCTGAATGTGGATTTTCTTTTCCACCAAACCCTTTGTGTTTAGAGTTCTGTCAACATTTCGATGTTGTTCCTGCAAAAATAGCCCCCAACACATGGAGAATAGTTAATGGGGTGCATAGGTTAAATCAAACTCATGGAACTCGTATAGGAATTCCTGAGATTATGTACTGTTATAGATGGGCTATTCTAGACAATGTTTATTAGTTAAAAACTAGATTTTTGAATAGGGCTTTAGTAGTCAATCTCCCTGATGCTAATAGGGATTATTTTGAACATGGGGTAGTTATCAAAAATTGGCAACATGCCCCTTTGGTTGGAGATGCAGTATTTGAGGGTCCCAAATGCCCTCCATATGGCAATGGAATAGGTTATTTTCATTTTATTTTATTTCTGAAACTATGATTTCATTATGTTTGAATAAATGCATGATTGACATTTCAATATGTTTTTGTTTGCAGTTGACAGCAAGAGAAAAACTCCCAAAGAATCAGAAGTTAATATAAAGCATTTGAAACATATCTGGAGTTTGCATCAGAAAGTTGCAGACGAGTACGTCAGGTCTGCTTCATACTTGTTGCAATACAGGAGCTATACATCGTCCTTTACTGCTCGTCCTGTGGTCAGCATTAGTGAACCATTGCCAGCTTCTGAGGATTCTTCACCAGACTCTCACATTCCTCTGAGTCAGAAGATGGGCAAAAGAAGAGTTCCTGCTATCTTCGAGGAGGCTTCCTCTGCTGGAGATGGAAAAAGAAACAAGGCTGATGTCCCAAAGGGGACAAAGAAAGTGGATGCTGCTCCTTCTGTTGCTCCTCAAAAGGCTGCCGAGAAGCCCCCAGTGGCTCCTGTGCAGAAGGATACACCTGTGGAAGTAATCACCATCTCTCCAACCAAAAGTTCTTCTTTGGTTGAGATTGTTGAAAAGACACCGAGGAGACTGAAGAAATCCTCCTCTGTCAGTTTTTCTGAAGCCATTCCCCAGTTCCAAGCTAGTAGAGTTGGTGTTCCAACCATTATTCCCCCGAGTTCTGCAATGAGCTCGGTAAAGACTTGGACCATTCCTGAAGTCCAAGGAATCGAGGAAAACATGTCTAGGGATATGCTGACATCCCTATCTACTCGTCACGTTGTTTCAGTAAGTTTCTCTTATCCTGAATTTTTCTTTCTTTTAGTCAATATATGTATCTCGGCACTGACTTATCATTATTTTCTTTTTCAGCTGGTGAGTTGCTTTAACACCATAGTGAAGAAAGATGAAGCAATCAAGGCTTCCAGCTCCTCGTCTGGAGTAGAGGATGCTTTACAGGGCTTGGCCCAATCTTTGAAGGAATCCCGTCAAAAATACGACGAGGATAGGGGTGAATGGGAGAAGAAGTTGGTTGCGTCTGAAGCAGAGAAGGTACAGTTGGGAAATAAGGTGAAAGACTTGGAGAGAGAGAATAAAAAATATGCTGAGAAGCTCACAAGCTTTGGGGAGCTTGAAAATAAGTTGAAATCGGCCGAGGAAGAGCTGACCCTTCTGCGAGAAGTAAATCGCCAGAAGGAGGAGGTGGAGGCCAAGTTGACAACCACCGAGGATCTTCTATCCGAGAAGCTCTCCTCGGAGAAAATGAAAAGAAAGGTGGATGTGAAAAAATCATTTCGAACTGGTTGGGATAAAGGATGGGATAGGGGGTAGCAGCAATGATGACCCAGGTGCAGTATGGGAGTTTGAAATACTCCTGAGATGGTTGGGTTGCTGCCCTGCAGGAACTGAAGGTTAACGAGGACTCTGAACTATTTCAACAACATCTTCCTGGCCCCCCTCCTGTAATTGAAGATGAGGAAGAATATGAATCTGCGTACGAGGAGTCTTCAATGATAGTAGGTGATCAAGTCCTTGCTCCACAACCCAATCAGATAGCCACCGAGGAGATCTCGTCTTTGCCTGCTCCTCCTGAACAAGTCTCAACTTCTGCCAATCAACTCATTGTTCCCACCGAGCAACCAAGCTCCTCGTCCCAGCCTCCCGAGAAAGTCTTGGGAGACAAGGAAAAGGTGTGAAGTTGTTCGGTATTCTTGAAGAGTGTGTGCTCGCGTTCAAATGATCAAGTTATATATAAAACCCTTTTAACACAAACAAACCCTAAACATGCAGCAGTATGTGATTGAATAAATTGATAATCTACGCAGGAACATTCAAACACATGCAATTAAGGAAAAATCCCCCTCAAAGGCAAAACCATTTATTTTCACTATAATTTGTAAGAAAACGGCTTACAATCGGATTACAATGAAAATACAAGTTGACTAAGAATTACCCTCGGGTATCGGATTCTGTAGTCGCGGCTGGAATTATCCCTTTCCAGTAGGGTTGCAATGAAGAAGAAGAACGGTCTCCTCCACAAGAGTTGAACAAACCAAAGTTGTGTTCTTGGGTTGCAAAAGGATTCACAAATATTTGGCAAGGATGTGTGAATCAAAACATGAGTCTTGGGACTCAAAAATATGAATACTAGGTGTATTTGGACTCTCAAATTCGTCTCCTAAAGTCTTGCAAAACAACTCTCCCGAAGTTGGTATTTATAGGGAAAACCATGAAGAGACCCATGATTTTAAACTGCTGAAATTCTATCCAGCGTACAGGTACCCCAAACCGGTTCGGGTACCCATGCGAACCGGTTCGCCCCCTCGAACCGGTTTGGGTCTGGGTTCGGGAAAGTGTGCTGGAAAAAGGCTTTAAACACTTAGAAAAATTTCTAGACTTTTCAATGAACATATCTCCATTTTCAACGGGCCATAACTTGTTCACCGTAGCTCGGATTGAGGTGTCGTTTCTTCCAGTATCTTTGTTGCCGCAAGATCTTAAACTTTCCAGTTGACCGGTCCTCCGGACAGTGGCTGTAAAATTACCAACTTGCCCTTAAACATCCCTATCATGCCTTGTTTCACTGATTTGACTTCTCTTGCGTTCCACTTGCATTACGAGCCTTCAATCAAGGAACGTGAAGTCGTAGATGCAGATGAGGGACATATTAGTGGAGATAATGCATGCTTGATTCCCGGAATTCGGATAGAGGCCGTCATGTGAGATCGTGAGGTGACGTGCCAAATGTAGCGGCGTACGACATAAATAAATGAAACATTTCGGACATGAGAAAAATGTCCTTACAAATCTCCACCTATGTCTATGCCGGTACATGCATAAAAAATCCGAATTATCAAATATGAAATTGCCTATACAAATCTACCCTCCCATGAACCCAAAACTGGAAAAGGTACAAATAAATAGTCTTCATCGTTTGTTCTTCAATTCTTCAGGAATCTCAAATCTTTTCTCATCAGGGTGTGCAACATATAGATCTGCAATCTTCATACCTACACACATGAGACAAAGCAAATACCACGTGACATATCGAGTTTGAAATGAGATAACATGGATATCAATATATGATAAAAAACATAAGCAACATCTCAAAAAACTCCCCCAAAATTCAAACTCCCCCATTATATGATAATTCTTTCTCCCCCTTTTTATGATGTCCCCAAATGGACAAATTAGACAAATAAATCAAATAAGCAAGTGCGGTGTGTCACTAAGATAAAAACACACCATGAATAAACAGAAAGCAACCAAGTCGATGATAGCGTAAATGAAGTGGTGTGATCAGATTCGATAGGAAAATCAATGCATACAAACATGACATATGTGCACGATGAATATTGGATATTCCTAGCGAATGAACTCAAATGCTTCCTTTGGTGTAAAAGAGTGACAATATAAGATATTGACTCAATCAAATCAACAAATCAAAGCTAAAAATGATTTTCACACCAATAACGTCCAAAATGATTTTATGCTTTTTCAGGACTTTCAAGGAAGTGCAAACCCGTTTAAAGATTCTCCAACCAAACTCCCTCAGATATAATTTTGAATAGAGGCATTCTAAATTCTCAAACTTTGGAGAATTTATGGTGAAACCTAAGTGGCCCATATTTGGCATGAATTGCTTTTTATTGCCTGTAAATTTTTTCGGGCTCTTTTAACCTCTTTGGACCTCGGATATTAAAATTCCTCCATTTTTTAGGTCCTTTTTAACGGTGGATTTTGCGCAAAGGATAGATGATTACCTTTCGCAGCCCCTCCCCGTTATACAAAAACACACAGTCTCACCAAAACGGTTTTTACATGCATTCCAATCTTGTCAAGTTTTATCGCATATTGTACATTGTATAGACAAGATTGAGATGAAAACACGCAAGCCAACATGAGATAGATAAGTGCAATAATCAAATATAGCTGTGCATGTGTGCAATAAAGGATATAGGAGTCAAACATGTAGCAAGATATCACTAATTACATCTCAAAGACTCCAATCAATGTAAAGCACATGGATGAAATGATGTAGCCTCTCAAATCTCTATCAAACAGTCACATGGATATATGGAATGAAGTTGTGACTTGGCTAACTTAAATGCTCATCCATAAAAGGTGCAAAAATAGAAAAATCTTTTTTGCCTTTTTCAAAAATTTTATCAAAATAAAATCTTTTTGTGCTTTTTCTCAAAATTTTTCTTAAAGGAAGATCTTTTTGTATTTTTCAAAAATTTTCAAAACAAAAATATATACAAAATGATACATACTAGCAATAGGCAAACAATGTCATCATGAAAATCACCCTATGCTAGTAAACAAGTCAAACCTCAATCATTAGGTGCAGAGGGGTTTTCCAAAGATGGTGACAGCTTATGAAAAACCTCCATCAATTCTTGTGAAGTTTTGACTAAAAACTTAACTTGCTCACCTAAATGTGCAATCTCTCTCATGTAGTCTTCGGGAGCATGTAAAGTATCATGTGTGGGTGCATGTGTGCCAGAAACACGTGTAGAAGCAAAACGTGACACATACCCCAACTTAAAGCAAAATTCCCTAAGGTGTCCTCTCCTCTTGCAATGTGAGCAAACATAAATAGGCCTAGGAACACCTTTCTCAAAAACTCTAGGACGCACTTTCCTAAAAGGAATGGGACGCCTAGGTGGGTTAGGGTGAGACACATGAGAAACTGTCACTAAAGTGGGAACCGGCTCGGGTGTTAATTGGGAAGAAGAAGCAGCGTCATGACTTATTCCTAACTTCTCACCTTTACCCTTAAGAACCACCTTTTCAATCTTCTTAGGTGCGTTCTCAAACTTGACTTTGACCACCCTGGCACGTTCGAGATCACTCTCGAGTTGGGATACACGTGTCGTCAGACTAGACAACGTGTCGGTCAAATCACACTTTTCCTTTCTCAAAACCTCCTTCTCTTTCTCCAAATCTAAAACCCGATGACCTAAATCCCTATTATACTTCTTTGTTTTCAAGGTCTCGGTGTACAAATCTCTAAAAGCGTTTTGGAGCTCACTTTCATTTCCACTATCACTCTCACTTTCTCCCTCACTAGAAGCGCTCAAACCATCACTATCACTTTCGTGTGCACTATTGTGGGACAAGGTGGGTGTGCTCACACGACTAGAAAAAGCAACACACTTCTCACCACTAGTCTCATCACCCTCACCTTCACTACTATCACTATGTGTGGCGGGCATAGCTACTTTCTTTCTAAGCCACGTAGGACACTCAAAAGCTCTATGCCCCTACCATCGCATTCAAAACATCTCTCACTGTCTTTCTTAGGAGGGTCTTTGGAATCTTTCTCATTTTCCTTTTCAGAAATATTTTTCTCAACATTACTTTTATCATTGAAATTTCCACTTTTCTTGAATTTGAGAATTCTTTTGAAATTTTTTGCAAACAGGGCCAAGTCATCTAAGTCAAAATCACATTGAGACTTGGACTCAAAAACTTTTTCTTTCTTTTTCTGAAAATGAGTCTTTAAAGCGATCCGATTATCCTTAGCCTTAATGGTTTTGGGGAACATGTCAATCTCATAGGTTTGAAGATCTCCTACAAGTTCTTCCAACTTAAGTGATTTCAAATTTCCCAAAGAGTTCAAAACAGTGACTTTAGGAATAAAGCGTTTTGGGAGAGATCTCAAAATCTTTTTAACGACACGCAAGTTATCAATTACCTCACCCAAATTAAAACTAGTGTTAACAATGTTCGACAAGCGTGCAAAAAACTCATCAAAGCATTCGGACTCAGACATGGTGATAGTCTCAAATTGGGTGGCCAAATTTTGTAATTTAGACTCTTTAACAGCGTTCGTACCCTCATGGGTAAGTTGCAAAACATCCCATGCCTCCTTTGACGTGGTGCACGTCATTATGCGTTTGAACTCATCAGGTGTGACAGACCCAGAAATAGCACTTAGACCCTTATAATTAAAAGATGACCATTTAATTTCTTCATCAGTCCACGAAATGTCAGGTTTCAAGTTGGTCACATTATCAACAGTCACGGTGGGAGGAGTCCACCCTCGTTCAACCAAAATCCAGACACGTTCATCAATGGCTTTTAAAGCCGACCTCATACGGGCTTTCCAATAAGCATAATTTGTCCCGTCAAAAACAGGCATTTTATAATATGACTTCTCCATTTGAACACGCACTTTTTCAAAAATCAATTTTTTCAGAAAATTGATATCTTAGAAAAATTTTGCGGAAAATAGGAATACGCGATAGATTAGCGTAACCTGCTCTGATACCAATTTGAAGAGTGTGTGCTCGCGTTCAAATGATCAAGTTATATATAAAACCCTTTTAACACAAACAAACCCTAAACATGTAGCAGTATGTGATTGAATAAATTGATAATCTACGCAGGAACATTCAAACACATGCAATTAAGGAAAAATCCCCCTCAGGGGCAAAACCATTTATTTTCACTATAATTTGTAAGAAAACGGCTTACAATCGGATTACAATGAAAATACAAGTTGACTAAGAATTACCCTCGGGTATCGGATTCTGTAGTCGCGGCTGGAATTATCCCTTTCCAGTAGGGCTGCAATGAAGAAGAAGAACGGTCTCCTCCACAAGGGTTGAACAAACCAAAGTTGTGTTCTTGGGTTGCAAAAGGATTCACAAATATTTGGCAAGGATGTGTGAATCAAAACATGAGTCTTGGGACTCAAAAATATGAAGACTAGGTGTATTTGGACTCTCAAATTCGTCTCCTAAAGTCTTGTAAAACAACTCTCCCGAAGTTGGTATTTATAGGGAAAACCATAAAGAGGCCCACGATTTTAAACTGCTGAAATTCTATCCAACGTACAGGTACCCCGAACCGGTTCGGGTACCCATGCGAACCGGTTCGCCCCCCCGAACCGGTTTGGGTCTGGGTTTGGGAAAGTGTGCTGGAAAAAGGCTTTAAACACTTAGAAAAATTTCCAGACTTTTCAATGAACATATCTCCATTTTCAACGGGCCATAACTTGTTCACCGTAGCTCGGATTGAGGTACCATTTCTTCCAGTATCTTTGTTGCGGAAAGCTCTTCAACTTTCCAGTTGACCGGTCCTCCGGACGGTGGCTGTAAAATTACCAATTTGCCCTTAAACATCCCTATCATGCCTTGTTTCACTGATTTGACTTCTCTTGCGTTCCACTTGCATTACGAGCCTTCAATCAAGGAACGTGAAGTCATTGATGCAGATGAGGGACATATTAGTGGAGATAATGCATGCTTGATTCCCGAAATTCGGATAGAGGCCGTCATGTGAGATCGTGAGGTGACGTGCCAAATGTAGCGGCGTACGACATAAATAAATGAAACATTTCGGACATGAGAAAAATGTCCTTACAATTCTCTTTATGTTTTTCTTTTGATTGTACTATGTATGCTGTACTCCTTTTGATGATGTAATAAAATCACATTTTTTATTCCTCTGCGTTGTTGATGTTCTGTCTTCTTCTTTTATTAACTCTTGCCTTCTATTCTTTACTAGTTTATGGCTAGAATGGAATTATTATCTGCCAATGATACAAAGTTGATGCAGCAATGCCATGAATATTATAAGGCTGGTCACACAGCCCTAAGTGCATCTGAAGTCGCTGATATCCTTGGTCATGAAGCTTCTGAGCAGGCAGTTGAGGCTTATCAGTACCTGAAGGGTTTACTTGATCGAGCTGTGGCCAATAATAAGGCCTATTACGAAATGATCGAGGATCTTCAATGTACCTTAGAAGACCTTCAAAATCAGTATAAGGAATCAACTGCCCTGTTGCATGAGGGGTATGAGAAGAGGTATCAACAACTTTCTGCCGAGAAGGGCTATGACAAACTCCTGGCTGGGTACAATGTCAGAGAGAGAACTCTAAAGGGTGAAGTTGAAGCCTGTAGACAGATTGCCGAGCTGCTAGAGTAAGAAAATAACAATTTGCAGAAAGAGCTGGCATAGTATAAGTCTGCAGCATCTTCTTCAACAGCTGTAATCCTAGTGACTGACGAGGGATTTTCCTTTCTAGAGGTTGAGAATGCCAAATTAAGGCAAGATTTGTACACCTTGAGAAGGTCGGGCACTTCTACTGCTACTCGGGGACGAGGAAGAAGTTCTCGTAGTCGAGGAAGAGTTACACAGGATATTGTCGAGGAACAGAGTACTCCACCTACTCAGGGTCGATCAAGAGGTCTTCGTCGTACTGTTGAAGAAGCTCGTACTCAATCAACATTGGAAACCCAAGCGTTCCAATTGAATGCAAAAGATCGGGCTTTGTCTGAAATGTCCAAGAAAATACAAACTCTGGAGGATCAACTTGCTTCGACAAAGTCTGCTCTGGATAATAAGGATGTTCTTGCCAGAAACCTTCATGAGAAGCTTGAAAAGTTGACATTTCAATTTACTAAATAGCCCAGGGAGTTCTGGATGGCTGGATACAACGAAGCGTTATTCCATTTAGATGATCATATCCAGAATGCCAATAGCGAGGGCTACAAACAAGGCTGGCTGAATGCCTTATGTGTGTTGAAGCTCGAACAGGGGCACTACCTGTGGGATTATTATGATCCTGGGGTTCTTGACCTGCCTGTGCCACCATATAACTTGGACATGGAATGGATCCCAGCTCGTGCCATTCCTCGGAGTTTAATTACAAAATACCTTGGTGACTACAATCTTCACTCTCAGATCGAAGTATCTCGTCCCGATCATCTACTGGACACTCCTTCAGTAATGAACGTCAGAATGCTTTGAGATACTAACTTCATTAATTCTCCTCTTTGCCTGGAAGATCCTCCTGCTGGCGAGGAGCCTGTTTCAAAAGCAGCAGGGAAAAGACCAGTAGAATAGGAGGTTCTAATGTAATAGTTAGTACACAATTTAATATCAATGTAATAAACTTGTGTAATTCATTTTGACTTTAATGAAAGAATTTCATTTTTATTTGCAAATATGTATTGCTATTGTCTTGTGCTTGTCAAACACGTTATATTTATGCTTGCATAACAATATTGTGTGGTTCATCGACCAACTTAGTAATAAAAAGTTACAAGTATCAGAAATGTTGCTCGATCACTTAATAAATAAAGTAATGAGTATAAAAATGTTTAAAAAATTTTCCAACCAACCAAGGTTGTTAAATTGTGTTTGAAACCAAGGTTATTAAATTGTGTTTGTCGACCAACTATGGTTAGTGAGAGTTTATCCCCGACTAACCGTACTTGGTAAATTTTTGTCTTTTTCATAAAATATGTCCGACCAACTAAGGTCAATAAATTTTCCTCGTCGACCAACTACAATTAGTGGGTTTTTATCCCCGACCAACCATACTTGGTTCAGTTTGGAATATTTTGTTCTTCGAGGAACTTTTATATTTTCTGTAATAATCTTACCTCCCGACCAACATAAGTTGGCATTTGAGAGCATATCTTGTTTCCTAACCAACCGAGATTGGCCTTTTTAGGAGTCTCGTGTTCTCGCTCTTTTACCAACCGGAGTTGGTCTGAGTTTGAACTATCATGTCCACTAGCTCTTTTACCAACCTGAGTTGGTCATGCTAGTGTACGCCTCCTAATTTAAGGAGTATAGTTTGTTCTCGCTCTTTTACCAACCGGAGTTGGTCTGAGTTCGAACTATCATGTCCACTAGCTCTTTTACCAACCTGAGTTGGTCACGCTAGTGTACGCCTCCTAACCAAAGGAGTATAATTTGTTCTTGCCGTTTTACCAACCGGAGTTGGTCGTGGGTTTTAACTATCATGTCCACTAGCTCTTTTACCAACCTGAGTTGGTCACGCTAGTGTACGCCTCCTAACCAAAGGAGTATAATTTGTTCTTGTCCTTTTACCAATCGGAGTTGGTCGTGGGTTTGAACTATCATGTCCACTAGCTCTTTTACCAACCTGAGTTGGTCACGCTAGTGTACGCCTCCTAACCAAAGGAGTATATTTTGTTCTCACCCTTTTACCAACCGGAGTTGGTCGTGGGTTTGAACTATCAGCATCAGTGTTGCTGAACAGCGTAGTGTTGTACACTAGTATTCCCCAAAAAACTTTCGATAAAAAGAAAGAAGATGGAGAAACATCATCGTTTTATTCATATTGATGAAATTACTTTACATTTTACATCACTGATAATACTTGCGTAGGTGTTCAGCATTCCATGCATTCTTAAATTCCTTTCCTTCTAGAGTTGCTATTCGGTAAGTTCCTGGTCGAACAACTTCTGTGACTCGGTAAGGTCCATGCCAGTTTGCTTCCAATTTATTGTGCTTCTGAATGACCTTCTTTAGCACGTAATCTCCTTCTTTTAAGTCGCATTTCTTCACCCTCTTGTTGTAGAACAGAGTTGTTCATTGTTGGTAAGCAGCATTCCTAATGGCTGCCTCTTCTCTAACCTCCTCGAGCATATCAAAATCCAATCTTCTCATTAAGTCGTTGACTGGTGAATTGAAATTCAGCACTCTATGTGTTGGAAGACCCAACTCGGCAGGTATTACAGCTTCACTTCTAAATGCCAGCATATATGGTGATTCTCCAGTTGCTGCTCGGGGAGTTGTTCGGTAAGCCCACAATACTAACTGTAGCTCATTAATCCAATTAGCTTTAGCTTCACTTAGCCTCTTCTTCAAACCATTGAGTAATGTTCTGTTCGTCACTTCAGTCTATCCATTGCTTTGAGGATGGCCTGGTGCTGAATGAGTCTTCAAAATGTTTGATTGTCGACAATAGGCAGCAAACTCATCGTTATTAAATTGTGTTCCATGGTCTGTGATGAAGGCATGAGGGAGACCATATCGACAGATTATATTCTTCCAAACGAACTGGTATACCTTCTCGTACGTCATATCAATAAGTGTCTCAGCTTCTACCCACTTAGTAAAATAATCCACTGCCACGACGAGGTATTTGAATCTTCCTCGGGTCGTTGGCAGTGGTCCAACCAGATTAATTCCCCACATGGAAAATGGCCAAGGGGAAGTTATGGGTGTCAACAATGCTTGTGGAGTACGTCGGATGGAAGAAAAATGTTGGCATTTATCACATCTTTTGGCGTAGGCTATACAATCAGCCCTCATAGTTGGCCAGTAGTACCCCTGCGTCATCACTCTTTGTAAAAGTGTCCGACCTGCTATATGCGCCCCACAAGACCCTTCATGGATCTCTTCAATCAATTCTTTCACCTCGGAGGGATGTACACATCTTTGAAAACCTGCCATAATTCCTCGTCTATACAAAACACCATTAGTTAGTACATACCGAGTAGCTTTATTCTTCAATTTCTTTGCAGCGAGCTTATCCTCCGGTAATTCTCCTTCCTCAATATATGCCCTGATGGGATCCATCCAAGATGGCCCTAAATCAATGGTAATAATATTCATCGTCAGGTCTTCATCTATGCTCCGACTTCCTAATACTTCAATTGGTATCGTTCTTCGCAGCTCGGTACGAGTAGCTGATGCTAGTCGGACCAGTGCGTCTGCTCGTGCATTCTCCAATCTTGGTATTCGGATCAACTGAATGGCATCGAATTCTGCTAACAACTCCATCGCCTTTGCATGATACTTGACCATTAATTCTCCTTTAACTGCATATGTTCCCATCATCTGATTCACAATTAATTGAGAATCACTGAATACCATCACTTGTTGCGCTTCCATAATCTTTGCTAAATTAAGACCTGCTATCATGGCCTCATACTCGGCTTCATTATTGGAGGCTTTGAATTGGAATCGTAAGGCGTATTCCATATCAATCTCGTCTGGGGTGTTCAAAACAATCCCTGCTCCACAACCTGTTGTGCAAGATGACCCATCTACATATAATCTCCATGTGGGTAACTCGTCTTCAAATTTCTTTTCTGACAAGGTTCCTTGGTGAAATATTTGTCGTTTGCTTTCATCCTCCCCTGGTAATTTTCGCTCCTCGTCGACCATTTCTTCTCGCCCTTTTACCAACCGGAGTTGGCCTGGGTTTGAATTTGATGATCCTTCAACATCCACAAGACCTTTTACCAACCGGAGTTGGTCTGGGCTTGTGTTTGATGATCCTGTAACATCCACAGGTTGATCAGCGAGCAACTTTTGTTCCTCGGGGGTATCAGGACAAGTAAACTCTGCTACAAAATCTGCTACAGCTTGCCCTTTTAGTGATGATCTGGGTTCATACACAATATCATATTCACCGAGCTCTATTGCCCAGTACATCAGTCTCCCTGATAATTCTGGCTTATGAAGGGCTTGTCTTAATGGCATGTCTGTATACACGATGATGGTATGGGCCTGGAAATATGGCCTCATTCTTCTACTTGCCTCAATTAATGCCAATGCCAATTTTTCCAGCTTTGGGTACCTGATCTCTGCACCTCGGAAAGCCTTACTTGTGTAATAAATTGGCTTCTGGACTCCATTCTCCATTCTGATCAATGCCGAGCTGACTGCATTCTCCGATACTGCCAGGTATAAGTACAACTTTTCTCCCATTACTGGCCTGGACAACAGTGGAGGTGCTCCCAAATATTTTTTCAAGTCTTGAAAGGCTTTTTTACATTCATCATTCCACTCGAAAGTTTTTCGAAGTGTTTTGAAGAATGGGAGGCATCTATCAGTTGCTCGGGATACAAATCTGTTGAGCGCTGCAACTCGTCCTGTAAGACTCTGCACCTCTTTCTTCGTCGTTGGAGATCGCAACCCTAAAAGAGCTTTGATCTTTTCTGGATTCGCCTCAATGCCTCGCTGGTTGACAATGTACCCGAGGAACATTCCTTCTCGTACTCCAAATGTGCACTTCGTCGGGTTGAGCTTCATTTGGTATTTATCCAGTTGATCAAAGGTCTGACCTAAGTCAACTAGATGATCAGCATCTTTCTTGCTCTTTGTCAGCATATCATCGACATAGACTTCCATATTGCAACTGATTTTTTCGGCAAAAACCTTGTTCATCAGCCGCTGGTATGTCGCTCCTGCATTTTTCAAACCAAAAGGCATAACATTGTAACAATAAGTTCCCCTAGGGGTAATAAAAGAAGTACTTTGCCTGTCTTTAGGTTTCATTTTGATCTGGTTGTAACCAGAGTAAGCATCCATGAAGCTGAGCAGCTCATGTCCCGAGGTGGCGTCTACTAGTTGATCAATTCTGGGCAGTGGAAAGTGATCTTTTGGGCATGCCTTATTGAGATCGGTGAAATCAACACACATTCTCCATTTATTGTTCTTCTTCTTTACCATCACCACGTTGGCTAACCAGTCTGGATATTTCACATCTTCAATGAATTGAGCTTTCTGGAGCTTGCCGACCTCCTCTTGTATAACTTGATTCTTCTCGAGACTAAATACTCTTCTTCTCTGCTTTACAGGTTTGATCTCCTTATTCACATTGAGCTCATGACATAAGAAGTTTGGATCTATTCCTGGCTTGTCTTCATGACTCCATGCAAAAGTTTTCTTCCTGTTTCGCAAGAAAGTTATCAACTCCTGTTTTATCGAGGCATCCAACGACGAACCTATCTCGGTTACTCGTTCAGGGTGCTCGTCGTCCAGAATAACATTTTCTGTAGATTCCACCACCTGTCCTTTTACAAGTTGGGATTCATCTTTGGGATCCAATGTTTCAATTTCTGTACCTTCATCCACCTGGTAGGTAGTAGTCTTTTTCCTTGACTCTTCAAGCTCCTCTTGCTCGGCAAATGAATAATAGCATTCCCGAGCTACTTTTTGATCACCTTTCACAACTCCTACTCCAAAATTTGTTGGTAATTTTAAGCACCGATGTACTGTAGATGGGACTTCTTCGAACTTCTTCAAACCAACTCTTCCCATGATGATGTTGTAAGCTGACTGCACATTCTTATCCATCACAAAGAAGCGTATTCTCTCTGTTCGACAAGAAGGCCAAGTTCCAATGAATATATCCAACTTGATCGTCCCAAGTGGAAAAACTTTCTCGCCAGCAAAACCCAGGAGAGGTCTGTGATAAGGTTCCAATTGAGATAATTTCAAATTTAAACTGTCAAAGCATGAATAGTACATGATGTCTGCCGAACTGCCATTGTCTACCAGCACCCTTGAAATCACTACTTCTTTCATCCTTATTTTGATCACCAAAGGGTCGTCGTGAGGGTAAAGGACACCTGCCAGGTCATTTTTTGAAAAGCCAATGACCAGCTTCTCTTTGTTTACCTTCCTCGGACGATCCTCCTCGGCCAAATTTATTCGCTGAATGTGCGAGCAAGCTTGGGCCTCTCCGAGGTAAGCCTTTCTTTCTGCAGTAAGGTCTCCTCCTCCTGCATCTCCTCCTGTAATAACATTACAATCAAATGACCCAAAACGTATGGAAAATACCTCTCGTTCTGGCTGCCTTGGTTTCTTGGGAAGATCGAGGCCATCATCTGGATCATCTTCATGATTTCTCTTCTTTTTCTCCTCTGCTCAATGAGGAGATCTAGACCTCTCTCTAGTTCGATCATTATTTCTTCTTTCCCCTCCACGATCAACGTGCTTTGCTAGCTTTCCTCTTCGGATGAGTGTTTCAATCTCGTTCTGAAGAGCTATGTAATTTTTTGTCATATGACCATGATCCTTATGAAACTCGCAATATTTATCCCTGTTCCTCGTATCAGGGTCTGACCTCAGTTTCTTCGGCCACTTTACCTCCTCGCTATTCCTGATTTCTTCCAAGACATGATTAATACCCATTTTCAAAGGAGTATAATTATCGAATTTCTTCAGGACTTCCCATGATGTTTTATTATTCTTGGAATGCCTGTCACCGCCATTGCCCTTATGCTCTTTCTTCTTAGATTTGTCGACTTCCACCTTGGTTTCTTTATCCATATTCTTCTTCGCAGCCATATCCTCCTCGGCATTCATGATTTTGGCCGCTTTTGCCATCAACTCTGACATAGTTGTAGGTGGATCTTTGGCCAAAGTGTTGTACAACTTGTTAGGCAACAACCCACTCATCAAGGCAGTGATTGCTGTCTTTTCTTCATAATCTATGACTTCTAGCTTCTCGTTATTGAAACGAGTTATGTAATCTCTAGTACTTTCGCCAGGTTTTTGTCTAACACTTAACAAGTGTGCTACTCGTTTTACTGGTTTTGCCCCAAAACAGAAATTGTCAATGAACAACTCGGCCAACTGAAAGAAAGTTGAAATCTTTCCCCGAGGAAGATTATTGTACCATATTTGGGCAGATCCAGTAAGAGTTCCAGAGAATGCTCTACATCTCATCTCGTCGGGGATAACATAGATGTCGGCAGCAGCCTGATATTGCTCTATGTGGAGAACAGGATCTGTCTTTCCATCATACTTGGGGGTCACCACGGGCGCTTTAAATTTCGACGGTGTAGAAAAATCCACAATGGCCTGTACAAAAGGTGTCCCTCGAACAAAAGTTCGTTGTAGGGGATTCTTTGCCTTATCCATTTATCCCAATCTATCCTCCAACCGCTGAATGGAACCTTTCCACGCATCATTTCCCTCCTCGGGCCTATTAGTTCGAGCAATTGATTGTTCTGAAGTAGCCTCCTGAGATCTATCTTGACGAGCAACTGATCGTGATTATGCTGATCCTTCTCTTAGATCTGATGGTTGTCGAAATCTCCTCGACATGGTCTTAGGTGGACTCCTATTCCTTCTAGGGCCTAATCGGCTGAAAGGAGACACTCTGCTCAGTCTTTCCAAGGCGCTGGGTCTTTCTGGAGAGAGAGTGATACGTTGATCAGTATCTGTAGCCCGTATTGACGAAGTTCGCCCAGGTTGATAAGAGAAATCATTAGATTCCTCATTACGATATGACTCAGTACGCCTGGATCGTGAAGAAAGTAAATAGGTTTGCCTCTGACCACTTCGTTGTCCTGAATGCGCAGGTGCACCGCCATGAAGGGTTTGTATGAGTTGACGCATTGTTTCTTGCATGGCGGTTTGTCCTTGAGCTAGATTCGTCATAATTCCAGCCAGATCTGGAGGTGCAGAGGGATTTGGAGGATTTCCATCATTTCCAGCGTTTCGATTGCTAGATTCTGGATTGTCTGCCATTGATGATGAATAATTCTTGGTGAAAAATGATAACAACAGTCGTTTCCCATAGACGGCGCTAATCTGTTGATGTAAAAAATTAGATCACTCTAATTATTCAATCACAGATAAATAAATGAGACAAAATATTTTAAAGTGGTTCAGCCTTATATGAATGGCCTACGTCCACTGTTATGTTATTGCTGAGTGTTTGGGAATTCTCGATTACAAGTGCTATCAAGAAATGAGGGTGATACAAGGTATTTATAGCCCTTAGGTTGTACATGAAAGGGTAATTCATTTAATGCTATTCAAGCGTGTGCGTCAAGATGATAAGTATTCAATGAATAGTTGAACTATTGATTATCTGGCAATAAATGATGTGGCCGAGGTGCAGCTACTGTGGTCGAGATGCAGCTCGGACCGCCTTAGTTGCTCGTCGTTCAGGAGTTCCTCGGAGTGTTGGAGTTCCTCGGAGTATCCTTGTTGCTCGGAGCGAACATGACTTGGTCGGGGAAATGAACTTCCTCGTTGTTATTGTTCCACGTAGATTTACACATGTCTTCTTATTATTCGTCCATATCAGAATACTAATTTTGGTATCAACAATAAGTATGGGTAATGGTTGAGTACACACTTGCAAAGTTATTGTCTTGCATTTATCGTCACTATGTGAGGCTTTTTATAACACAACCTATTACAACAATATCCCTTACTTTAAATATGGAAGTTTGATATATTTAAATCCAAGTATCACATATGTTCGTAATTGTTAATATACTTTCCCTCAGCAATAGGGGTCAAGCTAGCCATTGGGAACACTTACTTTGATTATGTTTTCAAAGGATTAAATATATCTGAACTTTCAAAGATGAGCCTTCGACTGGTTACGAACAGTCATATGATAAAGGGTGTTGAGCCTCTGACTACAAACGAAGCCCTCCAAGTCTATATGACTTACTTTATTAGTCAAAATAGACCATTCATTCATACTCGGTAGTTCATCGGTCAAAATAAACCATTCATATGGACTGGGGTTGAAGACATCTTCCATGTGAGTGATCAGAGATCAGTCCTTATATATCACTCGCCGTTCTTTTTCTACTAAGTGTTCTACAATTTTTGCATGATCCTCTTGTTCAAAACGTAGCTTCATCGGTTACACCAAAACTCTTTGTCTTCTTTAAGTTGATCGGAAGAGTCTTATTAGTAGCCGAACATTGTTCATGCCACGTGATCATCTACTGGTGGCATTTTAAGATAATTGTGATAGCTTCTTTGCCTTGATCTAGTCATGATTTCATCGACATTTGAGTCGACATGATCCATTTTTAATATTGAACGTCATTAGATATATATCCATGAGTCATTACTACCTAGAGATGCTCATGTTGTCGAGCAGAGATTGTGCATTTTTATGTTAAATAATACTGTTTTGTTGATCATAAATTCGAATATGAATCATAAGGTTGCATCATGAATAAAACAGTTTTGACATGAATCCAGGATGTTTATCTTCATGCAATCACGGAACTGAAAATTCCATATAACTACGATTTAAAAACTGACCTTTGTCCATCGTTGTTGAATGGATTAAAATGACTTGAATGCTCCTTTCTTGAACAGCCAGGAATATGAGAAAAATGAATTTCGGATTTTCTCTCCCTCCTTAGAAACAGTGTGTATTGAGATGACTCTAGATGGTGTAGAGGTCTCTATTTATAAGGGGAAGAGGGACGGAATCCTAATGGTGGTGGGACTCTTTCCAAGTCTCCCACTAATTCCACTAACCATCATGTGACTAACGGATAAGGTTTACCAAAATCTTTTAATATCTTTATTTATCACATTCCTAATTAATTATCTGACATTTATTAAAACCAAATAAATGGGAAATTTGGAATTTAATACAATTGAAATTAAATAATTAATTTCGTCACTTAACATTAATTTCCAACAGTCTCCCACTTGGTCTTAATAATTTGTATAATTAAATTAGGTATCATAAGGTGCACAGTTATTGATAAATTTTGCTAAATCAAATGATTCACGGATGCGAGTCATGGAAGTTCCATGCTATTCAAGAGCATGGTTCCTTCCATGCACCACAACGCCAATGTTTCATTCAACTAGCCTTTAATATTGGGTATCATAATGGCCTCGTAATGTCCTTTTGAATAAGGACTATTTCTGTCAACAATAATTCATAATTATATGCATGCATTTTACTAATGTGATCAATTGACACTCTTTGTTTCTGAACTTCTTCTTTAAGTGATAGGTATTTCATCTCAATATGCTTAGTAACCTTAGTATACCTATCGTTCTTCGAGAAGAAGACTGCTGCAACATTATCACAATAAATTTTCAGCGGCTTAGATATTGACCCCATAATTCTAAGTCCTAAAATAAAGTTTCACAGCCATAATCCATGATTTGTAACTTCTAAGCAAGCTACATACTCAGCCTCCATAGTAGATGATGCAATGATGATTTGCTTAGCACTTTTCCATGAAACGGCTCCTCTAGCCATAAGGAAGATATAACCCAAAGTGCTCTTCCTACTATTAAGGCATCCCCCAAAATCAGAGTCTGAATAACCAATCGCCTCAAGGTGATCAGTCTTCCAATATGTGAGCATGTAATCCTTGGTCCCTTGCAGGTACCTCAGCACTTTCTTTGCAGCTTTCTAATGGTGAATCCCCGGATTGCTTTGATATCTGCCTAGTATCCCAATGGCAAAATTGATATCCGGTCTAGTGCAGACTTGTGCATACAACAAGCTCCCTACGAGCGAAGCATAAGGCATGCCTTTCATGTGCTCCCTTTCTAAATCACTTCTAGGGCATTGACTTAAGCTGAACTTATCCCCTTTGTGAAGTGGAACATTAATGGGATTACAACTCTGCATGCTAAATATTTCTAAAACTTTATTAATGTAAGATTTTTGAGACAATCCTAACATTCCTCGTGATCTATCCCGAGATATTTCTATCCCGATCACGAAGGATGCCTCTCCTAAATCTTTCATTTTAAAGTTTTTAGAAAGGTACTTCTTGGTTTCACTTAATAACCCAAGATCACTGCTAGCGATAAGTAAGTCATCAACATATAGTACTAAAAATACAAACTTACTCCCACTGATCTTCAGGTATATACACCGATCAACAATGTTTTCCTTAAACCCAAAGGATGTAATGGTGTCGCGAAACTGAATGTACCATTGACGAGAAGCTTGCTTTAGACCATATATTGACTTCTTTAACATACAGACCATATCTTCCTTTTCTTCCTTTATGAAGCCTTGTGGATGTTCCATGTAGACTTCTTCTTCTAAACCCACATTTAGAAAAGCTATTTTTACGTCCATTTGGTGCAACTCCAAATCATAATGAGCCACCAACGCTAATATGATTCTCAATGAGTCCTTCTTTGAAACTGGAGAGAAGGTCTCATTATAATCAATGCCTTCTCGTTGGTTAAAACCTTTGGAAAAAAGTCTAGCTTTATGTCATTCGATATTGCCTTTTGATTGAAGTTTGGTCTTAAATATCCACTTGCACCCAACTCATTTTTGTCCTTCTGGCAATTCGACCAACTCCCAAACTTTATTATCAGTCATATATTTTATTTCTTCATTCATGGAATCAATTCATTTATCGGAATCATCACTATTTATAGATTTTTCATGAGAAACTGGATCATTAATATTCCCTATGTTAAATTCGGTCTCTTGAAGGTATACCACATAATCATCCGGAATTTCCGATTTCTTTTCTCTTTGAGATCTTCTTAATGGCACTTCCTGTGGTGCTTCAAAAGTTTCATCAGTTATAGTCTCATTATGTGGTTGTTCAGTTGGTTGATCATTCACTTGTTGTTCATCGTTATTGATTGGGTCCATGAACGGTTCAACAACTACAACAGGTATGTTATGAACTCTGGGTATAGGAATTTGTACCCTGACTTCTTGAATGATTACCTCCCTTTCTTTACTCCCACTTACTTCACCTTCTTCAATGAATTTAGCATTTCCAGTTTCTATGATTCTAGTTGTATGATTTGGACAGTAGAATCTATATCCCTTCGAATTTTCTGGATACCCGATGAAATGACAAGATAATGTCCTAGGATCCAATTACTTTTCATGAGGGTTATAGATTCTAGCTTTCGCTGGGCAACCCCACACACGTAAATACCTTAAATCGGGTTTCCATCCTTTCCAAAGTTCAAAAGGGGGTTTTGAAACTGACTTACTAGGAACCCTATTTAAGATGTGTACAGCAGTTTTTAATGCATGTGTCCACAAAAATATAGACAATTGGGTCCTACTTATCATACTTCTTACCATTTCTATAAGGGTACGATTACACCTTTCAGCTATACCATTCTGCCAAGGTGATTGTGGCATTGTGTATTGGGCGCAAATACCTAATTTTTCAAGGAGTTTAGCAAATGGGCAAACGCCATAAGAAGATATAGATCTTTGGAACTATTTTCACATCCCAAATTAAGGAAAAAGAGCAATTATTTTATTTTATATATAACATGTTTAATAGATTTAGTCTTTTTCGATCCAACATTTATTTTTTCAAAAATTTTGATATTTTATTAAAGTTCAAGTATTTTAAAAACATTCGTGTTAGAATGGATATCTTGAACCCATTATCGCTCCTTCCTGTGCTTGGAATTTTCATATGAACCCAAAATGGTTGAATTTCTTTTTGTTGTTTTCATTAATCCATCCCCATGCTTGGGATTTGCATATGAAGCATACGTGCATGAATTCATCCTGCTTTTGGAGAGGAAACTTCGTTGCACTTTATGTTACTTTGTTGACTAAGTCATTCTCCCTATATAATAGTTTAGTAATATGTCATTGTTGTGTTCCTTATAGGTTATAAATAATGAATATTGTTTATTTACTTAATCAATAACAATGTACTCTTGCAGCAGGGAATAATGAAGAAAAGTTGAAGAGTAAAACACTAAGTAGTTGACTAGTGTCACCAAGCATGTTATTGGGTATATTGGGTACATATATTTATTTTGAATGAACTAAATAAGTTGGGATAAGTGGCCTAGTGGTAAGTTTATGGGGTTTGGTGCTTGAGGTCATGGGTGCAATCCTTAGTAGGCACACTAAACATTAATAGTCTTTGATTGGGCCTTGGGCCTTGGGAGCTTTGGGCTTCTCTTGAGTGCCCAGAATTTTTACCCTTTTATTAATTCGTTTTTAATTTTTGACTTAATCTCCTATTCTAAGTAAACTACTCGTTAGTGGAGATATTAGTGGGTTAGTTGGATAAAACCCCTACCCATATTTTTGACCGTTTTTTTTATAAAACAATGGCTACGGCTTTGAAAAAGAACACAAAAAAAATCAATCTCTCTCACTTTCTCTGCAAAAATAATTTTGCTACAATCTACTATTCATTATTTTTGGAGAGTTCTGGAGTATCCCGAGAGTTCAAAGATTTACACAAAGCTGGTGTGTAAATCTGATCGTTGAATCCTAGGAGGTGTATGTTCATGAGGCTGATAGCTACAAATATTAGCGAGCAATTTCACCTTTAGGAATATGTGTCAAACACAAACCTCGATCGATAATTCCTTCTAATTTTATCTATTTCAAATTTTGGTTTTTCGTTTATTCTGCATATATTATTTCCAATAATCTAAAGGTGAAATTTATTGGTTGTTATTCTACTATCTTCTATGAAAAATCCTAATGCAAAATACTCTGAAAAACCTGAATTATGTGATGGAAATAATTTTAAGAGATGGAAAATGAAACTGCAATTTTACCTAAGAACTCTTATGGTCGTTAACGTTATTGTATCTTATAGACCTTCTACACCTGAAGAACTGGTTGTTTGGAAATAAAGGGATTATATGTGTAGGAATTATATTCTGAGCTGTCTCTGCCTTGAATTGTATGATGTTTATTGGTCATGTCCTACTGCTAAAGAATTATGGAACTTACTGGATAAAAAATATGCAACTAAAGATGCTGGGTCTAAAAAAATTATGGTTGGAAAATTTTTGGATTTTAAAATGGAAGATAATAAATCTTTTCTGTCGCAACTGGAAGAACTACAAATTATTATTCATGAAATTATGAGCGAGGGTTATAATATATGTGAGGGATTTCAGGTGTCTACTATAATTGAAAAACTGCCACCTTCTTGAAAAGATTATAAAAACGATTTGAAACATAAGAAAAAGGAGATGTCACTAGAAGATTTGTTAGTTCATTTGAGAATTGAGGAAGATAATAGGAATGCAGAACTTAGGGAGAAAAATTCTGAATTCAGTTATAAGGAAAATTTGGTAGAAGGAAAATCAAATGGAAACCAAAAACAGAACCAGTATAAGCCTAACCATTCAAACCAGAAACATGGGCGCCATAAACCAAATCAGAATTCGAGGTCCAACCATAAATTCAAAACTAACGATAAGAATAAAAATTCTAAACCTCAGTTTAAATCTAAACCTGCATGTCAATGCTATGTATGTGAAAAACCGGGTCATCACGCTAAAGACTGCAAGTTTAGGAAGAGTCAAGATGTGAAGCCTCAATCAAATGTAACCGAGGAGGGTAACTTTTCTGCTGTTGTGACCGAGGCAAACATTGTGAGTAACATGAAATACTGGTGCCTTGATTCTGGCGCCACCAAACATATTTGCGGCACGAGAGGTGCCTTCACTACCTTCACTGCTGTGGGTGAGGATGAACATCTATACATGGAAAACTCCTCTTCGTCTAAGGTTGAGGGGAAGGGAACCTTAGTTTTAAAGTTCACTTCAGGAAATATTCTAACCTTGAAAGATTTTTTGTATGTCCCTGAGGTTAGGAAGAATCTAGTGTCTGGTTTTATCTTAGTTAAGAAGGGTTTTAAAATTTTTCTAGAGAGTGATAAGGTAGTTGTGACTAAGGGAGGTGCTTTTGTGGTGAAAGGTTATGTTCATGAGGGTCTTTTCAAACTAAATGTAACCGTGGATGATAATAATAAAACATCTACTTCTTCTGCTTATTTGATTGACTCTTGTGATATGTGGCATTTTAGACTTGGTCAGCATCTATTAAAAAATTAATGTTTTTGGGAAACATAGCAAAATCTGATATTTCTACCAACTCTAAATGTGAAATATGTATTGAATCAAAATATGCTAAAAAAACCTTTCCAAATGTCGAAACAAATTCAACTGTTTTAAGTTTAATACATTCTGATCTTTGTGATTTAAAATGTTATGTGACACGTGGTGGAAATAAATATTTTGTTACTTTTATTGATGATTACTCTCATTATTGTTATATTTATCTACTTACGAGTAAAGATGAGAGTTTCTCAAAATTTATTTCTTATAAATTAAAAGTTGAAAAACAATTGGAGAAATCCATGAAAACATTAAGATCCGATAGGGGAGGAGAATACACCGGTGATCTTGATAAATATTGTAAATAAAATGGAATAATTCATCAAGTTACTCCTCCTTATTCACCCCCAATCTAATGGTGTAGCTGAAAGAAAAAATAGACCTCTTAAGGATATGGTAAATTCTATGTTAAGCACTTCGGGATTACCTTATGATATGTGGGGTGAGGCACTTCTTACTGCTTGTTATATTCTTAATAAAATACCTTTTAAGAATAATAATAAAACTCCTTATGAAATGTGGAAAATAGAAAATCTTCTTATAAACACCTTAAAGTGTGGGGGTGTCTTGCTAAGGTTTCAATACCAGTACCTAATAGAACTGAAATTGGCCCAAAGACTGTTAATTGTGTTTTTATAGGTTATGCTAAAAATAGTAATGCTTATAGGTTTCTTGTAATTGATTCTAAAAATCAATATATGGATAAAAACACTATTTTTGAGTCAAGAGATGCTGAATTTTATGAGGATAAATTTCCTTTTAAAATGAGAAGTGAAGGAACTAGTAGTTCTGTTCCAGTGGGTCCTAGTGTTAGAAATGAATCTCCAAATTCAGAAGAAAATGAAATTAGGAAAAGTAAAAGACCTAGGATAGCTACTTCTTTTGGTCCTGAATTTTTAACGTACTTAATGGAAAATGACCCCGTCACTTTTAGTGAGGCAATGTCCTCACCCGATTCTATTTTTTGGAAAGAAGCTATTAATAGTGAATATGATTCTATTATTTCTAACAACACGTGGGAGTTAGTTGACTTGCCTAAAGGATGTAAAACTATTGGATGCAAATGGATTTTTAAAAGGAAATTAAAAGTTGATGGTTCTACTGATAAATTTAAGGCAAGATTGGTAGCTAAAGGCTATAGGCAAAAGGAAGGAATTGACACTACAAAAAAAAAGTAGATTTTGAGATGGTGGCCTAACAGTCCCAAAAGATGGTTTATCCGGCTCAAATACTTTTTGGGACGCTATTTGGGACGGCTAGGGGGGGCTTTTTGATAGGGGGCTATAAATACTTTTTGTGACGGCATTGCCGTTTCAAAAGAATTTTTTGAGATGGGAACAAATCCGTCTCAAAAGCTCACCATTTTATGTAACCCATTTGAGACGTCAAGAGAGTTGTCCAAAAATAGTGCTTTTGAGATAGGAATTAATCTGTCTCAAAAGGATACTATTTTAGAAGATCTTTTTGAGACGGAAACATAACCGTCTTTAATATATTTTTGAGTCAGTTTTAACCATCCCAAAAGGGGTTAAGGGATCTTAAAATTTTTGCACCAATATATTGTGGACAATAAAATCTATCGCTAAATTTAATATATAATTGAATTACATTTGAGAGAACACAACACAACTAATAATCATAAAACATAATACATAAGATGATTTCCAACCAACACAATGAATCATTTCCATTCAATAATAGTTAAGAGTTCTTACAAACATCTCCAAATATTCATCACAACAAAAATGTTAACACTAAGTTCAAATATTCGACTTAACAACAAAATACATTAATTTCTTATACTCCAAAGTTTTATCAAAGTAATCCTGCAATCTTAAAGCGTACAACCTCCAAAATCACTGATTATCATTGCTTGTTCTATAAAAATTGCCACCTGCACAAAAAAATAATTTGTGTCAATTATATCAAAGTTAATATCCCACTCATCAACAATACATATGCAATGAATCAATATAGTAGATTCTCATCATAAACAATATAACTTTTAAACTATGATATCTTTTTAATAAATATTTAACTACTAATATTTTTTTTAAAAATCGACCGAGTCCCCTCTGTTTATTAATGAAAACTAGAGGTAGGTAGCCTGTTTTAAACATTAAAATTGATTCTAAGAATACTATACACCAATCAATAGCAAATTCTCACCACCACCATAACAAACTCTCACCATCACCATATCAAATTTTCACCACCACCGTTGAAAATTTAACTTTAAAAGAGAGAATTTTCCACCAACAACTAAACAACTCCGACAAATCTACAATGACCAACAACTACTATTTAAAAAAAATTGACAAAATCTCTTTTGTATATTAATGAATACCAACCTATTTATAGGTTATAATTTACTCAAACATCTCAGCAATCAATTGCCACAACAAAGTAATATGTAACTTTAAAATGGAGAATTTTCCATTTAAAATAGTATGAGCTACATCAATCTAATAATAATAAAGATGTATTATTACCTAGTCGGTACGAGTCGTTGAGATTCTAGACGCATGGTCTGCATCTGTAGTAGAGATTGTTGGTTGCTAATTTTTAATTATTCGAGCTCCTGTCGATGTCGAGCATCTCGATCTTCAATGTCTTGTTGATGTCGAACATCCCGCTCATTAACGTCTTTCAAGCATTACCTATCAAATAAAAATACGTCGATATTAATGAATCTAACAGTTAAACATATAACTTTGACAAACAACAGTAGTTTTAGTTGATATGCATACCACTCTATTTTGTTTCACAGAGAGAGGTTGTTGACAAATTTATCAAAACAAAAGCAAACTTTGCGGTATTTCACAAATTTAGGATTTGCACTTTAATTTTTGGAGATGATTTTCGCCAAACTTTAGTTTTGAAGTAAATTTAAGGTAAACCGTGAGAGTAAATAAATCTTGGACATATTCAATTACCTGATAATGCTAATATACGGCACCCACCAGTTGCAACTGCGCAAATTCTTACTACTGCGTTCAATGCCGCCGAACACGACAATGCTGAGAGAGGTTCATCGCCAAATGAAGTTCATCGTGCATTCAACTAATGATGTAGACACCAAAACACAAAAAATTAAAAGCGGGACGTAAATGAGGGCTATGTTGTTGAACAAAGAAAGTTTCTTATTTTTGGAAATCAGTCAAAGTAGATGAAATAAATAAAACCCAAATCATGTATATGTATTCATAATTAATTTAAGCATCCCCCCCCCCCCCCCCCCCCCACCCCCCACACACAAAAAACATATATCTAGGATGTAATTCTTTGACTGGGGACATAAAAACGTTAAAGATACTGTGAACAAAACCCGTTTATCCCTTTGTTGAGTTGCACTACTGTTATCAAACTAGTTATATAACTGTTATATAACAGCTATATAACAAAGTTATATAACTCGGTTATATAACTTTGTTATACAACTAGTTATATAATAGTTATATAACTAGTTGTATAACAAAGTTATATAGCTGAGTTATATAACTTTTGTTGTATAGCTGTTATATAACAATTATATAACAAAGTTATATAACTAGTTATATAACAAATTTATATAATTGTTATACTGTTATGTAACTTTGTTATATATCTTATATAGTTGTCATATAATAGAGTTATATAACAAAGATATCTAACTGTTATAGTTCACCTATAGCGAACAGTAAAATGAGAAAAGTTGAACTAATGTAAAATACAAATTATTAAAACGATTCAACTTTATAACTACAACTAATATACAGGTAAAAAAATGAACCATACGAATTCAAATTCATTTCAAGATAGGCCTTTTTTAAAACAATAATTTTTCGAGACAGGAACATATGTTAAATTGTTTTTCGAGATAGCAACATGTTTTAATTCATTGTGCATTGATTCTTGATTGTGTTAATACACACCTTCAGTGTACATAGCAGGAGTTCATTATATATTGCATTTCTCCACTTTTGTGGCCTAAAGGCTGCATGCGTGTGTTAATCTTATGTATTAAATCGTTTGTAAATCCTCATCACATGGAGACGCTTGAGGGAATATTAGTAATTTCTTCAGGCAATGATTTGTCCGTACTGTTACGATCACTACTCTACTCAGTGTTTCGTCCGATCAGTGTTACTGTTGGAATGATTCAGATTAGTAAGAAGATTGTTCTGCATAAATTTGACAAGTTACATGATTTTATAATTTTTATGTTCAAGCTTCACTTTATAGTGTGTTGTTGCCTTTTGAGTTGTTACTCTCAAGTCTCCTTGACCCTCTAGATATGAGCGAGAGCAAACATAATTTAGTTTTGGTGACTGGCAAGCCTTGTCCCGAGTAGTTTTCTAATCTACTTATATATTTTTGACTTCTTGTCAAAGTTTCTTGGATGTTGGTTAATATGAGACTTATTATGGTAAGGGTGTGGTATGGGGAAGGGTCAGGTTCACTTTGTCAATTGGGAGGAGGACACATGGGGTTAGGTTATAAGTAATTTGTTAATGTTGAACAGAGCATTGATAGTTAACGGATACAGATATCTCCTTTTGAACAAAACTATAAGGTGTTGTAACATGTGCAGTAAGGTTAATACTTGTCATTTGTTTCTTTAATAACATATAAAAGTATTTTTAAGTGATCACATAAGAAGTAGAAGCAAATCATAATTTTAAAGACAATACAATTATAGGTTTTCAAAGGGTAATAGGAACCATATGCCTAATTATGTTGAAAATGAGTACACAAATAAAAATGATGAAATACCACAACCCTAAGTAATATCATATCATGATCAGGAAGATAATTAAGATAAAAAAACCCATGCATTTGATGTATTCTTTTTAGACTCTTTTGGATTAATTGGAAGATATAAACAGTACTAAAGGCAAAACTAATGTTGATGATGAAATTCTTGAACTTGGTGATATTAACAACGCCCCTAAATCTTGGAAATAAGTTTTTAATCATAATGCTCTTATGGATGCCAACCATCCTCAAGATGATTTTACTTGTTTTAATGACTCTAATGAGAATTATTGTTACATCCAACATGGTATTAATATCATCAATTCAGATCAGAAGAAGGAGGATAATGATATAGAATTATCAAAGTTCTATCTAAATCTGCCAAAATAAGAATTAAGAAGGCTAATAACAAAATTCTTATGAGATAACCTTACCCCACCCGAAGTAGTGGGTTTGTAACATTTCCATGAAGCTATTTATATGTAATATCATAGGTCTATGGAATGTTAATTCTCAGTGTTAGTTTTCTAACCTCTGCAAGGCTCAAAATTCAAGCTTAATTGGGATTGATGAACCTATGATTGATTTTAATAATATATATACTTTTTTTGTCTTCTCTTAGTTTAATTCTTGTTTCTACTAATATCAGAGATAATTATCTTCCCAATATTTGGCTTGCAGCGTGTTTAAGTCCTTTCCAGATCTATATCTGATAACTTTGCCCTGATTTTCAACTGACATAAATTCTCTTTGGGTCCATCCCTTTTTAGATTAATGGCCATGTGGATCAACCCCTTTGAGTTTCAGAATGTGATTTTAAATGCTTGGAGTTTACTGAAACAGTGGGTTTCCCTATGCTTGAACTTGTTTATAAGCTCAAAGTAGTCAAGGCTTTGAAAATTTGTAATAAAAATAGCTTTGGTCATATCTAAGATAATATTGAAGAATTTAGAAAAATATTATAAATATTTCAAATCATATCAGAGGTGAGGGTATAAATGATTGTTAATTCAATATTAAAGTCAATGCCAAGAAAAAAAGTAAAGAATGCCATTCAGAGACAATATATTTTGGGCAAATGTAAAATGGCTTACTGATGGAAATATGCGTACAGACTTCTTCCATAGTTACGTTAAAGTCAAGAGAGCCAAATCTTCAATACACAATCTTATGGATGGAGACTTCAAAATCACTGATCCCAGTCTTTTGGCTAACCACATTCTTTATTTATACTCTGAGATCTATCAAGAAACTTATTATGATAGAGATAGAGTTATTGATTTGATATATACAAACATTCGGAATTTGAAAATGAGATGCTCACTAAAGAGGAGATTTATAAAGATATTTTTGATATAGATGGTAGTAAATCCCCTGGGATTGATATCTTTTTTAGTACCTTTTATCAACACTACAAGAATGTTTTTAGTACAAAGGTGATAAATACAGTTCTGTTTGTTTTTACCAATGGTTAGATTCTTCCAAATCTTAATGCTAATATGATCACCCTTATTCTAAAGGAGATTGGTGCTGATAAGATCATTCAATATGGACCCATTGCCCTAAAAAAATATCTTTAAAGTTATTCCTAAAATCATTATTATGAGAATCAAACCTACAACCTCCAGAATCATTTTTCCTCAAAAAAATGCTTTTATTGAAGGAAAAAGCATTATTGACTGCATTGGCGTGGTTTTTAAAGGCTTCAATTTGATGAACAACAAAATCTTTGGAGGGAATCTAGGTCTTAAAGTTGATATAACCAAGTCTTTTGACACATCAAATGGTATTATTTTCTCAGTATGTTGTCTAAATTTTGTTTTAACTAGAAGTTTATCCATATCATTTACACTCTTCTAAAGTCTTCTAAGATCTTTGTACTTATTAATGGTCCTCCTATGGGATATTTTTATTGCTATCGTGCAATGAGATAGAGGGATCCTCTTTGCCCCATTATTTTTTGCTTGGCTGAAGAAGGTTTAAGCAGGGGTCTTTCAAATCTCTTTTCTTGGGGGGACATCAAACACATTTCCTATCCTAGAAATTGTATTTCCATTACTCACTCTCTATATGTTGATGACCCACTTATCTTCTCTAGAGATGATACTGAGTCTCTATCCAATCTTCTCAATTTTCTTGATCTTTATAATAGATCTTAGGGGTAGTTCATGAACAAATACAAGAGTGGATTTTATCTATGCAACCTATTAACTCATAGGAGGAACAGAGTCGGTGATTTTCTTGTCATTAAAGAAGTAAGTGCTTCATTTTATTATTTGGGAGTGCCTATCTTTGTTGGAAGCCCCACCAAGAAAGTCCTTCAACTTCTGGCTTATAAAGCTATTACTAAGCTTAGCAGTGGGAAGGGTCTTCATTTGTCCATGATTGGGAGAGTTTAGCTTGTACAGATTGTTTTTCAAAGAATCATCTTCTATAGTTTTCAAGTTTATAAGTGTCCAACTTATTTTCTTAAAGATATCAATTGTTGTGCGAGAAATTTCATTTGGAGTGGTGATGTTAGCACTAAAAAGATTGTTACGTTTTCTTGGATCAAAGTTAGGAGTGTCCAATGTGATTGAGGTTTGGGGATAAAATATGTTAGACACCTGAATAAATCTTACCCTTGTTACGATATCTTGGGGATTTCTTAACAAGTCTTCTCTTTGTGCCTCTTTCTTTAATAGCAGATTTAATTTTTTTGCTAGCTCCGACATCAAATACTACTATGAATCTTCTATTTGTCCTAGCCTTAAGTCCTCAATTCCCTTCATTAAGCTGCACTCTTAATGGATTATTTGTGACGGTAAGTCCATTAATGTTTGGTTTGATAATGGGCTTGGCACTCTTATTGCATCTTCTCTAAACATTAATTATTTATCTCCTCTTAAGTGTAATGTTACGGACCTCATTGTTGTTTTTAAAGGTGATGTTTCTATGGTTGTTGATTTTAAAAGTCTACAGATTAAGTTTCTGCCTAATGGAATATCTTTGGTCAGTTGAAGATTATTGCGCAATGGCCTCCCAACTGATGATAATCTTAAGGCTAGATGTATTCATGTAGATTTCATTGACTAGTTAGATTCCATTGTATTTTTTAGGCTCTATTCTTTTAGGAGTTGTATTTGATGCTTTTTCTCCCTTTCTTATTCTTGTATGTATTCTTTTTTTTGGTGATATAATAAAATCTTTTAAATTTGCAAAAAAAACTAATGGGTGATAGGAAAACCACATACTCCCTCCGTACCAAATTAAGAGTTCTTATCCAATTTTTGTATAAATTAAGGATACAATCAATCTCTAACCAAATCAAAACTTAATCATTATCATCGAATTTGGTTCGTTGATTATGTCCAAAAATAGAACGTGGAATATTAATTTGGGACAACCCAAAAAGGAATAGTGGACTCTTAATTCAGGACGGGGGTAGTATTTACCAGTGCAAGCGTAATGTCTATAGCCGAGAGCGAGAGAGAGAAGATGGACAGACTGCATATTGATAAGAGACAGAGAGGATGCATGTTAATGAGGGAGAGGATAAGTTTAAGGAAAAAACATGAGAGAGAGGGGTCATTAAGACAGAGAGGATGCATGTTAATAGGGGAGATGTGTGATGGTTTTATGTGATATTTATACATATATTCATTAAGACAAAAATATAAAATTAGCATTTGTAATCAAATGTCTATAGAGAGAGGGGTTTTCCTTTGGAAACTAAAGTGATAATGAGGATTCAGTGGGGGTAGTGAAAAAGTGAGTGGGGAAAGTGAAATGTAAGGGGGGAAACTAATATTTACACCACCGTTTCTAAAAAACACATATGGAATGGCCTTAAGTGACACTTCTGAAAAACTTTCTTTTTAAGAGTGCGCCAGCATGCCCCGTTAAAAAGGCAAAATAAGCTCCCTTTACCTCAAGTCAACCCATCTTCCTTACAGGAAGCTACAAGCTGCAAAAGACGTGCTTTAGGCCATTTTGATGTACATGACACCTACTTTTCATAATGTGTTTTTATTGGAATTTAGAATGTAATTGACATACACTGAGAAACATATTTTCTTATACTATTTGCTTAGTTCGAGTGTTAATGCTTCTTGAAAATTTAAATTTGTAAAACCATATACAGAGAGTCATTCAATACATTAACAAAAGTCTATGTCATTTCATTTATACAACTCAAGCCTAAAATCCAAAACTTTTATGTTGTATCCTCTAAAGCCTGTCACATTTAAGAGGCAAAATTACTCGGTGAACCTTAACCAATTATTTGTTGTTCCAATTAACTTTGAGGATATTAATAGTTCTTCTCATAATGAAAATTACAATTTAATATCTCAAATGGAAAGGGGAATTTCTGAAGATGAGGAGAGTGAAAATAGTGAGGAATGTAATGATTTTAGTCCTTAGTTAATTCCCATTAACCCAAAAGACCTCATAGTTAAAGCTCAATTATACAACAAGCACAATCTTATCTCCCTCAACTTACATAGGTCACAGAAAAGAGCCATCAATTTGAAAGCCAAAGAAGACATTGCCTTACATGACGGGACCAAACTTAAAGCTGAAATAGCTCAAGAAGTCATAGAGCAAATCACTCAGGGCTATGACAACCTTTTCTCAAAGAGTCTTAAGGAAATTAAATCTTCATCCTTGAATCTAAAAAAGTGGAGGAGGAGATGATTAAACTAAATCAATAAAAAAACATAGAGGTGCAGAGATTAAAACACCTTGTACAGTCAAATACCATTATCTCATTTTTTCTTCTAAACTACAAAAGAAGTTAAAGTGAGATTATAGTTATCCATTTTCAATAGAGTTAATCTAATACATTTTACTATGCCTTTACAACTAAAATAATAATAAATAAAAGTTTACCCAAAACTTAGATGACCGAAACATTTGCCGATGTTGAACACTTCACGGGCTACACGTTCATCTTATCTGATATAAACATATATACAAAATAAAAGTAGATAAGATGACATATCATATCAATACGATATGAAATACATTAGTCCCGACGAATATATGATAAACATAGAAAGCAAATTAGAACCCAAAAATCATAGATCGAAGAGATTAATCCACACAAACACATATAGTATTCAAATCAATAAGAAATATTAGAAAGCCAAAATGTTGAAAATCAAATTATTTACCTTTTTTTTAAAAATAGATCTAGAGAGATAATCGTTAAGGGTTTGCTTTGAAAGATCGAGATTGGGGATTAGGGAGATATAAAGCATGTATTAAACACATACTACATGCTAAGGAGATGCTTTGCAAGATCAGGATATGGACTAGGGGTGGCAATTCAGGCTAATGGGCCGTGTTAGAACCTGGTCGAACATGACCCGACATAATTTTATTCAGCACGAACACGACACGACATGACACGACATGATATCATGTTTTTTTTGCTAACACGAACACGGCCCGACACGAGTAGAACAATTAAAAAAATTGTGCCAATTAGACACGATTGACATGGTCCAACATGATAACCCTTTAATTACTTTTTTATTTTAATAAATAATGCAACATACAAAACAACAATATTTTCTCTGCATAAATCAAATAGGACAGAAATGTGTAGAACCATAGTATTCACATACTAAACATTCTTATAGCATACATGTACTAAACAGGTTTTCCAGATCATGTTTCTTACTGTAAATGCATTTGTTTCTCTATCCATGTTAATAGTAGCAAAGTTGTTATTGAATAAGGAAAAATGATGGCTAAACAAATACTTTTACTCTAAAATTAACAAATACCATTGAGTATTTAATCACTCATATACATTCATGCATCTAATTAATTAACTAAGAAACCCGAAATTTCATAGACAAAGGAAAATTTACTTTGTGTGGGGTGAAGAAGATGAAAACTTACCTTGAGAGCGAAAACGTCAAGAGATGGGGAGAACGTGGAGGAGAAGAATGTTGGGGGGGGGGGGGGAGAACAACTGAGTAAAAGAAGATCGGGGAAGAGGAGAAGAAGGGCGGAGGGGGTTGACCACCGACTATACAGGTAATAGGGTTTTGGTTTTGGCTGATTGGGATGGTTGAGTGACTTTTTGTTTTTTTCTTTTTTTTTGGGTGGGAGGCTAAGGCGAGAGATGAAAAGATTAGTGGTGGAAAGCTATTTTTTTAACCATCGCATTTGGTATATCTTTTGAGATGGTAAATATTTTACTGTATCATTTGGTTTACTTTATAAGACGGAAAGAATTAATCGTATCAAAAAGTTATCTTTTTGAGACGGCTGTAATTAGCAGTCTCAATAAATAATAGTTTTTGAGACGGCTAAATATATTTGTCTTAAAAAGTATATTTTAAAGACTATATTTTGTCTGTCTAAAAAAACAGGGTCTTAAAAGCAACTTTTTTTTGTAGTGTGATTTCTTTGATACTTACTCTCATGTTACTAGAATTACATCTATTAGGCTATTAATTGCTATTGCTTCATTACATAATCTGATAATTCATCAAATGGACATTAAAATGAATTTTTTGAATGTAGATCTTCAAGAAGAAATTTATATGGATCAACCCTAGGGGTTTGTAGTCCAAGGCCTAGATCAAAAAGTGTGTAGACTTAAAAAATCTTTATATGGACTAAAACAAACTCCTAAACAATGGCATGAAAAATTTGATCAAGGAATGATCTCTAATGGTTTTAACATTAATGAAGCAGATAAATGTATTTATAGCAAATTCAAGGATAATTCTGGTGTGATTATTTGCTTATATGTGGATGATATGCTTTTTTTGGAACTGATATGGATGTAGTTAATAAAACTAAAAGTTTGCTTAATAAGCAATTTGATATGAAAGATTTGGGTGTTGCTGATGTTATACTTGGAATTAGAATCATTAAAAATTCTGAAGGAATTGTTTCAACCCAATTTCATTATGTAGAGAAAGTTCTTAGAAAATTTGAACAATTTAATTGTATTCCTGCTAAAACACCTTATGACCTTAGTTGTCACTTAAGGAAACATTCGGGTCCTGGTGTATCATCATTAGAATATTCTAGAGTTATAGGTAGTTTAATGTATCTTATGAACTGCACTAGACCTGATATTGCATATGCTGTGGGTAGACTTAGCAGATACACTTGTAATCCTAATAATAAACATTGGGATGCTTTTATTAAAGTTTTGAGATATCTAAAATACACAATAAACTATGGTATTCATTATATTAGATATCCTGCTGTAATTGAAGGCTTTTGTGATGCTAATTGGATTCTGATAATGACGAATGTAAGTCTACGAGTGGCTATATTTTTGCTCTGGCAGGAGGCGCTATATCTTAGAAATCTACAAAGCAAATGTGCATAGCTAGATCCACTATGGAGTCAGAGTTCATAGCGTTAGATAAAGTAAGTGAAGAGGCTGAATGGTTAAGGACTTCATATTAGATATTCATTTGTGGCCTAAACCAGTTCCAGCATTGTCCATTCACTCTGACAGTCAAGCAGCGATCGCAAGAGCACATAATAACTCCTATAACGGAAAGTCTAGACATATCAGGAGGAGACACAACACAGTGAGACAATTATTGAAAGATGAAATTATAGCAATGGACTATGTCAAGTCAAAGGAAAATCTGGAGGATCCATTGACTAAAGGGATAGCTAGAGAGCTAGTTTATCAAACATCGAGGGGAATTGGCCTAAAATCTATTAATATCTAAATCACCTATAATGGAAACCCAACCCATATGACTGGAGATCCCAAGATCTGGGTTCAATGGGATAACAAAATTATACGAGTGATTTGTGGGGGTACAAATTTAAGTTTTACTTAAAACCCATTCCTATTATGTAGTACCTCTATATCGATGGAGGATGAGATTTAATCTCTTAATTCTTTCTATAGTTGTTATTCAGTGGGGTGTGAGATACAGTACACTCTTGATAGAAGCACCTATATGAGTGTGGTAGTGGGACCGCTTCCTATGAGAATTAAGGCTGATTCTCTAAATCACTCAAAAAACCTGGGCATGCTCAAGGCCGAAATGAGCACAACTGTGGGAACTCGATGATGAATTTTGGGAGTCACGTGTATTTTCTATTGATTTAAGTTTACAACAACGGTGAAATAGTTCAAGACATTAGTTCACTAGCAACCGGTAAATTCAATAGATCAACACAAAGCAAAGATTCAAGTCAAATGACACCTATGCCTTATACGCCACTCCTTATGATATTCCAGAGTGTCATTTTGTTTTATTTATTTATTTATTTCATTAATTTGGGGGATTGTTGGGTATATTGGGTATATAGATTTATTTTGAATGAACTAAATAAGTTGGGGTAAGTGGCCTAGTGGTAAGTTTATGGAGTTTGGTGCTTGAGGTCATGGGTTCAATCCCTAGGAGGCACACTAAACATTAATAGTCTTTGATTGGGCCTTGGGGTTTTTGGGGCTTTGGGCTTATCTTGAGTGCCCATAATTTTTACCCTTTTATTAATTCGTTTTTAATTTTTGACTTAGTCTCCTATTCTATGTAAACTACCCGTTAGTGGAGATATTAGTGGGTTAGTTGGCTAAAACCTCTACCCACGTTTTTTACCTTTTTTTATAAAACAATGGCTACGACTTTGAAAAAGAACACAGAAAAAATCAATCTCTCTCACTTTCTCTGCAAAAATAATTTTGCTACTTTCTACTTTACGTTATTTTTTGGGAGTGCTGGAGTATTCTGAGAGTTCAAAGATTTACACAAAGTTGGTGTGTAAATCTGATCGTTGAATCCTAGGAGGTGTATGTTCACGAGGCTAATAGCTACAAATATCAGAGAGTAATTTCACCTTTAGGACTATGTGTCAAATACAAACCTCGATCGATAAGTCCTTCTAATTTTATCTATTTCGAATTTGAATTTTTTCGTTTATTCTGCATATATTATTTCCAACACATGTCACCTGTTGAATTTATAAAATTACCATCAGAGCCTTCTCCTCCCAAGAAAATAAAACTGGTTTTGGCGAATAAATTTTATTCGACAACATATGTTTGAATGATAAATCTTGCAAAAGATTGTCTATTGGGTAAACATTTTTGTCGGTTCGGTTGATATAAAAGTAGTTAAGATATTTTAGTGATAAAAATTTACATGACAAAATTTGATATGATTAAATTTTCTAGGGTAAATCATATAGTTTTTCAGATAGAACCATACGATATCATTAATTTTTTAGGTGGCAAATTATTTTTTGGACAATTTCTAAAAAGAGTAGGATAAAGAGTAAAAAAAAAATTTACGATGTCGAACTTAATGGGCGGGCGTAATATAAAAAAATCAATTGTAAAAAAAGTTATATGTAAAAAGACTGTTATAAAAAAAACGTTTATTACCAAAAAAAAATAGTTTATAACAAAAAATAAATAAATAAACAAAAATTACTTTAACAGAAAAACAAGTTTTTAAAACAGAACGTTTTTTCTCTTTTAATCAGTTTTAACAACAAAAAAAAAAGAAGTTTATGTTGAAAGAAAACAGTTTTTTAACAAAAAACAGTTAAAAATGCGGTTTCAACAAAAAAATATAGTTTTAACGAACAAAAAAAAAAAACACTTCTATAACAAAAAAAAAAGAAGTAATTTTAACAAAAAAAAACAGTTTCAAAATGAATGACACATTTGTGAAAATACTTTTTCTTAGAGGCAAGCAAATTTTGCCAATCAAAGTGAGAAAACGATGAAAAATTTGCATTTTAGCACCGATAACCGAAATGTTTTGTATGGAAATAATATGTCAATCAAATATACAAAGTGGTGGATAAATTTTTAATTTGTTACAATTTAATAAATTTAGATAAATTTTTCTAACTGTAACCTAATGTTAACCCCCTTTTTAAGAAAATGTTATAAAATGACTTTTCAAATCTTTGAACTTTCATATCAACCAAAATCTTAAACTCCAGAATCATAGGTGTATGAATTCATCCCGCTTTTGGACAGGAAACTTCAACACACTCACATATGCAATACTGATGAGAAGTTGAAAAGTAAAACAGTGATGATGCATGTCTATAAAACTCTTCATCTCTTTAGGAAAGCGGAAGGCAAAATAACTGCTTTTGTAGAATAAATATAATCCAAAGATCTACGCCCACACGTGTCGCATAAAGATTAATTTGTAGATTAATTATGTGTAACTTTTTAGTGTCAGGCCCATAATATTTCAATTTCAATGGACACAAAGTGTCTTTCGGAGAAACAAGTAAGGGTCCATTTGAAACAAAAGTGAACAAATAACTTGGGTGACAAAATTTTACATTACAAAATTAGATAAGCTATTTTAGTGATAAATTTTTACATGAGAAAATTTGAAATGATTAAATTTTTAAGGGTAAATCATATAGTTTCTCAGATAGAACCATACGAAGTCATTAATTTTTTAGGTGGCAAATTATTTTTTTGACAATTTTTTACAAAATTTGGATAAAGAGTAAAAAATTTACGATGTGGAACTTAATGGAAGGGTGTAATATAAAAAAAGTCATTTGTAAAAAAAGTTATATGTAAAAAGACTGTTATAAAAAAAAAGGTTTTTACCCAAAAAACAGTTTATAACAAAAAAAAAAAAAAAAAAAATAATAATAATTTCACATAAAAACAAGTTTTTTAAACAGAATGGTTTTTCTCTTTTAATCAGTTTTAACAAGAAAAACAAAGTTTATGATGAAAGAAAACAGTTTTTAACAAAAACCAAAATAGTTAAAAACGCAATTTCAACAAAAAAATAAAGTTTTATCGAACAAAACAAATTAAAAAAAAAACACTTCTGTAACAAAAAAAAAGCAACTTTAACCATAACACACAGTTTCAAAATGAATGACACATTTGTGGAAAAACTTTTTTTTACTGTATGAGGCAAGCAAATTTTGCCAATCAAGGTGAGAAAATGATGAAAATTTTGCATTTGAGCACCGATAACCAAAAAAAGAAAATATGGAAATAATATGTCAATCAAATATACAAAGTGGTGGAAATTTTTTGAATATGTTATAGTTTATTATATTTGTCGGGGGAAATATGTTTTTTTTCTAAATGTAACTGTTGATACCAAAATTGACATGCTGACGTGGATGAATCACAAGAAGACACGTGTCAGTTTACGTGACACCTACAGATATTTCTGCAATCACTTTGGCAACGAGGAACTCTGTTTCCCCGACCAACTCAGACGCTCCGAGTAACAGGTGTCCTCCGAGGAACATCACTGCTCCGAGGAACTTCAATACACCGAACAACTTAGGAGTGCTGAGCAACTTAGGCGGTACGAGCTGCACCTCGAACAAAGCATTAATTGCAAGATAACCAACAGATCGACTATTCATTGAATGCTTATCATTATCATACAGATGTATACGCTTAAGGGGCATTAATGACTTACCCTTTCACATGTACAGCCTAGAGGCTATAAATACATTGTATCATCCTATTTGTAGGGGGGCTGAAATTTCTTGATCAACCTGTAATCGAGAATTTCCAAACACTCAACAATAACAGAAACAGTGGACGTAGGCCATTCTTATAAGGCTGAACCACTTTAAAAATTCTTTGTCTCATTTAAAATTAATTGTGATTAAATAATTAGATACAATCTAATTTTTTACATCAACATATTGGCGCCGTCTGTGGGAAACGACTAGTAATATCATTTTTCATAAAAAATAATCCATCAGAAATGGCTGATAATCCTGAATCCAGCAATCGAAACGCTGGAAATCCCCCAAATCCATCTGCTCCGCCGAATGTTACAGATCTGGCTGGAATAATGACAAATCTGGCCCAGGGCCAGACCGCCATGCAAGAAACCATACGACAACTCATACAAACTCTTCATGGCGGTGCACCAGCCTATTCAGGACAACGTAGTGTTCAAAGATAAACCCATTTACTTTCTTCGCGTACTAGGTGTATTGAATCATATCGTAATGAGGAATCTGATGATTTCTCTTATCAACCTGGGCGAACTTCATCAGTACGGGCTACAGATACTGAACATCGTATCACTCTCTCTCCAGAGAGGACCAGTGCACTGGAAAGATTAAGCAGGGTGTCTCCTTTCAGTCGATTAGGCCCTAGAAGAAACAAAAGTCCTCCTAAGGCTACATCGAGGAATTTTCGACAACCAACATATTTAAGGGAAGGATCTGCCCAATCGCGACCAGCTGCTCGTCAAGATAGATCTCAAGAAGCCACATCAACACGATCAGTTGATCGAACCAACAGGCCCGAGGAAGAAAATGATGCGTGGAAAGGCTCTATTCAGAGACTGGAAGATAGATTGAGAGAAATGGCTAAGGTCAGGAACCCCCTACAACGAACTTTTGTTCAAGGGACACCTTTTGTCCAAGCTATTGTGAATTTTCCCACACCATCCAAGTTCAAAGCACCTGTGGTAACCCCCAAATATGATGGAAAGACAGATCCTGTTCTTCATATAGACCAATATCAAGCTGTCGCCGACATCTATGTTGTCCCCGACGAGATGAGATGTAGAGCATTCTCGGGAACTCTTACCGGATCTGCTCAGATATGGTATAACAATCTTCCTCGGGGTAAGATCTCAACTTTCTTTTAACTGGCCGAGTTATTCATTGGAAATTTCTATTTTGGGGCAAAGCTAGTCAAACGAGTAGCACATTTGTTAAGTGTTAGACAAAAATCTAAAGAGAGTACTAGAGATTATATAACTCGTTTTAATAACGAGAAGCTCAAAGTTATAGACTACGAAGAAAAGACAGCGATCACCGCCTTGATGAGTGGGTTGTTGCCCAACAAGTTGTATTACACTTTGGCTAAAGATCCACCCACAACCATGTCAGAATTGATGGCAAAAGCGGCCAAAATCATGAATGCCGAGGAGGCTATGGCTGCAAAGAAGAATATGGATAAAGAAACCAAGGTGGAAGTCGACAAAGCTAAGAAGAAAGAGCATAAGAACAATGGTGGTGATAAACAATCCAAAAATAGGTCGTCATGGGAAGTATTGAAAAAATTTGATAATTATACTCCTTTGAAGATGGGAATCAACCACGTCCTGGAAGAAATCAAGAACAGCGAAGAGTTAAAATGGCCAAAGAAGATGAAGGCAGACCCTGACAGGAGGAATAGGGAAAAATATTGCGAGTTTCACAAAGATCATGGTCATATGGCTAAAAATTACATATCTCTTCAGAACGAGATCAAAACACTCATTAGACGAGGAAAATTGACAAAGTATGTTGATCGTAGAAATGAAAGAAGAAATGACGACCGAACAAGAGAGAGGTCTAGATCTTCTCGTCAAGCAGAGGAGAACAGAAAAAGAGACCATGAAGATGACACAGAAGACGACCCCGATCTTCCAAAAAGACCAAGGCAACCAGAACGCGAGGTATTTTCAATACGTTTTGGGTCATTTGATTGCAATGTCATTACAGGTGGAGATGCAAGAGGAGGAGATCTTACTGCAGAAAGAAAGGCTTACCTCTGTGAGGCTCAAGCTTGCTTATATATTCAACGGATAAATCTGGCCGAGGAGGATTGACCGAGAAAGGTAAACAAAGAGAAGTTGGTTATTGGTTTTTCAAAGAACGACCTCGCAGGTGTCTTATATCCTCATGATAAGCCGTTGGTGATCAAAATGAGGATGAAAGAAGTGATGATTTCAAAAGTTCTGGTAGATAATGGTATCTCGGCAGACATCATGTTCTACTCGTGCTTGGACAGTTTAAACTTAAAGTTATCTCAACTGGAGCCGTATCACAGACCTCTCCTTGGTTTTGCTGGCGAGCAAGTTTTTCCACTTGGGATGATCAAGTTGGACATATTCATTGGCACATGGCCTGCTTGTCGAACAGAAAGAATACGTTTCTTTGTGATGGAAAAGAATGTTCAGTCAGCCTACAATATCATCATGGGAAGGGTCGGATTGAAGAAGTTCGAAGCAGTACCATCTACAGTACATCAGTGCTTAAAATTTCCAATAAATTTTGGAGTAGGAGTTGTGAAAGGTGATCAAAAAGTAGCTCGGAATGTTATTATTCATCTACCGAGCAAGAGGAGCTGGAGGAATCGAGGAAAAAGACTAATACATATCAAGTGGATGAAGGTACAGACATTAAAACATTGGATCCTAGAGATGAATCTCAACTTGTAAAAGGTCAGGTGGTGGAAGCTACAGAAAATGTCATTCTGGACGACGAGCACCCTGAACGAACAACACAAATAGGTTCGTCGTTGGATGCCTCACTAAAACAGGAGTTGATAACTTTCCTAAGAAGCAGAAAGAAAACTTTTACATGGAGTCATGAAGATATGCCTGGAATAGACCCAAATTTCTTATGTCACGAGCTCGACGTGAATAAGGAGATCAAGCCAGTAAAGAAGAGAAGAAGAGTATTCAGTCCAAGAAGAATCAAGCTATACAAGAGGAGGTCGAGAAGCTCCAGAAGGCTTGCTTCATCGAAGATGTTAAATATCCAGATTGGTTAGCCAATGTGGTGATGGTAAAGAAGAAAAATAATAAATGGAGGATGTGTGTAGACTTTATCGACCTCAACAAAGCATGCCCAAAGGATCATTTTTCATTGCCCCATATTGATCAACTAGTCGATGCTACCTCGAGACACGAGCTGCTGAGCTTCATGGATGCCTATTCTGGTTATAACCAGATTAAAATGAAACCTGAAGACAGGGAGAGTACTTCTTTCATTACCCCTAGGGGAACTTATTGTTATAATGTTATGCCTTTTGGTTTGAAAAATACAGGTGCGACATATCAGCGGCTGATGAACAAGGTCTTTGCCGAACAAATCAGTAGCAACATAGAAGTCTATGTTGACGATATGCTGACAAAGAGTAAAAAAGCTGTCGATCATCTAGTTGACTTAGGCCAGACCTTTGATCAACTGGATAAATATCAAATGAAGTTGAACTCGATGAAGTGCATATTTGGAGTACGAGAAGGCATGTTTCTCGGGTACATCGTCAATCAACGAGGCATTGAAGCAAATTCAGAAAAGATCAAAGCTCTATTAGGGCTGCGATCTCCAACGACGAAGAAAAAAGTGCAAAGTCTTACAGGACGAGTAGCAGCACTCAATAGATTTGTATCGCGAGCAACTGATAGATGTCTCCCATTCTTCAAAATGCTCCGAAAGACTTTTGAGTGGAATGATGAATGTGAGAAGGCCTTTCAAGACTTGAAGAAATATTTGGGAACACCTCCATTGTTGTCCAGGCCAGTGATGGGAGAAAAATTGTACTTGTATCTGGCAGTATCGGAGAATGCAGTTAGCTCGGCGTTGATTAGAGTGGAGAATTGAGTGCCAAAGCCAATTTATTACACGAGTAAGGCCTTCCGAGGAGAAGAGATCAGGTATCCAAAGCTGGAAAAATTAGCACTGGCGCTGATTGAAGCGAGTAGGAAAATGAGGCCATACTTCCAGGCTCATACCATAGTCGTATATACTGACATGCCGTTGAGACAAGCCCTTCATAAACCAGAAAAATCAGGGAGATTGATGTACTGGGCAATAGAACTCGGTGAATATGATATAATTTATGAACCCAGATCATCATTTAAAGGGCAAGCAATAGCTGATTTCATAGCAAATTTCACCTATCCTAATACCCCTGAGGAGCAAAAATTGCTAACTGATGAACCTGTGGATGTTACAGGATCAACAAACACTAGCTCAGACCAACTTAAGTTGGTAAAAGGGCAAGTGGATGTTACAGGATCATCAAATTCGAGCTCAGACCAACTTAGGTTGGTAAAAGGGCGATAAAAGATGGTCGACGAAGAGCAAGAAGTATCAGGAGATGATGAAAGAAAGCAACAAATATTTCACCGAGGAACTCTGTCAAATCAGAAATTAGAAGACGAGTTGCTTATATTGAGGCTATATGTAAATGGCTCATCTTGCATAACAGGCTCTGGGGCAGGGATCATTTTGAACAGCCCGGATGAGGTCGACATGGAATACGCCCTACGATTCCAATTCAAAGCTTTCAATAATGAGGTTGAGTATGAGGCCATGATTGCAGGTCTTAATTTGGCAAAAATTATGGAGGCGCAGCAGGTTATTGTCTTTAGTGATTCTTAATTAATCGTGAATCAAATGTTGGGAATATATACAGCCAAAGGAGAATTAATGATCAAGTATCATGCAAAGGTGATGGAGTTGATATCATAATTTGTTGCTGTTAAGTTGGTCAGAATACCAAGAATAGAGAATGCGAGAGCAGACGCCCTAGCCCGATTAGCATCAGCTACTCGTACCGAGCTGCGAAGAACAATACCAATTGAAGTGTTAGCTAGTCGAAGCATAGATGAAGACCTGATGATGAATTTTATTACCCTTAATTTAGGACCATCTTGGATGAATCCCATTAGGACATATATTGAGGAGGGAGAATTACCAATTGATAAGCTCGCTGCCAAGAAATTGAAGTTTAAAGTTGCTCGGTATGTATTGACTAATGGTATTTTGTACAAACGAGGAATTATGGCAGGTTTACAAAGATGTGTACATCCCTCCGAGGTGAAAGAATTGATTGAAGAGATCCATGAAGGGTCATGTGGAGCCCATGTAGCAGGTCGGACTCTTTTGTAAAGGGTAATGGCGCAGGGATACTACTGGCTAACGATGAGGGATGATTGTATAGCCTATGCCAAGAAATGTGATAAGTGTCAGCGCTTTTTCTCCATCCGAAGAACTCCACAAGCATTGTTGACACCTATCACTTCCCCTTGGCCATTCGCCATGTGGGGAATAGATTTGGTCGGGCCACTGCCAACGACCAGAGGAAGGTTCAAATATCTCGTCGTTGTAGTGGATTATTTTACTAAGTGGGTAGAAGCTGAGCCTCTTATCGATATGACTTATGAGAAGGTATATCAATTTTTCTGGAAAAATATCATTTGTAGATATGGTCTTCCCCATGCATTCATCACCGACCATGGAACGTAATTTGATAATGAGGAGTTCGCTGCCTATTGCCACCAATCCAATATTTTGAAGCTCCACTCAGCACCAGGTCATCCCCAAAGCAGCGGACAGACTGAAGTGACGAACAGAACACTGCTAAATGGCTTGAAGAAAAGACTAAGTGATGCGAAAGCAAATTGGATCAACGAGTTACAGTCAGTATTGTGGGCTTATCGTACTACTCCCCGAGCAGTGACTGGAGAATCCCCATATATGCTGGCATTTGGAAGTGAAGCTGTCATACCTGTCGAGTTGGGTCTCCCAACACACAGAGTACTGAATTTCAACTCCCCAGTCAGCGACTTAATGAGAAGATTGGATTTGGACATGCTCGAGGAAGTTAGAGAAGAAGCAGCCATTAGGAATGCTGCTTACCAACAACGAACAGCTTTGTTCTACAACAAAAGGGTGAAGAAGTGCGACCTAAAAGAAGGAGATTATGTGCTAAAGAAAGTCATTCAAAATCACAACAAACTGGAGGCAAACTGGCATGGACCATACCGAGTTACAGAAGTTGTTCGACCAGGAACTTACCGAATAGCAACATTAGAGGGGGAGGAGTTTAAGAATGCATGGAATGCAGAACACCTGCGCAAGTACTATCAGTGATGTAACCATGTAATACAGTTCCATCAGTATGAAATAAAATGAAGATATTCTGTCAGATTCTCTCCTTTTATTGAAATTTTTTTGGGGAATACTAGTGCTACACACTACTCGGCTCAGACTACTCGATAAAAATCCTTAAAAATGCCAACTCGGTTTGGTTAGGGAATGATATTCCTAAAAATGCCAACTTCGGTTGGTTAGGAAACAAAATATTCCTAAAAATGCCAACTTCGGTTGGTTAGGAAATAAAATATCTCTAAAAATGCCAACTCGGTTTGGTTAGAGAACGATATTCCTAAAAATGCCAACTTCGGTTGGTTAGGAAACAAAATATTCCTAAAAATGCCAACTTCGGTTGGTTAGGAAACAAATATCCCTAAAAATGCCAACTCGGTTTGGTTAGGGAACGATATTCCTAAAAATGCCAACTTCGGTTGGTTAGGAAACAAAATATCCCTAAAAATGCCAACTCGGTTTGGTTAGGGAACAATATTCCTAAAAATTCCAACTTCGGTTGGTTAGGAAACAAAATATCCCTAAAAATGCCAACTCGGTTTGGTTAGGGAACGATATTCCTAAAAACGCCAACTTCGGTTGGTTAGGAAACAAAATATTCCTAAAAATGCCAACTTCGGTTGGTTAGGAAATAAAATATCCCTAAAAATGCCAACTCGGTTTGGTTAGGGTACGATATTCCTAAAAATGCCAACTTCGGTTGGTTAGGAAACAACATACTCCTAAAAATGCCAACTTCGATTGGTTAGGGAGAAAAAATATTTTTCAGAAGTACCAAAATTGGTCGGGAAGAGAAAAGTTCACCAATTTAGGTTGGTCGAGAATTAAAAGATATCGATCATCGTTGGTCGGAGACATTTTATGAGAAAAAGATCAAGTTAAATTTTTTACTTGTGATTTTTAAAATGCCTGCCATATTGGTCGAGAAGCAAAACATTATTAATTTTGGTCAGTCGAATGATTACCACAAATTCAAGCTAGTCGACAATAAGTTTTAATCGACTACAGTTAGTCGACAAGATATATAATATTGTTATCTTTTTAACAGATATACATACATAAATGAAAAAGTATTTTACAACTACAAGACAATGGCAATCAACATTTGCAAATAAAATATATGTCTTTCATTGAGTCCAAAAACAAAGTACATTGATAATGAAATGTATACTAACTATTACATCAGGATTCTTACTCTATTGGTTTCTTCCCCTGTGCTTTTGAAACAGGTTCCTCGCCAGCAGGAGGATCCTCCAAAGCATAAGGAGAGTTGATGAAGTTAAGGTCTTAAAACATCCTGATATTCATTACTGATGGTCTATCTAGCAGGTGCTCGGGGCAAGATATCTCTACATTAGAATGGAGATTATAATCATCGAGGTACTTAGAAATCAAGCACCGAGGAATGGCCCGAGCAGGGATCCAGCTCATGTCAAGCTTGTATGGTGGCACTGGTAGGTCGAGCAGCCCAGGATTATGGTAATCCCACAAGTAGTGACCTTGTTCCAGCTGCAGTACGCCCAAAGCATTCAACCACCCCTATTTGTAACCTTCATTATTGGCATTTTCAATACGAGCATCCAAATGGTAAAGAGCTTCATTGTAGCCTGCCATCCAGAATTCTCGGGGCTGCTTATGAAATTGATAAGTTAATCTTTCCAATTGCTCGTGAAGGCTTTTGGAAAAAATTTCCTTATTCTCCAAAGCAGATTTCTGCGCATCAAGTTGCTCGTCCAAACTCTGGATTTTCTTAGACATTTCGGAAAATTCTTGATTTTTTACCATTAATTGGAACGCTTGATTTTCCAATGCTGACTGAGTTAGAGCTTCTTCAATAGTAGGTCGAAGAACTCTTGGTCGTCCCCTGAGAAACTCTTTCTCGTCCCCGAGCAGGAGTAGAAGGACCAGCTCTCCTCAAAGTCTCCAAGTCATCTCGCAGTTTCACGTTTTCAACTATTAGGAAGGAGAATCCCTCATCATTCACAGGGACCAAGGCAGTTGAGGAAGAGGCAACAGACTTCAATTGAGCTATTTCCTTTTACAGGTTATTATTTTCTTACTCCAACAGCTCAGCTATTTGCCTGTGCTCCTCGACCTCTGTTTTCAGAGTTCTCTCTCTCACTTCGTAAGCAGCGAACATCTTGTCACAGCCCTTGTCAGCACTGAATTGTTGATATTTCTTTTCATACCCTCATGCAAAAGAGCTGAAGACTCCTTGCATTACTATTGAAGTTTATCAAGAGTGACTTGTAAATCTTCAATCATTTCATAATAAGCCACATTATTGGCTACGGCACGATCAAGCAGACACTTCAAATATTAGTAAGCTTCAATTGCCTGCTCTGAAGCGTCTTGACCGAGGATGTCGACGATTTGTGATTCACTCAGATTTGTGTGACCAGCCTTAAAGTACTCGTTACATTGCCTCAACAACTTCGTATCATGAGCAGACAATAACTCCATTCTGGCCATAAATTAGTAAAAGAGGAGAAGATAAGAATTAATAAGAATGTAAACAGAGCATAAAAAGAAGATTCAACAATATGCACAATCGAAGGTTCAAATTTTATTACATCATAGAAGAGGAGTACAAAGTCAGAGTTACACGTTCCAAAGGAAAATAAAATAAAGAGAAAAACCAAACAACTTTACACCTTTTCCTTATCTCCCAAAATTTTCTCGGGAGCTTGGGACGAGGAGCTAGGTTGCTCGGGGGGAATAGATAGCTGTTCGGGAAGTGCAGGAGGCTGCTCGGATGACGCAGGCAGAAGTTGAAGCTGCTCGCTGGTTGACTTGATAACAGGGGGAATAGGGACTTGATCCCCCACCATCATGGAAGACTCCTCGGAGGCAGCTTCGTCCTCTTCTTCTTCCTCGAGAGTTGGAGGAGGACCTGGGATATGTCACTGGAATAAGTCAGAGCCTTCATTAACTTTCATTTCTTGTAGAGCAGCAACCCAACCATCTCTAAAGTATTTGAGACTGCCATACTCTACTTGCGACATCATCGCAGCCACACATTTATTCAATCCCTTGTCCCCGCCAACGCTGAAAGACTTCTTCACAGCCAACTTTCTTTTTACTTTCTCCGAGGAGAGCTTCTCGGACAGAAGTTCCTCGGCAACCTTCAGCTTATTCTCAGCTTCCTCTTTCTGGTGACTTACTTTGCGAAGCTGGATTAATTCCTCCTCAGCAACCTTGAGCTTATCCTCAAGCTCTCCAGCATTTTTGAGCTTCTCGTCGAGCTCTTTGTTCTTCTCTTCCAGATCCCTTACTCTATTCTCTAACCCCTTGGAGACTTCAACAACCTGAGCTTTGTCCTCCTCGACCGAAGTGAGTTTCTTCTCCCAGGCAGCTTTGTCCTCGTCATATTTCTAACGAGAGTCCTTCAGAGATTGGGTCAAGCCCACTAAAGCTTCCTCTACACTAGACGAGGAGCTTGAAGCTTTGATAGCTTCGTCTTTCTTCAAAATGAGGTTGAAGCAGGTCACCAACTAGAAAAAGAAAATAGTGGCAAGTCAGTACAGAGACATATGTAACAAGGGAAAGAGGGAAAGTTCAAGACAGTAAAACTTACTGAAGCAATATGGTGAGCAGCCAATGAGGTGACCATGTCCCGAGGAAGGTTTTCTTCAATACCTTGGATCTCGAGAATGATCCAAGTCTTCACCAAGCTCATGGCAGAGCTCGGGGGAACAAAGCTAGGAACACCAGTTCCAGTAGTTGGGGGCTGAGAGATGGTTTCAGCCAAATTATCCGAGGAGCTCTTCTTCAGCCGCTTCGGGGGAACAGGAACAGTTTCGACCAAGGAGGAACTCTTGGTCTGTGATATGACAATCACCTCCTTTGGACCATCACTCTTGCTCGGAGCAACTGGAGGCTTCTCAGCAGCCTTCTTGGTTACAGTAGAGGGAGGAGCATCAATTTTCTTTGTCCCCTCTGGGACATCATATTTACTTCTTTTTGCCTCCCCAGCACCATAGGCAGATTTCTCAAAGATAGACGGAACCCTTCTTTTACCCATCCTTTCACTAAGGTGAATGTGTGATTCAGAAGAAGAATCTTCAGGAACTGGCACCGGTTCAATATCGCTGATCACCCGACGAGCAGTAAAAGAAGATGTGTATCTCTTATACTACAGCAAGTATGAGGCAGACCTAATATGCTCGTTGGCCACAGTCTGATGCAAGCTCCAGATAAGTTTTAAATGTTTTATGTTAACTTCTGTCTCTTTTGGAGATTTTCTCTTACTGTCAACTGCAAATAAATAAACATTAAGATATCAGTCACACATTTTATCAAACACAATGAAAGTATAATTTCAAAAATAAAATAAAATCAAAATAACCTATCCCATTGCCATAGGGAGGGCATCTGGGACCCTGATATACTTCATCTCCAGTTAAAGGAGCATGTTGCCAATTTTTTATAACAACCCCATGCTCAAAATAGTCCCTATTGGCATCTGGGAGATTGACCACTAAAGCCCTATTTAAAAATCTAGTTTTTAAATAAAAAGTATTATCCCCAACTGCCCATCTATAACAGAACATGATTTCTGGAATTCCTATGCGAGTTCCATGAATTTGATTTAGCCTATGCACCCCATTAACTATTCTCCATGTATTGGGGGCTATTCTTGCAGGAACAACGTCAAAATATTGACAGAATTACAGACATAAATGATTTGGAGGAAAGGAAAACCCACACTCAGCAACAAAAAGACTGGGGAACCAATGTCCCTTAGCCAAACGGAAATAATCTGAAGGCTCATAAAGTTCCTCCAGAATAACCCATGAAGGGATAGCAAAATCAGAGCGAAATTTATCAAGAGATTCAACAAGGTAAACCATTATGAATAAAGGAAATGAAGAAGAAGGAAGAAGAAGATCTTACAGAAAAAGAGTGGATCTGTTGACAACGAACGATGGAAAGGATAAACGCACAAGAGAGAGAGAGACAATGGAAAACTCAAAGACAGAAATTTGAAAAAGTAGAAGACGATGGGATTGTCTGCGACGCTTAAATACCTTACCTTGGGAAGTGGTAAAGTTAATGATTACAAAAAGAAACGATTACGCTACCGGCGGCTAAAAGGACAAAAAGTGCGCGAAGATCGAGGCAGTTATAAAAATTCAAAAAGTCTGATTCTGCGAATTTGGAAGGAAAAATAAATACAAATGAAACACTCCTAAAAATCAGGAGGATCATTTAAAACCAACATAGTCCGAGAAAGAATGTTCCATACTCCTCAAATTTCGAACTATGAAACATTGGGGGCTTCTGTTGATACCAAAATTGACATGCTGACGTGGATGAATCACAAGAAGACACGTGTCAGTTTACGTGGCACCTACAGATATTTCTGCAATCACTTTGGCAACGAGGAACTCTGTTTCCCCGACCAACTCAGACGCTCCGAGTAACAGGTGTCCTCCGAGGAACTCCACTCCTCCGAGGAACTTCAATACACCGAACAACTTAGGAGTGCCGAGCAACTTAGGCGGTCCGAGCTGCACCTCGAACAGAGCATTAATTGCAAGATAACCAACAGATCGACTATTCATTGAATGCTTATCATTATCATACAGATGTATACGCTTAAGGGGCATTAATGACTTACCCTTTCACATGTACAGCCTAGAGGCTATAAATACATTGTATCATCCTCATTGTAAGGGGACCGGAATTTCTTGATCAACTTGTAATCGAGAATTCCCAAACACTCAGCAATAACAGAAACAGTGGACGTAAGCCATTCTTATAAGGCTGAACCACTTTAAAAATTCTTTGTCTCATTTAAAATTATCTGTGATTAAATAATTAGATACAATTTAATTTTTTACATCAACAGTAACCTAAACCCCTTTTTGAAGAAAACGTTATAAAATGACTTTTCAAATCTTCGAACTTTCATATCAACCAAAATCTTAAACTCCATAATCATAGAATCATAGGTGTATGAATTCATCCTGCTTTTGGACAGGAAACTTCAACACACTCGCATATGCAATACTGATAAGAAGTTGAAAAGTAAAACACTGACGATGCATGTCTATCAAACCCTTTCTCTTATTAGAAAAGCGGAAGGAAAAATAAAGTTGGTTTTGGATCTACGCCCATACTCAAAGGCGATATGTTGATATAATACTCTAATGTGTCGCATAAAGATTAATTTGTGTTTGGACTCTTAGGATATTGAATGACACACTCGAAAATGTGTCAATTTTCAGTGCCGGCCAAATATATTTCAATTTCAATGAACACCGAACGTCTTTTGGAGAAACAACCAAGGGTCCGCTTGAAATAAAAGTGAACAAATAACTAGGGTGACAAAATTTTACATTACAAAATTTGCCAACGACAATTCAATAATATTTCAAATAGGGCTGTTTGATAATATTTATTTTGCTTGAGACAATTTATTTTTTTGATAATTTCTTTACAGATTTGGATAATGAATAATTTCTTTACGGATTTGGATAAAGAATAAAAGGTTTTTTTATATGATGTGGGACTTAATGAAAGCGCTGATTATAAAAAAAATCAAATGTAAAAAAATTGAAATATAATTGTTGATACCAAAATTAATATGCTGATGTGGATGAATAATACGAAGACACGTGTCAATCTACGTGGCACAATAGCAGCGAGGAAGATCATTTCCCGACCAGCCATGTTTCTTTCCGAGCAACAAGAATACACCGAGGAACTCTATCACACCGAGGAATTCCAACGCACCGAGGTACTCTAATGTTCCGAGGAACTCCCGATCAGCAAACAGCTATGGCGGTCCGAGCTGCATCTCGATCGTATCATTAATTACCAGACGGACAACTGTTCAACTATTCAATATATTCTTGACGCACACGCTGCATTAAATGTATTACCCTTTCACATGTATATCATTTAATGTATCGAACCTTTCATGTACAGCCTCAAGGCTATAAATACCTTGTATCTCCCTCATTCAAAGGGACCGGAATTTCTTGAGAGAATTTGTAATCAAGAATTCCACAAACACTCAGCAATAACATAACAGTGGACGTAGGCTTTATTCCTAGTCGAACCACTTTAAAAATCTCTGTCTTATTTATTTATCTGTGATTGAATAATTAGAGCAATCTAGTTTTTTACATCAACAGATTGGCGCCGTCTGTGGGAAACGACTGTTATTATCGTTTTTCATAAAAATCATTTATCACCAATGGCTGATAATCCAGAATCCAGTAATCGAAATATTAGAAATACTGGAAATCTTCCAAATCCATCTGCATCCCCAGATCTGGCTGGGATTATGACGAATCTGGCTCAAGGACAAACCGCCATGCAAGAATCCATGAGGCAACTCATTCAAACTCTTCAGGGCGGTGCACCTACCTATTCAGGGCAAAGAAGTGATCATAGGCAATCGCAATCTAGACGCACTGGGTCATATCGCAATGAGGAGTCTAATGATTTTTCTTATCAACCTGGGCGAACTTCATCAATACGGGCTTCGGATACAGATCAACGTATCACTCTCTCTCCGGAGAGAACTAGCGCTTTGGAGAGGTTAAGTAGAGTATCTCCTTTCAGTCGGTTAGGACCAAGGAGGAACATGAATCCACCTAGGGCTCCATCAAGAAGTTTTCGACCGCCACCAGGTTTAAGAGAAGGATCTGCGCAATCGCGACCAACCACTCGTCGAGATAAATCTCAGGAAGCTACGTCAGAGCAATCAGTTGCTCGGACTAAACGGCCCGAGGAAGGGAATGAAGCATGGAAAGGTTCCATTCAATGATTGGAGGATAGACTGGGAGAAATGGCTAAGGCAAGAAATCCCTTACAGAGAACTTTTGTTCAAGGAACACCCTTTGTGCAAGCCATTGTGGATTTCCCCACGCCGTCGAAATTCAAAGCACCCGTAGTGACTCCCAAGTACGATGGAAAGACAGATCCCGTACTTCATATAGAACAATACCAAGCTGCTGCAGATATCTACGCTGTTCCCGACGAGATGAGGTGTAGAGCATTCTCGGGAACTCTTACTGGATCTGCACAGATATGGTACAATAATCTTCCTCGGGGTAAGATTTCAACTTTTGTTCAGTTAGCCGAGTTGTTTATTGGCAATTTTTGTTTTGGAGCAAAGCCGGTAAAGCGAGTAGCACACTTGCTAAGTGTTAGACAGAAATCAGGTGAAAGTACTAGAGATTACATAACTCGTTTCAATAACGAAAAGTTGGAAGTCATAGATTATGAAGAAAAAACAGCAATCACTGCTTTGATGAGTGGTTTGCTGCCTAACAAGCTGTATTACACTTTGGCTAAAGATCCACCTAAAAATATGTCGGAGTTGATGGCAAAGGCGGCCAAAATCATGAATGCCGAGGAGGCTATGGCTGCGAAGAAGAATATGGATAAAGAAGTTAAAGTGGAGGTCGACAATTCTAAGAAGAAAGATCAGAAAAGTAATGGTGGTGACAAATATTCCAAGAATAACAGGATGAAGTTGGAAGCCCTAAAAAAGTATGATAATTATACTCCATTGAAAGTGGGTATTAATCATGTTTTGGAAGAAATCAGGAATAACGAGGAAATCAAATGGCCAGAGAAACTGAAGTCAGATCCCGACATGAGGAATAAGACCAAATATTGCGAATTTCACAAAGATCATGGCCATATGACCAAAAATTGTATAGCCCTTCAGAACGAGATTGAAACACTCATCCGAAGAGGAAAATTATCAAAGTACGTAGATCGCAGGAGTGAGAGGAAGAATGATGATAGAACTAGAGAAAGATCTAGATCTCCTCGTCGTGCAGAGGAGAAAAAGAGGAGGGACCATGAAGAGGATCCAGATGATGACCCCGATCTTCCCAAGAAGCCAAGGAAACCTGAACGAGAGGTATTTTCCATACGTTTTGGGTCATTTGATTGTAATGTTATTACAGGAGGAGATGCAGGAGGAGGAGACCTTACTACAGAAAGAAAAGCTTATCTCGGAGAGGCTCAAGCTTGTTCATTCATTCAGCGAATAAACCTGGCCGAGGATGATCGTCCGAGGAAAGTAAACAAAGAGAAGCTAGTGATTGGTTTTTCAAAAAACGACCTGACAGGTGTTCTCTACCCTCATGATGATCCGCTGGTGATCAAAATGAGGATGAAGGATGTGGTCATTTCAAGGGTGTTAGTAGACAATGGTAGTTCAGCAGACATCATGTATTATTCATGCTTTGATAGCTTGAATTTAAAATTATCTCAGTTAGAACCTTATCACAGACCCCTTCTGGGTTTTGCTGGCGAGAAAGTTTTTCCACTTGGGACGATCAAGTTGGATATACTCATTGGAACTTGGCCTGCTTGTCGAACGGAAAGAATACGTTTTTTTGTAATGGATAAGAATGTGCAGTCCGCCTACAACATCATCATGGGAAGAGTTGGATTGAAGAAGTTCGAAGCAGTTCCATCTACAGTTCATCAATGTTTGAAATTCCCAACGAATTTTGGAGTAGGAATTATGAAAGGTGATCAAAAAGTAGCTCGGGAATGCTATTATTCGTCGACCGAGCAAGAGGAACTTGAAGAGTTACAGAAAAAGACTACTACTTACCAAGTGGAGGAAAGCACAGAAATTGAAACTCTTGACCCTAGGGATGAATCTCAACTCGTAAAAGGACAGGTTATGGAATCTACAGAAATTGTTATCCTGGACGACGAGCATCCTGAACGAATAACTCAGATAGGGTCGACGTTGGATGTTTCAATAAAACAGGAGTTGATAACTTTCTTGAGAAATAGGAAGAATACTTTTGCTTGGAGTCATGAAGACATGCCAGGAATAGATCCAAACTTCTTATGTCATGAACTCAATGTGAATAAGGAGATCAAACCTGTGAAGCAAAGAAGAAGAGTGTTTAGTCCCGAGAAGAACCAGGCCATACAAGAGGAGGTCGAGAAACTCCAGAAAGCCCAATTCATTGAAGACGTGAAATATCCAGATTGGTTGGCGAATGTGGTGATGGTAAAGAAGAAGAACAACAAGTGGAGAATGTGTGTTGATTTTACTGATCTCAACAAAGCATGTCCAAAAGATCATTTTCCATTGCCCAGAATTGATCAACTAGTGGATGCTACTTCGGGACACGAGCTACTCAGCTTCATGGATGCTTATTCTGGCTACAACCAAATCAAAATGAAACCTGAAGACAGGGAAAGTACTTCTTTTATTACCCCAAGGGGAACTTATTGTTATAATGTTATGCCTTTTGGTTTAAAAAATGCAGGTGCAACATATCAGCGGTTGATGAACAAGGTATTCACCGAACAAATCAGCCGCAATATGGAGGTCTATGTCGACGACATGCTCACCAAAAGCAAGAGAGCTGCAGATCATTTGGTTGACTTGAGTCAAACTTTTGATCAACTGGATAAATACCAGATGAAGCTTAACCCGACGAAATGTACCTTTGGAGTACGAGAAGGAATGTTCCTCGGATACATCGTCAACCAACGAGGTATTGAGGCAAATCCAGAAAAGATCAAAGCTCTTCTAGGGCTGCGATCCCCGACGACGAAGAAAGAAGTGCAAAGTCTTACCGGACGAGTTGCAGCACTCAACAGATTTGTATCCCGAGCAACTGATAAATGCCTCCCATTCTTCAAAACGCTACGAAAAAGTTTTGAGTGGACTGATGAATGTGAGAAAGCCTTTCAAGATCTGAAGAAGTATTTGGGAGCCCCACCATTGTTGTTTAGGCCAATAAATGGAGAGAAGTTGTACTTGTATTTGGCAGTATCAGAAAATGCAGTTAGCTCGGCGTTGATCAGATTGGAGAATGGAGTCCGGAAGCCAATTTATTATACAAGCAAGGCCTTCCGAGGTGCGGAAATCAGATACCCAAAGCTGGAAAAATTGGCACTGGCATTAATTGAAGCAAGTAGAAGAATGAGACCATACTTCCAGGCCCATACCATCATTGTGTATACCGACATGCCGTTAAGACAAGCCCTTCACAAGCCAGAAAAATCAGGAAGATTGATGTATTGGGCAATAGAACTCGGTGAATATGATATTGTGTATGAACCCAGATCATCGTTGAAAGGGCAAGCCGTGGCAGATTTTATAGCAGAGTTCACATACCCTGATACCCCCGAGGAGCAAAAGATGCTTGCTGACCTACCTGTGGACGATACAGGATCGACAGACACAGATCCAAACCAACCAAGGTTGGTAAAAGGACTTGTGGATGTAGAAAAATCATCATATTTAAATCCCGACCAACTCCGGTTAGTGGAAGGGCACGAACAAATGATCGACGAGGAACGAAGGATACCCGGGGATGATGAAAGAAAACAGATGATATTTCACCGAGGAACTCTAACAGATAAGAAATTTGAAGACGAGTTACATACATGGAGATTATATGTAGATGGATCATCTTGCACGGCTGGTTGTGGAGCAGGGATTGTTTTAAATTCTCCAGATGATATTGACATGGAGTACGCCTTGAGATTCCAATTCAAAGCTTCCAATAATGAAGCTGAATATGAGGCTATGATAGCAGGTTTTCATTTGGCGAAAGTTATGGAGGCACGTCAAGTAATTGTTTTCAGTGATTCTCAGTTAATTGTGAATCAAATGATGGGAATATATGCAGTGAAGGGAGAGTTAATGGTGAAGTACCATGCAAAAGTGATGGAATTGTTGAAAGAATTTGATGCTATTCAATTGGTGAGGATACCGAGAATGGAGAATGCCAGAGCAGACGCATTGGCCCGACTAGCGTCAGCTACGCGCACCGAGCTGCGAAGAACAATACCAATTGAAGTATTAGAAAGTCGGAGCATAGAAGAAGATCTGACGATGAAGATTATTACCCTTCATTTAGGACCATCTTGGATGGATCCTATCAGAGCATACATTGAAGAAGGAGTATTACCGGAGGACAAACTAGCTGCCAAGAAATTGAAGTATAAAGTTGCTCGGTATGTGTTAACTAATGGTGTTTTGTATAGACGAGGAATTATGGCAGGTTTGCAGAGATGTGTGCATCCATCAGAAGTCAAAGAATTGATTGAAGAAATCCATGAAGGATCTTGTGGAGCTCATGTAGCAGGTCGGACCCTACTGCAAAGGGTGATGACACAGGGATACTATTGGCCGACGATGAGAGCTGATTGTATAGCTTATGCTAAGAAGTGTGACAAGTGCCAACGATTTTCTTCCATCCGAAGAACTCCACAGGCATTGTTGACACCCGTAACATCACCTTGGCCATTTGCCATGTGGGGGATTGATCTGGTTGGACCACTGCCGACGACCCGAGGAAGGTTCAAGTATCTCGTGGTGGCAGTAGACTATTTTACTAAGTGGGTGGAAGCTGAACCACTAATTGATATGACGTACGAGAAGGTGTATCAGTTCATATGGAAGAATATCATTTGTCGATATGGTCTCCCCCACGCTTTCATCACAGACCATGGAACACAATTTGATAATGAAGAATTTGCTGCCTATTGTCATCAGTCAAACGTCTTGAAGTTTCATTCAGCACCAGGCCATCCCCAAAGCAATGGGCAGACTGAAGTGACGAATAGAACATTACTAAATGGGTTGAAGAAGAGGTTAAGTGAGGCTAAAGCAAATTGGATTAATGAGCTACAGTCAGTTTTGTGGGCTTACCGAACAACTCCCCGAGCAGCAACAGGAGAATCACCATATATGCTAGCATTTGGAAGTGAGGCTGTGATACCTGCCGAGTTGGGCCTACCAACACATAGGGTGTTAAATTTCAATTCTCCGATCAGTGATTTGATGAGAAGGATGGATTTAGATATGCTCGAGGAAGTCAGAGAAGAGGCAGCCATTAGGAATGCTGCTTATCAACAACGAACAGCTCTGTTTTACAACAAGAGGGTAAAGAAATGTGATTTAAAAGAAGGGGATTATGTGCTAAAGAAGGTCATTCAGAAGCAGAATAAACTAGAAGCAAACTGGCATGGACCTTACCGAGTTACAGAGGTTGTTCGACCAGGAACTTACAGAATAGCAACTCTAGAAGGAGAAGAATTTAAAAATGCATGGAATGCTGAACACCTGCGCAAGTATTATCAATGATGTCCAATGTAAAGCATTTCTCTCATTATGAATAAAACGAAGATGTTTCACCAGTTTTCCTTTTGATGAAAGTTTTTCGGGGAATACTAGTGTAATACACTATACAACGAAAGTGCTCTAAGGAGCCAACCTCCTTTGGTTAGGAGGACAGCTCTTCGGAGCAAAAGTGCTCTAAGGAGCCAACAAATACAGCTCTTCGGAGCAAAAGTGCTCTAAGGAGCCAACAAATACAGCTCTTCGGAGCAAAAGTGCTCTAAGGAGCCAACCTCCTTTGGTTAGGAGGACAGCTCTTCGGAGCAAAAGTGCTCTAAGGAGCCAACCTCCTTTGGTTAGGAGGACAGCTCTATTGAGCAAAAAGTGCTATAAGTAGCCAACCTCCTTTGGTTAGGAGGACATGCTCTACGGAGCCAAAAAAATGCTCTAAGGAGCCAAAAGCTTTAAGGAGCCAAAAAGTGTACACCAGCAGGATCAACCACGGTTGGTAAGATAAAAATATACTCTCATATTACAACTTATGTTAGTCGGGAGGTAATATTGTTACAACGAGTTCTTTGAAGAACAAAATGTTTAAAAAATACACCAAGTATAGTTGGTCGGGGATAAAAACCCAATAACTGTAGTTGGTCGGCGAGGACAACTTATTGATCTTAGTTGGTCGGACGCAATTTTATAATCAAACCAAGTATAGCTCGTCGGAGCTGTATTTGGTCGACAAACATTATTCACCCACCTTGGTTGGTTGGAAACAGTTTGAACATTTTTCTCATTACTTTATTATTAAGTGATCGAGAAACATTACTAATACTTGTAACCTTTTATTAAGTTGCTTATTGAACAATAATACTGTTAGCTTTTTAATAGATACATAGATACATATGTACAAATATAAATGTGCTTGATAAAACAAAATTGGCAAACAGAAAATGAAAATCTTTTCATTAATCTGGAATAAATTACAAATTACAAAATTGTTACATGGACATTACTATTCTATTGGTTTTTTGCCCTGTGCTTTAGAAACAGGTTCCTCGCCGGCAGGAGGGTCTTCTAGGCAAAGGGGAGAATTGATGAAATTAACATCTCTGAGCATTCTGACGTTCATAACAGAAGGTGTATCCAAAAGATGCTCAGGACGAGATAATTCAGCTTGGGAGTGAAGGCTATAATCACCAAGATATTTCAAAATTAGACTGCGAGGAATGGAGCGAGCTGGAATCCATGCCATATCCAATTTGAAAGGTGGTACAGGCAGGTCTAATAACGATGGAGCATGATAGTCCCATAAAAAATGCCCTTGCTCCAACTTTAATACACCCAATGCATTTAACCATCCTTGCTTGTAACCTTCATTATTAGCATGTTCAATGCGAGCGTCCAGATGAACGAGAGCTTCATTGTATCCTGCCATCCAGAATTCTCTTGGCTGTTTATGGAATTGGAAGGTTAATCTATCCAATTGTTCATGAAGGCTTTTGGCAAAGAGATCTTTGTTATGCAAGGCAGATTTCGTTGATGCCAGCTGATCTTCCAGAGACAGATTTTTATTGGACATTTCAGTCAGAGCACGGTCTTTTACTTTCAACTGGAATGCTTGAGTTTCCAGAGTAGACTGGGTGCGAGCTTCCTCAACATTTTGGCTGACTCTTCCTCGCCCCCGAGAACCTCTTCCTCGTCCCCGAGCAGTTCCAGAAATAGCAGATCTTCTTAAGTCCTCCAGCTCTTGCCTCAGTTTGGCATTTTTGACTTCTAAAAACGAGAAGCCTTCATCAGTGACTGGTATTAATGCAGTAGAGGATGAAGCAGCAGATTCATACTGAGCTAATTTCTTCTGCAAATTGTTATTTTCTTGCTCCAGGATCTCAGCGATTTGTCTACAGGCTTCAATTTCACCTTTTAGGGTCCTCTCCCTGACGTCATACCCAGCAATGATCTTCTTGTGGCCTGTTTCTGAAGAGAGCTGCTGGTATCTATTTTCATAATCTTCATGTAATAAAGCCATTGATTCGTTATGTTGATTTTGAAGATCCTTTAAGGAATCATGAAGCTCTTCAATCAACTCATAGTAAGCGACATTGTTGGCCACTGTTCGGTCGAGTAAAGCTTTCAAGTATTGATAAGCTTCAATAGCCTGCTCTGAAGCACCGTGACCAAGGATATCAACAATTTCCGATGTAATAAGATCTGTATGACCAGCCTTATAGTATTGATGACATTGCTGCATCAGCTCGGTATCATGAGAAGAGATCAATTCCATTCTAGCAACAAACTAATGACAAGAAAAAGACAACAATCAACAAAAACAAATTATCAACAACAGAGATGAGCAAAGATATATTTTATTAGATCATCAAAAAGTTACATCGTTCGATTACAAGGAAATACAGAAAGGCTGCCGAACAACTTCACACCTTTTCCTTGTCCCCCAAGATTTTCTCGGGAGGCTGGGACGAGGAGCTCGGTTGCTCGGTGATAACTACAGCTTGATCGGTAGAAGTCTTCTCGGGAGGAGGAGGCATGGAGGAAATGTCCTCGGTGGCAGATGGTTGAGAGGCAGAAATTTGATCGCCCATAGCCATGGAAGATTCATCTGAAGCAGGTTCATCTTCTTCTTCTTCCACAATTGGTGGAGGAGGACCAGGGAGATGCCGTTGGAATAGCTCAGAATCATCTTGGACTTTTAGCTCTTGCAGAGCAGCTACCCAACCATCATAGAAGTATTTCAACTCCCCATATTGGACTTGGGACGTCATTGCAGCTATCCCTCTCTCCCATCCTTTCTCCCAACCAACACTGAAATGTTTCTTGATTGCAACTTTTCTCCTCGATTTCTCCGAGGAAAGCTTCACCTCCAGTTCCTCTTTCTTAACCTTAATATCTCGCAGAGTAGATATTTCTTCTTCTGCCTTCTTCAATTTATCATCAGATTCCTGATGTTTAACTTCCAAATCTTTAATTTTCTCCTCCAAATTCTTGGAGGTTTCAGCCATTTTCATCTTATCAGCCTCAGCCACAGCCAATTTTTTCTCCCAAACAGTTTTCTCCTCGATGTACTGTTGGTGAGATTCCTTCACAGATTGGGTTAAACCCAACAAAGCATCGTCAACATCGGACGAGGAAGTGGAAGCTTTAATAACTTGATCTTTCTTCACGATGGTATTGAAGCAGTTCACCAGCTGAAAGATAAGAAAAACAATAGAGTCAACACAAATACAAGAATTCAAGAAAAAGAAAGAAAGATCAAAGGTATGAGAAATTTACTGAAGAAAGATGGCGAGCAGCTAGGGATGTCAGTGTATCCCTAGGAATTTTTTCATCAACCCCGAGAACCTCGGGTATAACTGAGTTCGTTGAAGAACTCGGAAGAAGGATGTTTGAAACACTACTACCACCAGCAGGTAGAGAAGATGCAGTTCCAGCAAGATTAACTGAGGATGATTTCCTCAATCTCTTCAAAGGACGGTCAGCAGCATCAACCAAGGAAGAAGTCTTGGTCGGAGAGATGACAATTACATCAGCAGGAGCACTTTTCTTGCTCGGGGCCACTGGGGGCTTCTCGGCAATTTTGGAGGAACCAGCATCTACTTTTTTAGTCCCATCCGGGACATCAATTTTGCCTTTCTGGGCTCCAACAGCAGAAGAAGTGTCACCAAATAGAGCAGGAGGAGCTCTTTTCTTGCCCATTCTCTGAGATAGGGGGATATGAGAATCTGAAGATGAACTTTCTGGTGTTGAAGCTGGTTCAACAGGGCGAGCAGTATAAGAAGTTGTGTAACTCTTATACTGTAGTAAATATGAAGCAGATCTAATATGCTCGTCAGCAATGGTCTTATGCAAATTCCAGATAAGTTTCAAATGCTTGATATTCACTTCTGACTCTTTTGGAGTTTTTCTTTTGCTATCAACTGCAAACAAATACATAATAGAATATCAGTCATACATTTTGTCAAACAGGATGAAAGCATAATTTCATAAGTAAAATAAAACGAAAAATAAACCTATCCCATTGCCGTATGGGGGGCATCTGGGACCGTTGTATACTTCATTCCCAGATAAAGGCGCATGTTGCCAATTTTTTATGACCAACCCATGCTCAAAATAATCCCTATTTGAGTCAGGGAGATTAACTACAAGAGCCCTATTCAAATACCTAGTTTTCAAATAATAAATATTATCTAGAACGGCCCATTTATAACAAAACATAATTTCAGGGATCCCAATACGAGTCCCATGAGTTAAATTTAATTTATGCACCCCGTTAATTATTCTCCATGAATTGGGGGCTATTTTTGCAGGAACAAGATCAAAATATTGACAAAACTCAAGGCATAATGGGTTTGGTGGAAAGGAAAAACCGCATTCAGCAACAAAAAGACTGGGGAACCAATGTCCCTCAGCCAATCGAAAGTAATCTAAAGGCTCAGAAAGAACCTCTAGAGTTACCCACGAAGGAATGGAAAAATCAGAACAGAATTTCTCAACAAACTCCACGATATAAACCATATTGAATAAAAGAGATACAGAAGAAAGAAAGAAGATCTTACAGAAAGAAAGGAGATGTGTTGACAACGAACGGAAACAAAGATGAACGCACAAGAGAAGAAGAGAAGAGAAAGCTTGAATGCAGAGAATGAAAAACGTAGACGACGGTATGGTTACCAAAGAAGTTTAAATACTTTGTATTGGGAAGCGGCGAAAGAAATGATTACCAAAAAGAAATTACTAAACTTCCGGCGGCTAAAAGGACAAAATTTGCACGAATATCAAAGCGCTTATCAAAAAGGCGGAAACTGCGAAATAAGAAGGAAAATTTGAATACAATGTTCCTAAAACCCGGGAAGTACATTTAATATTGCCATATACCAAGAAAGAATGTTCCATACTCTTCAAAGTTCAAAATATGAAACATTGGGGGCTTCTGTTGATACCAAAATTAATATGCTGATGTGGACGAATAATACGAAGACACGTGTCAATCTACGTGGCACAATAGCAGCGAGGAAGATCATTTCCCGACCAGCCATGTTTCTTTCCGAGCAACAAGAATACACCGAGGAACTCTATCACACCGAGGAATTCCAACGCACCGAGGTACTCTAATGTTCCGAGGAACTCCCGATCAGCAAACAGCTATGGCGGTCCGAGCTGCATCTCGATCGTATCATTAATTACCAGACGGACAACTGTTCAACTATTCAATATATTCTTGACGCACACGCTGCATTAAATGTATTACCCTTTCACATGTATATCATTTAATGTATCGAACCTTTCATGTACAGCCTCAAGGCTATAAATACCTTGTATCTCCCTCATTCAAAGGGACCGGAATTTCTTGAGAGAATTTGTAATCAAGAATTCCACAAACACTCAGCAATAACATAACAGTGGACGTAGGCTTTATTCCTAGTCGAACCACTTTAAAAATCTCTGTCTTATTTATTTATCTGTGATTGAATAATTAGAGCAATCTAGTTTTTTACATCAACAATAATAAACTAGTTTTTAAGCAAAGAAACGCCATTTTAATAAAAAAAAATATTTCTAAAAAATATTTTTTATCAAAGTAAAAAACAATTTTAACAAAAATAGTTTATAACGAAAAAAATATTTTTTTAAAATAGTTTTTGACAAAATAAAAGCACTTTAAAACATAATTAAAAATTTGTGGAAAAACATTTCTTTGCTATCGAGCCAAGAAAATTTGGCAAACAATGTGGGAAATAGATGATAAATTTGCATAAGATCACAGCTAACCACGAAATTTTTTCCTTAACAACTAAGGATAATCAAATACTCAAAATAGTGGACAAATATCTCGTTTACCACCAAATGTCATGCCAAATTTCGAAAAATGTGTAAAATAACTTTTCAATTCTTGAACTTTCATAACAACCAAAATATTTTCAATTTGTCCAAGCATGACTAGCTAGTTCGAACAACTACTCACATTCATTTATCCAGCATATGATTTCGTGTTCTCATGTAATGACTCTTTATGGTGTTGAATTCGGTACATACCATTTGTTTAAAATAGTAAGAAAAATGACTTTCTTGATCAAACTTCATGAATATTATCTCCACGGTGAGAAGATAAACTGCAATTCTTTTCATCAAAAATTTTAATAAAAAAATCGTTGAGATGAGGTAATATGTATAAAAATGGTATAAATATATATTTTCGACCGTTGAAATTTTTGGTCGCGCCAACCACTTGATTGATTGAATTTTTTTATGAAAGTTCATTGATATGATCTTCTCACTCCGGGGATCGTATCAATGAAGTTTCATCAAAAAATTCAATCAGAAAGTAGGTGAGATGTTCACTAAAATTTCAATGGTCGAAAATGCACATTTGTACTGTTTTTTTTACATATCACCTCATAACAACATTTTTTTTAATTAAATTTTTTTATGGAAAAAATTGGATATGAACTTCTCACTATGGCGATCATATCCATAAAGTTTCCTCAAAACATATATATATATATATATATATATATATATATATATAAGAGAAAGATCTTGGGTCCGTTTGGTTGACAATGGATAAAAGAGCTGGCATGGTAAAATTGGTCATGGTAAATTTTGCTTGGCAAATTTTACTTAGTTGTTTTGCATGAGGCTATCAAACAACCACTAGGCGAAATTAAAGTTAATCCAATTAGTTTATTTAAAAACAATTTTTATATTATAATCAAAAGTGTTAAAAACAGTCTTTTCAACATTTTTATTACGGTTTTTAAAAAAATTTGTAAAACATTTTCTTATCAATTTTTTATAATATTAAAAACAGTTTTTAAAATATTACAAAATAATTTTTAAATATTCACAACAGTTTTTTTAAATATTTAATATAGTTTTTAAAATTGTTTTTTAAAACTTAAAAAATGTTTTTATATTATATTCAAAACAAATTTTTTTAAATGATAAAAATGGTTTTTACATTATTTTTATATTACGGTTTTTAATAAAAAATTGTAAAACATTTTCTTAACAATTTTTTTATAATATTAAAAACAGTGTTTAAAATATTACAAAACAATTTTTAAGTATTCACAGCAGTTTTTTTAACTTTTTAAAATAGTTTTTAAATTTTTTTTTTAAAACTCTAAAACTGTTTTTATATTATATTCAAAACAGTTTTTAAAAATGTTCAAAACAGTTTTTATAATATTTTTATATTATGTTTTTTTAAAAAAATTGTAAACATTTTCTTAACATTTTTTTATAATTTTAAAAACAGTTTTTAAAATATTACAAAATAATTTTTAAATATTCACAACAGTTTTTTTAACTATTTAAAATAGTTTTTAATTTTTTTTAAACTTTAAAACTGTTTTTATAATATATTCAAAACAGTTTTTAAAAATGTTAAAAACAGTTTTTACAATAATTTTATATTAAGTCTTTTAAAAAAATTTGTAAAACATTTTCTTAACAATTTTTTATTATCGTAAAAACAGTTTTTAAAATATTACAAAACAATTTTAAATATTTATAGCAGTTTTTTTAATTGTTTTTAAAACGTTTAAAACCGTTTAAGAAGTTATCAAATTTGTTGGCACATATTTCTCAATCAAATATGTAAGCAAATTTTGTCAACAGCTTATGCAGAAAGGGTGTTGTACACTGGCAAATAACATCACGACAAATTGTACAATTAAACGGCCAAAAAGTTGGCAAATATTCATATTTGTCAACTTTTTGGCATTTGCCTAGACTAAAACACTCAACCAAACGGACCGTTAGTTTTTTTTTTTTTTTCTGTGTGTGTGTGTTGGCTCTAGATGGGAGAGGGTTTGCAATTTATACCACTAAGGTGAGTTTTGTCATTCAACATACTTTTTGGAGCGCAGAAAGTTTTCAAAGGAGTGAGGATAGCCATATCCAACAAAATCATCAAATTTCTTAATCATTAAAAATTAGCACTTATAAATTTCCTAATTTGGCCATATTAATTCAAAGTTTTGACAATTAAATGAGTTATCCTTAAATTTAAATCTCGGTCTGTTATGTTCTTCTATCAATTCATTCTATCTCATTGACATAATATTCTCAGAGATGATTTGGTTCTTCGCACAATTAATTTAAATTACTAATTGATTTAAATACTTTTAAAAATAACGTAGCATTTGAAACATTTATCTATTATTGGAATTTTTTTTTACAAATAATGTATCATTAGAAAAGATATTTAGAACAGAATGTTAACATGGTGCAACACTTCACTACTATTATACAACAATCTATTGAGCTGACACATTTTTTATGGATGATTTGAATATATATCTATAACACGCAACATTTGTTAAATGCCTAGGCATTCATGGTCAAGTCTCGCGTGCACTTCCACAATTGTGACACGTAATTGAGAACAATCCTTTTAATTTATATATATCATTTTTAATATATTTACTCTTCTTCAATCTTATATATATTTTTTGAAAATTTCAATTATACGGGTTCGTTTTCTTAGCGATGATTTTTTTATTTCATTTACTTATAAAAAAAAAGAATTTTGGTTGCAACCCAAAATGTTTAGTTTTTTTTTTGTTGTTTTCATTAATTTTATTCCTATTATTGGGTTTTGTACACCATTCACGTATGAATTCATCCTACTGTTAGAGAGAAAACTTCAACATGTTGAAAAGTAAAACAGTAGTTGGAATAGTGTCACCCTGCATGTCTACACTTGACCTGAGATGTCGCGAGTTGAATTTATGAGACTATTATCATAAAAACTGAAAGTGCTTGGGGAGAATAAGTTTCAATCGACGTCATATGTTTGACTAATAATCTTGTGAAAGACTATCTTTTCAGTTCGTTTGATACAAAAATGAAAAAATAATTTAGGTGCCAAATTTTTTCATGGCAAAATTTGTTAGACAAACGCTATTTTACGTGTTTTATAATATTTGCATTTTTATGTGTATTGATATAGAAAATAACACTCAACATATAAGTAATAATAAATGTCCTATTTTATATTATTTGAACCGACATTGTTAATTTTTATCAATCTCAGGAACGGAATATATATATATATATATATATATATATATATATATATATATATATATAATAATAATAATAATAATAATAATGCTCCTGTGCGGACTAGTCCGCATTTTAAGAATGCGGACCGGACATGTGTCACCTAACGGTGTGCCAAGAAATTATTGCCTAAATTATAGGCACACTCTCTCTCTTTTTTCTGGGCTCACCGCCAGGTGACACATGTCCGGTCTGCATTCTTAAAATGCGGACTAGTCCGCACAAGAGCAGGACTGTGTGTGTATATATATATATATATATATATATATATATATATAAGGCAAAAACGTATAATTAAAAAATAAAAGGAACGAAGTTCTAAAATATAATTAATACGGCATAGATACTCATCTGGAATTTTCATTCTTACTATTTTAACGCTCAAAATATATGTGCTTAAGTCACATGTTAACATGTAGTATTCATGTAAACTCAATATAATTTTAGTATATGTAGCTAAAAGTAGATGCATATGAACAATAAAAATGTAGTTCATGTTGTTAGTTCATAGGCATAATATGGAACTTAATTGTAATTAGATCATGTTAAATGAACAATAAATATATAGCATTAAAATATAACATAAGAAATAACTTTTTTGTTCACTAAAATTCATATCATAGTCCCACGCACTTTTGCCTTTTATAACTCTTTTATAGACAAATATGAGAGAAAGCTGATAACTCTTTTGCCTTTAATACTCTAACGTGTGGCATAAATATTAATTTGTGTTTGGACTAATGTTAGGATGTCACTCGAGAATGTGCCAATTTTAAGTGTTGGCTTATTATGTTTCAATTTTAAAGGACACCGAGTGTCTTTTGGAGAAACAACTAAGGGTTCGCTTGAAACAAAAGTGAACAAATAACTTGGGTGACAAAATTTTACATTACAAAATTTACCAGCGACAATTCTATAATATTTCAAATACGGTTGTTGGATCACGTTTATTTTTCTCGAGACATTTTATTTTTTTGATAATTTATTTACGCATTTGGATAAAGAGTAATTTTTTTTTTACAGATTTGGATAAAGAATAAATTTTTTTTTTTATATAATGTGGAACTTAAGGAAAGCGCTAATTATTAAAAAAATGTAAAAAAATGCAAGTATAATAAACTAGTTTTTAAGCAAAGAAAAGAAATTTTAATAAAAAAAATAGTTCAAAAAAATCGTTTTTATCAAAATTAAAAACTGTTTTAACAATAATAGTTTATAACGAAAAAAATAGTTTTTGACAAAATAAAAGCAGTTTAAAAAATAATTAAAAATTTGTGGAAAAATATTTCTTTGCTATCGAGCCAAGCATATTTGGCCAACAAAGTGGGAAAAAAGATGATAAATTTGCATATGATCACGGCTAACCACGAAATTTTTTCCTTAACAACTAAGGATAATCAAATACTCAAAATAGTGGACAAATATCTCAATTACCACCAAATATCGTGCCAAATTTCGAAAAATGTGTAAAATAACTTTTCAATTCTTGAACTTTCACAACAACCAAAATATTTTAAATTTGTCCAAGCGTGACTAGCTAGTTTGAACAACTACTCATATTCAATTATCCCGCACATGATTTCGTGTTCTCATGTAAGGATTCCTTATGATGCTAACTCCGGTACATACCGTTTGTTTAAAATAGTAACAAAAATGATTTACAGTGAGAAGATAATCTGTAAATTTTTTCATCAAAAAATTTAATAAAAAAATCGTTGAGATGAGGTGATATGTATAAAAATGGAATAAATATATATTTTCGACCGTTGAAATTTTTGGTCGCGCCAACCACTTGATTGATTGATTTTTTTTATGAAAGTTCATTGATATGATCTTCTCACTGTGGAGATCGTATCAATAAAGTTTCATCAAAAAATTCAATCAGAAAGTAGGTGAGATGATCACCAAAATTTCAGTGGTCGAAAATGCACGGTTGTACTACTTTTTTACATATCACCTCATAACAACGTTTTTTTTATTCATTTTTTTATGAAAAAAATTGGTTATGAATTTCTCACTATGAAGATCTGTAACACCCCATATTTTTTACGATTTAAATAATTATGTGATTAATTATTATTATTATTATTATTATGGGAATAAGTATACGATTAATTATTGTTGTTGGATTAATTAAATTAAAATGCGAGAAATTAATTTGTTATTAATCCGTATTAAAATAATTATTAACTAGCGTGCCAATGGTTAATACTTATTGTTGAGAATTAGTGAATATTACTGTGTGATATGTAACATGGAATTATAACATTTGATAAATTGTCGGAAGTGAGAAATACGACAGTTTGGTAATTTAAGTCTGACACGCGTGTGAGTCGTGTCGGAACTAATTGAATAGAATAAAAAGAGAATTTATTTTTATTAACTAATATGGTCATTCGAGTGCGTCGTTGAGTCCGAAAGGGTCGAGATAATCAAAATAGTATATCCGGGTATTTAGTTCGGGTCCCGGGACGATTTTTGGACTAACCGGCACCCCGAGAGGGCTTTATGGTAAATTGTAATTTTGGGCTAAATTAATGGACGAAAATTCAGAGTAATTATATCAGCCAAGGAAGGTCCATTAGGGTTAAGAAGTTACAAGAAGATAAGAACAGCTATAGGAGGTGTGAGGGAGAGCTAATTCCAAGAGAAAAGGGCCAAGATAATACCACCTTGCACAATCACCACCACCACCGTGTAGATCCGGACAAGGGGAACACATCCATACCAACATCACCAACGGATAAGACCGTCATATTCAAGGCAAGTGTTTATTACTTGCTTTCTTTTAGCAATAATCATACTCATGTTAGAATATGTGAAATTAATCATGATTTACATGTTAATTGGGTAAAAATTGGAGATTTAAATTATGATTAAGGACTAGGTTAATTAGTGGTTGAAATTCCTTCATGTATGTAGCGGATTAATCACGTAATTGGATTATATATTGATGAACGAATCTGCTTTGATTAGGTTCTTTAAATGAAAATTTGGAAACTAGGGTTCATATGAATTAATTTGGGGATTTTAAATAATTATGATGTTTAATGACGAATTAATGATCCTAGGATGTTGGGAATGATTTATAATCTGTTAGGGGTTGATGGGTATTGATGATGAGGCGTTGGGTATTGAATCTTAGAGGTTTTTAGGTCCAAAAATGGTAGTAAACGCTGAAATTTGGTGAAGAAGACGAAACAGTGGGTCTCGCGCGAAGTGGTTCAAACGAGATGGGGATCTCGCGCGAAGTGGTTCGAACGACATGTGGAAGTGGTTCGAACGACATATCATTCTGGTTCAAATGACATGTCATCTGGTTCGAGCGACAGAAGGAATTTTGGGAACTTTCCTAGAGTCCAGTTTTGAGTTTATCGGTTTATTGGAGTGAGAGAAACTACCAAATAGTAAATTTAAATAAGACACAATTTCAAAAAAGTATGTGAGAATAAATACTTTAATTATTTCGGTATAGAGAGAATATACCTTGGAGATTAAGAGAGAGATAGTAATCTAAATAATTATACTATATGTAGATATGAGATTAAAATACGTATGAGAAGTATATATGTAGGTTGGAGAAATACCTATAAATTCTAATAGGATGTGTGTATGCCTATTATGTAATATTATTGTTAAGAGTACTAATGGATGATAACCCGGGGGTGCAAGAATCTTACTATTAGGTGCACTAATAAGTGATAACTCGAGGGTGCAAGAACATTATTGATTAAGTGTACTAATAGGTGATAATTCGGGGGTACAAGGATGATTATTGCTAGGCGCACTAATGGGTGATAACCCGGGGGTGATGGATTATTATTGATAGGTGCATTAATGGGTGCTAACCCGAGGATGCAGGATTCTCTTGATAGACACAATAATGGATATAACCCGGGGGTGCTGGATTAATCTTGATAGGTGCACTAATGGGTCTTAGCCCGGGGGTGCAGGATTAGTATATATATATGTATAGGGATGATGTGACTATATATATATATATATATATATGAACTTGTGAATATTTCTACTATGGGAAATTAGTAGACATGGTAATAATAATAATCATTACATTGCACCAAGTGGTCTTAACTTAAGGGTGCATAATTAGTCGATATATATAGGGGTGATGAGACTATATATATGTATGAGTGTACTTGGGTAAATTTCTTCCTTGTGAGACTAGTAGATAAAATGGAAATGAGAAATAAAATTATCTTAGTGGATAAAAGATTAATCATTCCTACGGTAAATAATGAAACTTAGTACATGAGATAAACTATTGGAATAGCGTATTGTATGGGCGATACGGGAATACTACTAGTGAGCATAATTAGTATTAATATGGTTTCTGACTAGTTAGACTGGGTGGTATAACTAGGGGAAGATTAGATGTACGTTAGACGTGCATAATAGATGAGAGGTGAGAAACTCATGTGAGAGTTCGATAACTAAAATGCGTATAAGACTTGTTTTAAGAACCAATTTTAAATACTTGCTATATTATTTTTACACCTCGGGCTCTAACCCGTTTCTTGTATTTCTCCTCTCTTTTGCTATATATATATATATATATATATATATATATATATATATATATATATATATATATATATATATATATATATATATATATATATATATATATGTGCCTAGCCACATGGACACCGGTTCTAGATACTTGGATGGTTTGCTGAGCTGCAGCTATTGTGGAAGTTGCGGGTCATTGAGATTAGACGCTTCTCTCATTTTATTCAATTCGTAGTTCAGATACTTCATCCATCCTCATTAGCGGGATCGTACTCAACTCCTTTGTAATTCTTTTCTGTTGGATTGAGTATTTATTTTGGTTTTGTTTGTGACTTGAACTGAAAGATTTTATCCAGTCTTAATTATTCACTATTTAATTTAATCAGCATTCATTTCTTGTGTGTGGTTTATAATTCAATGTTCAAAAATTAATTGAATCAATTTGTATCAATTAAAATTGGGATATGTTTTGGCACTAGCTTAATTAAATGTTAGGTAATTAATTGGATTTAAGTTTTTGACAGTGATGCTAAGAATGAACCAACCGAACATTCTGTTATAAATTTTATAAAGGACTGATCAACCGATATTTAAATTGAGCAGGGTGTCACAGGTGGTATCAGAGCATCAGGTTCTAGTATCCTTAGGATCTGCGTTGCTTATTACGTTTCAGCGCATCGTTCTTTGATGTAGAGCCTTATGATAGGGCTGTTATGTTCCCTTATGTATGCGGCTTATGTTCTCCTGCTGCGAATTATAATGGATGTGACTCATTATACGAAATTTGGTGTGATTCGAACACCAAAAATTTTAGGACGACCAACGAGGGTCGTAAGAAGAACTGCAAGTGAAGAATCGCAACAGAAGACATAAAGTAATCGGGAAAGAGTGATCGGGACAAAAATTACCATGAGGATTACTTAAGTAAGAGATAGTAAAGTCATCACTTGGGAACTGTGGGTTCCCAGGACATAGTCATAGATAACGGTGGAGTAATTTCATGGCTACCTAGCATAGTCGATAAAGGGGAAATCAGAGGGACTCTTTTGAAAACCCATCGGTGAAGATGCAGAGAAGAAAACGAGAAAGTGTATCAGACCAGCGGAGGTAGAAAATTCGAAGATAATTGTGTAGAGTAGGGTGTGACTACACTCAAAAATTAAATTTGGAGTTATATATCTCTTAGGAGCATCATGTAGTGATTAGAGGCAATCACCATATTTGAAGAAGTGTGTTTGAAATTTAGAAATAAATTTGGGTACGATTTGACCGTGAGGTCTTCCATTCAATGTGGTAACAAAATGCGAGTGAAATTTTGATGTTTAGCACAATGGGTAAGATAGAAATCGATTATGAGAGAAAGGTTGAATTGCATAATGAACTTCGTACCTGGAAAAGAGGCATAAATTATCCAAAGGGTTTATAGTTGATAAAGAACCCGTGAGTAGAACACAAGCATAGGTGAGAAATCTAGCTATGATGACTAATGTTTATGTCATCAAGGTTATACGGTGAATAGTTCTTGCGTTCTTTCCAGAAGAAGCAAGCCAAAAAAGGTTAGAGAATCTGGCCGAAAAGAAAAACTGAACTTAACGGTGTTAGTGAAACCCCACATGAGAGTATACCCAATAGGGAACACGGTTAGATGATTTTAAGTTGATTAACTTCCTACAAGTGACGATGAAGTCAATCGGGGCCGTGGGAGCCAACCATAGTTCCGAAAGGCAAGTGTAGCTAGCAAGTTAAGACTAATCGGTCCGAGAGAAGGACATTCCCAAAATGGTCAGTGGGACCAATGACGGGGAAATGGTTCGTGAAGTTTTCCTTATGTGAAGGAAGTAGAACTACAAGTTTTGAAGGTGTCCACAATTAAGAAGTGAGACCGAAGAGATTATAAATGGTAAACCATGCCAGTTAGGCATAACAACTGGAGGAGCGAGACTTCCAGCGAAAGAATTTGGGGTCAGTAGAATTAGGCCCATGAAATTTATAACCCGAGAGTGATGAGTTCAGGTCGGACCAGTAGAGTCCTCATTTAATAGTAGCATACAGTATGTCAGGGTCTACGGGGCTCGGGATGTAAACGGGAGTTCAATAAAGCTATAATTCAGGCCTGGAGAGTTTGGGCCAACGTTTCAATAATGGGCGCGAAATCCACATGATGGAATAAATTGTCCATGATGAGAGAGAACAACTATAAGATGAAATCTTAGGATGTATGATGATTGCAGATGTTCATGGGTCGTGATGGCAGCCACGTGCTGAGACCCTGTGATTTGGCGAGACTGGTGAGGTTTTGCTTCTTCCTTGTGAGTAAAGGATAGATTCTAGTGACATGGGTGTGCCACAACTTTTATGTAAATTGGAAATCCTAAACTTCGCGTGCGGGTCGAGTTTAGTGGGAACTTTAGTTTTAGCAGTCTTGTTATAAACATATTTCTCGTTGTTAGCAGGGCATTTTGATGATTGCCCATGAGTGAACTGGGTGGGCCCTAAGAATATGTTTTGTTGTTATAATTTACTACTGCATTAAGTCAGCTTTAGTAGAGTTTATTATGGTAATGTATAGTGATTAATTACCGTATGGTTAAACGATAGTAAAAATGTAGTGATATGACTGTCGTGTCGGATACTCCGGGAGGAGAAATCTTTATTTTGTGCGGTACCACCTGAAATAGGGTTGGGCCCAGATATATGAATATATGAAAATTTTGATGGTGTTATAGACCTCAGCGAGTATGTTGTCTAGTTATATGTGATTCCGGTGCGTAGGAATTTATTTTAATGAGGAGACTCAAGTTTCATTTTGTTCTTCTTCAAGCAGAGAGATAAAACCCCTTATATTTATTGTGCTGAGTACTTGGGTTAGTAAGGGCACTAGCTTCATGTTACATTTTTAGGGACATGAGAGTGGACAAGTAGACTTTCATGTCACGATACGTAGATTATGGGAAAGTACATAAGATGTACTGAAGGCCTTACGAACCTCGACAACCAAATAGGTTAGATAGTAGTGTATCGGGGGGGTCTTTGTTTGGATTTCGCTTTACGAGACATCCCATGCATGAAACTAGCGAACGTCGGGAGTTGGAGAGAAGTTTGTTCGATAGTACATAAGTTTTGTATGTTGGTTATTATACCAAAAGGAGAATATAATTGAGAGTTGATAATTCTTTTATGACTTAAGGCCAATAGAGTCGCCTAGTCTTAGTATCATTTTGAATAGAGCAATGATACCATTGAAGGATTGATTAAGTTTTGACTAGTGGGGTGGTTGAGTACACCCCTACCACATCAGCATACCTAGTGTGCAAGAATTGAAGTAAGAAAATTTTATGTCATTTGTATAAAAATGTGCGAGGCATAGGGTTTATGGGCGCCCTGGGGGATTGAATCAAACGGCGGATTATTATTATCTTGTGAATTCGATAACATGTAGTCGGGTAAGCCGAAGATTACTCCGGAAGATTTATTAAAGACTTACGTTTCAAAATAAACTGAGATTTTTGAGCGGAAAAAGAGACTTGTGTCACACGATACGACAAAGTCACACGTATCATGATTAGAAGTACATTCAAGAGAGTATAAAATGTATCAGGATACAAATAATAGTGGTAATGGGTTTAATGTAGAGTAATTTTCAAAGTTAGTCTTGCAGTGGGTCAGCTGACTGTTAGAAAAAGGGCGGACAATTCGAAACCAGTAGGGACTCCTTCCACTAGAGAATGGAAGAGTATCCCCAAGGATCTTCTCATGTTGCTGAGATGGTAAGATTATAGGTACTAAAATGCGATTGAGTACGGCCTAATACCCATAGAGGGATGGGCAGGACAAGCGGTCTGATCGGATGCGGGAGAGAAAATTTTATGTGGACCCGAAGATCTTAGAGGAGGACGGGAGCAGTACCTTACACTAGTGGAGTTTCTGTCCAAATAACTCCTATAAGTTCACGTTCGGGCAGAGTGCCAGTAGAAGTATGGCATGGTAAACTTTGTTGTTGTCCTACTTGAGAGTTAGATGCGGGGGACCAATTATGATTACAAATGTCGGAGAAGAATTGAAATTATCGTACATATGGTGTGTGAAATATATATTGCACAACCAATTTACTTGTATGAACGACACAAGACTAAGTCGTATGTATATGAAAAGAGGATAAATCTACTTAGTGCAAATTGTAGAACGCTAGATAGTGAATATCTAAAATGAAGTTGAAGTAGTGAAACTGAAGCAGAAAGGCTTGGGCAAGAGCCTATATGACAGGGTAACCCGGAGTTTAACACAAACACATGTGAAGTGTTCATTATTAAGGGTATTCGATAGCGTAATATATGGGTGGTACGGAGTAGCTTACTTGTGAGCGCCGGGATGCGATGCGCAATATTTTTACAGCGTTGTTTGTACCAGGTATACTTTTTTCGAATTTCGGGACGAAATTCCATTGTAATGGGGGAGTATGTAACACCCCGCATTTTTGACGATTTAAATAATTATGTGATTAATTATTATTATTATTATGGGAATAAGTATACGATTAATTATTGTTGGTTGATTAATTAAATTAAAATGCGAGAAATTAATTTGTTATTAATCCGGATTAAAATAATTATTAACTAACGTGCCAAGTTTAATACTTATTGTTGAGAATTATTGAATATTACCGTGTGATACGTAATATGGAATTATAACATTTGATAAATTGTCGAAAGTGAGAAATACGACAGTTTGGTAATTTAAGTCTAACACGCGTGTGAGTCGTGTTGGGACTAATTGAATAGAATAAAAAGAGAATTTATTTTTATTAACTCTTATGGTCATTTCGAGTGCGCCATTGAGTCCAAAAGGGTCGAGATAGTCAAAATAGTATACCCGGGTGTTTAGTTTGGGTCCCGGGGCGATTTTTGGACTAACCGGTACCCCGAGAGGGCATTATGGTAAATTGTAATTTTGGGCTAAATTAATGGACGAAAATTAAGAGTAATTATATTAGCCAAGGAAGGTCCATTAGGGTTAAGAAGTTACAGGAAGATAAGAACGACTATAAGAGGTGTGAGGGAGAGCTAATACCAAGAGAAAAGAGCCAAGATAACACCACCTTGCACAATCACAACCACCACCATGTAGATCGGGACAAGGAGAACACACCCATACCAACATCACCAACGGATTAGACCGTCATATTCGAGGAAAGTCTTTATTACTTGCTTTCTTTTAGCAATAATCATGCTCATGTTAGACTAGGTGAAATTAATCATGATTTACATGTTAATTCGGTGAAAATTGGAGATTTCAATTATGATTAAGGACTAGGTTAATTAGTGATTGAAATTCCTTCATGTATGTAGAGGATTAATCACGGAATTGGATTATATATTGATGAATGAATCTGGGTTGATTAGGTTCTTTAAATGAAAATTTGGAAACTAGGGTTCATATGAATTAATTTGTGCCTCATTTCAACGTCATCAACAGTGGTTCCACACTCCCAAGGTATGAATGCATTTTATATATATATAGGAGCTTGGAACAAGTTTATTGGGTGTTAGGTTTTAAAAATGTGTTTTCTTTTCAGAAAGATTTCTATTAAAACTTTAAAATAAAGTTTATAAAGTTTCTGGGCAAAATATAGAATTTTTCAAACGTTCTGGAAGTTCGTTCGATATGTCGTTCGAACGAGTTTTCGTTCGAACCAGATGTCGTTCGAACGAGTTTGCCAACGAGTTCCCATTTTGGCCACATGAACATCATTTGAAATGTCGTTTGAACGAGATGGTTGTTCGAACAAGATTTCTAACGAGTTTCTAACGAGTTTCTAACGAGTTCACACTGAAACTTCGTTAGAAGCCTCGTTCGAACGAGATACCGGACGGGAATTTTTTTTAGCAGTCTTTACCCACTTTCCCCACTTGTTTCTCCACTAACTTTTTGCTGAATATCTATGTGCGGGAACAACTTTTGAAAAATTATAATTTTCATATCCTTCTAACTCCTAGAGAGTGTTTTGAGAGCAAATTGATAAAGACAAAAAGATCAAGTGTTGAGTGATAATTTTCAAAGACAAATTCATCTACCACTCTAGTTTTCACCCATAGTTTTATTTATCCAAGTTCATATATATACATCTTACTTGGAGTTTGGCACCAGGTTTATCTCTACACCGAATTGAAGAGATTGTTTGGATTTTCTTATAAATCCCTCAAAGAAGAAGAATTGTTTAACTGCGAGTTTCTCACATGGTGAAAGGCACCATGTCTGGGTGACGGTGTACCTATTGTCCGATCGGTGAGTCCGAGATCGGAGTGGAGCTCTGTTGTTATCCGGTAGGAAGAAGTGGTTACAAGAAGACGCGTCAAGGCTTGAGAGGGTTCGAGTTGAGGAAGTAAGTCATCTGTCTTGTAAATGTAAATTCCATACTTAGTGGATTTGAGGATAGGGCCGTCCGAGGTTTTTTCCCCTTGTGGGTTTTTTCTCGTACATCGCGGCATAGTGTGACTGATTTTCTCTTATCTTACAAAATCACCTAGAACGCATGCTTAGGATAATTCAAGATAAAATTGGTTTTAATTGTCACACTTAATGTAATTTGGTGCTAATTAAATTTGGGTAATGGTTATTTAATTCAAGTCTATTATTAAAACTGGCTTGGCCTAATTTGGAAATATTGTTAAATATGAGTTAGGAAAATTCTAGGATTTGGATTAAATATGTTAAAGTGAAAATATTTTAAGGGATTAATCTAATTTCACTTGGTTTATTTTTAATTTGAATTAAATTAAAATTTGTTATTTTTATTGAACCATCACCTTTACGCTTCCGCATATATCAACAAGGAAATTGATTTTAAAGAAATTTAAATTAGGGGGCCTACTCCTTCTCAAATTGGTATCAGAGCCGGACCGCTAATTTATTGCGTCAAAGATCCATTTTTCAGCTTTTATAATTTTTATGCTCCTTGTATTTTTAGGTGGTTCAATTTTTACTCACTCTCAATTTTTTTTGTATCTCTCGATGGGACGCTTTAATGATAATTTGTCCATTTCTAATGATAATGAAATTTTTGCTATTCGAGAGGAATTTAATGAGCTTAATACACGTGATGAAAAATTAAGAGAATTAAATTTGAGATTTGCAAAAAGAATTAAATTTCTTGAAGATGAAAATTCTTATTTTAAAGCTAAAGTTGAATTTTTGCAAACCTCGCTATCTCAAAAATATATTTTTCGTGAAAAGCTCATGGACATAAATCACAATTATAATATTTTAAAAATGTCCAAGAAAGAGAGTGATAATCGAGAAAAGACTCTTAGGGACAAGTTTGCTCACTTTGAGGGGGAGCGTGATAACCTTCTAGGTGTTATAGAAAATTTAAAGAAGGAGTCCCTTAAAATTGAGGAGTCTAATTTATTACTTGAGTCCAAAATTTTAAAAATGGAAAATCATTTACAAGACTCGAGTAGTTGTGATAATGGTTCTGGCATATCTTGTTCCAATGCTTCCGTTGCTAAAGCTAAAACCATTGTTTGTTTTAGATGGCCTACTTTATCCAATGACTTTAGAAAAGGTCACACCTTAGGTAACATTTCTCGCGTTTTCACATGCTTGCATTGTGGTAGGAAAGGTCACCTTAGGTCATTTTGTTTTGATCTGAAAAGAAGTCCTAAGAAGTCTATGTCTAGCATTCCATTTGTTTCCAAACCCCGTCATTTTAAATGTACATCTATATGGGTTCGGAAATCATTCTTAGACGCGTTAAATATTAGATTTGTTGATTCTCATTTGCTTTCACATGAAACCTCCCTTGCTAAATTTAAGGGTTGAACGTGTTAGTTGTTTGCATACTCTAGCTTGTTGTGTCTCATATTATATATCTTTGCTAGGTGTATGCTTGTTTAGTCATTTTCTAGTCATTGCTTTATTTCATATCTCATGCTAGAAATCGTGACTTGTTTATCTTTTTGTATTATATTTATTTATTTTTGTTGACTTTAAATGAAAAAAATTCAAAAAGATTTTTGTTTATCATTTGTGTTTTATTTGTTTCATTTAGGCTTAATGAAAAATACAAATGATTTTTGTGTGTTCTTTTGAGTATATTTTTTTTTTGGTTAAAAATGTCAAAAACTCAAAAAGATTTTTATTTTGTGTGTATTTTAGTTTGACACATTTTATGTGGCACACACTTGTGTTAGAATTTCTTCTTTTACGCTCCCTTGTGGCTAGAACTTTTGGGTTAGATTGTCAATCCTTATTATGTTCTTTACCATGCTTACATGGAGTAGTTGGATTTTGCGTTGATTTAAATGGATTCTATTTTTATATGCCACTATTCACACATGCACGAGCTCATTTGAAAGTTTAATGTCACATGTTATATTTGAGCTTTGTGAGGTGTTCTCCTTCCAATCTAGTCATATACATATTTATGACCTAGGAGGACTAGTGCATGTCAAAATCCATTGCACGTGAGTTTATGAGATATAAGTGCACGGGGAAGTGATCCGAAAGGAATAATAATCCCTCGCGATTGTAAGCCACCGTTTCAAATGGACCTATAAGAAATACGTGGTCCAAAGGCCTAAAAACAGAAAAAATGGCACTAAAAGAAAAATAATTGCCAAGGCCTATATTTGATTGATATAATCATTCAAAATATATATGCTTATTGAGGGAGATTGGATGGTATATCAACGGTTTGCACAATTTCCGTTTACCCCAGTGGTCTTTATTGTCATGACTCTATTTGGTTTGTAGAATCATCAATATGCTAGGCTTGTATGCATTGTGTATGTTTGTTCATTGAGTTCAATTTTTATTGTCACATGAGGTTATATTCAAATGTGATAAAGTTTGCAATCAAATGAGAACTTCTTGAACATGTTTTAAGTGATTGGGTCTAAACTTAATCGTTCCTAGTTCACACCCCAACACTTATGTTTCCATATGACACATTTTTTCCATACGAGTGTGAAAGACTCCTATTATATTTTTTGTGTGTCATTTGTGTGTTTATATCTATATATGTGTACTTACGTCTATTAGTTATATCTTATGTATACATATATTTGATATTTTTGTTTAGTATTTGTCGTGCTTTCTAATCCATTTATGCTTTAATTCATAATTAGTATCTATCTTGTTGCATTCTTTGTTGATATCACATGCTTCATACTTTATGTATCTTATTGGTATCTGTTTCTTACATCTGAGTTGGTATCCATTATTATTTGTTGGATTAGTGATGCTTTTGTTGTCCGTGTGCTTTAACGTTCTCATCACTTTATGCTCAATTACATGTTTTAGCTTGTTATCCCATTCCATTTTTAGCCTTTACTTATTTTAGATAAGTTATTTGGGTGTCTATTCCTGAACAAAAAGGGGGAGAATGATAGGGGGAAAAATGGTATCTAATCCTATTATAATCGTATCTTAGTTTGGGGGAGATTTATCTTAGGGGGCGACGTCTTTCTAAGTTGATCACTGTTGATAAAGGGAGAGAATTAATTTAGGGGGAGTACTTACTTTACTTGCATTAAATATGTTGATATTCCCTATGCGTGTAATGTGTTTGCTCAAGTGTTCAGGAATTATATTATAAGTGGCAACTTTTATCGGTAAAGATCATGATCCTTTGGGTTGTTTGAGTCAAGCATTGTATTTTTATTTTGGGTGGTACTTTTTATTAGTCTAGTAGAGCTTGATAGTCCTTTAGGATTCTTGTTTGATTTTTGTCTCGGAATAGCCAAAGGGGGAGATTTGTAAGGACACAATTCTCTAATTGAGTCTTAATGTAGATTTGTCTCAATTCCGGACAAAAATGTTATGTCATAGGATAGTGTTCAAGTGTACCTTTCAAGCCTATGATGTGTTTAGTTGAAGACGTAGCGGCAAAGAGTATAAAGCTTCATCAAATGCCGTGTTTATGTGCCTCGTTTCAACGTCATCAACAGTGGATCCACGCTCCCAAGGTATGAATGCATTTTATATATATATAGGAGCTTGGACCAAGTTTATTGGGTGTTAGGTTTTAAAACTGTATTTTGTTTTCAGAAAGATTTCTATTAAAACTTTAAAATAAAGTTTATAAAGTTTCTGGGCAAAAAATATAATTTTTCAAACTTTCTGGAAGTTCGTTCGATATGTCGTTCGAACGAGTTTGCCAATGAGTTCCCATTTTGGCCACTGGAACTTCGTTAGAAATGTCGTTCAAACGAGATGGCTGTTCGAACGAGATTTCCAACGAGTTCACACTGGAACTTCGTTAGAAGCCTCGTTCGAACGAGATACCGGACGAGAATTTTTTTGGCAGTTTTTAGCAGTTTTTACCCACTTTCCCCACTTGTTTCTCCACTAACTTTTTGCTGAACATCTATGTGCGGGAACAACTTTTGAAAAATGATCTTTTTCTTATCCTTCTAACTCCTAGAGAGTGTTTTGAGAGCAAAATGATAAAGACATAAAAAATCAAGTGTTGAGTGATAATTTTCAAAGACAAATTCATCTACCACTCTAGTTTTCACCCATAGTTTTATTTATCCAAGTTCATATATATACATCTTGATTGGAGTTTGGCACTGGGTTTATCTCTATACCGAATTGAAGATATTGTTTGGGTTTTCTTCTAAATCCCTCAAAGAAGAAGAATTGTTTAGCTGCGGCTTTCTCACATGGTGAAAGGCACCATGTGTGGGTGACGGTGTACCTATTATCCGATCGGTGAGTCCGAGATCGCGGTGGAGCTCCGTGGTTATCCGCTAGGAAGAAGTGGTTACAAGAAGACACGTCAAGGCTTGAGAGGGTTCAAGTTGAGGAAGTAAGTCATCTGTCTTGTAAATGTAAATTTCGTACTTAGTGGATTTGTGGATAGGGTCGTCCGAGGTTTTTTCCCATTGTGGGTTTTGCCTTGTACATCGCGGCTTAGTGTAACTGATTTTCTCTTATCTTGCAAAATCACGTAGAACGCATTCTTAGGATAATTCAAGATAAAATTGGTTTTAATTGTCACACTTAATGTAATATGGTGCTAATTAAATTTGGGTAATGATTATTTAATTCAAGTCTATTATTAAAAATGGTTTGGCCTAATTTGGAAATATTGTTAAATATTACTTAGGCGAATTCTAGGACTTGGATTAATTATGTTTAAGTGAAAATGTTTTAATGGATTAATCTAATTTCACTTGGTTTATTTTTAATTTGAATTAATTAAATTTTTTTGTTTTTATTGAACCACCACCTTTACGCTTGAGCATATCTCAATATGGAAATTGATTTTAAAGAAATTAAAAATTAGGGGGCCTACTCCTTCTCAATAAATATCCACCGTCGTTCAAATTGATATCTACAAAAATGCTATGTCTTGAACATAAAAAAATGCTATGTCTTGAACATCAAAAATGCAAATAGATCAAATAAGTCCTGCAAAATCAAATCACACCCTTAAATCATTACAAAACCCTAAATTACAACACCCTTAAATCCAATACAAAACCCTAAATTACAAAAAAACAAAAATCTTAAAACCACAAACCTAAACCCCTAATATTGTAACCTAAAATCAATTAAACCTAAAATCAATTAAACCTAAAATCAAAACCATAAAACCCTAAAATCGAAAAAATTAAAAACTTACCTAAGAGAAGAAGCGATGTGGAGAGAGTACTGGCAACGAGAGATGTGCGGCGTAGCGAGGAGAGATAAGTCCTACAAAAACAAAACAAACCCTTAAATTATTACAAAACCCTAAATTACAACACCCTTAAATCCAATGCAAAACCCTAAATTACAAAAAAGAAAAAATCTTAAAACCACAAACATAAACCCCTAATATCGTAAATCAAAAATCAATTAAACCTAAAATCAAAACCATAAAACCCTAAAATCGAAAAAATTCAAAACTTACCTAAGAGAAGAGGCGACGTGGAGAGAGTAATGGCAAGGACAGATGTGCGGTGCAACGAGGAGAGAGGTGCGGTGGTTGGGCTAAGGCAGGGGTAGTAGATTTTGTGTGGGTACATATGAGAGAACGGGAGAAAGTGATATTGAGAGAGAGAGGTTGTGCTTGTGAAATGAGGGTCGGGGAGAGAGAGTGTGGGCTTTGGTAATTGGTATTTTGCAGCAAAGGTTAATTTCCAATTTTGTCTGTGTATTTGAATTTTAGGTAGGGGAATAAAGGAAATGAAGGGTTAAAAAAGAGAGAGAACTTAAATACTTAAGGGGTAAAAATGGTAAGAGGTGTATTTTATTCTTAACCCTCGGATTCGTGCCTTATTGGCTTCGATCTGAACTGTGAAGTGTCTCTCCATCTTATGAATAGTGAAAACACCATTTTAACTTATTATATATATATATATATATATATAGATAGATAGATAGAGAGAGAGAGAGAGAGATCTGAAGCTTAAAGCTTCATCCATGGAAGCAGAGAGAAGAAGAAGAAGAAGAAGAAGAAGAAGAAGAAGAAGAAGAAGAAGAAGAAGAAGAAGAAGAAGAAAAAATGAAAATAGAAGAAGAAAGAGAAGAAACAAGGGCAAGTCCGGCGGTAGAGGTCGACGGTCAGGGGCTTGGCGGTGGAGCAGGGGTTGGTTAGGGGAAGAGGGAGACAGGAGGTGGGGGGAGGGGGTAGGTGTCTATAAAAAAAATATTTGGTTGATACGCCTGTGTTTGTTGCCGCTGGCGCGGACCAATTACAACATAAGAGTTAAAGTTAATGGGTTTTGAGTGTTTTTGTTTAATGTTCATCTTTTATGTTCACTTTTGAATATATTTTATAAATAGATGGAGAAAAAGCCTCTCCAAGGGCACTTACAAGCACTAAAGCAGGACTCTTGCAAAAAAGAAAATACAATATAAAGCCAATTTAAAAATATTTAGTCCCTACGATTTCTAGACCGCGTTCACTTGCGGCCGACATTTCGCTTGTCCTTTTCCGCAATAGAATTTACATCATTTGAAATAATATCAGAATCCACCGCAGATGCGGAATCAAGTTTGGGGAGATCCAGGAATAAGTCGATGTCGCGGCTGTCGTGAATTTGTACACTAATTGGATTAAATTGGGATAACTCGTCACTTGTTAAAGGAGTTATATCTTCATAACTTTTACAGTCTTCATCAGAAGATGAAGTCTCAAATAGACCATTGTGTAAAACAAATTTGTCTCCTATTAAAACGATGGAATCGCATTGGATTAAGTGATCAATATTTCTTTGATTTTTATTCCCTAAATTTCCACTTCTATTATCCAACTTTTTTTCTGGAATATTTGAAGTATGAGAATTAAAAGTTACATTATCCTCAGCTAACGTTTCCAAATTTTTAAAATTATCCCTACGAGTTTAAGCGAGCTCTTTCTCATTAGGAATATTCCCATAGATTTCTACCAGCTCATTTAGCACGTTTTTTTCATTAGTAAGGATAACTTCTCCCTTATTAATGGGACTTCACTTTTGACCATTCAGTTTTATTGTTGGGTGATTTATCACGTATTGGTCTTTATAAAAAATACCTGCTTGCGAGTGCATATCTCCACATATTTCATGAAGTTTAGAGTTATCTTTTGAAGACTCTTGAATTTTCTAATCACCGGAGCTTTCATCTTCCCCGGGTTCCGGGACATTTATACCTGAGATATTATATGGCATTTTTATTTCTTTGGCTTTTTGTTGAACTTCCTGGTTTTCTGTGATCACTTCTTGACTTTCATGATGAGCTTCTTGCATGATTTCATTTTCCTTTTCTTGAATGAAAATATGAGCTTCTTGGTTATGGAAATCTGAGTTTGACTTGGGAATGAATCTTCTGACTGTTTTAGGTTTAGGTTGAGTTTGATTTAAAGAGGCATTATTGTTATTGAAAATACATTTATCAACTGAGTGGCCTTTCTTTCAGCAATGAACACAAAATTTAGGGTAATCTTCATATGAGACTTCTTGCCCGAAACCTCCTTCCCCACACCCTATCTATACTCTCTTAGGTTTATCCATAAGAAGGTTTAGCTCCACACATACTCTTGCAAGGTTTGGTCTGTTAATTGAAACTTTTGAGGCATCAATCTTTAATGGTTTTGCAATTAATTGGGCTATTGAAAAAATAATTGTTTTATCAATAAAATGTATCATTAGATTTGATAGGTTTATCCAGGATGGAACTATGGGGCTTTCTTAATCAACCCTACAGTCAGTGCTCTACTTAAAAACTCTCATATGATATTTCCCAATATTCCACCGGTTTCTTAACCATGTTCTTGTGGAATCTTCCTTAATATGAAATCTAAGGAGGATGTGTTTTTGGTTAATTAATCCGATATTATATGTTGCTTTTAAAGAGAAAGATAGAGAAATCTAACGAATAATCTCCATTGATGGCCTTCTATGAGAAACTTTTCCCACTAGAGAAAACTTGAATTGTTTAGCTAGTTTATTGATATCACCTTTTGAGAATAGTACTGTAGGTTCACCCTTGCATAAAAAAGGAACTTTGAGGATGGTCTCCACGTTTAATTAGCCAGTTAATATACCTACAGATGATTTACTCCTTTACTTTCGTGGGATTTTCATGAGGGTTTAGGGAATTGGCTGCCATCTTGAGAACATATCTTGAGTGTTATTTTATATATATATATATATATATATATATATATATATATATATATACACACACACACACATAAACACACACACACAGAGAGAGAGAGAGGTGAGGTGAGGGTACCTTAGTGCAATGGAAAGAGTCTCACCCAAGCTACAGTTAGTCGTGGGATCAAGACATGGTATCAACCTATCCATTTATGGGGGGTAAGGGCAACCTACATCTGCCTCTCTGAAACCCTGTAATTAAGCAGGAGCCGTGTGCACTCGATAGGGTCTTCACACACACACACACACACACACACACACATATATATATATATATATATATATATATATATATATATATATATATATATATATATATATATATATATATGTTCCTAATGTTGTAAAATTAGTAATTTTAGTAATAGTTTGATATGAGGTGAAATATATCCACGCATGTTCCCAACCACACCATGGTTTGCAGTATTATTGTTTTAAAATTGACGTCCTTTCTTTTATAGGAAAATTTCTTTTTTGAGAGTAATTATTTCCATGTCGAATGTCTTATGAGATTTTTTTATTCTTACTTTGTAACTAAAACCAACTGGGGCACAAAAAATATCGTGACGTAATTTTCAATTGTTTAATTGGGAGGGTCTATCAATTCATATCTTCGACACTACAACCAGATGTTGAATTAGTCAAATTATTTAAATATATTATCAATATTGCAACGGCATGTATTTGTATACAAGTTTATCATATAAAGTTGTCGACCATCAACACTATTTGAATGCTCCCTTAAGGCATTTTCATCCACCCCTTGGGGTCATGTTTCAATGTGGAGAGCTACGCTCACTTTGAATGTGTATGGGTGGAGAGACTTTAGACCTCCACCTTTTATGAAGAAAAAAAAAGGTTATCGACCCTATTTAGGATAGGGTTACAGTGACTCCTACAATTTATTTATTTATCCATATAAGTAATTAAAACATATTCTTTATGGATATTGTTGATTTTAATACAAAAACTCATCAGGTCATTGTGATCTTGCCCTTGAAGTTCTCAAAACATTTGAACTTTTTACAAATATTTCATGCACTGATATGAGAATTGTCAAGAATACTAATTATAACTATGAAGAAATGATTATTTTATAAGTTTTATCATGACTTAGTCATGAAAGGTTCTACTAAAAAACTCCATTATTTTAATAAATTTTTTGTGCATAAAAATAAGAAGGAAAGTAAAAAAAAAAGTAACAAGTAATATTTGAAAATTTATATTTCATAACAGTTTTTTATAAAAAAAATTGACTTTTAGGTGGGACATCAGTAGCATGGATCAACTTCTGGAATACCTGAAACTATGTTATCAGGTTTTTTTGGATGTTTTTAAAGATATTGAAGAAGAGATGGTCAAGGAGGAAAGGTTGTACAAAGTCTAATATGCAAGAGAAGCGGTATGTGGTTTCCCCCAAAAACGTTTTCTTAACCATAATCTTAATATGAGGATTTGTTTCTTCTAATTAAATAAATGTTCCATAAAACTAACTATTTTCATAGTTTATATAATATCACATGATGAGAGATAATCTTTATGTGATAACAATAACCGTTGGAGTAATTATTTTATAGTTGTTATAACGTTGTATGATTTTTCTTAATTATTGTTTTTAGATGAAGAATCAAGTCCGAGCCTACTTTGAAGAAACCAAATGGTTTCACAAAAAGTATATTCCAACAATGGAAGAGTATATGCCTCTTGCTTTGGTCACCACCGGTTACTCCATGCTTACAACCGTGTCTTTTGTTGGCATGGGTGATATTGCAACAAAGGAGGCCTTCGATTGGGTGTGCACAAATCCAAAAATTATTGAAGGTACAAAAATAATTTGTCGCCTTATGGATGACATGACTTCACATAAGGTATACTTGATGGGTATCTTCTATAGTCGTCATGATCTCCTTTAAATAAGTTTGGCAAAATGGAATTGTTTTTAACTATCGTACAACACGTATTAATACAATCAAATGATCCAGGTAGTCTAATTAAAATTTATCTGAGAGAATTGTTAACTAACTAATATTTTCTATATTTATCTATAAATGATTATTAATGACGGGAAATAAAAAATTTCTCAGTGTGTCAAAATAACAAATGTGATTCATAACACACTCCCTACTAAATGATACTCGATGTTGCAATTTAGCACCCAAACTTACATATTTGTAACAAATGTCCTATGTGTTTTTTAAATGAACCATTGTACACAATACCTCAAACCTACATCATTTTCTAAACGACAGTGTGTGTGTCTTCCTTGTGAGGGCCAATTCTGCCATATATTGTAAAAATTTGATAATTCTCTAGTTACATGTATATATATTAGGGGAATTTTCTCCATCTTTATCACTTTCCTTTATTGTTTTTCTCATTCACTGGCCTATTAATTTTATTGTCAATGAGAATATCTGGATTTTTTTTTTGCTTTTATTTCTCTATATATTCTATAGAGATCTTGTCGTTATGAAGACCTTCTCACGAGAGGATCTTTTTATTTTGTTTCTCTATATCTTCATTGCAAATAATAATTGAGAGATGAAGCTGCATTGAAACTTTTTACCATATTATTATGCATATGATCCATATTTTGAAAAAAATGTAACCAGGGTTTCGTGTTTAAGCTAATTATTTTGAAAAGATTGGTTGTCTAACATTTAGGAAGTGAAGTGCAACTTGTTGTAAACTTTAAAGGCAATGTATAATTAATCCATAATGTTATAACCATTCTCCTATCTCTATCACAATTTATTGAATATTAATCTACCTTTTAATTGTTACATTCTTTCTAAATAGTGACATTATTTAGTAGTTTAGCATCTGACTAGTACGTATTACATAAATGAATTAATAATATTGAAATAATTTTCAATGGTAATGGGGCCCCACCACAAACACATAAACATATATATATATATATATATATATATATATACACATATCCCTTTTATATTCCTTTTTATATTAAAGAAATTACTAACTATGTATTTATCCATGTATGCAGTTTGAACAAAAGAGAGGGCATTGTGCCTCGGCAAATGAGTGTTATATGGAACAATATGGTGCCTCAGAGAAACAAGTACACGATGATTTTAATAAGCAACTTGTGAATTCCTAGAAGGATATAAATGAAGAATGCCTCCAGCTTACTGCCATCCCAATGCCTCTACTCTCTTGCATTCTTAACCTTTCTAGTGCCATAGATGTCATTAACAAAGAGGAGGATGGGTACACCAATGTTGGGGAAAAGATGAGAACCAACATTACATCATTACTCATTGATCTAGTGCCAATATGATTGTGATAATGTGGAGTTGATACATATATTATTCCTTTAGTACTAAGTAATATTGATGAAGGTATTATGTGAAAAAATAATAAAAGAAATGAATCTTATCGTAATAATTATTTGAAATTCATCCATCTTAGAAAAAAGACATTAATTTTCTATATTTAAATAAATGCGATTCACTATTTATCATTGCTTTATCTCGAGAAATACACTTCATTAAATGAATGTGAGAAAATATAAATGTATTAGAGAAATTAAACCCATTTAGTTAAACAAGAAGTTCATTGGTATTTTGTTGTTGAAAATATTTAGAAATATTGATATTGATCTAGAAGTGCATAATAAATACTTTCCATGCTTCACCAAAATAATATCTTTAGGATCCATTAAAAAATTCCTGAATTATGCAATGCTAAATTATTTTACCAATCCACTTAACTGGTTTTCATAATACATCACACATACACGCACACATGCACATGCACATGCACACACACACACACATACACACACACACACACACACACACACACACATATATATATATATATATATATATATATATATATATATATATATATATATATATATATACGGGTAACTTTGAAGATGGGGTGCTTCTTTGGAATTTCAAAGAACTTATAGTGATTTGTCTCAGAGTTTCATAATAAATATACCATATAAAGCTATCACCTCAATTTGTTTAATTCCTTTTAAGCGATTAATTGTTGGAGCATGGGTGTTTGATTAGTGTTGGTTATTATTTTTACAACATCTCCAATAAATGAATTTAAAATTAGATTTTACTCTCAAAATCGTTGAATTCATTTTTTACACAGAAAATAGTAGCAAATATGTCACAATCGTGTCGCCCTTCCACACATAGGGTGATCAGTCTTTTGTATAGTAAGGGTTATCCAACTAATAAATAAAATTGAGGGGAAAATGTAGTAGATACTAAAATCTCAAGCGTAGAAAGTTAGTCTCCACCAACTACAACTGAATATAAAAAAACTCCAAATACAACTTTTGGAATCTCCGTAGGCACGTAAAAAATAAATCTCACAAAATAAAGGACATAAAAGTATATAGATAGGGGATGTAAGTCATGCCTAGTTGATACTGAAAGCAAAGATAACATATATAGGCTGAATAATAATGCAACTCAATCTTTCTACGACCTCTACTTTAACCTAAAAAAAATTCAATGCAAGATGGGTTAATCTCACAAGCAAGAACATTGAACTAGATCACTATCAGAAGATCCATATAACAATAATAAAACCATGACAACCTATTGAGAATAAAATAAATGAATATCTTAAGCCATTATATTTATTTCTCCTTATCAAGTCACTTTCTTTCACATTATTACTATTATTGTTGTGGTTTTTGTTGTTGTTGTTGTTGTTGTTGTTGTTGTTGTTGTTGTTGTTGTTATACCGAAAATATGTCGTCTAGTGCCTAATGGGCACATGAAAAAAATACTATGACAAAATGTATGAAGATATGTTCAAGGCTATGATATTATCCTTGACCTTTATGTAAATGCCTCAACATGTATACAAGGGACTTGACCTATACGATAAGGACACGACCTAGTACCTCCCAAGACCAGGACTTGGTACCAAACCAGGTCGTGGAACTAACACCTCAACATGACACAAGTAACACAATTCGTCGACTTTAAACATCATACCATAGACTTCTAGTTTTCCACTTCCTATAAATATTCCCTCTCATTTATTATTATCCACAAGTCACGTGGGTCGTACACGCGATGCCCCAACTAACTTATATGAGTAGATATGGTCACCCCTCATTTAGTAAAGCCCAACTGAGTAGCAAAGCGCTGCCTAAATCATTCCAGCTCAAGTCTATAATGGATTCCTCACCCTGGTCACCTAATCTGGCAACCTTAGATAAAAAGAGTCATGGCCTCAGAAAAGAATACATTACAAGAGCACGACCTCGACTTCACAATAACTTGTATGTTCATGAATTTAACCATATTATTTATTCTTCTAAGACTATAAGGCTCCAATCTTGCCATATCTTAAACAATTCTACCACGAATAATTTAATGTTATGGTGCCAAATCAACTGATAAAATATGAATCGAGAAAATTATCCATCTCGGGCTAATTCAACAATGCATGTCCTCCAACGATGACTCAACATTGCCATGAAAAATCAACCATGTAATCTTTTATTCGATTCTTAGAAAATTATCCATATTGTGGAAAACCAACCGTGGCATCCTTTTTTTCAAAAAATATCCATTTATTGGAAAATCAACCATTTTGTCCATGTGAGAAATCACCCATGCAAAATCGAGTATAGTCCTTGTAAAATCAACCACGTCATGGACAATAAACAGAACAAGAGGATCAATATATAGCGGAACGGAAATAAAACCGGAATATTATTACAAAATTTTATTACAAACGGAAATAAAAACAAACTTAAAAACTTACAAACTTAAGAGTCCACCGGAATATGGCCGAAAAATCCACAAGCTTATTACAAACACAGAGAGAGAGAGATGTAAAGTAAGAGATGTCAAATGAGGAAGAGAGGTCCTCAATTTATACAAAATGGAAAGGAATAAATAATTCCTAAGATAATGACCCGTACGTCCCTCCATATTCGAGGCTGGCAAAGTCTCTTGTCTTCAAGCGTCGGCTGTTGGGCCAGTGGGGCCAACAATTGTCACGGGGGAACTGCAGGTGGGCCAGTGGGTCCTACCACTATCATTGAGAAGGGAAATCTTTGTCGTTAAGCATCGGCGAGCATCTGACTGGGGCCAGGTGGGCCAGTTACCTCAAATCATCTAGGCCATCCACGTTAGGGCTAGGAAAAGTACCATCCAACCGTCTTATTGGGAATGCTGAACTCAGTGAGTTGAGGAATGCCTCCATTGTTGGCTCAGTGGGAAGATTGGTGTCAAACATGTCACCAATGAATTCATCGTCTTCTGGATTCTGAGATTCTCCGGCAAGACAAAAGAAAGGATTGTCATTCTTGACTGAGGCCATGGATGCATCATCATCATCAGATGGGAGAGGAATAGGGTTATGGTTAGAATCATCACTAAAGGAAGGTTTGATTCTATCACCAGGTATTCCAAAAGCCGATCTGAATTGATTATGGGTGTAATCCATCACATTTTGCAGTAGTTCCTGCTCTGTTGCTTTGGGAAACTGTTTCTTCAGAGCAGTCTTCAAATCCTTGATTGGATTGGCTGCTGGTGTCATCTTCTCCGCAGGAGGGGGTAACTCATCCACCATGGACATATAGTTTTTTAAACTATCTTTTATTAGATTAATGGTAGAATTCATATCAATACCACTCCACCATCAATAATAAAAGATTCTTTCAAGTAGAGGAACATTGAGATTGTTAACTCTACATTGAAGATCCCATTTGGAGATCCAAGGAATACCGATCTCAGTAAAAAAGAGTAGGGTGTTAAGACCTAATGGAATTTTATTTTTCCCTCTTAATTTAGGATGAAATTGAGTCCAAGGATGAAAAAGTTTGGCCTTGGTAATTTCATCAGGGAACATATCAATTTCTGGGCCAAATTTGTCCCACCAATTGATAACCCATCCTGGCTAACTATCTTTTAAAGAGTTTGGCCACAAAATGAAAAACCAAGTATGTTTGTGCTCAGTATTTTGGTAATAAAAAAGCTTTAGTCCAAGCCTGGACGTAATCCCAATAATTATAGGATCCCACTTGCGAACTCAATTTTTGCGCCTTCAAAGGATGAATTCCCCATTCTCGGGGAGAAATGATTTTTTTCAAGACTGCCTTGCTATAAGCAATAGGAGATTTGAAATTACCCTGGTGTTTATTAGTGTGATTAAACACCACGGATTCAGTTTTTTTGAGGATAGCCTCATATACCGTCCGATATTTGCCTTCTTGCACATCATAATTATGTGTATCCAGATAAAGGGACTTAATTTCCCAGGGAGAAGACATCTGTTTCTCGTCCTCATCATTGAGGATAAGTGTCAATTCCAAAGTCATTTTATTAGGAATGAAATCATACTTAATCGTTTCCAAGACCTCTTTGGCAGATTTCTTTTTGCTAAAGGAATTAGGAGGAGGGGTATTCTTTCCTCTGTTCTGCGCGCTCTGGCGAAGAAATTCCATGTATTCAGTAGGAACAATTCCTTCTTGAATACAATTCATATCAGCATCGCTATCAACATGGGCAATGATGTTACTCAAGGTAAACTCTTTGTTGATGACTAAATTAACAGTAGTGTACCACTTTTGGCTTGGTACACGATTTATAACACCCAAATAATCCACAGAATCTTCAGTGTTAGGAGTAGTGTTTGAAGTTCCTGGATTAGAATGATTATAGGCATTCTTGAGATTAGTGATCTCAATTTGCATGTTATTATGCTGATTCTTAAGTTGTCTTAACTCATTTTTAAGAGTATTGACTTCATGCCTTAGATCATTAAGACTAGCAGGTTTGTTGAATTCTCCAGCTCTTTTTAAGCGATTAAGTACCTCCTTAAGGCTGTACTCATTAGAAAGGAAATTTGAAGAATTAGGAACATTTTCCTGGTCATAACAAGACTTAATAAGTTTGAGCTTAATGTCAGGGTCAGTAACTTGATTGATAACATCAATCATAGTTTGTTGCTGACTGGTAAGTACATTAAGACTTAATCCATTCAACTGAATTATGGATTGGAGATGATCGCATCTCTTGGTCAAAGCATTACACTGGCAATCTCCTCTCTAGGAGATGTCTGAGTCACTAGAGCTTTGGATCTGGTAAAGCTCATCATCGCTCTTAGAGGAGTCCTCTAGCTCTTCAGAGGAACTGGAATTAAGCAAGAGTTTGCTTAATTGGGTCTTCAGATGTTCATCAATCTGAAGGTTATTAATTTTAGTTTCCATTTTGCATTTGTTTGCATAATGGCCATACTTACCACATTTAAAACATTTGGGGTTAGACTTGTTGGGTTTCTTCTGAACAAATTTCTTTTTATTCTTATCTCCTTGTTGTTTAGGAATATAAGCCCGTTTCTTCTTATGTTTATAGGAGGGTTTTTTAGGAACTTTTTTGGTCCTCTTAGAGACTTTATAAGTAGAAGTCCCCTGAGTATTGTAAGCAAATTGATCACAAAACTCACCAAGCTCTTTCTTTCCTGAAAGATTTTGTTTCTTAAGCTGCCTCTAAAGCTTAAGGTCATTACAGAGAGAAAGACCCTCTTGAATGACAACACTTATAAGTTGACCATAAGTGTAATCGGAGTAAGGGATAGAGATTCTATCATTAGCTTCTCTTAACTTTTTACGGACTTTCTCAGCAAAGAAAGTAGGAAGGCCATCAATGAATTTGGCTTTCCAATGCTCAGAGTTACCATCGCTTCTCTGAGTAACCCTAGCAAGGAACACATCCTTGTACCACCTAAACTAGCTAAGGGTAGGACATTTAAGATTTTGTAATAATTCCCTATTACGTTCTTTTTGGTAATCTCCACTGCCAACAAAGTGATGAATGATAGCGAGCATAAGGGTATAAACAGCATCCTCTATCCCATGGTCTTGCATATGTTCATCTTTGACAATTTTTACGGCATTAAGAATTTCATATCTTTGGTTTTTTGTGAGAATATTTCCCCACCAACCCCTAATGGTTCCAGTAAATCCAGCAGTGATCATTTAAGCAATGCTATGATCAGAAGCATCGTTATGCTTGCAAATGGTGGAATACATGGACATCTGATGAATCATTTCGTAAATTTGGGATTCAGATTTTCCATCGAGATTTCAGTCATAAATGGATTTACCATGAAAAGTGTTTTGCATCACAGTGCTTTCTTCAAAGAGGAGGTCCTGAGGAGTTGGTCGATGATAGTAATTCCTAGCTGGACCAATATTACCAATATTATTACAATAAGTAATTTTATTGATATGATCTTCAGGATCACCGAAAGAATGTTCAAAGCCCTGAACTTCTTTCAAAGGGATATCTAATTCTGAGTCAGAATCAGCATGGGATAAAGTGTTAAGTTTTAACCCTTTGAGATCTTTCTCGATCTCTTTGAGTTGGGATATAAACTCTATTTTAGTACCCATTTTAAAACCTTTAACTTCAATGGGAGGTTGAATAATAGGTTTGTCAAGACTTTTAGCAAAGTCTGGGGGATTCCTTGCAATATTGTGTATCTGAAGGTTCTCAATCCTATTGAGCTACTTTCCTATCGTGGTAAGGATAAGGTTAGTATAATTACCTTGTTTATAAAGCGGGTTTAACATATTCTGATATGTGACAACTTTAGCTTCCGTTTCAAGGTTAAGAAAGGCATTCGTTTCTAACCTAGGAGAACTACCACTTTTGCTGGTGCTTCCAACGTCAATGCAAAGGGGTTCAGTAGGAGGGTGAACAGCAGATATGATCTGTTTATTCACAGTAGTCCATTTTGTCAAATGTTTTTCATCAGTTTTAAGAGTCTGTTTATTCTCAGTTTCAAGAACAAAAAGATGCTTATCTTTAGAAAACATTTGAAACCAAACCACAAAAGAAGTAACCAATTGGTTTTCTTCAACCCAATTATAAAATTCATTTTTATAATTTTCCAACTCAGATTTGTTGTATTTATTAAAGTACCAAGTTCTAAAACCAGCGTATCTTGGTAGGTTGAATTCAGCACCGATTTCTTTCCTATTAATTGTAAAAACCATAAAAAAGGAAAGGGGGTTAAAGTCTGACATTCATTTCAGACGGCGTAGGAGATTCTCTACGCTGAGAAGTATTCTTCTCATAAATACCATGAGGTATTTGGTCATTGGTAAAAATGCCATGAAGATTCATATCGTCTTGATATGAATGGTTTCGAGAATTATCTTCACAAACAGAATGTCGTGAAGCAGATGGAGGATAGGTAACAAAAGGGTCTCTAGAAGATTGATCTCTAGAGGATTGACACCTATTGAATTTCCAAAAATTTAGGAAAACATCTCCATCTTTGTCCTCAATTATGTCTTCTACATCATTATTTTGACGAGGTTGAGGAGGAACAACATTTTTTATAGCCCAAGTCTCTGTGAAATCAATTTCCTCCCAACTTATAGTTTTAGGTGTGTGTACATTAGAATCTATAAGGTGTGTGTCAATTAACACATTTTTACCAAAAGGACTAAATTGTTTGATATTGGGAGCCATAGTATTCATTACCTTGTAATAAATCCTATAGATAATCCCAATAGTTTCTGATCCCGGAAGAAAATTATAACCTTTGGTTTGCACTCTAAGACTTAAAGCTTTATAAAGGTGCTTATCAGTCAAAGACAAAGTTATGTTCGAAAACACATCAAAATAAATAGGTCCATTACATAGACTAGTTTCAATTTCTCCCATTAAAGATTGTCTAAAATTAGTACACCTACCATCACGTAGAGTAGCTTGCAGACAGACGTTCATACCAGAAAGGGTCAAGGGTTTAAAAGCAATTTGTATTAAACCAACATGAATAAAATGATAATTTTTATCTTTTATATGATCTTTAAGATCATCCCATTTAAAGAGCTCGATGGACTTATCTTGCTCGTTGAGACTAATTTTTTGTTCCATAGTCTTTATAGCGTACTTGCTACGAAAGTTATACCAGTTAGTGTTATAAATAGTTTTAGGTTGGACCTTAGGAATAGTCCACCTGTTCAGATCCTTCTGAACATCAAATTCAATTAGGGAAGAGTTCTTCATGAACTCTTGTGAAGTGTGTGTATCCATGGTATTTAAATCCATAATACAAATGTTAATATTTAGAATAGTAATAACCTTATGGTGTGAAATAGGAAAATAATATGCAAATCAAAATTCTTAGATTTAAATGAGTATAATAAGCCGAATTAGAAATCACTTCTGACACCCAGTGGTCAACAGTTTACATTGGGAATAAGCCTCAACGCCACACAGGCAAACACGACAACCCATTTACGCGACAAATATCAGTCCATATCAAAACCAGATTTCTATTTCTCCTGATTATTATCATTTAAATTAAATTTTTAATGTGAATAGTAAATTACTATTCACACCGGTGAACAGTAATTTACTATTCAGGGGAATAGTAACTTACTGTTACGGAATAAATTTCAGACCATTATTATTACTAGCCTAAACATTAACACACAGTTTAGCCAATCATAGCTCTGATTCAATTAAAACTAACTAAACCACATTTCATCCCACTCAGATCCCCGTTTTATCTCCTCAATTGAACTCCAATTTTGTTCCCACAAAGTCCTTTTCAGATACTCACACATACCATATTTTAGTCATATTGTGCTTACTTTATATACCCTTTTTGAATATGAACAGATGTTGAAGAATTGTGTATAGTATATAGATTGATCAAAGTCATTCCGATGAGCAAACTATCAATGCCCTCAACCTCAACTACAAAGAACAAGAACAAAGTTTCCGAGGGTCAGTTTGTTAAAGTATTTGTGTAATTTGACTGATTTGTTTCAGTTATAGTCATGGTGGTTGGCTTTAGGTGATGATATTTCGATTTTTGTAATGTAATTTAGGTTTTGTTATTTGGGTATGCTTAGTTTTTTTTTAATAATTTTTTTTAGTTATTGGAGTTCTGGGTTTCTATGATATTTTTAGTGGTATGCAGTGGTAGTTATGGTTTTCATGTTAAAGGAACAAAAACATTTAGGGTGGGTTTGGGAAACCCAATTCCAAAATTCTAGTTCAAATTTTAAAAATTTTGAATTTGAAATATTTGAATTTCAATCCCAAGTCATGGAATTGGGGTTCCCACCTTTGAATTGGAATCGAAATATCTTCTAGGTGTGTTTGGTAACCTCAATTCAATGTATTGGAATTATAATTCCAATGCTTTTAGTTCAATATTTTCAAAATTTGAACCGAAAATCTTTCAGTTCCAATATTAAAGTATGGATTTGGGGCTACCAAATCAAATTCTAATACCGAGACACGGAATTGAGGTACCTAGCTTGGAACTCAAATAAAGGTATTTTATTCTACGTTCCCAAGCTCACCTTAAGGTGGGTTTGGTTGATAAAATTTTCCATAAAAATTGGAAAATATGGAAGATTTAAAAAATTACGACTTCCATTGCGTTTAAGAAAGGTTGTACCCAATGCCCACCATTGTAGGGCATCCCTTGTTAGCCTAAAAGTAGAAAACATATGCTTTTTCTTTTTTGTGGAGTCATGTCACCTGAAATTGTGCACAATATCATGCTTACACTGATAGGCTACCATTAAATCGATAGACCCTCCAAACTCTGGGGATTTCAATTTACAAAAGAAGTTTAAATCTACTCCTCACTGGACACGAGAGCTACGGGTTGTTATCGAGTTGTCGCTAATAGTTGTAAAAGATCTTGTATAATTGTTTCCATTGTCGTCGTAACTACTTGTTTAGTCATCGCAATGATGTTTGGATTCCCATATAGAACCTCACCTTGACTAGGGTTAGATCTAGAATCTTCACGAGCTCTTTGTGAACCTCCACGCCTAAGTCTTTCGACTTGAAAATACTAAAAAGTCCGTATAATAAACCAATATGATATAATACATATAAGCTATGTATTAGGGAACCTTACCCTGAAAACCTGATAGGTGAAACATAGATCGTAAAGATACTAGAACGTGGAATGCTCTAATACCATGGTTTATGTTTTTTTTATAGATTACGATAAAGTGGGACTAGGGTTAACATATGTTTCTAGTTAAATGTGAAATCCTGTCAATTTTCTTACACCTAATTTGTCACTAGTTTATGGACCTCAAACCCCACTTTAAAGTTTCCCAAACATGACCTAATGGTGTACCTAACCTCTATGTACATCCTCCCACAATTTTAACCTTATTTGGGCTGCCAAAAGGCCCTAAGAGTTCCATTAAAATTGCAAACATCTCGATTCCAATTAAAATATAATCTCAAGAAATTATTATTAAATATTTTATTTTAACTTAGGTTACATCAAATTAATTTATTTGACAATATAAAGTAATTTACAACATAGTAAAATTTGTCATCAAATGAAAATTTTTAATTTAAGAAATTAATAACATATAATATCTCCAATATCTTAATAATTCAATTTGTCTAGTAAAATCTATATGCCAAAAATAAATTCTATAATTAAATTTATATAAATTTATTATTTTTGAAATAAATTTAAAATTTCAATATTCAGAGTATTTGGGAGATTCTTATTGCGGGTGTTATTTATAGGGAGGATAAAGATCTATAAAAAATGATATTGGAATTGAAGGAGATGCGTTTAATAAATGAATCATTATTCTCAACATTTAACACAATATTGTGATTGGTTCCGTCGTTACCCTTGATATGAAATTATTAACATAGTGCTAAAAATAGTTTATTGGGGGTAACATGAGTGTACCACCCTACCAAAGTCGCAATAGTTTTAGAGTTTAAACTGTAATTACCAATGGGCACACTCCCATTTCTAATTCTAGTTTATATGAGTTCTTATAGACGGCGCGATGAAACCTCTCACATAATCACTCTTGTATAGTTAACAGTGGACCTTGAACATTCCCCCACAGAAGAATATAAATCCACATTGAGATCCACGATGCGAATGAGAAACTCCAATCTTCTCCTTGGAATCAATGCCTCACTTCAACTCCTCTAATGAATCAAATTGCCTCCAATTTTAGATATAGAAGTATTATATCATGAAATTCAAAAGTAGATGTTTGAATTGAATAGGATAATGATGATCTGAACAAAATCATTACCGGGTCACACACAAAAACACAGAGATAACCACAAATATGTATGTTTAGATAGTTTTTGAATAACAAGTGATAATTTGTGTAAATGATATCTCTCAACTACCAAAATATCACGGTCACACAACAAAATGTTGCATAGCTATTTAAAATGAGATTGAAACTCTCATTCGAAGAAGAAAGGTGAATCAGTATGTTGATCGACAGAACAACGAAGGAATGTGGCATAGATTAAAATCTCCTTGCAAGCCTAGAGAGGAGAAGAAAGAACTCATGAAGATGACTAAGAGGATGAGTCTGATCTCCCTAAAAAAACCCGACAACCAAAACGTGAGGTATTCTTTCTCAATTTTGGTTACTTTGATTGCCAAATGATTACATGTGGATATGCAAAAGGAGGAGATCATACAGCTGAGCGAAAAGATTACCTCAATGAGGCACAAGCTTCCTCGTACATACACATGGTCAAACTTGAAGTGGAAGATCGACCAAGGAAGATTAATAAGACAAACTAATAATTGGTTTCTCTCAAAATGATCTTTTAGCTATCCTCACGAAAACCCATTAGTAATCAAAGTTAGAAAGGAAGAAATCATTGTCTCTAGAGTTTTAGTAGATAATGGTAGCTTGGCGGATATTATGTTTTATACTTATTTCAGAAACTTGGATTTTAAACTCAGCAAATTAGAGCTCTATCATCGACCACTAATAGGCTTTGCAGGTGGGAAAGTATTCCCTTCAGGAACCATTAAAATGGAGATAATGATAGGCACCTGGCCAGCTAGCCGAACAGAGAATATCCATATCTTTGTAGTGGACAAAAACGTCCATTCATCTTACAACATAATCATGGGAAGAAGAGGTCTAAAGAAGTTCGAGGCGGTACCATCCACTGTTCATCAGTGTCTAAAATTCCCTATTAACTTTAGTGTGAGAATTGTGAAAGGTGATTAGAAATTAGCTTGGGAGTGTTACTACTCTTCTATCGAGACGGAATACTTGGAAAAAATAAAGAAGAAAATAACTACCTTCCAAGTGGATACTTCTGAGCTTGATGAAGAATCTCAGGTTGAAACCTTAGACCGAAGGAAGGAAACATAGATGGTAAAGTGAAAAATCGTAGAAGCAACTAAATGCATTATGTTAGACGATGACAAATCAGAACAAATAACTCAAATGGGGACAACATTGGATCTTATTCTTAACAGGAACTGGTGAGCTTCCTTAAACAGAGAAATCATATGTTTGCTTGAAGTCATGAAGATATGCTTGGGATAGATCCCAATTTCCTTTTTCATGAGCTTAACGTAAATAAATAATTTAAACTAATAAAATAAATATGAAGAGTGTTCAGTCTCAAGAAGAACCAAGCCGTACAGAAAGAAGTCGAAAAACTTCATAAAGAAGTTTTTGTTAATGAAGTGAAATACCCAAACTGGTTGGCCAATGTAATTATGGTCAAAAAGAAAAACAACAAGTGGAGAATGTGTGTAGAATTGACATATTTAAATAAAGCATGCCCAAAGGATCATTTTCCTTTGCCTCGAATAAATCTACTCGTGTATGCAACATTAGGACATGTGTTACTCAACTTTATGGATGCTTATTCTTGTTATATCCAGATAAAAATGAAACCTGGGGATAGGGAAAGAACTTCTTTCATCACTTCCCCAGGAACATACTGTTATAATGTTATGCCTTTTGGTTTGAAAAATGCTGGTGCTACATATCAAAGGTTGGTCAATAAGGTGTTCGAGGAGCAGATAGTCAAGAATATGGAAGTCTACGTAGATGATATGCTAACAAAAAGCTAAAAGGTGTCCGATCATACTGTCGACCTCAACCAGACTTTTGGTCAACTTGAGAAGAACCAAATGATACTAAATCCGATCAGATGCATTTTTGCAGTGCAAGAGGGGATGTTCCTCGGGTACATAGTAAATCAAAGCGGAATTGAAGAAAATCCAGTTAAGATCAAGGCATTAATTGAAATGCAATCCCCAACTTGCAAGAAGGAGGTGCAAAGACTAACTGGACGAGTAGTAATCTTGAACAAATTTGTGTCTCGAGCTACAAATATGTGCCTGCCATTCTTCAAGGTGCTCATAAAAAGTTTTGAATGGAATGAAGAATGTGAAAAATCTTTTGTGGAGTTTAAAAAGCATTTGGGGTCACCTCCATTACTCTCCCGGCCAATCAGAGGTGAAAAATTATACCTGTATTTTGCTATTTCTGAAAAGGCAGTAATTTCTGCATTGATCCTAGAAGAAAATGGAGATCAAAAACCCGTCTACTATAATAATAAGGATTTTTGAGGGTAGCAATGAAGAAGAAGGACGGTCTTCTCCACAAGAGTATGAACAGACACAAGGTTGTGTTCTTGGGTTACAAATGATTCACAAAGGTATGGAAAATTATGTGAATAAAAACATGAGTATTGGGACTCAAAAGGGTGAAGACTTAGAGTATTTAGGACTCTTAAAATAGTCTATGAAAGTCTTGCTAAACAAATCCCCGAAGTTGGTTTATAAAATAAAACCTGGGTCGAAAATATCTAAACACGATCTGCACGATTTTATCTCAGGCGGATCGGTCCGCTTCTGATCCGGACCGGTCCGAGGTCGGATCGGTTCTTTTTTGAATAGGGCTTCTTCGATTTGCAATCGGTTCGGAGTTTACTGGTTTGAGGCAAATAGCGGATCGGTCTGACTTGAGGAGGATCGATCTGGAGGCGGATCGGTTCGTTTTTAAAATGGGCGAACCGGTCCGGTATCCCAGAAAAATGATTCCAAGGATAATATGTTTTGATATTAAGATCCGTTGATGTAGATGTGATCTTGAATTTCTTCAACGATGTAATGGCTTACGACATACAAATTGATAATGGACAAAAATGTCCTTACAATTATTATAACCGGTAATTCCCCCTACGTCATTCAGTCTCTCATTCCTTCCCTTAGTCATGAATTTTCACTCAAAAATCTTGGTCCTCTCCACTATTTTCTCGGTATTGAAATTGTTCCCACCTCCACCGGTATCTTACTCTCCCAACAACGGTACATTCTTGACCTTCTCCAATGTCATGGCATGTCCAAATCCATGTCTCTTACTACCCCATTTCCCACTAATCTCCAACTCTCCATCATCGATGGCACACCCCTACCCGACCCAACTCCTTATCCTCAAGTCGTTGGTGCCTTCCAATATCTCACTCTCACTCGACCCGACATCTCCTTTGCAGTTAATAACGCTTTCCAATTCATGCATTCCCCCACCGACACTCATTGGTTTCTCATCAAGCGAATCCTCCGCTATCTTAAACACACCTCCTCCCTTGGCCTCCACTTTACAAAAAACCTCTTCTCTCCCCTTACAAGCCTTCACGAATTTCGATTGGGCTGGTTGTATTGATGATCGAAAATCAATAGGTGGTTTTACAATTTTCCTTGGTTCTAATCTTATCTCTTGGCAATCACAAAAGCAGAAGATAATTTCTCGCTCCACCACTGAAGCAGAATATAAAGCTCTTGCCGTTGTCTCCGTATAAATCATTTGGCTCAAATCCTTATTACGTGAACTTGGTATCCCATGTACTCAACCCCCTCTCTTGTGGTGTGACAATATCGGTCCAACCTACCTCTCGGCCAATCCTGTTTTACTTGCACGCACCAAAAATGTTGAGATTGATTTTCACTTTATCCGTGATCAAGTTGCCAAGAAAGCTCTCCAAGTTCAGTTTATTTTTACTGATGATCAGTTTGTAGATATCTTCACTAAAGGACTCTCGTCCAAGTTCACCTTCATTTGAGGCAAGTTGATGACTCAGTCACGCCCACCATCAACTTGTGGGGGCGTATTAACCAAGTCCAACAGCACCCAGCTACCCACGACTTGTTCTCCCACAATATCGGATGTGACTACTCCCTGACCTCCATGCATCTATGCAGATGGATATGTAGATATCACCATCAACAACCCTCGTCATATGCACATGCCAAATACTAACAAACTTCTGACTTTGTTAAATTGCTTTTGTTATACCAGCAGCTATATATTTCAGTTGTATATCTCACGTTAGAAATCAATAAAGACTAAACTCACCTGTTGCTAGGGGTGGCCATAGGCCCGAGGCCCGCCAAGCCCGCCCAACCCGCCCAATAAAAAAATAGGGCTTGGGTAAGGTAAATAGGCCCGCAAAGCGGGCTTGGTAAAATTTTATAGGCCCGATTTTTTTTCGGGCGGGCTTGGGCATGAGTTCTTAAGTCCGGTGAGGCCCGGCCCGGCCCGGCCCGGGGCCCGAAATATATATATATATATATGTTGGGGGGGGGGGACTTCTATAAATATAAAAACGTATACCAAGTCTTTTCATGTAAAGTGAGAAACTTTATATATGGACTTTGTAATATATGGAGTTTAAAACAGATTTTTAATTAAAAAAATTGGTCTTTAAATAAAAAAATAGGTATTTTAATTTTAAAAAAAAATCTTTTAATTAACATAATAGGGCCCGATTGGGCGGGCCTGGGTAAAGAGCTTTCAAATCTGGGCGGGCTTGGGATTACATAATAAGGCCCGATCTAGGCCCGAGCGGGCTTGGGATAACACTTAATTTTTCAAGCCCGGCCCGAGCCCGACCGGGCCTGCCCAGGCCCGGCCCACGGCCACCCCTACCTGTTGCATCTATTCTGCTATTCTCTCCAAACTAAACCACTGTTATATCAGTAAGTTTATTAACGATATCATTAATTTTTTAGGTGGCAAATTATTTTTTTGACATTTTCTTAAAAGATAAGGATAAAGAGTAAAAAAAAAATTACAATGTGGAACTTAATGGAAGGGCGTAGTATAAAAAAATCAATTGAAAAAAAAGTTATATGTAAAAAGACTGTTATAAAAAGAACGTTTTTTACCAAAAAAAACAATTTATAACAAAAAATAAATAAAGAAAGAAAAATTACTTTAACAGAAACACAAGTTTTTAAAACAGAACGGTTTTCTCTTTTAATCAGTTTTAACAACAACAAAAAAGTTTATGATGAAAGAAAACCGTTTTTAACAAAAACAAAAAAACAGTTAAAAACGCAGTTTGAACAAAAAAAATAATGTTTTAACGAACGAAACAAATTTAAAAAATCACTTCTATAACAAAAAAAAACAATTTTAACCAAAAACACAGTTTCAAAATGAATGACACATTAGTGGAAAAACCTTTTTTGACTATTCGAGGCAAGCAAATTTTGCCAATCCAAGTGAGAAAATGATGAAAAATTTGCATTTGAGCACCGATAACCATTTTTTTTTTATGGAAATAATATGTCAATCAAATATACAAAGTGGCGGATAAATTTTAATTTGTTACAATTTATTAAATTTAGATAATTTTTTCTAAATGTAACCTAAAGTGAACCCCCTTTTTAAGAAAATGTTATAAATTTGACTTTTCAAATCTTTGAACTTTCATATCAACCAAAATCTTAAACTTCAAAATCATAGGTGTATGAATTCATCCTGCTTTTGGACAGGAAACTTCAACGCACTCGCATATGCAAATACTGATGAGAAGTTGAAACGTAAAACAATGACGATACATGTCTATAAAACTCTTCAATTCATTAGAAAAGCGAAAGGAAAAGTAAAACTGCTTTTGGATCTACGCCCACACTCAAAAGCGATATAATACTCTAGCGTGTCGCATAAAGATTAATTTGTGTTTGGACTCTTAGGATATTGATATAATACTCAAAAGCGATATGTTGATATAATACTCTATTATTTGGACGTCACTCCAAAATGTGTAAATTTTTAGCGTCGGCCTATAATATTTCAATTTCAATGGACACCGAGTGTGTATGGGAGAAACAACTAAGGGTCCACTGGAAACAAAAGTGAACAAATAACTTGGGTGACAAAATTTTACATTACAAAATTTTCCAGCAACAATTCTATAATATTGAAATAGGGCTGTTTAATAACATTTTTTTTCTCGAGACAATTTATTTTTTTGATAATTTCTTTAGAGATTTGGATAATGAATAATTTCTTTACGGATTTGGATAAAGAATAAAAAGTTTTTTTGTATGATGTGGGACTTAATTATAAAAAAAATCAAATGTAGAAAATTGAAATATAATAAACTAGTTTTTAAGCAAAGAAATTCTATTTTAATAAAAAAAAATATTTCTATAAAATATATTTGATCAAAATAAAAAACAATTTTAACAAAAATAGTTTATAACGAAAAAAATAGTTTTTTAAAAAAGTTTATGACAAAATAAAAGCACTTTAAACCATAATTAAAAATTTGTGGAAAAACATTTCTTTGCTATCGAGCCAAGAAAATTTGGCAAACAAAGTGGGAAATAGATGATAAATTTGCATATGATCACGGCTAACCACGAAATTTTTTCCATAACAACTAAGGATAATCAAATACTCAAAATAGTGGACAAATATCTCATTTACCACCAAATATATTGCCAAATTTCGAAAAATGTGTAAAATAACTTTTCAATTCTTGAACTTTCACAACAACCAAAATCTTTTCAATTTGTCCAATCATGACTAGCTAGTTCGAACAACTACTCACATTCATTTTTCCCGCACATGATTTCGTGCTCTCATATAAGGACTCCTTATGATGCTGACTCCGGTCCATACCATTTGTTTAAAATGGTAACAAAAATGATTTTCTTGATCAAACTTCATGAATATAATATCTACGGTGAGAAGATAATCTGTAATTTTTTTCATCAAAAAATTTAATAAAAAAATCGTTGAGATGAGGTGATATGTATAAAAATGGTATAAATATATATATTTTCGACCGTTGAAATTTTTGGTCGCGCCAGCCACTTGATTGATTGAATTTTTTTATGAAAGTTCATTAATATGATCTTCTCACTGTGGAGATCGTATCAATGAAGTTTCATCAAAAAATTCAATCAAAAAGTAGGTGAGATGATCACCAAAATTTCAGTGGTCGAAAATGCGCATTTGTACTAATTTTTTTTTTTACATATCACCTCAGAACAACATTTTTTTTAATAAATTTTTTTATGAAAAAAATTGTTTATGAACTTCTCACTATGAAGATCATATCCATAAAGTTTCCTTAAAACATTTATACACACACACACACACACACACACACATATATATATGTTGCCCAGATTATACTCAAGAGGGGGGGTAAATTGAGTTTACACAAACTTTATATCAAATTAAAAATTAAAAAAATATATATTTAATTTATGAAACTTTGACAAATTTCAGATTAATAAAAATATAAAGAATAAATCCAACAATATCAAATAAGTGCAACAAACTAATTTAAACAACTAGAGATGCAGATTTTAACTTACTAGGTATATTAAATTAATTTTCGTATTTAATATAAAGTGATATTCTGAAATTAATTATTTAATTCAAATATGATTATTTTAACCTTAAAAATTAATTAAGTCAAATTTCGGAATTAATTTATTTGTAAAATAGTGTGCTGAAAATATTAACTCAAGCAAGCATGTGCAAATAAATAAAAGTGCTGAAAATAAATGACACCGAAATTTAACGTGGTTCGGCCAAATCCCGGCCTACGTCCACGCGCCTAGAGTCCTCGTCTCCTTTGCGCTTCACTAAATCTGATCCACTTGCGGGTAGGATCAAACCACCGCGTACAACTATTTGCAAGCTAACTCCGAGCTTCAAACTCCGTGGCGCACTTTCGGGTAGGAACCAATTATCGGTACAAACCGAAGCTTCAACAAGGCTTCACAACAAATTTGAATTTTTGTAGTACAAGGTAAAATACTGAAACTCCTTAAAATACAATTTGTAATATGAGTTTCTACTTCTCTAATCAGACTTCAATAAATGATGTTGAAGTAGACACAAGTCTTCTTCTTCAATGATTGAGTAGATGATAAAATTAGTTGCTCTCTTAAATGTGTAGCTGAGTAGTAAAATAAAGTCTTGATCATTTTCTCATTCAAGTCACCCTTCAATGCAGCTCTTTGAAGGCTTTAAATGTGTTTTCCAAAAACTAGCTGTTAGACACATGCATTTTGAGCATTAAATGCTTCTGATTTTGCTGAGATGAGATAGCAAAAAAAATCTCCAACTCTGATATGCAAATCTTCATTTTTATCTTCTCCACAAAAATATAGCTGTTGTAGCACAAAAATGAACATCTGAAAATATGTGTGATTTAAAGTTGCTTCGCAGACGACCAATATATTTTTTGTAGAAATAATGTTAGTTCAAGAGATAAAATACAAATCTGATATATAAATAGTGATCCATTGTGTAAAGAACTCGTGTGTTTCACATAGAGAGATAATAGAGTTCTGATAGTTAAGTTATTTCAACTGTCCAATGCTCCTGTCAAAGAAATATCAGATATCACAATGATAATATAAACATGGTACAAAGAAATCTTTTGGAGAAAGGGTACACATGCAATCAGGTCAAGTAATAGCGTGTAAATCAGTTTGTAAACCACAGGGTCAAATCGGTACATAAGGCTAAGTTACTAAAGCAGGTGTAAATCAGGTAGTCTCAAAAAGTCAATGACCAATGGGTCACGAAATGATGAGTCATGTCTAAAGTCATACACGTACATTAGTATACTAACTGCTTCACCTTGAATTAACAAAGAGGATAACAAAATCTCCTAAGTGTGCAAACCTTTAATAAGGTCAAATCGAATACTATTGACAGGCCAACAGTATACAACATATTGTATAAACAGGTAACAGGTATTAAGCAATAAAGATATGCTATACATGTAAACGATTATGCCACGCATATGAGCAAATATATCGTTAAAAATATTTTAACAGGTAAACGATTTACGAAAATTATTTTTCAAAAAAAAATTATTTTTATCACTAAATTTCGAAAGTTATTTTTTTTGAACAAAACTTATAATCAATTAAAAAAATTATTTTCAGTAGAAATAATGTAATATCATTTTAAAAAAAAAAAAAAAAACTAAACCCATAACTGTGATAACTCGTCTAAAGAGTGTGCACTAGCAGGTAATATCCAAACAATAAAAACTACTGGCTTAGAAAAGTCTTCAGTGCCATGTACAAAACCTATGGTGACAAAGCAAGTCAAGTCTAAAGCTGATAGCAAGTCAAATCGATGACAACTAAGGCATGTACTAGTAGGTAATAGCACGTAATTGCATTGAACCTAATGGCCTTATCTACCAACTCAAATGGCAAAGCACAAAAAGACGAAACACATATGGCCAACCCAACTTCAATGACTTTTAATTAAACACAAAATTTGTTTAACATGTAATTTTGAGTTTCGAAAAATATTTTTCAGAATGAAAAAAATTATTTTTATCAACAAATTCCGAAAATGATTTTAAAACTAAAACATTCATTTTAAATCAAAATTACACCATTTTTACTTCAAAAAAAATTATTTTCAGAAAAATAATGTAATCTCACTTTTAACAAATTCAGGCTCACAATTAATAAGTCACACAATAAAAATCATAGATCAAGAAATATGCATGTGTGCCTAATGTGTCAAGTGCAAATGTATAATCACATGTGAATACCTTTACTCGGATATGTCGTTGTGTAGAGTCGAGGTACGTTGAGTCGTGAAAAATAGGTATAACTCAGTCAGAATAGATATGTAATCAAGGCAATATGACATAATACAAATATTATCTAATATAATAAATATATGTATATAATGGTATATGAACAAGATTATATTATAAATATTATAAAAATAAGAAATATTTACATACAACTTAAATAAAGTTTGTTTGGAATCATCAAAATTAATATATTAAGTTAAACTAAAATGTACATTAATTATACTAATTTAACAATATCTTTTATATATATATATATATATATATATATATATATATATATATATATATATATATATATATATATATATATATTAGAGAAATATCTTATGGTCCGTTTGGTTGACAATGGACAAAAGAGTTGGCATGACAAAATTTGTCACGGTAAAATTTGGCATGGCAAATTTTACCTAGTTTTTTCACATGAGGCTATCAAACACCCACTAGGCGAAATTAAAGTCAATCCAATTAGTTTATTTAAAAATTATTTTTAAATTATAATCAAAAAATTTAAAAACAGTTTTTACAACATTTTTATTACGGTTGTTAAAAAAAAATTGTAAAAACTTTTCTTAACTGTTTTTTATAATATTAACTAAAGTTTTTAAAATATTACAAAACAATTTTTAAATATTCACAACAGTTTTTTTAACTATTTAGTGCATTTTTTAAAATTGTTTTTTAAAACTTTAAAAATGTTTTTATATTATATTCAAAATAGATTTTAAAAATGTTAAAAACAGTTTTTACAATATTTTTATATTACAGTTTTAAAAAAAATGTAAAATATTTTCTTAACATTTTTTTATAATATTAAAAACAGTTTTTAAAATATTACAAAATAATTTGTAAATATTCACAACAGTTTTTTTAATTATTTAAAATAGTTTTTAATTTTTTTTAAACTTTAAAACTGTTTTTATAATATATTCTAAACAGTTTTAAAAAATGTTAAAAACTGTTTTTACTATATTTTTATATCACGTTTTAAAAAAAATTTGTAAAAGATTTTCTTAACAATCTTTTATTATCGTAAAAATAGTTTTTAAAATATTATAAAACAATTTTTAAATATTCATAGCAGTTTTTTAATTGTTTAAAATATTTTTAAAATTATTTTTAAAACATTTAAAACCGTTTAAGAAGTTTGCAAATTTTTTGGCAAATATTTCTCACTCAAATAGATAAACAAATTTTGCCAACAGCGTATGCATAAAGGGTGTTATCCACTAGCAAATAATGTCACGACAAATTGTGCAACCAAATAGCCAAAAAGTGGGCAAATATTCATATTTGTCAACTTTTTGATATTTGCCTAGACTAAAATAGCCAACCAAACGGACCGTTGTTTTTTTTTTTTTTGTGTGTGTGTGTGTTGGATATAGATGGGAGAGGGTTGGCAATTTAAACCACTAAGGGTCCATTTGATAACACTTCAATTCCAAGGCAAATTTTAAAAAGTTGGAAAATTTCAAAATTTTCCAACTTTTTGACCGTTTGATAGCGAAAATTTGATTTGGAATTTGTTTTCTATGTACAAGAGCCCTAAGCACGATTTGCCACCCTAAGGTGGAAACCAATTCTTTGGGGGGGGGGGTCAGGTTTTTGTTTGCCACCTTTGGATGGCAAATCATTCAAAGTAATTTTTTTTTAAACTCAGTATATTTTATAATTATACAAATATATATATAATTTATAAATTTGTAAATATATATATATTTTGTATATTTCATATATTTCGTATATTTTATATATTTTAGTATATATGTATATTTCATATATGTATATATTCCGTATATAATTATATATTTCATATATGTATATATTTCGTATATTTAATATTTTACATATGTTTATATATTCCGTACATTTATATATTTTAGTATATACGTATATTTTATATATTTTAGTATATATGTATATTTCATATATTGCGTATGTTTCATATATGTATATATTCCGTATATATTTATATATTTCATATATATATATATATATATATATATATATATATATATATATATATATATATATATATATATATATATATTCGTATATTTATATATTCTGTACATTTATATATTTTTGTATATCATATATTTTATATATTTTTGTATATATGTATATTGCGTATATTTCATATATGTATATATTTCGTATATTTCTATATTCCGTACATTTCTATATTTTAGTATATACGTATATTTTATATATTTTAGTATATATGTATATTTCATATATATCATATATTTTATATATGTATATATTCCGTATATATTTATATATTTCAAATATGTATATATTTCGTATATTTAATATTTTTCGTATATTTATATATTTCGTACATTTATATATTTTTGTATACACGTATATTTTAGTGTATATGTATATTTCGTATATTTCGTATATTGCGTATATTTCATATATGTATATATTCCGTATATATTTATATATTTCATATATGTATATTTTTCGCATATTTATATATTCCGTACATTTATATATTTTAATATATACATATATTTTTTATATTGCATATATTTTGTATATCAATATATTCCATATATGTACGTATTTTTTACCTTTATATATTTTGTACCTTTAATATATTTTGTATATTTTCCTATATTTCGTACTTTAATATATATTTCTTAAATATTAATATATTTTGTATATTTTTCTAATATTTTGTACATTACATATATTTCATATATTTGGTTTATTTCTAATATTAATATATTTTGTTTATTTTTTTTAGTATTTCATATATTTTTTATTTATTTCATATATTTCGTTAATTTGTTAATATATTTTTTAATATATATATATATTCCGTAAACAAATTTTCCACAATTATTTCTAGTTTCCAACTTTTGTGTTTGATAGAAAAGGTGGAAAAGTGACGATTTTCCAACTTGTATCAAATACACATCTGTTGGAAAATAATGATTTGCCTTGGAATTATTTTCCCTAGAATCATTTGCCTCGGAATCATTTACATTTTCCCACTTTCTTATCAAACAGGGCCTAAGGTGAGTTTTATCATTCAACATACTTTTTGGAGCGCAAGAAGTTTTCAAAGGAGCGGGGATAGCCATATCCAACAAAAACATGTAATTTCTTAATCAATAAAAATTAACACTTAGGGTCCGTTTGATACATATTGGGCAAAAGTGTTGGCATGGCAAATTTTGCCTAGACAAATTTTGCCTAGACAAATATTTTTTTCTCACATTAGACTATCAAACACCAAATAAGTTTTTTAGGCAAAACATTTTAATAACACATTTTTCGTCCATATTAACATATATAATAATAAAAAATATGTTTTTTTTTTTAATTTTCGTCCCAAGTCTTATTTAATAAAAAAACAGTTTTTTCTTTTCGTTTTTACTTCCTGTTTTTATTTATTAAAAAAGTAACAAGCTATATATATATAAAAAAAGTTTTTTACGCCAAAACTACTTACTAAAAACAGTTTTTACATTAAAACAGTTTTTAATTTTTACATTAAAACAGTTTTTAATTTTTTTTACATTAAAACAGTTATTATATTAAAATAATTTGTTGCATTAAAACAGTTTTTACATTAAAACATTTTTAAATTTTTTACATTAAAACAATTTTTACATTAAAACAATTTTTTACATTAAAACAGTTTTTACGAAAAAACAGTTTTTACATTAAAATAATTTTTTACATTAAAACAATTTTTTATATTAAAACAGTTTTCACATCAAAACAATTTTTAATTTTTTACATTAAAACATTTTTTACATTAAAACAATTTTTACATTAAAACAGTTTTTTACATTAAAACAATTTTTACATTAAAACAGTTTTTAAACAGATTTTAATTTAAAACAGTTTTTTTAACTATTTAAAACAATTTTTAAAATATTCAGAACAATTTTTAAAATATTCATAACAGTTTTTTTAATTATTTAAAATAGTTTTTAAATTGTTTTTTAAAATATTAAAAGCGTTTAAGAAGTTAGCAAATTTGTTGGCAAATATTTCTCATCCATATAGCAAAGCAAAATTTGCCAACATGTTATGCATAAGAGGTGTTGTACATTGGCAAATAGCTTGTAGGCAAATTTTGCTATCAAACACACCAAATTGTAGGCAAATGTCATATTTGTCAACTTATTTGCCATTTGCCATGGCAAATAATGCTATCAAACGGACCCTTATAAATTTCATAATTTGCCCATATTAATTCAAAGTTTTGACAATTAAATGAGTTACCCTTAAATTTAAATCTCAGCCTGTTATGTTCTTCTATCAATTCATTCTATCTCACTGACATAATATTCTCATAGATGATCTGGTTCTTTACACAATTAATTTTAATTATTAATTGATTTAAATACTTTTAAAAATAAAGTAGCATTTGAAAAATTTATCAGTTATTGGAATCAGTATTTTAACATGGTGCAACACTTTATTGCTATTATACAACAATCTATTGAGATGACACATTTTTTATGAATGATTTGAATAAATATCTATAACACGCAACATTTGTTAAATGTCTAGGCATTCATTGTCAAGTCCGGCGTGCACTTCCCCAATTGTGACACGTAATTGAGAACAACTCTTTTAATTTATATATATCATTTTTAATATATTTACTCTTCTTCAATCTTATATATATTTTTTGAAAATTTCAATTACTTCCTGTATACGGGTTTGTTTTTATTGAATAAGAAGAGAGAGAAGAGAAAGTAGAAGAAGATTATATTGATTAATCGAAGATCTGTCCAGAAGATCTCTTCCTTCTGATATTTATATCAAGGAAGAAATATACTCAACCAAAAATACAATCTAGCTACAGCTGTACAACCAATAAAATAATAACACCTGTACAAGTCTAACAAACTTTTATATACAGTATTTACACGTGCTCTGTTAGTTTTCTTAGCGATGATTTTTTTATTTCATTTACTTATAAAAAAAAAGAATTTTGGTTGCAACCCAAAATGTTTAGTTTTTTTTTTGTTGTTTTCATTAATTTTATTCCTATTATTGGGTTTTGTACACCATTCACGTATGAATTCATCCTACTATTAGAGAGGAAAAATTCATAATGTTGAAAATTAAAACACTTGGAATAGTGTCACCCTGCATGTCTACACTTGATGTCACCAGTTGAATTTATGAGACTATCATAAAAACTGAAAGTCCTTGGGGAGAATAAGTTTCAATCGACGTCATATGTTTGACTGATAAATCTCGCGAAAGACTATCTTTTCAGTTCGTCTGATGATAAAGAGTAAGAAGTGTATCATATCATGTGTGACTTAATGGAAGGACTATATAAAAAATTGTAAAAAAAACTTATATATAAAAAAACTGAAATAAAATAAGTTTTTAACGCTTGTAAGAGTCACTTAGGAGAGACTTTTCTCCTAATTGTTTACAAATAAATTTATTTTCTTGTTCAAATAAAAAAAAAGATATAAAAAAGTTATTAACAAACAAAAAAACCAGTTTTCAATAACCAAAAATACAATTTTAACAGAATAAAAACAGTTTTAACAAAATAAAAACAATTTTAACAAAAAAGACAGTTTTTAACCACAAAAAAAAAAAAAAAACTGCTCTAACAAAAAATTGTTTTTTTTTAAAAAAATTTGACAACAAAAAGTTTTTAAGGAAAGAAGAAAAACAGTTGTTAACAGGAAAAAAAAAAGTTTTAAGGAAAAAAACAGTTTAAAAAAATATGTGGGCACCGATAATCTTGAAAAATTATCATGACAAATATTGACAATTAAATATACAAAATAGGGGATAAATCCTTAATTTCACGCATTTGTTATGACAGATAGGGTTTATCAAACACCCCTAAAGCTTAAGCCGCCTTTTCCAAAAATGTTATAGAATTATTTTTCAAATTTTGAAGGGTCCGTTTGGTTGATTATTTTTGGCTAGGCAAATATCAAAAAGTTAATATGAAAATTTGTTCACATTTTTGATTGTTTGGTTACATAATTTGTCTAGGCATTATTTGTCAATGTACAACACCTCATATGCACAATTTGTGTGCAAATTTTGCTTACCTATTTGAGTGGGAAATATTTGCCAACTTCTTAAACGGTTTTAATGTTTTAAAAATAATTTAAAACTGTTTTAAATAATTAAAAAACAGTTTTGAATATTTAAAAACTGTTTTGCAATGTTTTAAAAACTGTTTTAATATTATAAAAAAATTGTTAAGAAAATGTTTTACAAATTTTTTTAAAAAACCGTACTAACAAAATATTCTAAAAACAGTTTTTAACATTTTTAAAAGCTGTTTTGAATATAATATAAAAACAGTTTTAAAGTTCAAAAACAAAATTAAAAAATATTTTAAATAGTAAACAAAACAGTTGTGAATATTTAAAAATTGTTTTGTAATATTTTAAAAACTGTTTTTAATATTATAAAAAAATGTTAAGAAAATGTTTTACAATTTTTTTTAAAAACCGTAATATAAATATATTGAAAAAACTGTTTTTAACATTTTTGAATATAATATAAAAACTGTTTTTAAATAAATTAATTGGATTGACTTTAATTTCGCCTAATGATTATTTGATAGTCTCATGTGAAAAAAACTAAGCAAAATTTGTCTGCCATGTCCGCTCTTTTGCCCATTATCAACCAAAAAGAACGAACTTTCATATCAGCCAAAATTAGTCCAAGCATGAGTAGTTAGTTTGAACAACCACTCTCATTCATTTATCCCACAAATGGCTATAAATATTGAGTTCACCATTCATTTTATACATACCAGCTGATTCATTTGAGCACTCCACTTGTTCGGTCTATCCAACATTTAATACAATATGTCTCCTCAAGTTACAACTAATCCTCTGCCAACCCAAAATCTTCAACCAGATGTTATTCGCCGCAATGCAAATTTCAAGCTCAGCATATGGGGTGATCGTTTTCTCACCATGACTTCTGATTATGAGGTGGGTATATATATATATACCCTTCATAAGATTGATGAAATGACAAGGTCTGTTAACAAATTATAAAATAGGGCATTTTTACGTGTATTGATATAGAAAATGACACTCAACATATAAGTAATAATAAATGTCCTATTTTATAATATTTGAACGGACATTGCCAATTTTTATCAATATCAGGAACGTAATATATATATATATAAGGCAAAAACGTATAATTAAAAATTAAACGAAACGAAGTTCTAAAATACAATTAATACGGCATAGATACTCACGTGGAATTTTCCTTCTTACTATTTTAATGCTCAGAATGTATGTGCTTAGGTCACATGTTAACATCTAGTATTCATGTAAACTCAATATAATTTTAGTATAGGTAGCTAAAAGTAGATGCATATGAACAATAAAAATGTAGTTCATGTTGTTAGTTCATAGGCATAATATGGAACGTAATTGTAATTAGATCATGTTAAATGAACAATAAATATATAGCAATAAAATATCACGTAAGAAATAACTTTGTTGTTCACTAAAATTCGGATCATAGTCCCACGCACTTTTGCCTTTTATAACTCTTTTATAGACAAATAGGAGAGAAAGCCTCCTCTATAGGTCTCTTACAAACGCTAAAGAAAAATTTAAACAAAAAATGAGGGAAAACAACCAAAAATTAAAAATATGAAAATTTATAAATATTCCCAATACAGTGATAAAGGATTGACTTGGGACTGAAAAAATTTACGAGATCTTTTGGGTTTGAGTAACCACTCTTTTGCCTTTTTGACTCTAGTTATGTTTTGTTTTCTTTATTACTTTTTTTTAAATCTAGCCAATATTGTTTTGTCGCCTAGTCTAATAATTTTTTCCTCACAAGGAATTGTAGAATTTATTTGCCCCGTCATAGGCCAAAAACAATAGCTAAATTCTCCACATGAAACATAGGTATATTGAATTAATCCTGCTTTTGGAGAGGAAATTTCAATGCACTCGCATGGAATACTGAAATATGAAATTATTGTTTAAGGAGTAGAGAAGGAAGTTACTTCTTCCCCAAAACTGTCACCAAACCTAAAAAGTTGATGAAAAATGTTGTAAAATGACTTTTCAAATCTTGAACTTTCATATTAGTCAAAAACTCGTAAACTAGTCCAAGCATGACTAGTTAGTTTCAACGCCAAATCAAAACCATTTATCCCAGAAATCACCTGGAGTTAACCATTCATTTTATACAAACCACCTGATTCATTTTAGCATTTCACTTGTTCTGTCTTTCCAAGGTCTGCTTATGTTACAAGTAGCCGTCTACCAATATATATATATATATATATAGAGAGAGAGAGAGAGAGAGAGGGCAAGCTCCCATGCAAACTAAAGTTTGCACACTAAGTTTGCACACCATTTTTTTAAAATAGTAAAAAAAATATTTTTGATTTGATTATTTTTTGTTTGTGATATTGAAACATTACAACGGACCCATGTCAAAAAAATCAGCTGAAAAACATTTTTTTTTTGCTATTTTTTAAAAATCGGTTAAACTTTCGCTACTTTTAAGTATCACACAAAAAAAATCAGGTCAAAATTTTTTTTTTTGCTATTTAAAAAAAATGATGTGCAAACTTAGTGTGTAAACTTTAGTGTGCACATGAGTCCACATCTCTCTCTCTCTCTCTCTATATATATATATATATAGGGAAGGGGTTCAAAAGTGAACATAAAAGATGAACATTTTATTGAACATTAAGCAAAAACACTCAAAATCCATTAATTTTAACTCCTATTTTGTAATTGATCCGCGCCAGCGGTAACGAACACACGCATGTCAACCGAATATATTTTTTACACACACCTATCCCCTACCCCTACCCCCCCCCCCCCCAACCCACCCACCAGCTGCTCTAAACCCCTCCGACTTGCTACACCCATATCTGGTGACCACACCTCCACCCTTGTATTTCTCCAACCAATTTCAGACCCAAATTCCAACCCGAGACACCTACCTCTGCCCCAGAGATGTTCAATACCCTCTCAACCACACACATACACGCACACATATGTGTGTGTGTGTGTGTCTGTATATATATATATATATATATATATACAGAGAGAGAGAGAGAGAGAGAGACTCATGTGCACACTAAGCTTGCACATCATTTTTTTAAAATAGTAAAAAAAATATTTTTGACATGATTTTTTTTTGTGTGATATTTAACTATTTCAACGGCCCCATGTCAAAAAAATAAGCTAAAAAACACTTTTTTGAGTTGATTTTTTTACATGGGTCCATTGAAATGTTTAAATATTACATAAAAAAATCAACTAAAAAATATTTTTTTTAATGCTTTAAAAAACTTGGTGTGCGTCAGCATTGTGCAAATTTAGTGTGTACAAGAGCATGTTTATCTCTCTCTCTCTCTCTCTATATATATATATATATATATATATATATATATATATATGAAGCTTAAAGCTTCATCCATGGCAGCAGAAAGAGAAGAAGAAAAAAATGAAAATAGAAGAAGAAAAAGAAGAAGCAGGGGCAAGTCCAGCGGTGGAGGTCGGCGGTCAGGGGCTTGGCGGTGGAGCGGGGGTTGGTCAGGGGAAGAGTTATATCGGAGGTGGTGGGGGAGGGGGGAGGGTAGGTGTGTGTAAAAAAAATATTAGGTTGACACGTGTGTGTTTGTTGTCACTGGCGCGGACCAATTACAACATAAGAGTTAAAGTTAATGCGTTTTGAGTGTTTTTGGTGAATGTTCATCTTTTATATTCACTTTTGAACCTCTCCCTATACACACACACACACACACACACACACACACACAGGAAGTCTGTGAAGGAATTGTATGCTGACCATTGCCATTCCTCACATTTGTGATAGACATAAGGAGAAAAATGAAACTATTATTGAGGCTCTTCAACTGGTTTTAAACAATGAACTAAAAAATAGGGAGTGGGGGTTGTTTGTAGTTGTATACCACACAAGTGAACCTTATCCCCCTCCTCTTTCCTTAAATCATGGGGTATTAACCAATTACAAATCCCACAGCTGAAGTCATGTCGTGCTCTTAAGTGTGAAAGCATAAGAGCAATTATATATATATATATATATATATATATATATATATATATATATATATATATATATATATATATATATATATATATATATATATATATATATATTAAGAAAATATTTATAAATAGATGGAGAAAAAACCTCTCCAAGGGCGCTTACAAGCACTAAATCAGGACTCTTGCAAAAAAGAAACAACAATATAAAGCCAATTTAAAAACATTTAGTTCCTACCATTTCTAGACCGCGTTCGCTTGCGGACAACATTTCGATTGTCCTTTTCTGCAATAGAATTTACATCATTCGAAATAAGATCAGAATCCACCGCAGATGAGGAATCAAGTTTGGAGAGATCCAGGAATAAGTCAATGTTGCGGCCGTTGTGAATGTGTACACTAATTGGATTAAATTGGGATCTTGTTAAAGGAGTTATATCTTCATCACTTTTAGAGTCTTCCTCAGAAGATGAAGTCTCAAATACACCATTGTGCAAACCAAGTTTGTCTCCTCTTAAAACAATGGAATCGCGTTGGATTAAGTGATAAATATTGCTTTGATTTTTATTCCCCAAATTTCCACTTCCATTATCCAACTTTTTTTCAGGAAAATTTGAAGTATCAGAATTAAAAGTGACGTTATCCTTAGCTAACTTTTCCAAAATTTTAAAATTATCCCCATGAGCTTAAGCTAGCTCTTTCTCATTAGGAATGTTCTCATAGATTTCTACAAGGTCATTTATCACGTTTTTTTCATTAGTTAGGATAACTTCTCCCTTATTAATAGGACTTCACTTTTGACCCTTCAGTTTTATTGTTGGGTGATTTATCACGTATTGGTCTTTATAAAAAATACCTGCTTGCGAGTGTATATCTCCACATATTTCATGAAGTTTAGAATTCTCTTTTGAAGACTCTTGAATTTTCTATTCACCGGAGCTTTCATCTTCCCCGGGTTTCGGGACGTTTATACCTGAGATATTATATGGCGTTTTTATTTCTTTCGCTTTTGGTTGCACTTCCTGGTTAGCTGCGATCACTTCTTGACTTTAATGATGAGTTTCTTGTATGATTTCATTTTCTTTTTCTTGAATGAAAATATGAGCTTCTTGGTTATGGAATTCTGAGTTTGACTTGGGAATCAATCTTGTGACTGTTTTAGGTTTAGGCTGAGTTTTATTTAAAGTGGAGTTATTGTTATTGAAAATACATTTATCAATTGAGTGGCCTTTCTTTCAACAATTAACACAAAATTTAGGGTAATCTTCGTATGAGACTTCCTACCAGAAACCTCCTGCCCCACACCCTATCCATACTCTCTTAGATTTATCCAGAAGCAGGTTTAGATCCACACATACTCTTGCAAGGTTTGGTCTGTTAATAGAAACTGTTGAGGCATCAATCTTTAATGGTTTTGCAATTAATTGGGCTATTGAGAAAAGAGTTATTTTATCAATAAAATGTATCATTGGATTTGATAGGTTTATCCAGGATGGAACTATGGGTCTTTCTTCATCAACCCTAAAGTCACTGCTCTACTTAAAAACTCTCATAGGATATTTCCCAATATTTCAATGTTCTCTTAACCATAGTCTTGTGGAATCTTCCTTACTATGCAATCTAATGAGGATGTGTTTTTGGTTAAGTAATCCGATATTATGCGTTGCTTTTAGAGAGAAAGACATATAATTCTTACGAATAATCTCCATTGATGGCCTTCTATGAGAAAATTTTCCCACTAGGGCAAACTTGAACTGTTTAGCCAGTTTCTTGATATCATCTTTTGAGAATAGTACTGCAGGTTCACCCTCGAATAAAGAGGGAACTTTAAGGATGGTCTCCACATTTGATTGGCTAGATAAAATACCTGCAAATGATTTACTCCATTATTTTCGTGGGATTTTCATGAGGGTTTAGGAAAATGGTTGCCATCTTGAGAACATATCTTGAGTGTTATTTTATACACACACACACACACACACACAAACAAACAAACATACACACAGGTGAGGTGAGGGTACCTTAGTGCGATGGAAAGAGTCTCTCCCAAGCTATAGTTAGTCTCGGGTTCGAGACATGGGATCAACCTCTCCATTTATGGGGGTAAGGGAAACCTACATCTACCTCTCCGAAATCCTACAATTAATCAGGAGCCTTGTGCACTCAATTGGGTTTTCATATATATATATATATATTTACACACACACACACATGTTCCTAATGTGGTAAAATTAGTAATTTTAGTGATAGCTTAATATGTGGTGAAATATATCCACGCATGTTCCCAACCATGCCATGGCCTGCAATATTATTGTTTTAAAATTGACGTCCTTTATTTTATAGGCAAATTTTTTTTTTGAGAACAATTATTTCCATGTCGAATGTCTTATGAGATTTTTTTATTCTAACTTTTTAACTAAAAACAACTGGGGCACGACAAATATCGTGATGTAATTTTCAATTGTTTAATTGGGAGGGTCTATTAATTCGTATCTTCGACACTACAACCAGATGATGAATTAGTCAAATTAGATAAATATATTATCAATATCGCAAGTAAAATCGTCACAAGGATTACCATATAATTATTTTACTGAGAATTACACGTGTTACTTCCAATTGTCCAATTGCATTTTATGGTGCAGATAGCGCATGTTGGTATAGAAAGGAGAATCGAAAGCTTGAAAGAAGAAGTGGGAAGGGAGATAATTGCCACATCACACAACTCATCCAAACAATTATGTCTTATTGACGCGGTTCAACGTCTAGGTGTGGCATACCACTTTGAAAGAGAAATCGAAGAAATATTAGAACATATATATAGTACTCATGATTATATTGATGATGATATCAATAATGTTTCTCTTCAATTTCGTTTATTAAGACAACAAGGATTCAATATAACATGTGGTAAGCTTGATCAATGAAATAATTTTTCCATATGTCATTTGTACTTTGATGGCATGTAGTCAGATATTTATTTTATTGTGTTAAAAACAGACGTATTCAATAAGTTTGTAGATGAGAAGGGAAACTTCAATGAATCCTTAGGCACTGATGTGGAGGGTATGCTTGGGTTGTATGAAGCTGCACATCTCCGAAAGCACGGAGAAGATATACTTGACGAAGCCCTAGCTTTCACCACCGTCAATCTTAAGTCCTCGATGGATCATTTAAGCAATCCATTATTAGCCAAAGTATCTAATGCACTAGAGGAACCCCTGCACAAAGGTTTGCGTAGACTTGAAGCCAAGCGATATATTTGTACCTACCAAGAAGAGGCATCACGTAATGAGACATTGCTCCACCTCGCTAAGTTGGATTTCAACTTAGTCCAATCATTGCACAAGAAGGAGCTACATGATATTAGTAGGTACATTTAATAATACACGAATATTGCTCTGTGGACATTAAACTTAAGACTAGCTTTCGAAGCAGCCACGATTGGTTACCAGCCTATAAATTTTGAAGAAGATATATTCAAACTATTTTTCTTTTTAGTTTTACAAAAATGGTGTGTCTGTAAGTTTAATTGAACTAATAATTGATACATTCCAGGTGGTGGAAAGAGTTGGAATTTGCCACTAAGCTTCCTTTTGCGAGAGATAGAGTGGTGGAACTTTACTTTTGGATAGTAGGAGTGTACTCTGAACCCAAGTACTCACTTGCAAGAAAAATACTTACCAAAGTAATTTCTTTAACATCCATTATTGACGATATATATGATGTGTATGGAACTCTTGAAGAAATCCATCTCTTTACTGATGCAATTGAGAGGTATGACATATTTGTTACCCTTTTTTTTAATCTAAAATCGAAAAGAAATCAACGGCATGTATTACTTTAAAAAAAAAAACGGCATGTATTTGTATACAAGTCTATCATATAAAGTTGTCGACCATCAACACTATTTGAATGCTACCTTAAGGCATTTTCATCCACCCCTTGGGGTCATGTTTCAATGTCGAGAGCTACGCTCACTTTGAATGTGTATGGGTGGAGAGACTTTAGACCTCCACCTTTTATGAAGAAAGAAAAAGGTTATCGACCCTATTTAGGATAGGGTTACAGTGACTCCTACAATTGATTTGTTTATCCATATAAGTAATTAAAACACATTCTTTGCGGATATTGTATATTTTAATACATAAACTCATCAGGTCATTGTGATCTTGCCCTTGAAGTTGTCAAAAAATTTGAACTTTTTACAAATATTTTATGCAGTGATATGAGAATTGTCAAGAATAATAATTATAACTATGAAGAAATGATGATTTTATAAGTTTAATCATGACTAAGTCATGAAAGGTTCTACTAAAAAACTCAAATGTTTCAATAATTTTTTGTGCATAAAAATAAGAAGGAAAGCAAAAAATAAAGTAACAAGTAATATTTGAATATTTATATTCCATAACAGTTTTTATAAAAAATTGACTTTTAGGTGGGACATCAGTAGCATGGATCAACTTCCGGAATACATGAAACTATGTTATCAGGTTCTTTTGGATGTTTTTAAAGAGATTGAAGAAGAGATGGTCAAGGAAGAAAGATTGTACAAAGTTCACTATGCAAGAGAAGCGGTATGTGGTTTCCCCCAAAAGGTTTTCTTAACCATAATCTTAATATGAGGATTTTGTTTCTTCTAATTAAATAAATGTTTCATAAAACTACATATTTTCATAGTTTATATAATATCACATGATGAGAGATAATCTTTATGTGATAACAATAACCGTTGGAGTAATTGTTTTATAGTTGTTATGACGTTGTATGATTTTTCTTAATTGTTGTTTTTAGATGAAGAATCAAGTCCAAGCCTACTTTGAAGAAGCCAAATGGTTTCACAAAAATTATATTCCAACAATGGAGGAGTATATGCCTCTTGCTTTGGTCACCTCCGGTTACTCCATGCTTACAACCGTGTCTTTTGTTGGCATGGGTGATATTGCAACAAAGGAGGCCTTCGATTGGGTGTGCACAAATCCAAAAATTATTAAAGGTTCAGAAACAATTGGTCGCCTTATGGATGACATGACTTCACATAAGGTATACTTGATGGGTGTCTTCTATAGTCGTCATGATCTCCTTTAAATAAGTTTGGCAAAATGGAATTGTTGTTAACTATTGTACAACACGTATTAACACAATTAAACGATCCAGGTAGTCTAATTAAAAGTCATCTAAGAGAATTGTTAACTAATTAATATTTTCTATATTTATATATAAATGATTATTTATGAGCGGAAATAAAAATATTCTCAGTGTGTCTATATAACAAATGTGATTCATAACACACTCCTTACTGAATGATACTCCGTGTTAATACCCAAACTTCCATATTTTTAACAAATGTCCTATGTGTTTTGTAAATGGACCACTGTACAGAATACCTCAAACCTACATCATTTTCTTAACGACATTGTGTGTGTCTTCCTTGTGAGTGTCAATTCTGCCATATATTGTAAAAATTTGATAATTGTCTCGTTACATGTATATATATTAGGGGAATTTTCTCCATCTTTATCACATTCCTTTATCTCTTTTCTCATTCACTGGCTATTAATTCTATTGTCAATGAGAATATCTAGATTTTTTTTGCTTTTGTATCTCTATATCATCTATAGAGATCTTGTCGTTATGAAGACCTTCTCAGGAGAGGGTCTTTTTATTTTGTTTCTCCATATCTTCATTGCAAATAATAATTGAAAGATCAAGCTACATTGAAACTTTTTCCCACATTTTTATGCATATGATCCATATTTTGAAAAAAAATGTCACTAGGGTTTCGTGTTTAAGCTAATCATTTTGAAAAGTTTGGTTGTCTAACATTTAGGAGGTGAAGTTCAACTTGTTGTAAAATTTAAAGGCAATGTATAATTAATCCTTAATGTTATAATCATTCTTTTATCTATATCACTATTTATTGAATATTAATCTACCTTTTAATTGTTTCATTTTTTCTCTATAGTGACGATAATATCTATTTAGTATTTTAGCATCTGACTAGTATGTGTTACATAAATGAATTTATGTTTATTATATATATATATATCCCTTTTTATATTAAAGAAAATACTAACTATATATTTATCCATGTATGCAGTTTGAACAAAAGAGAGGGCATTGCGCCTCAGCAATTGAGTGTTATATGGAACAATATGGTGCCTCAGAGAAACAAGCACACGATTATTTTAACAAGCAACTTGTGAATGCCTGGAAGGATATAAATGAAGAATGTCTCCAGCCTACTGCCATACCAATGCCTCTACTCTCTTGCGTTCTTAACCTTTCTCGTGCCATAGATGTCATTTACAAAGAGGAGGATGGGTACACCATTGTTGGGGAAAAGATGAGAACCAACATTGCATCATTAATCATTGATCCAGTGCCAATATGATTATGATAATGTGGAGTTCATACATATATTATTCCTTAGTACTAAGTAATATTGATGAAGATATTATGTGAAAAAATAATAAAAGAAAGGAATCTTATCGTAATAATTATTTAAAATTCATCCATCTTATTCCAAAGACATGAATTTTCTATATTTAAATAAATGCGATTCACTATTTATCATTGATTTGTCTCGAGAAATACACTTCATTAAATGAATGTGAGAAAATATAAATGTATTAGAGAAATTAAACCCATTTAGTTAAACAAGAGGTTCATTAGTATTTTGTTGTTGAAAATATTTACAAATATGGATATTGATCTTGAAGTGCATAATAAATATTTTTCATGCTTCACCAAAATAATATCTTTAGGATCCATTAAAAAAATTCCTGAATTATGTAATGCTCGATTATTTTACAAATCCACTTAACTGGTTTTCATAACACACACACACACACACACACACACACACACACACACACACACACACACACACACACACACATATATATATATATATATATATATATATATATATATATATCCGGGTAACTTTGAAGATGGAGTGCTTCTTTGGAAATTCAAAGAACTTATAGGGATTTGTCTCATAGTTTCATAATAAATATATCATATAAAGCTATCACCTCAATTTGTATAATTCCTTTCGAGCGATTAATTGATGATGCGAGGGTATCAGATTAGTGTTGGTTATTATTTTTACAACATCTCCAATAAATGAATTTAAAATTAGATTTAACTCTGAAAATTGTTGAATTCATTCTTTCCACAGAAAATAGTAGAAAATATGTCACAATCATGTCACCCTTCCACACATAGGGTGATTAGTCTTTTGTATAGTATGGGTTATCCAACTAATAAAGAAAATTGAGGGGAAAATTTAGTAGATGCTAAAATCTCAAGAGTAGAAAGTTAGTCTCCACCAACTACAACTGAATATAAAAAAACTCCAAATACAACTTTTGGAATCTCCGTAGGCACGTAAAAAATAAATCTCACAAAATAAATGACATAAAAGTATATAGATAGGGGATATAAGTCATGCCTTGTTGATACTGAAAGGAAAGATAACATATATAGGCTGAATAATATTGCAACTCAATCTTGCTACGACCTCTACTCTGACATAAAAAAATTCAATGCAAGATGGGTTAATCTCACAAGCAAGAACATTGTACAAGATCCCTATCAGAAGATCCATATAATAATAATAAAATCATGACATCCTATTGAGAATAAAATAAATGAATATCTTAAGCCATTATATTTATTTCTCCTTGTCAAGTCACTTTCTTTCACATTATTACTATTATTTTTGTGGTTTTTGTTGTTGTTGTTGTTATACGAAAATATGTCGTCTAGTGTCTAATGGGCACATGGAAAAATAATATGACAAAATGTATGAAGATATGTTCAAGGCTATGAAATTATCCCTGACCTTTATATAAATGCCTCAACATGTATACAAGGTACTTGACATATATGATAAGGCCACGACCTTGTACCTCACAAGACCAGGACTTGGTACCAAACCAGGTTGTGGACCTAACATCTCAACATGCCCCAAGTAACACAATTCGTGGACTTTAAACCTAATACCATAGACTTCTACCATAGACTTACAGTTGTCCACTTCCTAGAAATATTCCCTCTCATTTATTCTTATCGACAAGTCACGTGGGTCGTGCATGTGATGTCCCAACTAACTCATATGAGTAGATATGGTCACCCCTCATTTAGTAAAGACCAACTGAGTAGCAAAGCTCTGCCTAAATCATTCCAACTCACGTCTATAATGGATTCGTCGCTCTTGTCACCTACTCTGGCAACCTTAGATAAAAATATCCATGGCCTCAGAGAAGAATACATTACAAGACCACGACCTCGACTTCACAATAACTTGTATGTTCATGTATTTAACCATCTTATTTATTCTTCCTAGACTATAAGGCTCCAATCTTGCCACATCTTAAACAATTCTACCACGAATAATTTAATGTCAGGGTGGGAAATCAACGGATAAAATATAAATCGAGAAAATTATCCATCTCAGGGTAAATGAACAATGCATGTCCTCCAACGATGACTCAACCATGCCATTAAAAATCAACCGTGTTCACTTTTATCCGATTCTTAGAAAATCATCCATATTGTGGAAAATCAACCGTGACATCCTTTTTTTAAAAAATATCCATTTCTTGGAAAATCAACCTTTTTGTCCATGTGAAAAATCACCCATGCAAAATCGAGTATAGTCCTTGTAAAATCAACCACGCCATGGACAATAAAACATCTCTTTTTATCATCATACCATCCTATCATCAGCCAATCACCCACGCCAATCCCAGTGGTTACACATCACGTATCTTGTGTATCTACATACCCTACATATCATTGCCTTAAACATGCACATATAAGGAATTTCAAAATATATATAAAATTGAGAACACACCGTAATTTCCCATATATTGGACCCAATTTACAAGGTACCACCCTCACCCTTCGATCCCAGTGAGGTAGTTATTGTCTCTCTTGCTCTAAAAGATCTTGGTAGGGCTAGCGAGATATGAATCAATGATGGTGGCAACTGTAGTGCCAGTGCTTATACGTGAGGCGACTGAAACCTATTACCCTACTGACGATGCTTGGTTGTAGCATTCACTAATTGGCTATATATGACTTCTCACGGATTTCCCAAAACAACACCTGTTATATTCCATCCTAACTCATTAATAAAACATTCCATATTCTTCACCTTGGTTTCACTTCTTCGTTAGAAAATAAGGATAAGTTGGGGAATTACTGGTCATACTCGATAACTATATTTGTTCCTTATAGTATATTTAAAAATTCTTTCTTCTTAGATACTCGTACTGCAAATTTGTCTTCTTTTTTTTAACCAATCCTAAAATCTTATATGATCATATCAGCTCTCTGATCAATAGCAGTGATTGACTCCCACCATTGTAGGGCATCCCTTGTTAGCCTAAAAGTAGCAAACATATGCTTTTGCATGTTTGTGGATTCATCTCACCTCAAATTGTGCACAATATCATGCTTACACTGATAGGCTACCATTAAATCGATAGACCCTCCAAACTTTGGGGAATTCCTTTTACAAAAGAAGCTTGAATGTACTCCTAAGTGGACACGGGAGCTACGGGTTGTTATTGAGTTGGCACTAATAGTTGTAAAAGATCTTGTATAATTGTTTCCACTGTCGTCGTAACTACTTGTTTAGTCATCGCAGTGATGTTTGGATTCCCAAGTGGAACCTCACCTTGACTAGGGTTAGATCTAGAATCTTCCCGATCTCTTTGTGAGACTCCATGCCTAAGTATTTCGACTTGAAAAGACTAAAAAGTCCATATAATAAACCAATATAATATAATACATATAGAGTACGTATCAGGGAACCTTACCCTAAAATCCTGACAGGTGAAACATAGATCGTAAAGATACTAGAACGTGGAATGCTCTAATACCATGGTTTATGTTTTTTTTTTATAGATTATGATAAAGTGGGACTAGGGTTAACATATGTTTCTAGTTAAATGTGAAATCCTGTCAATTTTCTTAAGCCTAATTTGTCACTGGCTTATGGACCTCAAACCCCACTTTAAACTTGTCCAAACATAACCTAATGGTGTACCTAACCTCTACGTACATCCTCCCACAATTTTAACCTTATTTGGGCTGCCAAAAGGCCCTAAGAGTTCCATTAAAATTGCAAACATCTCGATTCCCATTAAATAGAATTTCAAGAACTTATTATTAAAAATTTTATTTTAAGTTAGGTTACATCAAATTAATTTATTTGACAATATAAATTTATTTACAACATAGTTAAATTTGTCGCCAAATGAAAATTTTTAATTTAAGAAATTAACAACATATAATATCTCCAATATCTTAATAATTCAATTTGTCTAGTAAAATCTATATGCCAAAATAAATTCTATAATTAAATTTATATAATTTTTTTAAAATAAATTTAAATATTTAAATATTTAGAGTACTTGGGAGATTCTTATTGTGGGTGTTCTTTATAGGGTGGATAAAGATATATAACAAATGAGATTGGAACTGAAGGATATAAGTTTAATAAATGAATCATTATTCACAACATTTAACCCAATATTGTGAATTTGGTTTCGTCGTTACCCTTGATATGAAATTATTGGGTGGAATAACATAGTGCTAAAAATAGTTTATTAGGGGTAACATGAGTGTACCACCCTACCAAAGTCACAATAGTTTTAGAGTTTAAACTGTAATTACCAATGGACACACTCCCATTTATAATTCTAGTTTATATGAGTTCTTATGATGAAACCTATCACATAATCACTCTCATGTAGTTAAGTGTGGACCTTGAACATTCCACCACAGAAGAATATAAATCCACATTGAGATCCACGATGCGAATGAAAAACTCCAATCTTCTCCTTGGAATCAATGCCTCGCTTCAACTCCTCAAATGAATCAAATTGCCTCCAATTTTAGATATGGTAGTATTATATCATGAAATTCAAAAGTATATGTTTGAATTGAATAGGCTAATGATGATCTGAACAAAATCATTATCGGGTTACACACAAAAACACAGAGATCACCACAAAGATGTATGTTTAATTAGTTTTTGAATAATAAGTGATAATTTATGTAAACGATATCTCTACACTACCAAAATATCACGGTCACACAACAGAACATTGCATAGCTCTTTAAAATGAGATTAAAACTCTAATCCGAAGAGGAAATATGAATCAGTTTGTTAATCGATAGAACAACGAAGGAATGTGGCATAGATTAAAATCTCTTTGCAAGCCCAGAGAGGAGAAGAAAAGAACTCATGAAGATGATTAGGAGGATGATCCCGATTTCCCTAAAAAAACCCGACAACCAAAAGGTGAGGTATTCTGTATCAATTTTGGTTCCTTTGATTGCCAAATTATTACATGTGGAGATGAAAGAGGAGGATATCATACAACAGAGAGAAAAACTTACCTCAATGAGGCACAAGCTTCCTCGTACATACATAGGGTCAACCTTGAAGAGGAAGATCGATCAAGGAAGGTTAATAAAGACAAACTAATAATTGGTTTCTCTAAAAATGATCTTTCAGGAGTATTGTATCCTCATGATGACCCATCAGTAATCAAAGTTAGAAAGGAAGAAATCATTGTCTCTAGAGTTTTAGTAGATAATGGTAGCTCGACGGATATCATGTTTTATCCTTATTTCAGAAACTTGGATTTTAAACTCAGCAAATTAGAGCCCTATCATCGACCACTAATAGGCTTTGCAGTTGAGAAAGTCTTTCCTTTGGGAGCCATTAAAATGGAGATAATGATAGGCACCTGGCCAGCTAGCCAAACAGAGGAGATCCATTTCTTTATAGTGGACAAAAACGTCCATTCAGCTTACAACATAATCATGGGAAGAAGAGGGCTAAAGAAGTTCGAGGCGGTACCATCCGCTGTTCATCAGTGTCTAAAATTCCCTATTAACTTTAGTGTGGAAATTGTGAAAGGTGATTAGAAATTATCTTGGGAGTGTTACTACTCTTCTATCGAGCAGAAAGACTTGGAAAAAATAAAGACGAAACCCATTACCTTCCAAGTGGATACTTTTGAGCTTGATGAAGAATCTCAGGTTGAAACCTTAGACCCAAGGGAGGAAACAGAGATGGTAAAGTGAAAAATTGTAGAAACAACTGAATGCATTATGTTAGACGATGACAAATCGGAACACATCACTCAAATAGGAACAACAATGGATCTTGTTCTTAAAGAGGAACTGGTGAGCTTCCTTAAACAGAGAAAGCATATGTTTGCCTGAAGTTATGAAGATATGCATGGGATAGATCCCAATTTCCTTTTTCATTAGCTTAACGTAAACAAAGAAGTTAAACCAGTAAAAAAAATATAAAGAGTGTTCAGTCTCGAGAAGAACCAAGCCATACAAAAAGAAGTCGAAAAACTTCAAAAAGAAGATTTTATTAATGAAGTGAAATACCCAGACTGGTTGGCCAATATAGTTATGGTCAAAAACAAAAACAACAAGTGGAAAATGTGTGTATAATTCACATATTTAAATAAAGCATTCCCAAAGGATCATTTTCCTTTACCTCGAATAGATCTACTCGTGTATGCAACATCAGGACATGAGTTACTCAGCTTTATGGATGCTTATTCTTGTTATATCCAAATAAAAATGAAACCTGAGGATAGGGAAATAACTTCTTTCACCACTCCCCGATGTAATACCCCGTATTTTTATAGCTTTTAAATTTGGGGATTTATTAAATTTAATTAGAGATATTAATTTAATATTAATCCGACAAATCATTTAAATTCTTACTAGCGTGATGAGAGTTAGTAATTATTGGAATTTTGTTGTAAGTTACTTTATGGGTGAACTAAGAGGTGTAATTGTATTTAGTAAAATTATCACGTGAATCTATTTGATAATTTTGGAAATTTATCGGTACGCGCTTGTCTCGTGTCGGGATTAAATTCGAACTATTAGAAGTGAATAAATTATAAGTCACCCGTATGGTCATTTTGAGTATGTCAATGTGTCCGGAAGGGTTGAGATAGTTAAAATAATGTACCCGAGGGTTTAGTTTGGGTCACGGGGCGTTTCTAAGCTTAATTAACACCCCGGGAGGGCGTTTTAGACATTTTACATTTTTGGGCATGAAAACCCACGAAATTTCTAAGAGTATATCAGATAATAGGAGTTTCCTTCTAGGTTTAGAATAACCAAAAACCTAAGATGACCATTGGAAGGGAAGAGGAGAAGCTTTCCAAGGAGTTCTAGGCCAAGAACTCCACTGTTTGCATCGTCGTCGCCGCCAAACTTTAGATCGCGCAACGAGGATCGCAACCACACCAATCTTGTCCACTAATCTGAACCAATAATTCCCAGGCAAGTATCTATCTTGCTCTAGTCTTAGTTAATGCCTCAATTATGTTAGTCTAGGGTTGTTTAGAACTTGTTTCATGGAAGAAAGTGTAGTTTGGAGACTAGAATTCACATGTCATTAAAGAAGTAATCATATTCTGGACATTTCATTTGCATGTAGAGGATAAACTACGAATTAGTATGGATCTAGAAGTAAGAAATCTGGAAAATAATGGAAAGAATTGAAAGAAAAAGAGAAATTAGGGTTCTTGAAGTCTAGACAAATTTTACCCCATTATATAGTTATAATTGATGAATTGAAACATATTTTACATGGAGAATTGTGTATTTAGGTGTATGGAACTGGTAATAACTTTTGTTGGGAGCTTGGGAATCAAATATGAAGTTTTGATTGAGGTTGGGGAGGCAAACCCGTAACTGGATAAATGCAGTTTTCACCATAACTGCTTGATCGATCGATCGACCTAAGAGTATCGATCGATCGACTTATCGGTCGATCGATCCCACCTGAAAAACTGTACATTCCTCTTATAATGGTTTGTTCCGATTAAAATGCGTAGTAACCCTTGAGTATTATTGTTAGAACATTTTGGGATATAAATAGGACCAATAGGGTTTTAGTAAACCCCAATAAGTGGGAATTTAATGTAAAATGAAATAAAGGGGTTAACGGGGAGTGATTTACCCATATGGGATTATGCGAACGTTTAAATAAAAGATTGAGACTTGTAAGAGAGTTAGACCAGAAGATAAGTGAGTGTACGTCTACTAAAATTATACTTACAATACATCGAGAAAGGAGAAGTGAGTATGAAATGCATTATAAATGAGAATAAAAACGGCAAATTCGTATGCGTAATAATCAAGTAAAATGTGTTAATAACGAATAATTATGATTATGGGTCGTGAGCACACCTAATTTAGAAATGTGGATATTTATATATATAAGACTGTGTGATTGTGCATATATTATATATCTGTTTAAAAATCATACCCGGGCTACTTGCTATCACGGGGGTTTGCGCGTCGGGACAGTCTTATCTCGATTGGACCTTTATGGGGAATAACGACTTGTACCCTAGAAGATAGTATCCTTTATTACAGGCTATCTGAGTTATAGTCAGATAGTCCTAAGAGACGTGTGGTTATGTGCTGACCTCTTAGAAATGGGAACTATGCTTCGCCTCCAATTATTTGTGTTTTGTGTTAATACAGTTCGAGAGTGATTCCGAACTAGTATTTCCCTTAGTTTGTGTGATACGGGGACTTGATAGCAGAGTATGCCAGTACCTTCGATCTTATGTGAGGTGCCGTTAGTATATATATTATATGTGTGATTAATATATATACATATATTTATATGGGGACTTTCTACTGTGCTTATAAGTAGATAAGAAATGAATAAATGCTTCAACTTTATTATAAGTGTTCGGGAACTTTATAACAGTAATGAGTTATTTTAAATAATGTAAGGAATCTTTAAGAGAATGATTTCCTAAAGTAAATGTCATAACTTCGTTTTTCACATGATAAATCATTATGGAGAATAAGATAGGGAAATTGATGAGATTTATTAAGTACGGTAGGTGTGCATACTTGATAAGAGGGGAGAAATCTCAAGAGAGTGTCGCATATTAACATGGTTGTTGCATTAGCAGGTAAGCATTTTAAATACTTGCTAAACTAATTTTAAACTGTTTCACACTTGGGCTCTGACCCGTTTCCTGTTATCTCTTTTCTCTTGTATATATATGTATATATTTCAGGTGCCCAGCCGTAGGGGCGTCTTGCGTAGATTCTTTGGACCGAGCGCACTGTAGCTTATGTGGGAGATGCAGGACATTGCTTAGACGACCTCGATGTTGAATCTACTCTCATTCTAGTTATGATTAGTTAGGGAATGTGTCGCCCATTTCCTTATTCAGTTGGATTTGTCAGAGATTATGTTTATTTATCTTTAGCATTTTTACTTTTGGAATTAAATTGCTGTTAGGATGGTTTTCCTTTGTAGTTTTAAAGTTGGTGTTGAATTACCTGAATGATTAAATTTATGGGTGTTTATTTCCAGTCTTAATAATTGTGTGATTCTTAAACTGTTACGTAATAAAGGATTTCATAATTGGATTTAATAAATGGAGATAATGATTTAAATGTTTTTGTCACTTAGCTTAATTATATAGCGTGTTTCAAATGGAAAGTTTATTTTGTGACAATGATGCTAAGAATGAACCAACCATTCACCTTGATTATAATTTAATAAATGACTGATCACCCGGTATTTAATTAGGTGGGGTGTCACACCCGAGGAACATACTGTTATAATGTTATGCCTTTTGGTTTGAAAATGCAGGTGCTACATATGAAAGGTTGGTCAATAAGGTGTTTGAGGAGCAGATAGGAAAGAATATCGAAGTCTACGTAGATGATATTCTAACAAAAAGATAAAAGGTATCCGATCATATTGCTGACCTCAACCAGACTTTTGATTAACTTAAGAAGAACCAAATGATACTAAATCCGATCAAATGCATTTTTACAGTGCTAGAGGGAATATTCCTCGGGTACATAGTTAATCAAAGGGGAATTGAAGCAAGTCCAGATAAGATCAAGGCATTAATTGAAATGAAATACCCAACTTGCAAGAAGGAGGTGCAAAGACTGACTGGACGAGTAGCAGCCTTGAACAAATTCGTGTCCTGAGTGATAAATAGGTGCCTGCCATTCTTCAAGGTGGTCATAAAAAGTTTTGAATGGAATGAAGAATGTGAAAAAGCTTTTGTGGAGTTGAAAAAGCATTTTGGGTCACCTCCATTACTCTCCCGACCAATCAGAGGTGAAAAATTGTACCTGTATTTTGCTATTTCTGAATAGGCAGTAAGTTTTGCATTAATCCTAGAAGAAAATGGAGATAAAAAACCCGTCTACTATAACAATAAGGCTTTTCGAGGAGTAGAAATCAAGTACCCGTGTTTGAAGAAATGGGCTTTATCACTAGTTTAAGCATCCAGACATATGAAACCTTATTTCTAAGTACATATTATCATAGTTTACGTTGATATGCCTCTAAGGTAGGCTTTTCATAAATCGGAGAAATCTGGTAGATTAATGTATTGGGTTATGGAGTAAGGGGAGTATGATATCATATATGAGCCATGGTCTTCTTTGAAAGGCTAAGCAGTGGCATATTTCATAGCGGAGTTCACTTACTCTCAGGTCCCCGAGCAACAAAGTGATAAGGCATAACGAGAATCAGGAGAAAGTGATGTTAATAAGAAAGCTTTTGAAGAACATTCTTCAAAAGAAGCGATTGCAAACCTGCTAGATTCCTCTTCCAGAACACAGGAGATGACTAAGAAGTATGAAGAATCCAAAGGAAAAATATTTCACTATGGGAGTTTGACTAACCAAGCATTTGACAATGGCGTCCCAATATGGAACTTTTATGTTGATGGATCATTTTGTTCAACTGGTAGTGGGTGAAGGTATAATACTTAACACTCCTGATGGTATTGATATTGAGTATGCACTACGTTTTCAATTTCAGGCTTCAAATAATGAAGTGGAGTACGAAGATATAATTTTGGGCCTAAGTCTAGCCCACTCATTGAGTGCCGAGCAAGTTGTGGTAGACAGTGACTCTCAGCTGGTAGTAAACCAAACACTGGGTTTATATGGAGCTCAAGGAGAATTAACAACCCTGGATTTATCCAAGGGGTTGGAAGTCATTATAAAATCATCAGTTAATTAAATGAACAGAATCTTAAGGTTTGAAAATGCTCGAGCTGATGTCGTCGCTCGGCTGATGCCCTCGCTCGGCTGGCCTTTGCTACCAGAATTGAACTTCGGTGAACTATCCCTATTGAGATTCTAGCCAATAGGAGCATAAATGAAGATTTAATGATCAATTTTACTGCCATAGATACGGGGCCATCATGGATGTACCCCATCAAATCATATATTGAAGAAGGAACTCTACCAACAGATATGGTGGAAGCAAAGAAGTTGAAATACAAAGCAGGACGATATGTATTAGATATAGATGTTTTGTATAGGAGAGGACTAAGAGTCAATTTGCAGCACCTCCTGCATCCATTAGAGGTCTAAGATCTAATTCAGGAGGTGGATGAAGGATCACGTGAAGCTCACATAGCAGAGAGAATACTTCTGCAAAGAATCAGTACTCAAGGGTATTACTGGCCAATAATGTGAACAAATTGTTCAACGTTTACCAAGAAGTGTGATAAATGTCAAAGATTCTATACCATTCGAAAAACTCCACAGACAGCTCTCAATCCAATGACTTCCCCATGGCCATTTACCGTATGGGGTATAGACTTGGTCAGACCACTCCCAACTACCCGAGGAAGATTTAAATACTTGGTTGTCGTCATAGATTATTTTATAAAATGGGTTGAGGTTTAGCCTCTGATAGACATGCCTTATGAAAAGGTCTATCAGTTTATAAGGAAAAGCATCATTTATAGGTATGGGTTGCCCTATGCTTTCATTACCGACCACGAAACACAGTTTGACAAAGATGAATTCACAAATTACTGTGCTCAGTCCAATGTTCAAAAATTACATCCAGCTCCAGGATATCCTCAGAGTAATGGACAAACTGAAGTTATGAATAGAACCTTGCTTAATGGGTTAAAAAAAAGACTTGATGATGCCAAGGGAAATTGTATAAATAAGTTACACTCTGTCCTATGGGCCTACCGAACAACACCGTGAACAGCAACTGGAAAATCCACGTATATGTTATCATTTGGGACTGAAGCTATCATTCCTGCCGAGCTAGGCTTGCCATCCTATAGAGTTTTAAATTTTAACTTTCCTCTAAGTGACTTAATGAGAAGGTTGGATCTAGATATGCTGGAAGAAGTAAGAGAAGACATCGCCCTAAGTAATGCAGCCTACTAACAGAGAATAACTGATTTTTATAATAAATGGATGAAACTGATCAACTTGAAGGAAGAAGATTATGTGCTAAAGAAAGTTCTGTAGAAAAATAACAATCTTGAGGCCAATTGGCATGGGCCATACCATATTTTAGCAGTAATCTGTACTAGAACCTATCGAATTGAAACCTTGGAAGACGAAGAATTCAAAAACCCATGGCATGCAGAGCATCTCAGATAATATTATTAATGATGTTGTAATGAGTTTGAAATAAACTTGCAGTATTAATAAAATCTTTAGATCTTTCCATTTTTGTTGTTCATTTTTTTGGGAGTACTAGTGCTAGGCACTACTCTAGCTAATTGACAAAAAATTATTTCTCGGATTAGAAATCATTGCTCAACTCAGAAAATATTGCCTTAAACATCGCTCGATATAAGGAATAAGTTGATCGAAGAAGCCACAAACTTGATCATTGATACACAAAGCCCAAGTCAACAGGATGTTAAATACTCAAGAAACTTGGTCCACAAACATAAGGATAAAACCAGATCTTTATCCTACTGAGCAAAGTATAGGAAGAACGTTGAAAAGATTCCTCAAAGAGGAATGTAAGCACATATTCCACAAACGACTAGTCACGCCAGAGGTATCTAATGCAAAAATCCTAACATTTGGATGCATTAATAAAACCTTTGGATACACTTGGGTAACTAGCTCTAGATTTAGATTTTAATCTAAGTATGCTAGTAGAACCTATGTATTCATCTAACTAGTTCTAAATTTAGATTTTAATCTGCCTATGCTAGTATAACATCTTCACTCATTGGTTATTGATACTCAAATTAATCAAAGTGTATCAATAGAACTAATGGTAATGAAAGGGTTGACATTCAACATAAGATAAGTTGATCAAATTTCCATTTCATTTAATTAAATTAATTACATGAATGTGTTAACAAAACAAATATAAAGCTTTATTATGCAGGACGTTGCCCTTTAGCTTAGGAAGCAAACTCCATTCCAGCAGGAGGATCATCTAAAGTATAAGGAGAATTAATGAAGTTAAAATCATAAAGCATTCTAGTATTGCTGCTACTAGGACGATCAAGCAGGTGAGGAGGTCGGTCGGTTTTTAATTCACCGTGAAGCTCATAATCTCCAAAGTATTTTGAAATCAAGCGTTGAGGAATAAGATGGACTGGAATTCAATTGACATATAATTTAAAAAGAGGATTGTCAAGGTCAAGCAAGCCTGGATTATACCAATCCCACAATGAGATGTTTTGATCCACTTTCATCACTGCCAAAGCACTGATGCAACCCCATTTATAGCTCTCATTCTTAGCTTGTTGAAGTTTATCGTCAAAATTCCCCAGATCTTTAGTATACCCATCCATCCAGACTTCCCTTGGTTGTTTATGGAATTGAAAGGTCAATATGTCAACTTGGTAACGCAGTTTCTTCAACACTCCATCCTTATCTTGTAACTGAAAAGATTGAGTGGATAGTTGTTCGGACAAGGCCTGTAGCTTCTGGGACATCTCAGCAATGGCTTGATCTTCGACTTTTAATTATGCAGCTTGATTGGTAAGGGCCTGTTGGGTCCCGATTTCCTCTATAGTACCTCGGTCAGGTTTGAATCTATATTGGGAAGATGAAGAAGCAGGTTTTAATTTCTTCAGAGCCTCCAACTCCTTACTCAACCTTGCATTTTCAGCCTCCAAGAAGGATTGATCCTCATCTGTAGTAGTAACAACATCAGTGAATGACTTCAGGGCATCAAGTTCATCCCTCAAGTTGTTATTCTCTTCTTCTAGAAGCTTGGCAATGTCCCTTGTTTCATCCACTTCACATTTCAGCAGGAAGTCTTATCTTCGAACATGACAAGAAAATTTATCCAATTTTTGCTCAAAGCCCCAACCTTTACTAAGGTCCTGGAATTTATTCTCATAATCCTCATGCAAAAGAGCCCTAGCTTCATTATGTTCCTCCTGCAACTCTTCAATCATTTCATAGTAGGCAACATTGTTGTCCATTACCGATCAAGAAGACACTTCGAGTAAACATAGGCTTATTTGGCTTGTTCGAATACCCCTTCCTCGAGCAACTTCAGTAGGTCGACATCAGTCCGAGATAAGTGACCAACTTTGAAAAGTTCATTACACCTCTAGATTAGTTTAACTTGTAGACTTTTGACCGATGCCAAATTTAGGTCGAGTAACTTTCATTAAAAGAAATACACAACATGGATTGGTGACATGGACGAATCGGGTTATAATCTACATTTTAATTATGAGATTTTTATTCTTAATTATCACACTAATATTTATTTAATATTTTAGCATCTCAGCAGTACATATTACAAAAATGAATGGAGAATATTGAAATAATTTAGGACCCTATCACACACACACACACACTTATATATATATATATATATATATATATATATATATATATATATATATATATATATATATATATATATATATATATATAAGCGTTTTCATATGGGTAGAGCTATTGCCGATCCACCCAATTCCTGTGGCACTCCAAAACATTTCATAATTACCGCCTTACCCCCATCTCTCTTATCTCTCCAAATAAAATACAAACCTCCATCTCCCTCCTCATTCTACCTTTGTTTTTCTTTCTATAAACATTACTAAAAATTTGCATAAATATCAGCATTTCAACAAAAATATTCTAGCAAAAAATTATTAAATTAAATATTTTCAGGAAGCATAAAAAACAGAAAAAGTAAAAAAAAATCTAAATAAATAATCCCAATAAATAAAAAAGCAACAAAAGTAAAAAATAGCGTCAACAAATAATCGTAACAAATAAAAAACAGCAAAAGTAAAAAAAAAATATCAACAAATAATCCCATTTATCAAGCGAATGAGTTTCAAAGTAAAATGAAAAAAAAACTACTTCCCCCCCCCCCCCCCCCCAAAAAAAATGGGTGGAAAACAATTTTTTTTGGTTGAAAATCATTTATTACGTAGAATTTATTAAAATAATTTTAATGAGTGTTAATTGAGTATACTAACAGTAATTTAAAAAATATATATATGGCGGGAAATGTTTTTATTTTATATAAAACTACTTTATTTAATAGTTAAATATAAAACTATTTATAAAATGTTTTTTAATAAAAAAACAGATAACAATTTTTTTAAACAATTGAAATATTTTTTTTAAAAAAAGATAACAAATCGTGTTCCATGTTTTGTCGTGTTTATTTGGATCGTGTTTCGATTTTATTATAAAAATAAGATTTTGTATTTTGTCGTATCCCTTTTATTTTAGTCGTGTTTGTGTTAGATAAATAAAATAAAATTTCATATCATGTCATATTGTGTTTTTTACATGACACAAATACGATCCAAGTTGGATACAACATGAAATAGTTTTTTTAGCCTAACACGACTTTTTTTTATCAAACACAAAAAATCGTGTTTGGGTTTGGTTTTATTAGAAAAATAAGATTTTGTGTTTTGTCGTATCCCTTTTATTTTAGTCGTGTTTGTGTTACATAAATAAAATAAAATTCCATATCATGCAATATTATGTTTTTTACTTGACACGAATACGATCCAAGTTGGATACAACATGAAATAGTTTTTTTAGCCTAACACGACCTTTTGTTTTTTACCAAACCCAAAAAATCGTGTTTGTATTTGGTTAAAAAAATATTATTTGTACTTGGAAAAAAAAATCTGTAATGGAATTACTTATGAGCATATTTGTATACTCCTTGTATATGGGTTCCGCTCCCTTGGCGAGTTTTTATTGCTTTTATTTATATAAAAAAAATCCTTTTCAAAACTATTTTAAAAAAACATTTCAATTGTTTAAAAAAAAAATGTATCTATTTTTTTATTAAAAAACATTTTATAAATAGTTTGTATTTAACTATTAAATAAAATAGTTTTATATAAAATAAAAATATTTTACGCTATATATATATATATATTTTAAACTACTGTTAATATGCTCAACTAGCACTCATTAAAACTCTTTTAATAAATTCTACATAATAAATGATTTTTCAACAAAAAAAATTATTTTCTGCCCAATTTATTTTGGGAAAATAGTTTTTTTTTTCATTTTACTTGGAAACTTATTCGCTTGATAAATGGGATTATTTGTTGAGATTTTTTTTTTTACTTTTGCTGTTTTTTTATTTGTTGCGATTATTTGCTGAAGTTATTTTTTACTTTTGTTGATTTTTTTATTTATTGGGATTATTTGTTTAGATTTTTTTTTACTTTTTCTGTTTTTTTATGCTTCCTGAAAATATTTAATTTAATAATTTTTTGTTGGAATATTTTTGTTGAAATGTTGATATTTATGCAGATTTTTAGTAATGTTTGTAGGAAGAAAAACAAAGGTAGAATGAAGAGGGAGATGGAGGTTTGTATTTATTTGGAGAGATAAGAGAAATGGGGGTAAGGTGGCAATTATGAAATGTTTTGGAGTGCTAGAGGAATTGGGTGGAGCGGCAATAGCTCTATCGTTTCATATTGGGGAAATAAGGAGACAATGATTTTAACGAGCAAATTATGAATCCTTGTAAGCATATGAATGAAGAATGCATTCATCCTACTGTCATCCCCATGCCTCTACTATCTTGCGTTCTTAATCTTTGTCGTGTCGCAGATGTCATATACAAAGAGCATGATGGGTACACCAATGTTGGGGAAAACATGAGAAACATCATTGAATCATTATTCCTTGACCCGGTTCCAATTTGATTTTGCCAATGCAGAGTTGATGCATATATTATTCCATTAGTACTAAGCAATATTGATGAAGGTATTGTATGAAAAAATAATAAAAGGAATTATTCCAATTGTAAAAATTGTTTGAAATGAATCCATCTTATCTCAAAGACATAAATTTGCTGCAATTAAATAAATGTGATTCACTATTTACCCTTATGATTGTCAGGAGAAATGAAATTCATTAAATGAATAGGAGAAAATGTAAATGATTTGGATCAACTAAACCCATTTTGTTAAAGAAGAAGTTCGTTTGTATTTTATTATTAAAAATATTTAGAATTATGGATATTGTGATAGGAACGTATAATTAGTATTTTCCATGCTTCCCAAGAATAGTTGCTTTAGGATCCACTAAAAAAAGTCTTCAATTACGCATTGCTAGATTATTTAATAATTCCACCTACATGGTTTTCATAATACGACACTTATATCGGGGGGAATTTCGAAGTTGGAGTGCTTCTTTAGAAATTCTAAGAACTTATAGGTATTTGTCTCATAGTTTCACAATAAATATACCATATAAAGTGATTATCTCAATATGTATAATTAATTCTGAGCGATTAAGTGTGTATGTGTTGGGGGGGGGGGGGGGGGTGAGTAGTCTTAATTATTAATTTTATAACACCTCCACTAAATATATTTAAAAAATTAGATTTGGGTTTCATCACACCAAATACTACGAATGGTCACGGCCCAACTCACTAAACATTGGTTGTTGGTCGCGAATTCGGTCCATGATCAATTTCGGCGTGACCATTTTTTGTGGTCATGGCCCAAATCCCTAACCACTAGCATTGGTCACGGACTAGGATGGTCATGGACATGGTGACGACCCATATCGAAAATGTTAAATTCATTTTTCGCTTATGAAATAGTAGCCAAAATCTAACAACAATAAAGGAAGAAAAAATTATGGCACCCTTCCACACTTAGGGTGGTTAGTCTTATCTATAGTAAGGGTTATCCAACTAATGAATATCATTGTAATAATGAGATAAAAATAATTGCTAAATATGATGCAAATGAAAGAGAGTAAGAAAATGAAATATATACTAAAATATAAGGCAAAGAAAATTAATCTCCACTAACTACACTAAATATCGAAAAACTCTAAATACTACTTTTGGAACCTCCATAGGCTAATAAAAAATCTCTCTCATAAAATAAAGGATATAAGTAAATATATAGGGGATGCAATTTGTGCCTAGTGGATACTAAAATGAAAGATAATAGTTGTTGGCTAAATAATATTGTAACTTAACCTTGTTATTACCTATACGTGAACCTAAAATGTTTTCAATGCAAGATGGGTCAGTCTCACTAAGAAGAACTTCCTATATGATCCCTGTGAGATGATCCATGTGTCAAAAATAAAACCATGACATACTATGGATCACAATATTATCATCGTTGTTGTTGTTGTTGTTGTTGTTGTTGTTGTTGTTGTTGTTGTTATTATTATTATTATACCCAAAATACGTCGTCCATTAACTAATGAACACATGACATAGAAGTATGACAAAATGCATGAAAATATGTTCATGGATCTGCAATTTGACTCGACCTTTAGATAAAGGCCTTATCTTGTATACGAGGGCGTCGACATATATGACAAGGCCAGGACCTAGTAACTCACAACAACACGACTTGGCACCAACCAAGGTTGTGGTTCTTACACTTCATCGTGACATCATTAATACGAGTCACAAACATTACACTCCATACCAGGGACATCTAGTTTTCCATATTCTAAAAATATTTCCTCTCATCCAGTCATATTCGCAACTCACACAGGCTGTGCATGTCATTCCCTAACTAACTCATATAAATAGATGTGTTCACCACTCATTTAGTAAAGAACAAATAAGTAGCAATGCTCTACCCAAATCATTCCAACACCTCTCTACAACGGAGTCCTCACTCCGATTACATGATCTGGTAACTCCAAATCATTATAGTCACAGCCTCAGAGAAGAATACAATACAAGGAAACAGACTCGAATTCACAGTAAATTATATGTTCATGTATTTAACATCTTATATATTCTTGTATGCCTACAAAGCTCCAATATTTTACCAAACGTATAAATCTAATGACAGTAGGGCTCCAAAGTGGATATAGGCTTGTTTTAACAGATGAACCGCTCTAACTCTTATTTTTACCTCTTTTTACCCTCTTTTACAATTCTGACTATTAGCTATAGTTTCGATGACACGGTTTTCATTAGTAGAATCACTTTTAAACAATAAGTTATTATTATCATCATATTTTACGTTGATTATGAGGCTACGTAATAAACATAGATAGCTACACTAACAATTATCCATACCAAGCAATCTAGTTTTAAATCCATCTCTACCACTAACCCACCATCTCTCAACTCCCAAGCGAACTAGACTCCATGCATTGGACGTATTATAAAATGAAACCCAAACATGGAATCCCACGGAAGCACATATGTTTAGTTCAATGGTTTTTAAGATCTGATGACTGTATATTGTCCTAACCACTATTTGTATTAATAACAAAACCTTAATTTCAACCTTACAATACCCCATATATCCCCATGTCCATTGTCGCCCCCCCCCCCCCCAATGCACACAGAAAAAATTGGACTTGTAATCTTCAAGTCTCCCTCTTTCAAATCACTTCCAAATCTTGTCCATTCTTCTTTAAAAAATCCTCCACTTTATATTTCATTTAAGGCTTAGTTTCTTAATAGCATGATAAAGTGAGGATAAAGTTAACATAAGTTCCTATTTAAGTATGAAATCCTATCACTTTGTTTAAGATTAATTTTCGACGTGATTACATAACTTAAATCTCAATGTAAACATGTTCGAACATGACCAAATTGTATACTTAATCCTTAGGTACATCCTCCCACTTATTTTAAATTTTTGGGGGTCCCAAAAGGTCATTAAAGTTTAATGCAAAATCGAAAAATATTTTGTGTCCAATTGAAATAAAATGTCATAAATAGTTATCGAATATTTTATTCTAACTTGAATAACAAAAAAATAATTTTTTTAACATTAGTAATTTGTTTATAACATACTTAAATCATTCTTAAGATTAACAAATTAAAATCATATAACAAGTTCAATATCTCAATACTTCCATTTATCCAATTATATCAATATGCTAAAAAATCTCCAATTAAATTTACTAGGATAATTATTTATCCAATTAATTTATTTATTTAAATTTCTATGATATTACATTCTATTTTCCTGTAAAAGTAATGGTGTCCTCGAAATTCACAAGATCCTCACCCCTGACATGCTAAACCTCACATAAAGCCGCATACTACACAATAGAGAATACCAGAGCACAAGGTGCCTAGGCTTACAAATTTTTAGGCTATCATGCTACTATAAATCCCTATACTCATGGGATAAAAAATAATCCATACATTATATCCTTAGATAACATGAAATCCAATCAATGAGTGAGAAATTGTAGCTTCTTAGGTCCATATCCTAACATCCTGTAGGAACACATACACCAGACATGTAATTCTGATAAGGAAATCTTATAAATACTCATAAACTAACTATTTAAATGTTAAACGAAATAACTTATGAAACCTCCAGCCATGGCCTACCTTAAATAATTCTACCAAAAATAATTTCGTGTTATGGTTGCAAATAAACACAAAAATTATGAACCGAGAAAAGTACCCATGTCGGGTAAGTCAACGATGCATGTTCTCCATCAATAATTCAACAATGCCTTGGCCAATCAACCATGCCATCCTCTAATCCCATTCTCAGAAAATCATCCATATTGTGGAACATAAACTATGCCATCCCAACTTGAAAAACCATCCATGTCCTGAAAAAATCAACGATTCCATCTATCTAAAAACTCACCCGTGCTAAATTAAGTATAGTCCTTGTCAAATTGACCAAGTAGTGAAAAATAAATTATCCATTCCTATCGTCATACCATCCTATTTTCGTCCAATCACCCACGCCGATCCTAGTGGTTACCCATAACCTATATAGTGTATCTACTAGTCTTACATATCCCTACCTTACACATTCAAATATAAGATATTTAAAAATATACGTAGAATTGAGAACACACCCTAGCTCCTCATATATTGGACCAGTCTCCAAGGTACCAGAATCACCCTTCCACCCTATAGCGAGTTTGCTAATGGAATAAATTTTCAAGAAATGTTTTTTTTGGTAAAGGGATTTAGCAAGGATGAGTATTTTTTGCACTTATTTATTTTCCTTCCTAAAGACCATTATTCTTGTAGTGTCATGTGTGCAGTTAACTATTAAAATTGAAATGAGGGTGTGACACATAAGAAAGAACAATTATTTTAATTTATATACAACTTGTTTAATAGATTTAGTCTTTTTCAATCCAACATTTCTTTTTCAAAAATTTTGGTATTTTATTAAATTTCAAGTATTTTTTTTGTTTGAAAGATAAACGATATTATAAACCATCGCTAAGGGAGCGAACACTTATATAGGAAGTATACATACAGAAAAACTACTAATAAGAAAAATGAAACGACCACACCTTGCCAATATAGAAATCCATACTACAAGGCAGGGTTGAGCTCCTCAATAAACTCAAGAAACTCCTGAGTCGTAACAAAGAGCCTCTCCTTATAGCAACTAAGAAGATGCTAAAAAATAGGTAACGAAGTCTCGGAGGCGCAGTCTCGCAATCATCAAAACATCTCGCATTCCTTTCCTTCCAAATCGTCCTAAGATGCAGTGAGGAACTAAACTCCACACTCGCCTATCACCCCGCCAACCCCACGAAGATGTCCACCCCTCTAAAAGTTCTCTCACAGTCCCTGGTATAACCCAAGTGATTCCAGTAAGAGCAAGAAAAATGTCCCAAAAATCTCTCGTCACCCCACAATGTAAGAGGAGGTGATTAGTCTTCTCGTCTTCCACCTTACATAACCAACAATGACTAGAAAGATGAAGACTCCTCTTCTTCAACCCCTCAAGCGTCAAAATGGCCTGCCTCGCTGTAGTCCACACAAAGAATCTAACCACAGGCGTCGCTTCAACCTTCCAAATATTCTTCCCAGGGAAACTAACTTTGGATTTCCCACTACCACACAAAATCGAATAGTAGCCTTTGACCGAGAACTCCCGTGTCCTTCCCTACTTACACCTCAAGGAATACTCAACACCTGTCGGACGGGGAGCAATCCTCATCCACTCAAAGAATAGGTCTACAACCTGAAGCTCCCAATACCATAACCTCCTTCTAAACTGAGGACACCACGTCATACCCTCCCCGTTGATAGTCATATGGTCATCCACCAACCCATCCTGATTCGTCCCTAGATTGTAAATCCCGAGGAAGAGCTCCTGAATAGACCCATTAACACCCCACCTATCTTTCTAGAATTTTCTTTCTATAATTTGATCATGTCACCTCTCTCAAGCATAAACTCTGTGTTCCTAGAAAATCCCAACCAACCCTTAGCTGTATGCTTCCACAATCCCATGCCATGATCACTGTTTCCCACCACTAGCCCCCACCCCAAATGAGAGAATCCCCCTAGCACCAACCACCCTTCTTCAAAACCTATGTTACTCTCGAGGATACCTCCACAACCACTTCCCTAACAAAGGTCTATTAAATACATCCAAGTTCCTCACCCCCCCCCCCTCTCGTTGATGGGCTTGCACACCTCCTCCCAACCAACAAGACAATGCTTAAAGCTCTCCTCAGTACCTATCCACAAAACGTTCGTCATAAGATTCTCCATCTTTTTACGAACAACAACATGCAAAGGCAGAATGGATATGAACTAATTACGCAAACTAGACAAAGTACTCTTGATTAGAGTCAATCTCCCCCATTTAGAGATAAATCCTTTCTTCTAGCCTGCCAATCTCCTACGCATTCTCTCCAACATCGGATCCCAACTCAATGTAGAGTTAAACTTTGCACCAAGTGGAAATCTAGGATAAGTATTAGGTAAGGTCCCAACCTTAAATCCCAGGATGTCGGCTAACCCCTCAACATTATCCTCTCCCCCAATCGAAATCATCTCGTTGTTCCCCACATTGACCCGAAGGCCCGACACCACCTCGAAACAAATAAAGAGTGACTTCAGGACATGAACTGGCCTTCTATCACCATCACAAAAAATAATCGCATCGTCCGCAAACAAAAGATGTGAAACAAAAACCCTATTAGGATCTGAAGTCCCAAATGTGAAACCCCTGATCCACCCAGTCTGAACCACCCTTCCCATCATCCGACTAAATGCCTCCATGACCAAGATGAATAGAAACGATGATAACGGATCACCCTGACGAAGACCACGAGAACTTGAGAAAAAACACTCAGGTACCCCATTAATCATCACGGAGAACTTGGCCGTCAAAACACACCTCCTAATCCACCGACACCACCGAACACCAAACCCTATTCTCCTCAATAAATACAGAAGAAAATTCCAATTCACATGATCGTACGCCTTTTTAATGTCTATCTTGCAAGATAAACACAGATTCCCACACCTAGACCTGGATTCCACACTTTCATTCGCCACTAACACCACATCAAGAATCTGCCTGCCTCCCATAAACGAGTTTTGGTACTCAGAAATCAGCGGATCAATAACCTTTCTTAGCCTAGACGACAAGAGCTTGGTAAGGAGCTTGTAGACACTCCCAATCAACCTAATGGGTCTGAAATCTCTTATATCAAGAGAAATCCCCTTCTTAGAAATAAAGGTAATGAAAGTCTTATTTAACCTAGGCAAAAGGTATCCTCTGTTATTGAAACCATCGAAAAAATCCATCACCTCACTCCTGACAATGATCCAATAATGCTGAAAGAAAACCATCGAGAAATTATCGGGTCTAGGTGCCTTGTCACCACTCATCGATTTAAGAACTTGCAGAACCTCCTCTCTGGTGACGATGCCCTCGATACATTCTAAATCGTAATCCAAAATACTCCCCAACTCGGCCCCATCAAGAGAGGGACACCACACTTCCTCTTCCCTGAACAGATCCTCGTAGAACTTAGAAATGGCAGGCTTACCTCTATCACATCTATAAACTCCTCACTCCCCACTGTGATTTTCCCAATGTGATTCCTACGCCTGTGCGAGCTGGCAACCGCACAGAAAAATTTGGTATTCGAATCACCCTCTCTCAACCACAACGCCCTTAATTTATGCCTACAACTAATTTCTTATTCAATAAGCCTCCTTCCAATCTCCCCTTTCTTAATCGCCCTTTCACTATTCTCCTCCTCCTCAAGCCCACATCTCCCTTCTTTCTCATCAAGCCTCTTGACCTCCTCCATGTAACTTATAGTACTCATGCGCACAATCCCGAACACCTCTCTATTCCACCATTTGATATATTCATTTCGGAATCTCAACTTTGTATCCAACCTAAAACTAGCATTCTCCTCCACTACGTAGCTCGACCACCATGGTCCAACTCTTCCTTCAAAATCATGCTCATTGAGCCACATATTCTCAAACCTAAAATGAGTACTGCCCTCCCTCCATCCCCCACACTCCAGAAGACTAGGACAATGATCCAACGTAACCCTAGGTAAGCAAGATTGTACCACCCCAGGAAATTTCTCCTCCCACCCCTTGGAAATAAGAAAGCGGTCTAGACGAGATAAGGATTCCTTATCTCTAAATCTACACCTCCCTCCAAAGGAAGATCCAAGAGCTCCATATCGTCAATAAAGTTGGAAAAGTCTTTCATGTAGCGATCGAATCTGCCTCCATTACTTTTCTCCACAGCGAATCGCACCACGTTGAATTCCCCTCCCATACAAACAGGAACATCCCACGCCCTACTCACACCTTCCAGCTCCTCCCACAACTCCCATATACTAGTGACCACCATCGGCCCATGAATCCACAAGAAACTCCAAGTAAAACCATCCTCCAAAATTTTGAACACGAAAGAAAGTGACATTACCCCCTCCAAACACCCAATCATATCAACCAAGGTGGAATTCCATAAAATCATCACCCCTCCAGATGAACCCTCAGCATCCAAACTCTCCCACTTAACCCCACGACCTCCATAGATGGACCTAATACAAACATCATTGATATTGCTCATCTTAGTCTCCTGCAAATACATTATGTCGGGCCTCCACCTAGCAATTGCTCCCCCTACGATCCCTCTTTTTGCAATATCATTCAACCCCCAAACGTTCCACGAGATGAAACATAGTTTCATAGATATAATACTCTAAACCTCCTCTCCTTATGCCACCATGACTCCATCCGCATCCATTACCCCACTGTGAATTTTCTCGAACAATTCCCAAGCCTCCTTCTCGAACCCCTGAAAATTAACTCTTGAATATTTACTAATAGACTATATCATCTCCTCCCTCTAACCCACCGTGTCCTCTTCCCACCCAACATTCTTACTACTTTCCCTAACACTCTCTTCTTCGTCCGAAATAACATCGTCGAAACCCTTTAAAGGCATGATGTTTCCATGATGAGAACTCCCCCCTACTCCACTCATGAAAGTCGTCTCACTAGACATCACAACAGTCTTGTCGCTTAATTATAGAACTGAATATAATTCCCTACCAGCATTGCCCTCTTCAATAGAAATGAAAGCGGAATCTTTTTCCCCGCCACTACTCGTCCCCAACGTCATACATTTTTTTTCCATTTTTACCTAAATTCCTGAAGTTTTTGATGTTTTTAAGTCCTAACATAGCACTTTTAGATAAACTTCTTTATTTCCCTTTGATTTACCCTTAGCCAACTTGGGTCCCACCCGTATTTTGGAGTCCTCCCTCTGAATACCCATTTTCCTGAGGACAACTATTACATTTCCTTTCTTTTCCAAGGTCTGATACGTATCCCCACCTTCATGAAAAGTGTTGCCCATATTCTTATATTTTTTTTATATATTTAAACCTTCCAATATCCAGTCATATATTCCTAATATCAACTTCTGGCTCCTCGGACCCACTAATCTCAACTCTAGCCCCGTCACCCAGCACATAAATCGGACCTGCCTCATTATTTTCCTGAGACCTCATACCTCCATTTGTGAAACCAAGACACTTTTTCGCTAAAAGGTCTGATGGTACATAACCCACCTTTTATTAACAGGTCCTTACCTACCATGGACTGTACCCCCCGACCTGCAACATTAAAATTCACCTCCATCTCCAAACATCCCCTGATAGAAAGAACTTTTCGGTATATATTTTTTCTTTGTCATTGCTTGAAAAGTCCTTCTAATCAAAACCTCAAATATCAACAAAATATAACAATCTCAAGTGTAGCAGTAAGTAAGGGTATCAATCCACTTCCAAGGGGGTAAAGCAAAGGGAACACAATTGTAATTCAATTTTTATTTTCTCTTTGTGCTTTTTCACTTTTCTACTTTTTTTTAGCCTTTTTCAAATATTAAAACAATTGAGTGAGGTGAGGATTTAAACTAAACTAAACTAAATTTGATATGATAACAACTAACTAGAAAGTTACTAAAAGTGAAAAATAAGTCTAAGACTAAAATAAGAGATAAAGTGAGGTAAATAATTGTGAGAACAATCAAGGAGTGGGATTACACCACAAATTTTAACTATTCTAGTTAATTAATTTAATTAATTGAATTATCCCAAATTAATATCAAAATTACAAATCAACTCTCGTTGCAAATGTAATTTTAATAGTAACCTTTAAGAAAATTAAGTTTAACACCCCACAACTCTAGAAAAATAGATTTACACTCCTTTTAATTAATCACCCGCTAGGATCGAACAATTAAAATTTATGTAAATCTTAGAATATAAATTTTGAGTTGAAATTCAAGTTATAATACCCCACATAAGAAACCCCTATCTCTAATTCTAATCTAAAATGGGTATTATAACTAGAATTTCGATTTTCTCTCGAAAATCATTCACCCTCTCTCGAGGCATAAATTTAAGGGTGAGGGATCAAAATTAATAATCGAAGGAAATTTTCAAGTAATCAAACTAATTAAACTAAAATAACTTCAAATAAGGGTTTCCCCCACCCCTTGAAAGGGGATTTAGCCTAACATGATATGAAATTTGACAAATTAATAATCAAGGCAACTAAAATAAAATAGAAGGGAATAGAACAAGCGAATCAAATCTCTTTGAGAAAGTTGAACTCTACTCTTCCAAATTGAAGCATATAATCCCTCTAATTGAGCATCCAAGTGATTTGAAATTAAATATCCACTCAATTAACTCTCTTACAATATTTAATCTCACAAATATCTAACAAAAATAAAAAGAATAAAATAAAACTATTTACAAGTGGTGTTTTTCTCTACAAATTCCTATCTAAAAAGCTATTTTAAATGGGGTCTTCCATCCTCTTTTTATAATAGGGATGGAGCTAGGGGTATTTTTGGGAATGGAAATCAGTGTGCATGGAAATGGTGAGTGTGAGGGCATGTGGGTTAAATGGGGTGACACAATCAGATTTTGTTTAGAGGGTATAATGGGTATTGGGGTTAAAGTTGGTAGTTAGGGGGTAATAAGGGAAAAGGGAATAAAGGGGTTTTAAAACATGTGGGCAATTGTTTTGACTTGGGTCTTGGCTTGAGTTGTTTTGGCAGGAGGTTTAGTCGTGCAAGGGGCTTGGAAATGACATGGGTCTTGAAATGGTGAAATGGGTTTGGGGGTCTTGAGAAGGGTCGGATTAATGGGTAGAAGAGAAGCCGGGTATAGAGGTCGAGTTGAGGTTAGGGCTGGATGACTTCAGGCTGGTAGGCTCCGGCAGGGGGCTGTCGCCGCCGCTGGGGGCAGCGGAGTGGAAGGTCGGGGGTTGAAAGCCGACGGTGGGACAACACCGATGCTGGGTCGTCGGTGAGTGCGCCGGATCGAGAGAGAGAGAGAGAGAGAGAGAGAGAGAGAGGCTGAATCAAGAGAGAGAGAGGGGTCGGATCGGGTTGGAGCTTGGGCAGGTTGCCGGAGGTCGGAATCTGCGGGTTGGTCAGACCGACAAGGGGGTTGCGGGTTGGTTTAGGCATCGGGCCAAGCTGTTTCGCCGCCGGAGGTGAGGGTTTGGGCGAGTTATGGTTATGACCGGAGATGGGGTAGGCAGGAAGCGAGGGGTTAATGTTGTGAGGGGACATGGGTGTATCTGAGTTGTGGGTTAGAGTTTTGTTAATGGAGGTGAGAGGGTGAGGAGAGAGATTGTGTGTGGTAGTTGGGAGGTTGAAGATGAGGGTGAGGTTGTTAGGGTGTGTGAGTGTGTATGGTAATGGGTTGAGGGTTATTGTGTGTGGTGAGTTGTAGGGTAAAATGGTGAGGGTGAGTGAGGTGGTTTTAGGTGTATTGATGTGTATAGGATAAGTGGGTGTGAATGTGTATTAGTGTGTTTAATTTGTGACCCTAAAATAACACTAACTACCTAAAAATAATAAAACAAAATCTAACTAACTAAAAAAAATAAAAATAAAAATATTAAAACTTAAGAAAATATAATCCTAAGCTATTAAAAACTAAAATAATAAAACAAAATAAAATATGAAAATCCAATCAAATATGAAAACAAAAGTCCTAAAATATAAAATCTAATAAACTAAAAATAAACTCCTAAAAACTAATCCTAATAAAACTAAAAACTAATAAAAACCAAAATAAAATAAAAATAGAAAATAAAACCTAGAAATCCTAAATAAATAAAAAATAAACCCTAAAAATAAAAATGACTCAAACTAAAAATAAAAATAAAAATATAAAAAGACACAAACTAAACACACACAGACTTGGAGTGATGCTTGGGCTAGGTTTAGGATCGGGTTTGGTTATGGGGGAGGGAATTAGCTCCATAAAATATGCATTTGCCTCTATATATAGCTTTTAACACCGTAAACAGACGTTTGGCCACAAGATAAACATTTAAGAACATAAGACTCATATTGCCGAGAATTAGCAACTAAAGTACATCTATTCGGGGTATAAAATGTACAATTTTGGGTACTTATCACACCACCTCCAAACAGAGCGGGACTAGTCCTCGAGCAATAAGATAGAGAGAAAGAGAAAGATAAGAAACCAAAAGTGTACGACTTTCGTGGGCACTTGCGATTGCACTTAGCATGTGCAACAAGCCTTTAAACCTATAGGTTGCCCTATAGGACGAGTTGTGTCTTGTGAGGGTTTGCAGGGAATATACCCACAAAATTCTTATTTGCAATGATAGTCTATCTCTTATTAGACATAGAATAATCGCACAATCCATCACATGAGAAATATTTTATTTCATAAATACAAGCTAGAATGTGTAAAAGGATTAAGCTAAGTAAATACTCAAGGCACATCCTTCCTAGAACTCAAAGTTTATGTTGTGAATCAGTCTAAACGGGTCGAGTATCATAAGGGTAATTCATATATTGCCTTTTCAGAATTAACGCTTCAACTTCAAATCTCTCGGATGTATCTCTCTTAAACGAACTCTCGAGATTAGGGTTAGTGTATCACTCTTGTGTGTATGGAGGTGAGTAAATGTAAACAATTTCAAACGCCTCACACACATATAAGAAAGAACGAACAATAAGAAAGAAAATTGATCTCATGAAAGAAATGCTAATCACTATAGTGAGAACGTCGAGTTATTCACCATGTTGACTATCATTTACCCGAACACCTAGAGGAAATAATGGATGATAATGGGTGAGGGGGAAATGCGATGGGAAGGATATGATGATATGAGGTAGGATGGTGATATGGAATGGTATTGATGTGTGAAATGATGCACATGTGATGGATGAGCGAGAAGAGTGTACTATACTTTAGGCACAAATGTCTTTATTACATAAAAATTAACTACAACTCTCTATTTTTTTTCTTTTCTCTCTTTTTTTTTTCTATTTTTGCTATTTTTCCTTTTTTCTCTTTTTTCTTTCCTTTTTTTTCTTTTTTTTTTTGTGTTTTTCTCTCACTTTTCAAACCAACAATGAAGACATTTACATTTGAAATCACACTCTTTTATTTGAAAATGAAATATGATATAGAGATGATAGGTGATGGTGTGGTATATGTATATGGATGGGGAAAATATGGAAAGGTAATTGGTGAGTGAATGGAAATGTGATATGAAAAAGCATGGGAGTGTGATGAGTGAAGTGTATGGGAGAAAATCTAGTGATCGGGACAAACTTCAAGACACATGTTTCTTACAACTCGAAAGTGGTGTCGTTCTCAGTTATCAACCAAAATTTTATGAAAGATAATGAGATCATACAATAATTAAAGTGAGGACCCAAACGAAGTTGAATCAACTTGTGACTCGGAGATTGCGTAAAACACTCTGAAAGGGTGAAAGGCACGAATCTCACAAGCTAAAGTCTCCACTAGTGATCCTTAAGGTTCTCTTTAGAATTGTAGTACTCCTCAACTCTAAATGTAATGACATGATAAGTGCACAAATTTTGTTGAGTCTAGAAATTCATGGTGCAAAATGCCTTTCTACGTATTACATAAGCTCTTTAGAAAAAATATTCTCTAGCTTGATTCCTAGACTTTTGAAAGATGGATGATTGAAAATCCACATCAATGAGTGAGATGAAAGAAACTGCACGGAATTTTAAAAATCAGGTTTAAACTAAAAAAATTTCAAAAGAGGCACGATTTCGATAAAATTCCCCACCCCCAAACAAAAAGGAACATCGTCCTCGATGTTAAGTATATGAATTTTAAAATTTAGAGCATAAGGTAGGAAAGAGATTACCAGAACCAACCTCTAATGAAGTGGACAGATGAAGCCAAGATGAAACTTGTATAAATGAGTGAGATAGCAAAATATGTACAAGTCTATAATCATGTTAGAACATTGGGTGGTGTGAAACACCACCCGCAAACAGGATGAGACTAGTACAAGAAATGCGGGCTGCCTCCCGGTAGCGCTAAGTTTAATGTCTTCAGCCAGACATAACCATTCTCACATTAAAGATAGGAACTAGGAAAGCTCGGGGTGGCAGAAAAATTGGGTGATGATAATCACCCCCAAACAAGAATGAAGCACCAGTCTTGTTGGAAACAGGCTAAAGTGGTCAATGCACCTGTATGGCAAAGTGCATCACGCGATGCAAATGATTGGTGGACCAAGGACTGGTGGGTATTAGGGTAAGGGTGCGGAAGGAAAGGGTAAGGGTGAATAGACATCGATCACAGGCCTTATTGAGCCGGAAGGTGAGGGCAACTAGGGCCCTATAAGCGTGGTGCTCAAGTTGGTGAGGAAGGAAATATGGTGGGGAAAGTAGAATGGGATGGGTATTATATAAATCACACGGCCATTCTATAAATGGGTGATGATATTGGTCGCGTCGTGACACACCAAGGAGCTGTTGAGAAGAGAAATCAACACCGTATGGAAGCGGTATGCATGGAGGAACAAGCTCGGTGTCACGGAAGTGGAGAGTATCACCATAACTCTCGTGGAAGGTGGAGGATGGTTTTAGGTGAGGATCTAAAAATGTAGATGGAAACATGATCTGTGTAAAATCAAGATCCAAACCAGTTGGTAGGGTGAAAAGGATAATGGTTGGGGTAAAGGGTGGGATAAACGGTGGATCGGGTGGGATAAATGGTGGAGGAAGATTATCCAACTCAAGCATGGGAGACACACTCATTGGGAGGAGTAAAAGAATACTCACAAGGGAGTGTGGTTTCTAAAGATGAAGTTGTCAACTTCTCCATAAGAGTAGCATCAGGAAATGGGGTTGTTGGTTCAAACGAGGCACCAAGATCGGAGATAGAGGAATCTCTAGAAATATTGGGCTCAAAGGGAGCCATGCATAGTGGGAACACATTTGATAGAAAGAACTTCTCGGTATATATTTTTTCTTTGTCGTTGCTTGTAAAGTCCTTCTAATCAAAACCTCAAATACCTACAAAATATAACAATCTCAAGTCTAGCAGTAAGTAAGGGTATCAATCCACTTCCAAGGGGGTAAAGCAAAGGGAACACAATTGTAATTCAATTTTTATTTTCTTTTTGTGCTTTTTCACTTTTCTACTTTTTTTTTTAGCTTTTTCAAATATTAAAACAATTGGGTGATGTGAGGATTTAAACTAAACTAAAATAAATTTGATATGATAACAACTAACTAGAAAGTTACTGAAAGTGAAAAATAAGTCTAACACTAAAATAAGAGATAAAGTGAGGTAAATAATTGTGAGAACAGTTAAGGAGTGGGATTACACCACAAATTTTAGCTATTCTAATTAATTGAATTATCCCAAATTAATATGAAAATTACAAATCAATTCTTGTTGCAAATGTAATTTTAATAGTAACCTTTTAGAAAATTAAGTTTAACACCCCACAACTCTAGAAAAATAGATCTACACTCCTTTTAATTAATCACCCGCTAGGATTGAACAATTAAAATTTATGTAAATCTTAGAATATAAATTTAGAGTTGAAATTCAAGTTATAATACCCCACTTAAGAAACCCCTATCTCTAGTTCGAATCTAAAATGGGTATTATAACTATCGAAAATCATTCACCCTCTCTCGAGGCGTAAATTTAAGGGTGAGAGATCAAAATTAATAATCAAAGGGAATTTTCAAGTAATCAAACTAATTAAACTAAAATAACATCAAATAAGGGTTCCCCCCCCCCCCCCCCCATCCCTTAAAAGGGGATTTATCCTAACATGATATGAAATTTGACAAATTAATAATCAAGGCTACTAAAATAAAATAGAAGGGAATAGAACAAGCAAACCAAACATCTTTCTGAAAGTTGAACTCTACTCTTCCAAATTGAAGCATACAATCCCTCTAATTGAGCAACCAAGTGATTTGAAATTAAATATCCACTCAATTAACTCTCTTACAATATTTAATCTCACAAATATCTAACAAAAATAAAAAGAATAAAATAAAACTATTTACAAATGGTGTTTTTCTCTACAATTCTCTCTTTACAAATTCCTATCTAAAAAGCTCTTTTAAATGAGGTCTTCCATCCTCTTTTTATAATAGGCATGGAGCTATGGATATTTTTGGCAATGGACATCAGTGTGCATGGAAATGGTGAGTATGAGGGCATGTGGGTTAAATGGGGTGACACAATCAGATTTGGTTTATAGGGTATAATGGGTATTGGGGTTAAAGTTTGGTAGTTGGGGGGTAATAAGGGAAAAGGGAATAAAGGGGTTTAAAACATGTGGGCAATTGTTTTGACTTGGGTCTTCGCTTGAGTTGTTTTGCAGGAGGTTTAATCGTGCAAGGGGCTTGGAAATGACATGGGTCTTGAAATGGTGAAATGGGTTTGGGGGTATTGATGAGGGTCGAATTAATGGGTAGAAGATAAGTCGGGTTGTAGAGGTAGGGTTGAGGTTGGGGCTGGACGACTTCAGGCGGGTAGGCTCCGGCAAGAGACTGTCGCTGCCGCTGGGGGCGCCGGAGTGGAAGGTCGGGGGTTGAACGTCGACGGTGGGATAGCGTCAGCTCTGGGTCGTCGGTGAGTGTGCCGGTTCGAAAGAGAGAAGGGTCGGATCAGGTTGGAGCTTGGGCAGGTTTTCGAAGGTCAGAATCTGCGGGTTAGTCAGACCGACAAGGGGGTTGCGGGTTGGTTCAGGCGTCAGGTCGAGCTGTTTCGCCGCCAGAGGTGAGGGTTTGGGCGAGTTATGGTTCTGACCGGAGATGGGGCAGGCAGGCAGCGAGGGGTTAAGGTTGTGAGATGATATGGGTGTATCTGAGTTGTGGGTTAGAGTTTTGTTAATGGAGGTGAGCAGGTGAGGAGAGAGATTGTGTGTGGTAGTTGGGAGGTTTAATATGAGGGTGAGAGTGTTAGGGTGTGTGAGTGTGTATGGTAATGGATTGAGGGTTATTGTGTGTGGTGAGTTGTAGGGTAAAATGGTGAGGGTGAGTGAGGTGGTTTTAGGTGTATTGATGTGTGTAGGATAAGTGGGTGTGAGTGTGTATTAGTGTGTTTAATTTGTGACCCTAAAATAACACTAAATACCGAAAAATAATAAAATAAAATCTAACTAACTAAAAAAATTAAAATAAAAAATTAAAACTTAAGAAAATAAAATCCTAAGCTATTAAAAACTAAAATAATAAAACAAAATAAAATATGAAAAATGAAAAATCTAATAAAATATGAAAACAAAAGTCCTAAAATATAAAATCTAATAAACTAAAAATAAACTCCTAAAAACTAATCCTAATAAAACTAAAAACTAATAAAAATCAAAATAAAATAAAATTACAGTAATAAAATAAAAATAGAAAATAAAACCTAGAAATCCTAAATAAATCAAAAATAAATCCTAAAAATAAAAATGACTCAAACTAAAAATCTAAAAAAAAATATAAAAAGACACAAACTAAGCACACACAGACTTGGAGCGATGCTTGGGCTAGGTTTAGGATCAGGTTTGGTTACGTGGGAGGGAATTAGCTCCATATAACGTGCATTTGCCTCGATATATTGCTTTTGACACCGCAAACGGACGTTTGACCTACAAGATAAACATTTAAGAACATTAGACCCATATTGCCGATAATTAGCAACTAAAGTACTTCTATTCGGGGTATAAAATGTACAGTTTTGGGTGCTTATCAACCCCCACCCTCTCCCAAGCTACCAGTAACGACACAAACACTATCTCCGGCTACCGTCGTTGACACCTTCTGATGCAAAATAGGCCTACTGTCATGGATGGACTCGTTAAGGCACTTATTCAGCATAGCGGGAACGTCCATAGTCTCCAAACCCATTACCACCAGGCCACCTAGATGCAGAGGATACACCTTTTGATGACTAGAACCTTCACCAGTCCGCCCGCCATTGTCCTCATGCACTACATCGTCGTAGGCACCAACACTCACGGGTTCACCATGGAGAACTGTAGAGGCTGGCAGATCTGTGCAATGTCGCCTTTACCACTTATAGTGCTATCAGTACCCACATAGCAAGGTTGAGTTTCCTCCCACACCGTCAACTCAAAAACCAAACCCCAAGCTCCAATCTTAATATTAAAAGGAATATCATCTTCCCCATGCACCAGAATCCTAGCCCATTGCATCTCCTCACCTGGCATTGTAGCATAGTCGACTTTGATAAACCCACCACACTTATGGATTATCGCTTTAAAAACATCTTCCCCCCACAGTTGCAAGGGAAGCCCCAAAACATGGATCCACCATTGTCCCTATTTACGCTCACGAGTGTGGGGGGGGGGGGGGGGGGGGGAGGAGAACCCCATCAGGAAATGCCACCTTCGTAACCAAACTGGATCGCCATCATACTTTCATCCAACACCCTCCAGCTCCCTGTTCGCCTCCTCAACCTAAGTAAAAACAAATAGGAAAAATGACGATGATAGGTTGAGGTTTCTAACTATTACCTCCCCCACTGGTTTCCAGCAAGTCTCTGCCCAATGCACTACCTTCTCCTTCCCCGGTGGAGATCTCTCCTGGCTTTCGAACATACCAACCAAAGCTTGCCGAAAAAATTACACTCTTTAAAAGGCACGAATCATCAAGCATGATCAGGTATGTCTTAAGCATGAGGTCCTCTGAGATGTTAACAGTAGAGAATGGCCATGGATCCACCACAGCTCCCTGTAAATACGACTTGCCAGCCATAACCGTTCCATTACTCACAATAGCCTTAAGTGTAATTTTACAAGAAAGCACATGTTTCAACCTCCTAAAAACAAAGCCAATTGACGCCCACCCCCTTCCTGGAGAGTACTCCGGTATCTGAACATGCACCCTCGACAAAGGTCTCCTTATGACGATACTGAAGAAAGCACCATTCCCCTTCCAAGAAGAGAAATCAATAATTTTCTAGCCGGAATATTGCCTCATCTTAAAAAACTTACCAGCTTGAATGGAGGCATCCCAAAAGAAGGAACTAAGCCACCTAAAACCCCTCTTAACCAACAACACATCCTGCACTCCTTTCTTGTCACTGAACATGAGGAACTGCGTCTTCCTCATGGCTTTCTGCTCTACTTCCTGTTACAATCAAATTAAATAGAAGAAACCCATTTTTGTTTCTATGAACTCGGAGTGACAATTCCGAAGGTTCAAGTATTTTAAAAACGTTCGTGTTAGAATGGATATCTTAAACCCATTTTCCCTCCTTCCAATGCTTAGAATTTTCAATTAAACCCAAAATGGTTTAATTTCTTTTTGTTGTTTTCATTAATTCATCCCCATTCTTGGGATTTGAATATGAAGCATAGGTGCGTGAATTCATCATGATTTTGGAGAGGAAACTTCGTTGCACTATTTGCTCCTTTGCTAAGTAAGTCATTCTCCCTATACAATAGTTTAGTAATATATCTGTGTTATGTTCCTTATAGGTTATAAATAATGAAGATGGTTTATTTACTTAATCAATGACAATGTACTCTTATAGCATGGAATAATGATGAAAAGTTAAAGAGTAAAACACTAAGTAGTTGACTATTGTCACCATGCATGTCACATATTGAATTTATAAAATTACCATTAATGCCTTCTTCTCCCAAGAAAATAATACTGGTTTTGGCGAATAAATTTTAATCGATAAAATATGTTTAAATGATAAATGTTGCAAAAGATTGTCTATTGGGAAACATTTTAGTCGGTTCGGTTAATATAAAAGTAGATAAGTTACTTTAGTGACAAATTTTTACATGACAAATTTTGATATGATTACATTTTTAAGGGTAAATCATATAATTTTTAAGATAGAACTGATAGTACAAATATAGCACCCTTCCGCGGAATGTATTCTTCTCCACTCTACACGATCGTACCTCATAGGTCATCCTGGGCACGGCCAGATCTCACACAGGGCGCGGCATGCCATCTAGATGCCACGAAGATGGTCTTCACAAGGTGCGGCCCTGACCATTATAGGGTGCGGCACATAGTGATTATTCCTCAAGAACAGACCGCGGCACTCCTCTATATGGTGCGCGGCACCCCCTCATCCGCAACTACTGTAGACTAGGTATAAGTCACGTGCTCAGGGCACGTGACACAGCACATTTACCTCATAAATAAAGGACCACATCTCGAGAAGAGGGGGGATTCCATACACGCCCGGGGCAGGCTCTACAATACAGATTCTCTACACACTTCAACATACGATTTGGAGGCCACACATCTACATCGCAGCCACCTCTCCGGCACACCGGAATCCTCAATACTGCCATGTACTCTCCTTTATTCTCATACTTGTACGCCTCTTAGGCATGATTATATTGTACAATGTAACGCATATAATGAGAACGGAGCAGCGCAATGGACGTATGCCTATTTTAAAGGCTGAACCACTCTATATCTTGTCTTCTCCTTATTTACTTACTTTATTTGTTTATTACGCACTTTACTCATGATTTGCTGATGCGAGAATGATAAGTGGACGATTTCTCGTATCATCAATTTGGCGCCGTCTGTGGGAACGAGATATTTCAATCTTGTTTCTCTACATATTTGAGTTCTTATACACCTTATTCGATCCCTGAGGGTCCTGTGGATCATCTTCTCACGGGTCGATTCTGGTTGTTGAGCTCTGTACTATATTTGCCCCCTTAAATGGGTATTCCTTATATCTGGATCTGCTCTTTGGATCTTCATTTGATGGCTTTGGATATATTTTACATACCCCTGTGATATCATTCCATCTAGATAATGTTGGAAAGCATGGTGGACTTTAGTCCCGAAAAGGTGGATAATTAGGGAAGGGTTATATTTACTACCTTTTTGTTATCATCGACCTATGATCTAGGGTTTATCATTCAAATTGTGTCGTCTTACGCACCGCAAGGGAATTCTCTCGTCAATGGACCCTAGTAGGTTTCCTTCACGTATTGGGGAAGAAAGTATCGGTTTTTGGGTTCCTATCTTGGGATCTCTCCACTGCCTAGACATGGGTGCGGCCTGTAAGTTCAACACCCTCTCGTGTCGCGACCCCTGCTAGTGTGGACCTATTATGACAGCTCAATCACCGTTGGAAGGACTTGAGTGCCCTTCGGATCAACCTTAGTGAATAACGTTAAAGGGTCGCGACAGTGCATCCATACTGGCCGCGGCCTCTTCAGTATATCATGGAGCAGTTCAAATCCTCCTTCCCAATATTTCTGTGATCACTCACTTCTGTTAGTTTTGTCTCAGATCGCATATACTTTATAATGACTAACAAAAGCAGAAATGGAAGGAGAATCCAGCCAGAGCACAGAAGTCAAGGATGAGATTATGCAACTGTACAACCACCTTAATCACCTCTATGACAGCCACGCCTCACTTCAGACCCAGGTCAATTATCTCACTCAGAGGGTCTTAATGCTGGAAGCCGTGGCCTCTCCCAACATGGGTGTGACATCTATGATACATGCACCAACGGCCTTTAATGCCGCAGCATTTCAAGAGGAGACGGCCACGGAAGTAGTCAGCGGGAGACAAAAAAGAAGGGTAGAGAAATCAGAGAAGAAATCGGGTGTCTATACCCCGTTGACCTTCCCGATTGAAGAGATCCTCGAGTTCATCAAAGAGGACAAGCTGTTGACATGGCCAGAAAAGCTGAGAGCTCCACCCCACAAGAGGAACAAAGCTACCTGGCGCAAATTCCATCAAGATAATGGCCACAAAACCGAGCAATGCTATGCTCTGAATGATGAAGTTGAAAGGCTAATTGGGCAAGGGATGCTGCAGCGTTTCCTGAAGAATGCATAAGGATTCAGCCAGACCTGATAGAGGCTGCATACCACATCTCATCCTTAGTTTTTCCAACTTCAACTATTTCTGTTTATAAATTTCAACTATTTCTATTTATGTTTTATGAAGCTAGTTATAGCCCTAATATTCAAGACTTTATGTTTTATTAAAAAAGTCATTAGCTGGAGCATAGATATATAAATATATAAATTAGCAAATTTTTCCATATCTGATATCTCTCTTGATTTCATAATCTGTTATCTCACAAAAAGACTTTTTGTCTTAAACAGATTCCAAAAGAAGAAGAATAAATTATCTCGAATGATCATTTTACTTCGGGATGCACCTATGGATGGATTGCTATCTTAATTAGCTTAGAAGTTCCCCTTACGAGGTGCAACTATATCTTATCGTATGATGCTCATATTCGCGAAAGCATGTGAGAACTCAAGGAGCTTTTATTAGTCACGAGGGCTTGCAATGCCAGTTCTTAGCCTTCGGGATGCATCATCAGCCTGAGGAGGCTTGAAAATATCCTATCTGATAGTTGTTGGTGGCTTAATAACGTAACCCAGTCTTAGGAGGCTTGAAAATATCCTATCTGATTGCTGTGGGTGGCTTAATAACATAACCCAGCCTGAGGAGGCTTGAAAACATCCTATCTGATAGCTGTGGGTGGCTTAATAACGTAACCCAGCCTGAGGAGGCTTGAAAATATCCTATCTGATAGCTATGGATGGCTGGATAACATGACCCTACCCGAGAAGGGTTGGAAATACCAACACATGTCTACAGGGGCACATTGTTCAGATGGACCAAGAAAAGTGTCGCAGCCCACTGGTATGGATACAGATCTCTAGGAGCCGTTCATTCATAAAAGTGCTGAGGCATTAACATCTTGAAGCATGAGAAATCTACAATATCAAATGCCACAGTAGAAGATAGTCAATTGTATCAAGACTAGGGAAAATAGAGAAGGTATTACATCCCAAGGGCCATTCTTCTGACATGGTGATTTAGCAATTGAAGCAGCGGCATATGAAAGGGGTCGCGGCTTGCACGCAACAGCCTAGTGAAACAGCAGCCAAATTCTTTCAGAATACTACGAAGAAATCGATCTCTGTCCGCGGACTTAAAATGCTATGTTTATCTAGACAAGGATGAATTTTCAAATATGAAGCAGTTACGTTCAACCATTCATTATAGCAAACCATGTAAAATATGCAATGTGAAAGAGCAACAAATTACAAGCAATTAATCGTGTATAAAGTAGTAAATATGGCTGCAGCCTTGGTATTAGAAGTCAAGATTATAGATAGAAGGCCGCAGCCACAACAGAAATTAAGATTACAAAAAGGAGGGACGCAACCCTATATTAATGATGAGTAACAGAAATTGAATTAGTTTAAGAGACTGCATCATCATCATCATCAGCCTCTTCTCCATCCGCGGCAGTCTCTGTCTCTCCGTCTGCAGCCGCTGCTTCTTCCTTAGCCCTCAGTCTTGCTCTCTCTTCCGCCGCGGCCTTAAGTTCAGCTATGCACTCTTGATGTTCGGCATCACTTAACTTCCAAGAAAGGACCTCCTCCTTAGCCTCAGGGAAGCTCTTTATAAATCTCTGTCGTAGCTCCTAATAGCCGCGGAGGTATGCCCTGTTGTTGATAAGGAAGAAGTCCTTGGAGCCTTTAAATGACTCCACGGCATGGTCTACAGCTAGCTGGAGGGCGTCACCATGATCAACCTCTAACTTTTTCATTTCTGCGGCATGATTTAGTGCATCCTGGGCGGACTTGGACTCTAGCTCATCGTACTTCTTTTGAAGAAATAGTAGCTTGTTATTAGCAATCTCTGCCGCTTGTGCAGCTTCCGCGGTCTGAGATTGGGAGGCTTTAAGGGATTTCGCGGCTTGTATGAAGTTCTGCTCCGCCTCCTCCCTTGCCTTTTTCTGTTGCCTCCAAGTTCATTTGTCCCGCCTGAAGGGCCGCAGCAGCAGACATCTTCCCTGCCTCAAATGAAGAGGTCCGTGCAGCATGAGTACTCTTCTTGGCCTCCTTTCGTCTGTATAAGGCCTCGTACTTCCTTTTCTGAACCACCATCACATCCGCGGCCTGAAAATAAAAGAAGTTAGAAAAAATATGGGATGCAAAAGTTAAAGACTAAAACTGACACGTACCCTCAGAAGACTATGAAGATCACAATCCTCCAGATCGTTGTGATCCTCTCCCACCAGCCTGTCAAGGTCCGCGACATCTAAGGCTCTTTTCATTATCCGCGCAGCCTTTGCGGTAGTGTCCCAAGAAGAATTGGGGTCAGGCTGCCTTAAGTGAGGCCTTGGTCTACCATCAGGACCAGATCCTCCGCGGAATTGAGGAGGTGGCAAGTTCGCATTAACTGCTACAACAGGTGGCGGGGGAGGAGAGGATGAATGGACAGGAACATCAGTTGACATCAGGCCCACCGTAGCCAGGTTTACCCCTATGTCATCATCAAACCCGTCATGTGGGAGATGCTCATCATTTACCATTTGATCCGTCGGAGTTGTAGTTTTATCGGCGAAGTGAGCCGCGACAGGAGTATCAGTTATTTCTACGAAATGAGCCGCGGCAGGTCCTTTGGATTTGGCCTTTTCCTTTTTCTGCTCCGTGCAGTATTATTTAGGATGATTTCGTCCTCGTCCATCTCCGCTAGTTGCGCCGCTAGAAGTTCCCTGTCGACTTCTTCACCTGAAAAAACAATAGCATATATGAGCAGTGCAAGAGCATAAGTGACCGCGGAGTAAAAATCATGGTGCAGTGAATTACCTTCCGCACCCATCTGTTGAGGAATGGACTTGTTGGGAAAAAATCCTGCTTCAAATATGGTTGCTGACGTTACAAGTGTATTGAACTTTTTATGTTCAGCAGGGACTGCCGCGGCCTCAGCTACTCTTTTTTCCTGCCGCTTGTTCAAATGAAGATTGTCAAGGGCTGTAGAAAAGACAATGTAAAGGTTAGTGGAAGTTGATATGCAAGTTTATGTGAAAGGACGCGGCCACAGTCTTACTACCTAATTTTGAGGGAAACCCCCACTGTCGTGGCATTCTATACGACTTTCCCTCTCATTCTCCTCGGGATGCATCTCCCAGCCTTCGCCGGAGATGTAAAAGTATTTCCCCTTCCAGTTCTTCACACTGGTCGATCTCCCAGTGTAAAGCGTCTCGTCCCTGTCGCGGCTCTAGAGGTAGTAGTATCCCGTGAACTTCACCGAGTTCTCCTTTGGGCGGTAGAAGCGAAAAAATTCTGCGAGAGTGATGTCTTTTTTTAACAAATTCTCCCAAAGGACAACTGTGGCAAGAATGGCTCTCCAGCCATTAGGATCCAACTGTGCTGGGGCCAGTTTCATTATCTGAAAAAGGCGACGGATTGGAACTGGAACAGGCAGCCGCAACCCGTAAACAAAGGCATGTAGAGGGAAGCAAATTCCATCCTCGGCCAGAACCGTGCATGGTCTTTGGTTGGCGGTAGGAGCCGAGCACATCAAATTTTCTGGGAATTCGAAGGCCTCAGCCACCTGCTCAGCCCAATCTTGGGTCATGGCACCGCGGATATCAAGTGCAGCCATGGGTCTCTCTGCCCTCCCAGATATACCAACTGGGTTGTCTCTAACGGCCGCAGCCTCGTCTCCTCTACCCATTGGATGTGTGCTTGAGTTGGCTTCCTCTTCCATCGGCGTGAATTGGAAATCCCTCTCAGATGCAGAATCCCCAGAGTCCGAGTCAAATATCACGCAGTTTGGGCAATCTTTTAGTTTACAAGGCCCTATCGATCTTAGAGGGGGCACGAAAGCAAGTTCAGGAGGAGAGGTTCCAAAGTGCTTTTCCCAAAAGACTCTCAGGAACTCATCTGGGTCAAAGCTTATATGGCTGTAGAAGTACCTGAAAAGCAGAGTTTGCAGTTAGGATCCGCAGCCAGTATGGTTTGAAAAAGACTTCAAGAAGCTGCGGAGGGGTTATTTATAAATAGTAAAAATGTATTTGGAATTATTTCCCTAATGTAGCTATTAGTGGGCCAACTCTAAAACTTATGGGATCGTACTCTCGCCCTGTTAGCCGCGGCTACATCCGCATCAGCAATGGAATATATACTGCCGCGGTTATAAGCTCGAATTGCTTAAAGAGATTTCTGGCCATGGCCATACCTAAATTTGCTAAAAGGGGAATTTAGTAGCAATTATAGTTATCTAACAGGGATATGTATTGGGTTCATGAAAGTTTGAAGGCTGTTCGAAACTACAAGGGTGGTGATTCAACGCCGCGGACGATAATCTAGGGGACCGCCGCCATTTAGCACAGTATGACGCAGAGGGACATCAGTTCAGGGGAATGGAGTATTGAAGTCCTATAATACCGCAGCCTCTATCCTAAACAGTTGATTATCTAACTTTAAATCATTTTAAGATCAAACTCACAGAATATGAGGAGTTCGACTATGAACACAAAGAACAGTTATCTGATTTTTCATGCCATTTCGAGGATTAGAGGTTTAGTTCAGTGTATGAAGAGGGATCCTAACAATTGAAATCCTAGATTTCTATCAAATTATCCAGGAAAAAAAAAATCATATCAAAAGGGATGAAGACTGTAAACTTCGAGGGCTTTTTAAGAAAGTGAGGTGGTTGAAAAATCACCTGGAAATGAAGAAATTTGCAATGCTCAGCTTCAGACCGCCTTGCAACGCCACACACCACCTTGGAAGGTCACCGGAATATGCAATAGAAAGGAAGTGCAGAGTTTCGCTCTCGATGTGATCTCAAAGTTTTGGAAACGTAATGAAGTCCACGGCCAGGAAAAATTTATATAAGAGAGAGAAGAAGACGAATCGGTGCTTTGGAAGCACCGTGGCACGTTTGCTATTAAGCCGCTGTCCCAATTAATTTCTCTTGGCACTACGGCTTGGGGGCTTACTGATAGTACAAATATAGCACCCTTCCGCAGAATGTATTCTTCTCCACTCTACATGACCGTACCTCATAGGTCATCCTGGGCGCGGCCAGATCTCACACAGGGCGCAGCATTCCATCTAGATGCCATGGAGATGGTCTTCATAGGGTCCGGCCCTGACCATTATAGGGCGTGGAACATAGTGATTATTACTCAAGAACAGACCGCGACACTCCTCTATATGGTGCGCGGCACCCCCTCATTCGCAACTACTGCAGACTTGGTATAAGTCACGTGCTCAGGGCACGTGACTCAGCACATTTACCTCATAAATAGAGGACCACACCTCGAGAAGAGGGGGGATTCCATACACGCCCGGGGCATGCTCTACAATACAGATTCTCTACACACTTCAACATACGATTTGGAGGCCACACATCTACATCGCAACCACCTCTCAGGCACACCGGAATCCTCAATACTGCCATGTACTCTCCTTTATTCTCATACTTGTACGCCTCTTAGGCACGATTATATTGTATAATGTAACGCATATAATGAGAACGGAGCAACACAATGGACGTAGGCCTATTTTAAAGGCTGGGCCACTCTATATCTTGTCTTCTCCTTATTTACTTACTTTACTTGTTTATTACGCACTTTACTCATGATTTGCTGATGCGAGAACGACAAGTGGACGATTTCTTGTATCATCAAGAACCATTCGATATCATTAGTTTTTTAGATGGAAAATTACTTTAACAGAAAAACAAGTTTTTTAAACAGAACAATTTTTCTCTTTTAATCAGTTTTAACAAAAAAAAAAGTTTATAATGAAAGAAAATGGTTTTTAACAAAAAAAAACAATTAAAAATGCAGTTTCAACAAAAAAATAAGGTTTTAACGAACAAAACAAATTAAAATAAAATACTTTTATAACGAATAAAGCATGTTTAACTAAAAAAATAGTTTCAAAATGAATGAAAAATATGTGGAAAAACTATTTTATACTATAGAGAGAAGGAAATTTCACCAATCAAAGTGAGAAAATGATGAAAAAATTTCATTTGAGCACCGATAATAGAAAAAATTATGGAAATAATATGTCAATCAAATATACAAAGTGATGGATAAATTTTTAATTGGTTACAATTTATTATATTTGTAAAGGCAAATAGTTTTTTTTAAATGTAACCTAAAGTTAACCCCCTTTTTAAGAAAATGTTATAAAATGACTTTTCAAATCTTTGAACTTTCATATCAACCAAAATCTTAAACTTCAGAATCATAGGTGTATGAATTCTTCATGCTTTTGGATGGGAAACTTCAATGCACTCGTATATGCAATACTGATGAGAAGTTGAAAACTAAAACAGTGACAATGCATGTCTATCAAACCCCACATCTCATTAGAAAAGCGGAACGAAAATAAAACTGCTTTTGGAGAGTAAATTTATTCCATAGATCTACGCCCACACTCAAAGGCGATATTTTGATAAAATACTCTAATATGTCGCATAAAGATTCATTTCTGTCTGGACTCTATTATTAGGGTGTCACTCCATAATGTGTTAATTTTTAGTGTCGCCTATAATATTTCAATTTCAATGGACACTGAGTGTCTTTCGGAGAAACAACTTGTTAGAAATATTTCGGAAACAAAGTTACAGATTATATAAAATAGAAAAATTCAACAGGAGGATAGTCACATGACCTATTAAAAAGGAAACTACCTAGTCCTTCTCCTAGTTTGTAGAAACAATCTTTTGTAACAGCTATATTGTAACAGTTTCTTTACTTTGTATTTTTGAAAATCGTAGGCCTGTTTGCTGCTATATAAAGGCAACCTTGACTTCAATAAAATACCAAGAAGAGTTATAGAAACTGAGTATTGAGTATTAAAAAGTCTTACATGGATCAGAGCCCTAGGTGTTAATTATAGCTGCCTCAATCTCAAACTCAGGACTCTCATTATCTGTCAACACTTTAGATCAACCACTAGCTATATGCGCTATCAAACTCAAGCCTACAAATTACTTTGTATGGAGAAACCAAATGTTGCAATCGATGCAAACCATCAAAGTGGATGACTTGATTCGTGAAGACTCAAAAAACTCAGAAGGTTGGGAAGAAAAGGATCTACTTCTTCGAAGATGGATATCTTCCACAATCATTGAAGAATGTGTGTATTTAACCATTGGATGCATAACTGCAAAAGAACTGTGTCTTTGTCTTGAAGAAAATTATCTTCGAGCTATGAAAGAGAAAGAGTTCCAATTAAAGGAGAAAATTCATAATATCAAACTTGAAGGTAAGTCTATTGATGACTATGTCAAATCATTCAAAGGGATTTGTCATGACCTAGTTGCCAATCACAAACCCTTGGATAACCTTGCAAATCTTGTTAAAGAATTCTGCCAATCACTATGCTTTAAAGGTCAATCACTATGAAAATCTTGGATGCTTTAACAAAATTTTGTTAAAGAATTTGCAAGATTTTTTCATGACCACTGCTAATCAACTGAGTGACCTTTCTTTCTTTCTGCAAGATTTGTCACTTAAATCCTCATTAGATTGCATAGTGAGGAAGATTTCATAAGACTATGGTTAAGAGAACAGTGGAATATTGGGAAATATCCTATGAGAGTTTTTAAGTGGACCACTGACTTTAGGGTTGATGAAGAAAGCCCCATAGTTCCAGCCTGGATAAACGTACCAAATTAAACGATCCATTTTTTTTTTTATAAAACAACTCTTTTCTCAATAGACTAATTAATTGCAAAACCATTAAAGATTGATGCCGCAACATTTTCAATTAATAGACCAAACCTTGCAAGAGTATATGTGGAGATAAAGCTGCTTCTAGATAAACCTAAGAGAGTATGGATAGGGTGTGGATCAGGAGGTTTTTGGCCGGAAGTCTGATATCAAGATTACCCTAAAGTCAGTTGTCCACTTAAAAACTCTCATAGGATATTTCCCAATATTCCACTGTTCTTTTAACCATAGTCTTGTGAAACCTTCCTCACTATGCAATCTAATGAGGATTTGTTTTTGGTTAAGAAATTCGACATTATACGTTGCTTTTAGAGAGAAAGAAAGAAATATCTTACGAATGATCTCCATTGATGGCCTTTTATGAAAAAAAATTCCCACTAGAGCAAACTTAAATGGTTCAGCCAGTTTCTTGATATGATATTTTGAGAATAGTACTGCAGGTTCACCCTTTTATAAAGAAGGAACTTTAAGGATGGTCTCCTCGTTTTATTGGTCAGCTAAAATACTTGCAAATGATTTACTCCAAGGAATTGGATTTGGGTTTAGTGAAATGGATTCCAACTTGAGAACACATCTTGAGTGTTATTATATGTATGTGTGTGTGTATATATATATATACTAACACACACACACACATAGAGGGGGAGGGTACCTTAGTGCGGTGGAAAGAGACTCACAAAAGATACAATTAGTCTTGGGTTCAAGACATGGGATCAACCTTTTTATTTACGGGGGTAAGGGAAACCTACATCTACCTCTCCAAAACCTGCAATTAAGCATAAGCGTTGTGCAATCGATAGGGTATTCATATATATATTTGCACACCCATATATGCATAGTTCCTAATGTGGTAAAATTAATAATTTTATTGATAGCTTGATATGTGGTGAAATATATATATGCATGTTCCCAACAACGCCATGGCCTACAATATTGTTGTCTTAAAATCAATGCCCATTCTTTTATAGGCAAACTTCTTTTTTGAGAACAATTATTTCCATGTCGAATGTCTTATGAGATTTTTTTATTCTAACTTTGTAACTAAAACCAACTGGGGCACGACAAATATCGTGATGTAATTTTCAATTGTTTAATTGGGAGGGTCCATCAATTTGCATCTTAGAAACTACAATACGATGATGAATTAGTCAAATTATTTAAATATATTGTCAATATCACAAGTAAAATCATCACAAAGATTACCATATAATTGTTTTGCTGAGAATTACATGTGTTAGTTCCAATTGTCCAATTTCATTTTGTAGTGAAGATAGCGCATGTTGGTATAGAGAGGAGAGTTGAAATTTTGAAAGAAGAAGTGAGAAGGGAGCTAATTGCCACATCACACAACTCATCAAAAAAATTGAGTCTTATTGACACGGTTCAACGTCTCGGTGTGGCATACCACTTTGAAAGAGAAATCGAAGAAATATTAAAACATATATATAGTACTCATGATTATATTGATGATGATATCAATAATGTTTTTCTTCAATTTTGTTTATTAAGACAACAAGGATTCAATATAACATGTGGTAAGCTCGATCAATGAAATAATTTTTCCATATGTCATTTGTACTTTGATGGCATGTAGTCTGATATTTATTTTATTGTGTTAAAAACAGACGTATTCAATAAGTTTGTAGATGAGAAGGGAAACTTCAATGAATCCTTAGGCACTGATGTGGAGGGTACGCTTGGGTTGTATGAAGTTGCACATCTCCGCACGCACGGAGAAGTTATACTTGACAAAGCATTAGATTTCACCACCGTCAATCTTAAGTCCTTAATGGCTCATTTAGGCAATCCATTATTAGCCAAAGTATCTAATGCACTAGAGCAACCCCTGCACAAAGGTTTGCGTAGACTTGAAGCCAAGCGATATATTTATACCTACCAAGAAGAGGCATCACGTAATGAGACGTTTCTCAACCTCGCTAAGTTGGATTTCAACTTAGTCCAGTCATTGAGCAAGAAGGATCTATGTGATATTAGTATATACGTTTAATAACACACGAATATCTCTCTGTGGACTTTAAAATTAAGACCAGTTTCTAGAGCAGCCGCAAGTGGTTACCAGCTTATAAACTTTGAAGAAGATAAATTCAAACTATTTTTCTTTTTCAGTTTTACAAAAATGGTGTGTCTGGAAGTTTTATTGAACTGACAATTGATATATTCCGAGTAGTGGAAAGAGTTGGATGTTGCCACTAAGCTTCCTTTTGCGAGAGATAGAGTCGTGGAACTTTACTTTTTGATAGTAGGAGTGTACTCTGAACCCAAGTACTCACTTGCAAGAAAATACTTACCAAAGAAATTTCTTTAACATCCATTATTGACGATATCTACGATGTGTATGGAACTCTTGAAGAAATCCATCTCTTTACTGATGCAATAGAAAGTATGACATATTTGCTACCCATTTTTTTTTATCTAAAATAACAAATAAATCAATGAATGTATTTGTATACATGTCTATCATATAAAGTTGTCTACCATCAACACACTTTGGGTTCTCCCTTAAGGCATTTTCATCCCCCCTTGGGGGCTTGTTTCAATGAGAAGAGCTACCCTCACTTTGTATGTGTATAGGTGGAGAGACTTTAGACCTCCACCTTTTATGAAGAAAAAAAAGGTTATTGACCCTATTAAGGATAGGGTAACAATGACTCCTACAATTGAGTTCTTTATCCATATAAGTAATTAAAACATATTCTTTATGGATATTGTAGATTTTAATACATAAACTCAGCAGGTCATTGCGATCTTACCCTTGAAGTTCTTAAAAAATTTGAACCTTTTACAAATATTTCATGTAGTTGTATGAAAATTGTCAAGAATAATAATTATAACTATAAAGAAATGATGATTTTATAAGTTTTGTCATGACTTAGTCATGAAAGGTTCTACTTAAAGACTCCATTATTTTAATAAAAAAATTGTGCGTAAAAATAAGAAGGAAAGTAAAAAAAAAAGTAACAAGTAAATTGAAAATATATATTTCATAACAGTTTTTTTACAAAATCGACTTTTAGGTGGGACATCAGTAGCTTGGATCAACTTTCGAAATACATGAAACTATGTTATCAGGTTCTTTTGGATGTCTTTAAAGAGGTTGACCAACAGATGTTCAAGGAGGAAAGATTGTACAAAGTTCACTATGCAAGAGAAGCGGTATGTTGTTTCCCCAAAAAAGGTTTTCTTAACCACAATCTTAATATGAGGATTTTGTTTCTTCTAATTAAATAAATTTTTCATAAAACTACCGATTTTCATAATTTATAAAATATCACAAGATGAGAGATAATCTTTATGTGATAAAAATAACCGTTAGAGTAATTTCTTTATAGCGGTTATGACATTGTATGTTTTTTCTTAATTATTATTTTTAGATGAAGGATCAACTCCGAGCCTACTTTCAAGAAGCCAAATGGTATCACAAAAAGTATATTCCAACAACGGAGGAGTATATGCCTCTTACTTTGGTCACCACCGGTTACTCCATGCTTACAACTATGTCTTTTGTTGGCATGGGTGATATTGCAACAAAGGAGGCCTTTAATTGGGTGGGCACAAACCCAAAAAATATTAAAGGTTCACAAATAATTTTTCGCCTTATGGATGACATGACTTCACATAAGGTATACAAAATGGGTGTATTCTATAGTCGTCATGATCTCGTTTAAAGAAGTTTAGCAAAATGGAATTGGTTTTAACTATCGTACTGCACGTGTCGACATAATCAAATGATGCAGGTAGTCTAATTAAAAAGAATATGAGAGAATTGTTAACTAATTAATATTTTCTATATTTATATAGAAAAGATTATTTATCACGGGGAAATAAAAATTTTCTCAGTGTGTCAATATAACAAATCTGATTCATAACACACTCCCTACTAAATGATTCTACATGTTGCAATTTAACACCCAAACTTCCATATATGTAACAAATGTCCTAAATGTTTTTTAAATGGACCATTTTACACAATACCTCAAAACTACTTAATTTTCTAAACGACATTGTGTGTGTCTTCCTTATGAGTGTCAATTTCACCATATATTGTAAAACATTGATAATTCTCTGGTTACATATAAGTATTGGGGAATTTTATCTGTCTTTATCACTTTCCTTTATTGATTTTCTCATTCATTGGCCTATTAATTATATTGTCAATGAGAATATCTAGATCTTTTTTTCTTTTGTTTCACTATATCTTCTATAGAGATCCTGTCATTGTGAAGACCTTCTCAGGAGAGGGTATTTTTTATTTTATTTCTCCATATCTTCATTGAAAATAATAATTGAGAGATCAAGCTGCATTGAAACGTTTTCCCACATTGTTATGCATATGATCCATATTCAGAAAAAATGTCACTGGGATTTCGTGCTTAAGCTAATAATTTTGAAAAGTTTGGTTTTGTAACATTTGGGAGGTGAAGTGCAACTTGTTGTAAAATTGAAAGGCAATGTATAAATAATCCTTAATGTTTTAATCATTCTCCTATCTCTATCACTATTTATTAAATATTAATCTACCTTTTAATTGTTACATTTTTTTCTCAATAGTTACGATAATATCTATTTAATATTTTAGCATCCGACTATTACGTATTACATAATTGAATGGATAATATTGATATAATTTTCAATGGTAATCAGGCCCCACCACACACACACACACACACACACACACACACATATATATATATATATATATATATATATATATATATATATATATATATATATATATATATATATATATATATATATACACACACTAGGATATGCCCGTGCCTAAAGGCACGCTGATAATCATAAAACGACGAAAATTTTTCGAAGTACGTAATAGAAAAAGGATGAAAATTTCGTTGCCCAACAAAACAAAATGTAATTTTAAAAAAATTGAACTTAATCTCCTTTGTTTATAAGACCATCCACCCTGCTTAGCAAATAACAAATAGTCCAACAACATTCAAATAGTTTAAATCCATCAAATAAACTCATATGTAACATAAACAATATTCATCAATCGATTTCAAATTATGAGCAAATTAACAAAGTGTAAATTTAAAAAAAAAAGACATAGTCGACTCTGTTTACATTTTATACTTCAATGAAAGGGTAACAACCAATCATACAATATTCTCAAAGTCCAAATTCATCAAAAAAAATACTTCAAAGAAATAAAATTCTTTAAAAAAATGACATATATATCAATTGAGGTTGTCCCACGCCTTCTACTGTAATGATTTTCCGATGTTTTAAAAATGCAACCTGATACAATACAAAAAATATCGTTAGTCAATTGGAATAGCCTTCGATACTGTCATGACTACGATACAAATCTCAAGACGTGATTATATGGACCAATATGACTATGATACTGTCACGACTACCATACAAATCGACATGGTTAGGATTTTAATATGGTGCATTTCTGTCTTAGGAACATCTAGTTTAGATTTGCAATTAATATATTTTTATAATAACATTTCAAACTTTACTGAACTAAATATTATAAACTTTATTGACATTGTGAATTGCCCTTGTACTCTTATAACATAAGTGGATTATAAAATAACACATTGACTGCCATAAGGCCCCGCGCATGTAAATACTTCTCATATTTTCTCCGTTGGCCTCTTACATGCCAATGTACTACATATGCCAATTTACTACATATACCATAAAAAAGTGTAGTATCTAAAAAAATGTTAAAGACCCATGCTGATGGCACCTAATTAAAAAAAGAATTGCTCCTAATTAAAAAACATTGTTCGATGAATCACTAATACAAAAAACTACTTTAAAATTCGAAAATTACAAATATTTACACATTAATACTTTCAAACTCCAAAAATATCATTAAGAATATGAAAAAATATATATTTTTTTTAAATACTTATATTAGGAATATGGAATACTAATATTGAGAATATAAATTTATTCTTTAAAAACATAATATCAGGAATAAATTAAGAAATACGTAATATTAGTATTATAAAATACTAATAGTCCGAAAAATTAAAAAGACGTAAATTTTTTAAAAGTAATATTCTGAAAATTTAGTGTAAAGAAAATAATTGTAAAGAAATATTTCGAAACCATTGCTGACCATATGTAATATATATCTAGATGAGTGAGTTTTGGTTCAATAAACTTGCCTCCAGCAGTGAGCTATTTCGAACAGTCCTTGGGAGTCATGTTTGCTGCGTTGACAGCTACAACTTTGATAACTGACAAAACCTTTTAAAAATGACTGTATAATTAGCGGATAAAAACATTTGAAACAATTGTATAATATATACCTTTGTGTATAATGAGAGATATAGATTTGGGTAACTAACTTCTTTGAGATATTTGAGCAAACAGTTCAAGGAACTTCAATGTGAACACAACAGCGATTAGGGGTGTGCACGGGTCGGTTCGGTTCGGTTTTGGACCGCAATCCAAACCGAACCGATCGGTTCGGTTTTGGAAAGGGTTAGACCGAAACCGAACCGACAATGAAAAAAACCGTCGGTTTCGGTTTATGTCGGTTTCGGTTCGGTTTCGGTTCGGTTCGGTTTTGGTTAGTTTTCGGTTTTGGGCGGTTTTTTTTGGGCGGTTTTCGGTTTTGGCCGGTTTTTAAGGCCGGTTAATGGATTTTGTATATAAAAATATAATTTTTTTAATATAAATATTGATATCGGTTCGGTTCGGTTCGGTTCGGTTTTTTTCATGGCTAGACCGCCAACCGAACCGACATGGTCGGTTTTTTAATTCCTTAAACCGTAAACCGAACCGGGCTAAAAAAAACCGCCGGTTTCGGTTCGGTTCGGGCCGGTTCGGTTCGGTTTTCGGGCCGGTCGGTTTTTTTGAACACCCCTAACAGCGATGCACAATAATAAATTTTTTTTTAAAAGTATCACTCGTATGTATTTCTAGTTAAATGTATGTATGTATAAAATTTACATATTTTTTGTATTTCTAATTAAAGATCTTACCAATTGGTTGAGTAGATGACCTGTGGGCAAAAGTCTTTTGATTCTTTTCTTTCTGAGTAGATGATCTTTGACCAAATCAAATAAACGAAATGTAGAGAAAATATGTGATGGTGCTGAAGCCGAACCTAGATAGAGGTGAAACATCCATGTGTTACATGTATACAGTAACTTGGTTTCACTAGGAATTCCTTCCTTTCCAATAAATGGGTTTCTGAAAAAAAAAAATAGTGTACAGACACTGCTCAACATAGCGAACAGAGTTAAAATAAAAGTTGAGTTTTTAAAAACATATGAAAGTTGGGTGAATAATTATACTACTGGGTACACCCAAACACAACTCAGTTTACAAACACAACTCAGTTTCTATCTGAACATTGGTTATCACCATTTACAAACACGTGAAAGTTGGGTGAATAATTATACTACTGGGTTTTTAAGAAGAGAGACAGAGAGAGAGAGAGAGTTAATATGCGTACACAGCTTAACATAACGAACAGAGTGCCTATGAAAGAAACACAAAAATCCGAAGCCCGTTAATATCAATGCTTCAGTAACAATATAATTAAAACCAATGCTTCAGTAACAATATAATAAAAAATTAAACCAAGTTAATGGTAAAAAAACTCACGAAGAACACAGTAAATGCCAAACAAACCAATGTTGGCGGGAGCCAAAGCTAAATCCCCACCTACGGCCATAGCTAAATCCCCTACCCAATCTGGCTAGCTACAAACTGGGGGCCATAGCTAAATCCCCTGCCCACCTGCCTAGCAACCCATAAAACAACAGCACCTACAATGTCACCGTCAAACACCAAGTTGCGGCAAAATATACTCTAACCCAAAAAATTAAAAAAAAATGCAAAATGAGTATGCCATAAAACAAAATGGTTGTTGAGATAATACCTATTTGGGAACTGGTATTACAGAAACAAATGGATCTACCATTACAGAAACTACCATCAATCCAAATCCCATACCATCAACAAAATGAAACCAAAAATTTGAAAGATAAAAGTCTTTGAGATAAATTGTGTTGTGTGTTCGGAGAGGGTTGTTATGAGAGAAAGGAAAAGTGTAAAATTTCAAATCTTATACCAGGCTTCTTAAGCCACGCAATCTTGTACTATGCGTCTTGAGCCACGCGTTCCCTATTTATCTATTAAGTAGAATATGATCTCAACCACATGTTTCCTATTTCTGTGCATACATGATAGACTTCTCCTGTCATTTTATGACAACAATAATGTTTAGCAAAGATTATTTAGATATATCAGAGATTCGGTTGAGATTATTTAATCTCAACCCTCCATCCAGTGTCTAGTTGGCTTCAATGTCAACCATTAAATGTCTTTTAAACTTATGAACAGTAAAAATACCATGCTCCTTATATATATATATATATAGCCCTTTTCATATTAAAGAAAATACTATGTATTTATCCATGTATGTAGTTTGAACAAAAGAAAGGGAATTGGGCCTCGGTAATTGATTGTTATATGGAACAATATGGTGCCTCGGAGAAACAAGCACACAATGATTTTAGCAAGCAACTTGTGAATGCCTGGAAGGATATAAATGAATAATGCCTCCAGGCTACTGCCATCCCAAAGCCTCTATTCTCTTGCGTTCTTAACCTTTCTCTTGCCATAGATGTCATTTACAAAGAGGAGGATGGGTACACCAATGTTGGGGAAAAGATGAGAAACAACATTGCATCATTACTCATTGATCTAGTGCCAATATGATTTTGACAATGCAGAGTTTATACATATATTATTCCTTTAGTACTATGTAATATTGTTGAAGGTGTTATATGAAAAAGTAATAAAAGAAAGGAATCTTATCGTAATAATTATTTGAAATACATCCATCTTAGCCAAAAGACACACATTTTCTATATTTAAATAATTGTGATTCACTATTTATCATTGCATTGTCTTGAGAAATACACTTCATTAAATGAATGTGAGAAAATATAAATGTATTGGAGCAATTAAACCCATTTAGTTAAACAAGAGATTCATTGGTATTTTATTATTGAAAATGTTTAGAAATATTGATATTGATCTAGAAGTGCATAATTAATATTTTTCATGCTTCACCAAAATAATTTCTTTAGGAACCATTAAAAAAATTCCTGAATTATGCAATGCTAAATTATTTTACAAATACACTTAAATGGTTTTCATAATACGACACACACACACACACACACACACACATACATATATATATGAGTAACATTGAAGATGCAGTGCTTCTTTGGAAATTCAAAGAACTTATAGGGATTTGTCCCATGGTTTCACAATAACTCTACCATATACAGCTATCACCTCAATTTGTATAATTCGTTTTAAGAGATTAATTGTTGGTGTGTGGGTGTTTGATTAGCGTTGGTTATTATTTTCACAACATCTTCAACAATTGAATTTAAAATTAGATTTGACTCTCAAAATTGTTGAATTCATTCTTTGGACGAAAAATAGTAGCCAATATGTCACAATAATAAAGGAAAAGAAAATTATGTCACCCTTCCACACATAGGGTGATCAGTCTTACGTATAGTAAGGGTTATCCAATTATTAAATAAAACTGATAAGAAAATGAAGCAGATACTAAAATCTCAAGCGTAGAAAGTTTGTCTACACCAACTACGACTGAATATCCAAAAATTCTAAATAACATTTTTGGAATCTCCGTAGCCACATAAAAAATAAATCTCACAAAATAAAGGACATAAGAGTATATAAATAGGGGATGTAAGTCATGCCTAGTCGATATTGAAATGAAGGATAATGGATATAGGTTGAATAATATTGCAACTCAATCTTGCTACGACCTCTACTTGAACCAAAAATGTTTTCAATGCAAGATGGGTTAGTCTTACAAGCAAGAACATTCTACAAGATCCCTATCAAAAGATCCATATAACAACAATAAAACCATGACATCCTATCGTGAATAAAATAAATGAATATCTTAACCCAATATATTTATTTCTCCTTATCAAGTCACTTTATTTCACAATATTACTATTATTGTTGTGGTTTTTGTTGTTATTGTTGTTGTTGTTATTATACCCAAAATATGTCGTCGAGTGCCTAATGGGCACATGGTAAAATATTATGATAAAATGCATGAAAATATGCTCAAGACTATGCAATTATCCCAGACCTTCATATAAATGCCTCAACATGTATATGAGGTCCTCAACCTATATGACAAGGCCACGACCTAGTACCTCACAAGTCTAGGACTTGGCACCAAACTAGGTTGCGGACCTAACACCTCAACATGACACAAGTAACATGATTCATGGACTTTAAACCTCTTACCATAGACTTCCATTTGTCCACCTCCTAGAAATATTCCCTCTCATTTATTCTTATACACAAGTCACGTGGGTCGTGTACGCGATGCCCCAACTGACTCATATGAGTAGATGTGGTCACCCCTCATTTAGTAAGGACCAACTAAGAAACAAATCTCTGCCTAAATCATTCCAACTTCTGTCTATAATGGATTCCTTGCTCGCGTCACCTACTCCGGCAACCCCAGATCATAATAGCCATGCCCTCAGAGAAGAATACACTACAAGGCCACGACCTCGACTTCACAATAACTTATATGTTCATGTATTTAACCGTCTTAATTATCCTTCTAAGACTATAAGGTTCCAATATCGTACAAAATGTGCAGATCTAATAAGAATAAACCTCCAAAGTGTATGTAGATCAATTTGAACGGCTGAACCACTCTGAATCTTATTTATTTACCTATATTAATCTCTCTTTTATACTCTTAATGTCTAAACCACTTCTTCTTAGTTAAGTTGGTTCTTAAGATCCGATGACTTAATACTCTACTTATCAATATTTTTAACAAGAACAAAACCCTAATGTTAACTATATAATAATCCTTAAACCCCAATGCCCGTTATCACCCCCACCAATTTGGACTAGTAATTTTTAACTCTCCCTCTTTCAAATCACTTCCAAATCTTGTCTATTTTTCTTCCAAATAGGCCAACTATATATTTAGGTTAAGGTTTATCTTTTTAATGATGTGATAGACTGAGGATATGGTTAGCATAAGTTGATATTTAAATGTGAAATCCTATCACTTTGGCTACGCTTAATTTTTGATGGTCTTATCGGCCTCAAAAATCATATTAATCATGTCCAAACCTGCCCTAATTGTATACCTAAGCTAAAGGTACATCATCCCACTATTTTTATGTTGTTTGATCTACCCAAAGTCCCTAAAAGTTCAATTAAAACCACAAAATTTTTTGAGTAATTCTGAGATAAAATGTCACTAAATAGTTATCAAATAATTTATTTTAACATAACTTATACAAAATTAATTTATTTAACATTATTAGTTTCTTAATCACATTGTTAAATAATTCTTCACATGAACACTTTTAATTTAAACATTTCAATGAGGACCCCAAAATGTTGACCAAGAAGTTTGACCAAGTTAGAATATACGAAAACTACATGGACTACACCCACATGTCTCCCTATCCTGAAGTAAGGTTGCCAAAAAAGTTCAAGATGGCCAACATGAAGAAGTTCAGGCGTAGTGGACCCCCGATTATTCATCTCCAAAGTGACTACCGAGTCATGACTCTCCTAGGTGCCTCTGAGGAAATTATATTCCAACAGACCTTGAAGGATAGTGCTTTTTGCTGGTTCTTATCTCTCGAGGAGTCTAAAATGCATATTTGGGAGGATGTTGCCAGTGAATTCATGTCACAAGTATAAGTACAACGTAGAGTTAGAGGTTACCCTTTGTGATTTAGAACTACTGAAACAAAACCCTACGGAATCATTCAGTAAGTTCATAGCAAGGTGAAAAGAGAAAGTAGCCACCATGACCAACTGGCCTTTCGAAGAGGAGCAAGTCAGTATCATGAAGAAGAACTTCTTACCCCATGTCCGAGCGATGATGGGAGGACAATAGTACCCTTATTTATGAGCCCTTGAAGAAGAAGGAGCGTAAATTGAATAAGGTCTTTCTAAGATAGAAGTTGAACTAAAGAAATCATCTAGGGAGTTCACTCCAAGAAAATTTGAGACGCCATCCAGTACCACTATTTCAACCATTAATAGCATCTTTCAGCCTACCACTTCATGGGCACTAGAAAGCCTCTTTAACCTTAGGTTACTGAATAACCTAAGGTTGATGAAGAAAATGGATTTCTATTTTTCCCTTCTTTTTTGAACCACGTGATCAGATCGGGGAGGCATTACCAAGTCCTAAGCCTACAATCATCAGCAAGCGATAAAGGAAAAGGTGTTGAGAATCTGCCTATGCTAGAAATGACCCTCGAGGAGGGCAAAATCCTTGATCAGTGTAAGAAGACCACGTGACACCTCGCCTAATAAAATACTGTGTGATTGGTCCTATATCAAAATAAAATAGGATTCCCAGTTGGTTCATTCTTAGCATCGTTGTCGAAACGCTTTTTAAAATTTACTAACCACCTAGTATTACAAAAACCCGGTGCCAAATTTTAACTTTTTAATTTAAAAAAGACAATAACATGCAAAAATAAATATAAACCATTCACCACAAATGAATCAAATTAATTGAACCAATAATTCAACTATTTGTCGAATAAACCATCGTCCACCAAAGTAAAAAGTCCAATAACAGTCATCCAACAAGTGAATAAATAAATCTGAAAACTATTGAAAAGTCTGGGTGACAAGCCCTAAGTAAAACTGAAACTTTTAGATAATTCCTACTCAAGGAGAGAATGAATGATGTGTCTAATCCAAGCTCCTGTTATCGTCCACATGTGTCGCAACTATGTGTCCCTAGTATAGAATATCAAGTCTGGCGTCCATGTGGCTGGACACCTAAAAGGTTTTGAAAATAGTTTTATAGCAAGGGTTAGAACCCAAAACATTTTGAAAATATTTAGCAAGCAAATTAACTGCAGTAATTAATAATGTATGAATGCGCTTTATATTTAAGTTAGTGTCACACCCTCTTGAGGACATACTCACCCCTCCACTAATGTGCACACTTACCGGTTACCTTAACCCCACCTAGTTGTACTTCCCCATTCCAACTAGTCCTAGTGTAATCCTCCCTTGCCTTTCTACTCTAAACCGAGTATTATTATTCATGGGTTATAAGTTATCTCACCAATTAACTTAATTAATTCTTTTTAAATAATATCATATAACCGTGACACAAGTTATATAAAGTAAATACATCACACACTGTATTATTACACGCATATAATATTTAATACCATTATATACGTATCTTTACTACAACATCCACACATATTTCATATGTGTATCCTATACCCTTACCGGTTGATTTCTGCTAAAGTGATATCTCACTGGGTGTGCTCACATAACCTAGTTACCCAAGTCAGGATCGCTCACAAACTTGGCCCAAAATATAAACGTAGTGGAGGCGATCATATTCGTTCCTTGAAAGTGAGATAAGCCCCTCACCCATATATCGGACGCTATGACCTGGGGATATACTCGCCCTACTCCTCAAGTTGGGGATTCACCCACTTCGCGCAACCTCCCTTGATAGCCCTAAAACATATAAAATAGGTAAATATCTAGTCACTGATATTTAATAGCACACACAATATATACATATATATATACACACACACATATATATATACTATCACCATACCGTATATATATAATATAAACCCCGACTTTACCGGGTACTAAAACTCGTAACACTAGCCTGTAATTTCCCGAGTCTCTGGCCCGACTCCACTTAATTAATTCTCTCATTTATTAATTTATTATCTTCCCAAATCCATGGTACGATTCTAATTTAATTTAATTCACACATTAATTATTTTAATACTTGGTGTCGCTTCACCACTATACCGCTCACTCACCCGGTCCGCACCATTATTAATACCCGAGTCTATATTCCATATGCTAATAAATTAATTACACCTCAATTAATTTAATAATGTAGCGTCACTCAACTACAATTCCCAAACATTTTCCTCTGTCCAAAATTAATACTAAAATTTATTTCCCAAATTCATCACTTCAGACATCCAATCATTACCCTCCTAAACCCAATTATATCCCCTTATAATTGATATGGAATATGTGCTACATATTCATTTTTCAGTAAATAAAAAGTAGGATTATAAATCTTAAATTTTTTTCCCTTTATATATTAAACTAGCCAATCTGCCAAAAATTTGGGACCATCGATCGATCGATCCTTTCCACCGATCGATCGATCGAACAGGTCTGCTCCTTCTCCGGCCTTCTGTTTCGCCGTTGATGACTTTCTCCAAGGTTTTATCTCCTCCCATGTTCTAACCCAATCACAACTAATGATACCTCCACTTAAGAAAAAGGTTCTAAACATCCTAGAGACCTTAACTTATCATCAAATTTATATATAACTCTAGGTATATCCGATTTGGCTTTTTCACCCGGGTCTTGTTTTATCGAAATCGACCTCATCATTCTCAGTAAAATTAATCACCAATACATACTGTAATTCACCCTACAATCCAATCTAACCAGTCCCAAATCATAACTTAGCATTCATTGAGTAATTAAATTTATCCATTACTCTAATTCAGAAAAACCCATTTTCAATTATGGTAACACACCCAAAACGAATTTTCGTATACACCTACCATAATATGAATTGGTTATCACCTATTTTAAGAATCACAATAGTTAACCACTTGCTTGGAATTGTTCGTAGAGTCTGATCTGTTGGTGTAGAGGATGGTTGAAGACGAACACTCACTTTGTCTCTTAATTTGACTCCAAAAGATCCCCAATTGGCTCTTGATTTGCTTCCCCTAATTCATTCTGAAGATCTAGGTTTAGAGTTGTGTTAAATGTCGTTTAACACTCCCTAAATTAGATTTAAAACCACTAATCCCATTTTTGGTGAGATGGGCCTAATTAAAATGGCCCAAATCCCCCATTATGGGCCTGTCTATGCCCAAAAATGCCCGAGACCCGATTAATACTCCCAGGTACTCTTTTCTAACAATCTTAACCCATCCGAACTCAACTGTGCACTAAGAATCGTCATTCGAAGTACTGTATAAAATTTCCAATTTTTGACCTCAAAAATGCAACACACAATAATTTGAACAATTAAACTTAAATTCGCCAAATATCAATAATTCTTCCCACTCAAATAAATTCTCCAATAATCAATTTAAGTTTCTCCAATTTAAATAATTTCATTTCTCCCAAAAATAGTTAAATAATAAATCCTCAAAATTACAGGGTGCTACATACTCCCCCCCTTACAATGGAATTTCGTCCTCGAAATTAAGATGAGCCTAGTGTTCCAAGCTTCGAATATCACGCCCTAGTCCTGTGCCACTAAGATTGCTTCATCTATCTCTCCCTCTTTAACTATGATTTACACAAATATGCATCTTAATTAACCAGGGTACCCATGTACCCTGTACCCATGCTTAATCGCACGAAAGTTACCCTAATTAACCAGGGTACCCATACACCCTGTCCCCGTGATTAACCGCATCAAAGTTACCTGACTATGCTAGACTTAACCGATAATATAACTTCTAACCCATAGTCATATCACATATATGAATAATAGTCGGGGTACCCAACTCATGTACTAACGACTAAACACTTCCCCACTTCCAACGTTGCACTAAGTTTCATGCGTGGGATGTCTCGTAAAGCGAAATCCAAACAAGGAACCCCCCGATACACTACTACCTAACATTACATGTTGTTGAGATCTGTTATACCGTCAATTCATAACACGTACCCTTAAATACTGTTCTCTTAACAAAAAACATACACTCTTACCCTTATTCTACAAAAGACAACACAAAATACCGCGCCATTACTATCACCAATTCTTGCGCAAAATAAACCCCTCGCTATCTCTCCGTGCTCGAAAATAAATCTAACTATCCTGATTCACTTCAGTAGACACCCCTACTTATCGAGAGAAAATATAAGAACATAAGACATCCTTATGTGTCTTTCGCACCACACAATACCACATATATACGCACATATATATGGGCTAGACGGCCTCTATGGAGACACCTAGTAAAATTCATTCATACCCTGATGTTGCGAACACCAAAACTTACCTTCACTATTCACAATAGCTCAAATCCATAGCTATGCAGTCAATATTTGGAAAAATCATCTACCCTACTCCCACAATTCTCGAAAGTAGTAACCCCTCGCATAATTCCGACCTTCTCTCTGTTTACACCTCCACTCTCTCGTGGTTAACACCAAAGGACTCCACTACCCTAAAAAAATTCTTTTATACACGTAATATGGCTGCTACAGCCAGCGCACCCACTAAATTAGACTTACCCGCGAACTCTAGTGAAAATAAAATTTTATATTGTGACACTCTCACTGTCACTCAAAACATACCCCATGCCCATAGGATAAAAAGATAATTAACTCCATACTCTAGCTGTAATAGCCGATCCTCGGGTTCCAAAGTGGCTCCCCCCTGCCCGAACCCACCCATGACTTGTTATAGTGGTTGTACATACAGAACCTCATCATGTAGTTGACCCCTGCCTCGCTTAGGACCATCCCTCTTCATGTGTCCCGCTTCCCGATAGATGAAACACCTCATAATAAATTCACCCTTCCACTGATCCCTTCCTTGTTGGCCTTGTCAGAAGTCCTGGCCATCCTGTCAATAGCCCCCAGATCTAAATCGTTTGGCCTGATTCTCATGCTAGAAATCCTTCCCCTGATGTTCCCCTTTCTATTGCTGGGATACCCCACTGGTACTGTTCCCTCCTGCTTTATCCGACTAGATGGTTTTCACTTCCCACTTACTTCCTTTTATATGGAAGTGATAGTCCTGGCAGTGCAGGAATGCTGCATTAACGATATCTGTAAAAGCTACTAATGTGGGATTACAAATTAAATGTTGTCTGATCCTCCAGACTAACCCATCCATGAACCTCGACTTCTTTCTTTCTTCATTGCTTACCTCATCCGGTACAAAATTTGCCAAAAGAGTGAATTCTTCCTCGTAATCGACCACCAAACGATCCCCCTAAATCACCTCATTGAATTCTCTCCTCATTTCGAACTCAACTACTGGTGAGAAATACTGGCAGTTGAACCGAACCCAAAACTCTATAATAGTTAATGTATCCCTTTCCTCAACTGTGGTGATCGACTCCCACCACTGTAGCGCTGCTCCTACTAACCTGAAGTGGCTAGAATTTGCTTTTTCACCTCATTGAAATCTACCATGCGTAGGTGACATTGAACATCTCTCCTCCACTGAAACGCTAGCATCACATCTGAACCCCCTCGAAACTCTTGTGGATGGCCTTTTTGAAAGACCTATCATACTTGTTGACACTTTGACGGCCCCGGGTGGGCCTGAACATCTGGTACCACTAACGCCTATGGATGATCCCATGGAAAGTACCTTGCCATTGCAACCATCATCCCTTCAACTGCCTGTGCCACTAATTCAGTTACCTGTGCAGCCGAAATCATCTCTGGAAGTTGTTGCGGTAACTCTGGCTCTTAATCTCTAGTCTCATCTCCCCTGCTGCCCTAGCTGCTCTCTCTCTCCTGCGCGGCATCTGAAATGATAATCGAATCGTATGAGTTCACCATCAAATATAAAGTAATTGGAGGAATAACGTAAATGCGCATACGTATGAGGATACAACAATCCTATGATAGGGCTCTATATCAAAGAACGCTAAGATGAAATTTGAAAAGCCGTATAGATCCTAAGGATATAAGAACCTCATGTTATGATACCATCTATGACACCCCTCCTAAAAAAATACCGGGTGATCAGTCATATATCAAATTAAAATAAGATTCCCAGTTGGTTCATTCTTGGCATCACTTTCGAAAACCTTTTTAAAACTTACTAATCAACTAGTATTCCAAAAAGGCGGTGCCAAATTTTAACCTTTTTTATTTAAACAAGATAATAGCAAGTGGAAATAAATATAAATCATCCACCACAATTGAATCAAATTAACTGAATAAAGAATTCAACTACTTGTCGAATAAACCATTTTCCACCAAAGTAAAAAGTCCAATAACAATCATCCAATAACTGAATAAATAAATCGGAAAACTGCCGAAAAGTCTGGGCGACAAGCCCTAAGTAAAACTGCAACTGATAGATAATTCCTAGTCTAGGAGAGAATGAACGATGGGTCTAATTCAAGCTCCTGCTAGCATCCACATGTGCCGCAGCTACATGTCCCTGGTATAGAATATCAAGTCTGGTGTCCGTGTGGCTGGACACCTAAAAGGTTTTAAAAATAGTTTTATAGCAAGGGTTAGAACCCAAAACATTTTGAAAATATATAGTAAGTGAATTAACTACAGTAATTAATAATGTATGAATGCTCTTCATATTTAAGTTAGTGTCGCTCTCTATTGAGGACATACTCATCCATCCACTAACGTGCACACCTACCGGTTACCTTAACCCCTCCTAGTTGTACTGCCCCATCCAACTAGTCCTAGTATAATCCTCCCTTGCCTTTGTACTCTAAACCGAGTATTATTATTCATGGGTTATAAGTTATCTCACCAATTAACTTAATTAATTCCTTTTAAAAAATATCATATAATTGTGACACAAGTTATATAAAGTAAATACATCACACACTGTATTATTACCCGCATATAATATTTAATACCATTATATACATATCTTTACTACAACATCCACACATATTTCATATGGATATCCATCCCTCCGAGTATACGCTCACCGAATGATTCCCGCTAAACCTAATTACCCAAGTCGGAATCGCTCACCAACCTGGCCCAAAATATAAACGTAGTGGAGGCAGTCATATTCCTTCCATGAAAGTGAGATAAGCCCCTCACCCATATACCGTACGCTATGTCCTGGGGATATACTCGCCCTACTCCTAAAGCTAGGGGATTCACCGACTTAGCACAACCTCCCTTGATAGCACAAAAACATACAAATTAGGTAAATATCTAGTCACTGATATTTAATATCACACAGACAATATATATATATATATATATATATATATATATATATATAAAAATAAATATATATATATATATATATACTATCACCACACCGTATATATATAATATAAATCTCGACTTTACCATGTACTAAAACCCGGAACACTAGCCTATAATTTCCCGAGTCTCTGGCCCGACTCAACTTAATTAATTCTCTCATTTATTAATTTATTATCTTCCCGAATATATGGTCCGATTCTAATTTAATTTAATTCACACATTAATTATTTTAGTACTTGGTGTCGCTCCACCACTATACCCGAGCTCGCTCACCCGATCCGTACCATTATTAATACCCGAGTCTATATTCCATCTGCTAATAAATTAATTACACCTCAATTCATTTAATAATATAGCGTCACTCAACTACAATTCCCATACATTTTTCTCGGTCCGAAATTAATACTAAAATTTATTTCCCAAATTCATTAATTGAGACATCGAATTATTACCATCCTAAACCCTATTATATCCCCTTATAATTCTTAAGGGATATGTGCTACATATGCATTTATCACTAAATAAAAATTAGGGTAGTAAATCTCAAATTAATTTCCCTTTATTTATTAAACTAGCCAATCTGCCAAAAATCTAGGACCATCGATCGATCAATCCTTTTCATCGATCGATCGATCGAACAGGTGTGCTCCTTCTCCGACCTTCTGTTTCGTCATTGATGACTTTATCCAAGGTTTTATCTCCTCCCATGTTCTAACCCAAGAACAAATAACGATACCTCCACATAAGAAAAAGGTTCTAAACATCCTAGAGACCTTAATTTATCATCAAATTTATATATAACTCTAGGTATATCCGATTTGGGTTTTTCACATGGGTCTCATTTTACCGAAATCGACCTCATCATTCTCAGTCAAATTAATCACCAATACATACTGTAACTTACCCTACAATCTAATCTCGACAGTCCCAATTCGTAACTTAGCATTCATTGAGTAATTAACTATATCCATTACTCTAATTCAGAAAAACCCATTTTCAATTATGGTTACATAGCCAAAATGAATTTTCATATACACCTGCCATAATATGAATTGGTTAGCACCTATTTTAAGAATCAAAAGAGTTAACCACTTGCCTGGAATTGTTCGTAGAGTCTGATCCGTTGGTGCAGAGGATGGTTGATGATGAACACTCACTTTGTCCCTTAATTTGACTCCAAAAGATCCCCAATTGGTTCTTGATTTGATTCCCCTAATTCCCTCTCAAGCACCAGGTTTAAAGTTATGTTAATTGTCATTTAACACTCCCTCAAATAGGTTTAAAACCCCTAATCCCATTTTTGGTCACATGGGCCTAATTAAAATGGCCCAAATCCCCTCGTATGGGCCCGACTATGCCCAAAAATGCTCGAAGACTTGATTACTACTCCAGGTACTCTTTTTGAACTATCTCGACCCATTCGGACTCAACTTTGCACTCAGGATCTTCATCCGAAATACTTTATAACATTTCCAAATTTCGAACTAAAAAATGCGACACACAATAATTTGAATAATTAAACTTAAAGTCGCCAAATATAAAAAATTCATCCCACTCAAATCAATTCTCCAATCACCAATTTAAGTTTCTCCAATTTGAATAATTTTATTTCTTCCAAAAATTATTAAATACTAAATCCTCAAAATAACGGGGTGTTACAGACCCAACCTAACATCACTTTGTGGGGAATCTTCATGTCTTTCTAGCTGCACCAAAATGCCTCGATCAAGCTACTTAAAAGACCCATTATTCCTCCCTCAACCACCCGAGAAGAAGTAGTGAGTCTGGTCGGATCTCTAACCTCTACAAGAATTCTCTCCTTATCCAAAAAAGAAATTCCTAAGATTGGGTGAAACCATAATTATGCTCTCAACATCTATGTTGAAGTCATGGGAAAGATTGTCCCGCTCTCTCCCGTCGATAAAGGATTAGCTCTTAATGTTTGTCAGTTAACTGCCCTCAATTCTTTGGGACTGAAAGTGAGAGACCTTGCTCCAACCTCTACCGCGATAAGTGCTTATGATAATACCCACCGAGAAGTGATGGGATCTGTAAAGCTTGCAATATGGGATGGACTTATAAATCCTTCTATTGAATTCCAAGTCACTGATATCCCATCTTATTTCAATCTGTTTCTTGGATGACCATGGATCCACATCATTATGGGTGTGTTGATTTGTATCGAATATTGGATATTTTTTCCCTATATCTTTATAAATTCTAGCTCTTTTACTGTCCTAAATGCCTATATTTATGCTCATTAACTAGAAAACCTCGTATTTGTATATATACATGCTTTGCAGGGGTTAATTGTGCTTTTGTAGGTATTAGAACGTTAAAAGTGAGGATCTATTGCATTTCGGGGAAGTTTTGTCATCGAACGATACTTCAAGGAAATTTTAGTCAATTTACATTTCATCTCCAGCTCATGGGAATTCCATGGATGCATAGTTCATGGAGTTAGCATCACGTGGTCACAAACGGCGCATCATTTGGATTCCGAATGGTGGAGTTATGGACATTTCTATTTGCACACTTTTTCCCTTCTTCATGGACCAAAGAATTGCAGAAAACAGAGTACTGGTCGACCACGCTTCTGAAGTCGGTTGACTGGGAGTTTTGATTTTGCTTTGGCTCGAAGATAGTGTCACTGAACTTAAAAGCATGGTTGACCACACCTCTGCGATCGGTCGACCGCGATCACCAGATATTTGCCACTTTCTGATTTTATTTTCTTTTTCCTTTATTTCTTTTGTAACTTACTATATAAACCAATTTTGCTTTCTATTTTCATTATCTTAAATTTTACATTTACTTACTATAAAAAAACATAATCACGTTCAAGTTAATGAAGATGAAATTGTTATTATTAATCTCGATTCTAGTAGCCAACTACGCGAAATCAGGATATGGGCCACCCTTGACAAACATTAGCACGCATAAATCGAGGAATTACTGAAGGAATTTATGTACGTCTTCGCATGGTCCTATGATGACATCCCGACATTGATCTCTAGATAGCTCAGTATGAGATTCCAACTCTCCCAGAATGTAAATCGGTCAAGAAAAAACTGTGAAAGCTCTGCACCGAATGGTTGCTCAAGGTTAAGGAAGAAGTGGTCAAATAGTTGAACGTGGGTTTCGTTTATGTGATCTAATATTCTACATGGCTAGCCAATATCGTACCCGTGCTGAAATCAGGAGGAAAAGTGTGCATGTGCGTCTACTACCGATATCGGAACAAGGCCTTTCTGAAGGATGATTACCCATTACCCAATATCGATAGGATTGTGGAAAACACGGCCATACATACTCTTAAGTCATTCATTAATAGGTTTATCGAATATAGCCTGATCAATATGCACCCAGATCATCAAGAGAAAACTTCATTCATCACCCTTTGGGGAACCTTTTGCTACACCGTCATGCCATTTGATCTGGAAAATGCAGGGGCTACCTACCAAAGGGCTACCATAACCATCTTGTATGATCTGATACACAAATAAGTTGAGGTTTATGTGGATGATATGATTATCAAATTTCATACTATGGAAGGTCATGTTACCGCTCTTCGAAAGTTCTTTGAGAGACTGCGACAATACCAAATGTGACTTAACCCATAGATATGTGTCTTAGGATTTACCAAAGTAAAGCTCTTAGTATTCATGGTTAGTGAAAAGGAAAATAAGCTTATCCTGCCAAGCTAAAAGCCATAATCGAAATTACACCACCCCGAATGGAGAATAAAGTTTGTGGATTCCTTAGGAAATTACAGTATATCATCTCGTTCATAAGCTATTTGACTTTAATATGTGAGCCCATATTCTAACTCCTTCAAAAGGATTCAACTAAGGTGTGTAACGAAGCCAGTCAAGAGGCCTTTAACCGAATCAAGCAATACCTAACCCGACCTCCGGTACTCATGCCACAGTAACCTGATCTTACCCTACTTCTATACCTAACCATGATAGATACCGCAGTTGGGGCCTTATTCGCCCAATACATTAAAGAATCCCACAAAGAAAGAGACATCCACTATACCAGACGCAATTTGGCCATACGAAGTTAACTACACAACTATAGAGAAAGCATGTGTCACTCTTATTTGGGTCGCCCAAAAGTTATGACACTATATTATTGCCTTTATCATCAAATATATGTGCCGAATGGATCCCATCAAGTACCTACTCGAGAAGCCTATCGTGTCCAGCCAAATGGCCCTTTGGTTGATGGTTCTAGCCGAATTTGATATTGTATATGTCATGGAGAAATCCATGAAAGGAAGAGCCATCTCTGACTACCCTATGGAAGAAATCAATGTCCGAATTTCTAAGTTCTTAGATGAAAATATCCTTTGTACCTTCCAAGAAGATCTTTGATGGAAAATGTATTTGGACAACGCCACAAACAATAAAGGGTATGGCATTGGGATCCTCCTAATTTCCCCTGATGATTCTCACACTCCCATTGCCATCAAGCTGGATTTTCCTTGCACCAATAATATTGATTAATACAAGGTATTCACGATAGGCCTCAAAGTTTCCCTCAAGAAAGGAAGTCGATACCTAGATGTCAACGAAGATTCATCCCTCATCATCGGTCAAGTACTCAGAAGATGGATAGTCAAGTATGAGAAACTCTTATCCTTCCATGCCCACCTAGAAGAATTGGACTTCGAGTTCCAAAAAATCACTTTCCACTACCTACCCTGAGCGAGGAATAACCTAGACGATGCCCTTGCTACCTTAGCCACCATGATTGACATGCCCGAAGGAATAACAATGGCCCATTTACTAGTCCAAAAGAAAAATAAACCAACCCACTCCTATCATATTAATATCATCAAATAAGAAGATCACAATATAGTTAGCTTCTTGTATTATGATATTTGGTGCCTCCTCAAGCATGGTGGGTATCCGCAAGGTTCTGACAAGAAAGATCGAGCAACCTTTACCATTTTGATTGCCTAATTTATTATCGATGATAAAGCATTATTTAAGAGGAACTTCAATTGAACCTTCTTACACTGCATCACAGGTGCTAACATAAAGAGATGATGCAGAAAATACACTGTGGGGAATGTGGACCTCACATGAATGGACATATGCTTGCCAAGAAGATCATTCGACAGGGTTACAAATGGACCACCATGGTTTAGGATTACGAAACCTGCGTTCAAAGATGACTCAAATGCCAGTAGTTTTCAAACCTACAACACTTTCCTCCATGAGAAGTATACAACATGACTTCTCCCTGGCCATTTTACATATAGGGCATCATCATCATAGGGAAGGTTACACCCAAAGCCTCCAACAGACATGAGTTCATCCCAGTTGCCATTGACTACTTCACCAAATGGGTCGAAGTCGAGTCATACGCAGTTTTGAATGCAAATAAAGTGGCAAGTTCATCAAGAAAAACATCATCTGCTGATATGGTGTCCCGCATGAGCTGGTATTACATAATGGGTTGCACTTAGAGGTAGAAGTTATAGAGGTGGTTGATGAGTATGGGATTCAGAGACATAAATCCTCTCCCAATCGACATCAAACCAACGGAGCAGTTGATGCCATTAATAAGAATCTCAAAGCCATCATTAGAATGATGATTGAGAGTTGTCGATATTGGTCCAATCGGATACCTTACGCCCTCTGGGGATACCGCATGTGACAACCTGCTTATCAAAATAAGAGGTGGCCAGCCCGATACTCCAATAATAATAGGAGTCATAGATGGACCATTCTCAGCATCACAATAGTATAAGAAGTATACGGGATAACCACCCCATATTTTGGAAAACCGATTGTCAAAGTTTTTTATTTTATAATTTAAAAAGAAACATTGGAAGTAAATAATTCAAAAGAAAATGGATATCCAAAAGACTTATATTACATCCGCATCAAGTATACAATAAAGGAACCGAATGTGCTGTCGGTCAACAGTCTATACAAACCATATATAACAAATTCATTAAGTTACATAGTACATTTCATTAGACAAATACAAAAGCTTGGGCTACACGCCCGAATAAATGACCAGATCATAACTAGAGTACAAAAAGGGAAGCGTCTATAACAAAATATCCCGTAACATCCGCAAGGTATTACGGCTCCAAATTATCGGAATGGGAAAGTCAGAACGGGCTTCCTTACGGTGGAGCACCTGAGCGAATATGAGATTCATGCACAACAAGAAATATGAACGGGTCAGGGCCCGATTTTATATGATCACCAGATGAATAAAGAGTATGACAACTACGAACAGTTAATAATCATTGATAATGATAAGAATCTACTTACTCAAACTGATAACATCAACTAAAACATTTAGAATGACCATAAATTTTATTCAGCAATACAAGAGGATAAGAATAAATATTAATAACTATGAATTACCATCCTTTACTCTATTTTCATTTCACCATTCCTTATCATATTAGGAATCTTATTCCAAGCTATTTAATATTTAGAGCATTATATCATCAATCAAGTCCCACTTGAATAAGAATAATTATATTCAATTATATATAACGATTCTAAGACCGTCCTTCCGAGTTTCCCCACTGGACGCGCCCCTAAATAGCTATCATCTTCCAGGGCCTATCAAACAAGACAACCTGGGCATCCAACAATGCAACATCGGGAAGTGGCCATATACCTTCGACAGTGAGTCATAACCACGCCCAGAATTACCTCACTTCGAACAATGAATACATAATACATAATAACCATTCTTATGGCCGAGGACTATAGTCTCCCTGCATTCACTAGACAGGGGACATCACCTCATGCGCGAACTTCCCTTATGATAGGTATTTAGAGAGGTGTGTTTAAGCAAATTATCATTTACAATTTCATTTCCATTTTGACATATGTATATTTCATTTTATCCGAAGCCAAAATCATCTAACATTATTATTATTATTATTATTATCTTTCATTGTTTACTAAGTTCCCAAATAGTCTCCAAGAAATCATGAAAATTGTACAAGTCACAAGGTTTAATATACCTCAATTGAGCCTCTAAATTCCCCCCATATATAGCCTTAAAACTCTTAATCTCAAACTAACTTACCAAGGAAAGTAACACTTTTTAAACTAATTGCAAGTCCCCGGAATAACCCCATCTAATCCATTTGTAATCTAGGGTAGTTACCTAACTATTTTAAAACTCTAGGACACTAAGTTTACTTCATACAAGAAGGTTCCTAAGTCCTAAACCTAAAAGAAAAGGGTCAAAATTGAGTTAGAAAAATAACTCAAAACAGCAAGATTTCTGAATCGATTCGCCGTAGGGCCGAATGGATTCGCCCCAAGCAGCGAATCGATTCACCCAAAAAAGAATCGATTCGGATGGGGAAACCAACATTCTGCTTCAACCGAATCGATTCGGCCTTAACCCTAATCGATTCGGGTTCCCAGACCTGTAACCTTACCCCTTAGAGAATCGATTCGCAGGAAGGGCAAATCGATTCGCAGGAAGGGCGAATCGATTCGCCCCTGCGAATTTGTCCAGAATGGGCTACATGTTATGAACCCTAGATTTTCCCCAAAACTCAATTCTCCTCCATTTTTACACCCATCCAACAACATTAATCTACCCAAAACCATCCTACGTGATTATCAACTACCATAATCCACAATATCATCAATTTAAATTAAGATTAGGGCTCAAACACCATAAAATCTATAAAATCTATATTGGTTCCATTGATTCATATACAAAACAATCATACAATTTATTCAACCTAAATCACATATTAGCTAGTAAGAAACTTGCCTTGAGGTCGAAATCTAATATTTTCTTATGGTAGCAACAATCCCAAATCTTCAATCTTCAATCTCTTTCTTTTCTCCTCTTTTCTCCACAATTCTCTTCTCCTATCTCTCTCTCTCTCTAGGTTTAGTAATACAAATATAAGAAATGTAAGGATTAGCAAGACTAAATCATGACTTCAGTCTAAATTCCCAACTTAAATTATTAATACCACATTAAAATGACTCGCAACTACACATTTAAGTCAAAACCAGTCAAACGTGCCCGGAATCGAAAAACACAATATGGTACTTATTTTGACTATCCTGCACATTTCGGGACTAACTACGCCCTCTAAATTAACATTCGGCAATTTTAAAAATCATTTCAAGTTCAAACTTCATTTATACCATAGATGTCGTTTAAATCATACGACATTATAAAACGTAACATGATGATATTTACATACGCATAACAGTAAATATGCAACAATCTAGTAAATATGCTTAATTAACTCACTTAGTTCATATTTACTCCATCATCCATATTTTATATAATTACTTCTAACAGTAAATTAATATAAAACAAATGTCTCAAAAGTGAGGGTTATTACCTACTCCCCCCCCCCCCTTATGAGGGAATTTTGTTCTCAAAATTCAGGCGTACCTTGTAAAAAGAGACGCGGATACTTTTCCCGCATATCGTCCTCACTCTCTCACGTGGATTCCTCGGCGTTGTGATGACCCCATTGAACTCGAACCAAGGGCACCACTCGAGATCTAAGTCGTCGATCCCCATTCTCTAAGATAGCAATTAGTTGTTCCTCATATGAAATATCAGGTTTTAATTCGATGTCATCCAAAGGAAGATGCCAATGAGCTCCTTCACACCTCTTATACCTTTTCAAAGAGGAAACATGAAACACATCATGAATTTGTTGTAAGTGTTCCGGTAAGGCAAGTTGATACGCCACTGGGCCTATCTTAGCAATAATGGAAAAAGGTCCAACGTAGCACGGTGCAAGCTTTCCTTTCTTCCCAAATCGTTTTATGCCTTTCATTGGTGATACTCTAACCAAAACTTGATCTCCAACCTCTAGCTCCACATGCCTTCAATTCGCATCGACATAACTCTTTTGTCGATCTTGAGCTATTCGCATGCGATTTCGAATGAGTTCAATCTTAGAAGAAGTATCTTGGATCATTTCAGGTCTAAGAAATTTATTATCCCCCACCTCCAACCAACAAGTGGGTGATCTACACGGCCTACCATAAAGTGCTTCATAGGGTGTCATCCCAATAGTAAATTAGTACGAATTATTATAAGCAAATTCGACCAAAGGGAGATATTGTTCCCAACCACCTTTGAAATCAAGCACACGCATTCGGAGCATGTCCTCCAACATTTGGTTGACTCTTTCTATCTGGCCATCTGTTTGAGGGTGATAAGAAGTACTCAATTTCAATTCGGTTCCCATAGCTTTTTGGAAACTTCTCAAAAAATGGGAAATAAAATATTTATCTCTATTGAAGACTATATTTTGCGGCACCCCATGGAGTCTAACAACCTATGCAATAAACAATCGGGCATAACGAGCGGTATTGTAGTCGGTACATACAGGTAAGAAATGTGCCGACTTAGTCAAACGATCAATAATAACCCAAATAGAGTAATGACCATTTTGCGACGTTGGCAAGCCCGTGATGAAATCCATCGAGATGCTCTCCCACTTACAACCCGAAATTTCCAAGGGTTGCAATAATCCTGTCGATTGCTGATGATCTATCTTAACCAATTGACAAGTAGCACATTAGGATACGAACTCAGAAATATCCCGCTTCATACCCGCCCACCAATACTGACAGCGCATGTCTTGGTACATTTTGTCGTTACCAGGATGCACTGCAAATTTGGAACCGTGATATTTCGTCATTACGGCCTGCCTTAAGTCCCCTTCGTCCGGAACCATAAGTCTCCTGTGGAAACGTAACCCACCCTCCTAACTTATAGAGTATAATTTCGCTCCCTCGATTAATAATTGGCGTATACGGTCCTGATAGCCTTTGTCCCTACGTTGAGCTCCTACAACCCTTGACACCATAGTAGGTGTAACGGTCAACACCGACATAAATGCCTTAGCAACCGCATCCTCCTGGCTAAGCTCCTTCCATTTAGCCTTCCATACCGATGCTAACTCCCCCTCGGGTTTTTGACTTAATGTATCTGCCACCATATTCGCCTTGCCCGGGTGATTGTGAATCTCAAATTGGTAGTCTTTCACAAATTCTAACCATCGGCATTGTCGGATATTTAAATCTTTCTATGAAAACAAATTTTGCAACGATTTGTGGTCAGTGAAAAGACTAAATTTCTCCCCTAGGAGATAATGCCTCCAAATCTTCAAGGCAAAAACTACCACGGCAAGTTCCAAGTCATGCATCGGATAATTCCTTTCATGGGGATTTAGCTTGCGATAAGCATAAGCAATAGCCCGTTGTTCTTTCTGCAACACTCCTCCCAACCCTTGCACAGATGCATCGGTAAAGACCAAATATTCCAATCCTCGCCTTGGTAAGGCAAGGACTGGGGCAGAAATTAAACTATCCTTGAGTTCGTCAAAGGCTAACTGATAAGAATCATCCCAAGCAAACCTCACCCTTTTCCGGGTTAAGTTTATCAAAGGGCTAGCAATTTTAGAAAAACCCTTGATAAGCCTGCAGTAATATACTGTTAATCCCAGAAAACTACGGATCTCGGTAGGTGTCGTGGGCTGACCCCATTCCCTCACCGCAACCATTTTACTTGGGTCTACCGAAATATCCTGGGATGTCACAATATGACCCAGAAACTGTACTTCCTGTAACCAAAAACTTCACTTCTCAAACTTGGCATACAATTGGTGATCCCTCAACGTCTGCAGGACCAACCGTAAATGAGCAGCATGATCGGATTCTGTTAGAGAATACACCAGAATGTCGTCAATGAACACGATAACAAACTGGTTTAGGAAATCTCGAAACACCCTATTCATGAGATCCATAAACATGACGGCGGCATTGGTTAGTCCGAAGGGCATAACCAGAAATTTGTAGGACCCATATCTTGTTAGGAAAGCAGTTTTGGACACATCTTGATCTTGTATCCGCAACTAATGATACCCCGTCCTAAAATCTATCTTAGAGAAGTACAACGCTCCCCTAAGTTGATCAAACAAATCATCAATCCGAGGTAATGGGTATTTGTTCCGGATGGTGACTTTATTCAACTCTCTATAGTCAACACAAAATCGGAGAGAACCATCTTTTTTCTTCACAAATAACACCGGAGCGCCCCACGGCAACGTACTACGTCTCATTAACCCTTGTTCCAACAACTGCTAAAGCTGGTCTCTTAACTCCCTCATCTCAACAGGAGCCATACGATACGGAGCTCTCGCAATCGATCGCGTTCCCGGCGCTAAATCAATTAGGAACTCAATCTCCCTACTTGGAGGAAAACCCGGTATTTCCCGAAAAACATATTCGAATTACCTAACGATCGTAATTGAATCTAAGGAAACAACTACATCCCGAGAAGTTTCCTCTGTGATACAGAACAAGTACGTGCTAGTACCTCCTTCTAAACAAGGCATAACCACGAAAAACATTTCTTACCCCGGAATGACAAAAACTATACTTTTCCCATAACAATTTATTATCGCACAATACTTCACTAGCCAATCCATTCCCAAAATTACAGCATACCCGACCATATCTAGGACGAGTAAATCGGTCTCAAAGCACAAATTACCAAGAGTTATTCCTACTTGTTTACAAACAAAGAAAATGAGTGAACCGTCACCCATAGAGGATTCAACACTAGTGAATGTACTTTTCATAGATTTAATTAACTCTATAGACTAAGAAAAACTTCTAGAGATGAACGAGTGTGTCGCACCCGTATCAAATAATACACGAATGTGATAGACACGACCATACAATAGCTGTCCCTATTATGGAGGGACAATTGAGTTAGGTACTTGTGGTGGTAACTGGGCCTGTGGATGCTGTGGAATCCTAGGAAGCTGTCCCCCGATCAACTGTGGACACGCCTTCTTAAAATGGCCCAACTCACCACATTGAAAGCATCGACCCGCCATATTCTCTTGATTTTGGCCCCGATTATTTCTAAACTGCCCGAAGCCTTGGCCCGGATGGCCCTTTGCCTCTGAGTTTTCCCCTTGCCCCACAATTGTAGCCTTCTTACTACTTTGGACATACAACCGATGTTCTTGGAAATGAAGCAATGCCGCATTCATCACATCCCCAAAAGTTTGCAAAGTTGGATTACCCAGTAAATGTTGTCGTATCCTCCAGTGTAAACCTCCCATGAACTTTGATATTTTCCTCTCCTCCGAAGTCACCTCATCCGGTACGAAGCTAGCTAAACGGGTGAATTCCTCTTCGTACTCCACAACTGACCGCTCACCTTGCACCACATCTTGAAGCTTCTTTCTCATCTCCCTTTGAACTGCGAGAGGTAAATACTTCCAATCAAACAAAACCCAAAAATCATTGATAGTCATGGTATCTCTATGCTCCGGCGTAGTCATAGATTCCCACCAATGTAATGCAGCTCCAATAAGTTTGAAAGTAGCAAGGATTTGTTTCCTTTCCTCACTAAACTCCACCATTCTAAGATGGTGCTGCATATCCTTCTTCCACTAATTAGCCACTATGACGTCAGAACCTCCTTGAAATTCCGAGGGATGGCCCTTTAAAAAGGATTCCCTAACTCTCTCCCACAGAGAAGGTCCCGTAGGATCTTGTACATCCTGAGCCGTTGGTTGTTGGGCTTATGGAAATTGCTAAACCACGGCGGTCATAGCAACATTGACCGCTTGGGCCACGATATTTGCTACTTTAGCACATTTATAGTTCCTTGCTGTGGCGGTGGAGGACCTACCTCCTCTTCCACAACTCTATTTCTTCTAGCGGGGCGGCATCTCTTAGGCGGCATCTGAGACAAAGAAATAATAGAATTAGAATACTATTTAGAACAATTTATTTTGCAGAGGATCGCAAACATAGGCAACAAAATAGTCCTAACATTAAGATCTATATCAAAGAACGCTACGGCAGAACGTGATAAGTCCGCATAGATCCTAAAGTCTCTAGAACCTGATGCTCAGATACCATCTGTGACAACTCGCTTATCAAAATAAGAGGTGGCCAGCCCGATACTCCAATAATAACAGGATTCATATATGGACCATTCTCAGCATCACAATACTATAAGAAGTATACGAGATAACCACCCCCAATTTTGGAAAATGTATTGTCAAAGTTTTTTATTTTATAATTTAAAAAGAAACATTGGAACTAAATAATTCACAAGAAAGTGGATATCCAAAAGACTTATATTACATCCTCATCAAGTATACAATAAAGGAACCGAATGTGCTGTCGGTCAACAGTCTATACAAACCATATATAACAAATTCATTAAGTTACATAGTACATTTCATTTGATAATTACAAAATCTTGGCCACACGCCCGAATAAATAACCCGGTCATAACTAGAGTACAAAAAGGGAAGGGTCTATAACAAAATACCCCATAACATCCGCAAGGTATTACGGCTCCAAATTACCGAAATAGGAAAGTCAGAACGGGCATCCTTGCGGTGGAGCACCTGAGCGAATATGAGATTCATGCACAACAAGAAATATGAACGGGTCAGGGCCCAGTTTTATATGATCACCAGATGAATAAAGAGTATGACATCTATGAACAGTTAATAATCAATGATAATGATAAGAATCAACTTACTCAAACTGATAACATCAACTAAAACATTTAGAATGACCATAAATTTTATTCAGTTATACAAGAGGATAAGAATAAATATTAATAACTATGAATTACCATCCTTTACTCTGTTTTCATTTCACCATTCCTTATCATATTAGGAATCTTATTCCAAGCTATTTAATACTTAGAGCATTATATCATCAATCAAGTCCCACTTGAATAAGAATAATTATATTCAATTATATATAACGATTCTAAGACCATCCTTCCGAGTTTCCCCACTGGACCCGCCCCTAAATAGTTAGCATCTTCCAGGGCCTATCAAACAAGACAACATGGGCATCCTACAATGCAACGTCGAGAAGTGTCCATATACCTTCGACAGTGAGTCATAACCACGCCCAAAATTACCTCACTTCGAACAATGAATACATAATACATAATAACCATTCCTATGGCCGAGGACTATAGTCTCCCTGCATTCACTAGCAAGGGGACATCACCTCATGCGCGAACTTCCCTTATGATAGGTATTTAGAGAGGTGTGTTTAAGCAAATTATCATTTACAATTTCATTTCCATTTTGACATATGTATATTTCATTTTATCCGAAACCAAAATCATCTAACATTATCATTATCTTTCATTGTTTACTAAGTTCCCAAATTAGTGTCCAAGAAATAATGAAAATTGTACAAGTCACAAGGTTTAATATACCTCAATTGAGCCTCTAAATTCCCCGATATATAGCCTTACAACTCTTAATCTCAAACTAACTTACCAAGGAAAGTAACACTTTATCATCTAATTGCAAGTCCCCGAAATAACCCCATCTAATCCATTTGTAATTTAGGGTAGTTACCTTACTATTATAAGACTCTAGGACACTAAGTTTACTTCATACAAGAAGGTTCCTAAGTCCTAAACCTAAAAGAAAAGGTCCAAAATTGAGTTAGAAAAATAACTCAAAACAGCAAGATTTCTGAATCGATTCGTCCAAAAGCGAATCGATTCGGATGGGGAAACCAACATTCTGCTTCAGGCGAATCGATTCGGCCTTAACCCGAATCGATTCGGGTTCCCAGACCTGTAACCTTACCACTAAGCGAATCGATTCGCAGAAAGGGCGAATCGATTCACCCCTGCGAATTTTCCCAGAATGGGCTACGGATTATGAACCCTAGTTTTTCCCCAAAACTCAATTCTCCTCCATTTTTACACCCATCCATCAACATTAATCAACCCAAAACCATCCTACATGATTATCAACTACCATAATCCACAATATCATCAATTTAGAATTATGATTAGGGCTCAAACACCATAAAATCTATATTGGTTCCATTGATTCATATACACAACAATCATACAATTTATTCAACCTAAATCACATATTAGCTAGTAAGAAACTTTCCTTGAGGTCGAAATCTCAGATTTTCTTATGGTTGCAACAATCCCAAATCTTCAATCTGCAATCTCTTTCTTTTCTCCTCTTTTCTCCACAATTCTCTTCTCCTCTCTCTCTCTCTCTAGGTTTAGTAATACAAATATAAGAAATGTAAGGCTTAGCAAGACTAAATCGTGACTTTAGTCTAAATTCCCAACTTAAATTGTTAATACCACATTAAAATGACTCGCAACTACACATTTAAGTCAAAACGAGTCAAAAGTGCCCCAAACCGAAAAAAAAATATGGCACTTATTTTTACTTTCCCGCACATTTCGCGACTAACTATGCCCTCCAAATTAGCATTCGGAAGTTTTATAAATAATTTCATGTTCAAACTTCATTTATACCATAAATTCGGTTTAAAGCATACGACATTATAAAACGTAACATGATGATATTTACATACGCATAACAGTAAATATGCAACAATATAGTAAATATGCTTAATTAACTCACTTAGTTCATATTTACTCCAGCATCGATATTTTATATAATTACTTCTCACAGTAAATTAATATAAAATAAATGTGTCAAAAGTGAGGGTTGTTACACCGCATTTAATTAGAAGCTCTACTAGGGTACCCCTTACTCTCTAGTATATGTCATGGAAGCAGTTGTGACAACCCGTAATCCAAAATAAGGGGTGGCCAGCTCGATACTCCAATATAATGGAATCATGGATGGAAATCATTCTCTGCATCACAATAATAAAATAAGTATACGGGAAAAGCACCCAATAATTCAGAAACGGGTTGCCAAAAATTTGTTGTTTTATTAAAAGTTAAGGAAATAATTTAAACAACCCATTCTAAAAGAAAGTGGAATCCCAAGAAACATATATTACAACCATAACGAATATACAATAAGATGACCGAATATGTTGTCGGTCAACAGTTACATACAACGTATTACAACAGTTTAATAATTTACATAATACACCCATTAAACAGTTACAAAAGTTTGGGCAACACCCCCGAGTGAAAGACCCGGTCATATCTAGAATACAAAGAAATGAAAGAATCTAACAAAACACCCTATAATATCCGCAAAATCTTACAGCCCCTTAACAACATTGGAGTAGGAATAATCACAACGGGCCCCCTTGCGGAGGAGCACCTGAGCGGATACAAGTTTCATGCACAATAAGACAAATAAACGGGTCAGGGCCCGATTTTTATATGATTCCCAGATGAATAAAAAGCATGATAGGTATGAGCAGTTAATCATGAATGATCAGGATGATAATCTAACAACCTAATCACAACGCAAAATAAAGAAATTTAGATGTTTATAACTCTTATTAAATTATGCAAAGGAAAAATAATTAGACATCATGAATTAAAAGCTCCATCATTATTCACCATTTCATTTCAATTCTCATTCTTTAAAAGGAATATAATTACCATCATACATTTTATGGTAATTTAAATATTTCAAGTCCCACTTGAATTTTGAAAGGTTATATTCTTAAACATACAACGATTCTAAGACCGCTCCTCCGAGTTTCCCCACTGGGTGCGCCCCTAAATGACTATCATCTTCCAGGGCCTATCAAACAACGTAACCTGGGCACCTAACGCACGTCAGAAAGTGGCCATATAACTGCGAGTGAGTCATAACCACACCCGAAATTACACCACTAGCACAGAATAAAACATATAACAATCCCGCATATTGACGAGGACTATAGTCTCCCTGCATTCACTAGTCAAGGGACATAACCTCATGCGCCAGCTTCCCTTATGATAGCATTTAGAGAGGTGTGTTTAAGTAAATTAGCATTTACTTTATAAATCACATTTTCATTTACATTATCCATATGTTTGGTTCATTTTTATTCGAACCCATCATCATTGAATATTCTCATTAATATTCCTCATATTTTAAGTCCCGAATTATTCTCCAAGTGATTACAATAATTCTTCAAGTCCCAAGGTCTTATATACCTCCCATGAGTTCCTAAAGTCCCCAAATATGGACTTACAACTCCTAAACTCCTAATAATGCTCTAAGGGAAAGAAATGCCATAATATCAACTTGTTATACCTCAAGAACAAGTCCCATTTAACCCACTCCTAACATAGGGTAATGACTCAATTCAACTAAACTTTAGGACTCTAAGTTTACTTCATGCAAGAAGGTTCCTAGATCCTAAACCTAAAGAAAAAGGTTAAAAATTGAGTTATAAAATTAACTCAAAAATAGCAAGAAATCGAATCGATTCGACCAAAAAGTGAATCGATTCAGATAAGAAAACTGGGTTTCTGTAAACTACCAAATCGATTCGACCAAGGGCCGAATTGATTCGGTCCAAGCAGACCTGGAAACTGGCCCTATGCGAATCGATTCACCCAGGGGACGAATCGATTCGCCCCTGCGAATTTGCCAAGTTTGGCTATGGAGTCTTGAACTCCTAATTTCATCCCAGCTCAAATCCATTCAACCCAAGGACATTTATTGTCACCCATACATCATAAATACACCTAACTACTACCATAAACATCAATGACCATCCAAATCAATCTCCAAGGATTTAAAACCCATAAATCCAAATATAGCCCTAACTTTGTTAAACTATAATTAACCCACAACTATCAATACTAATTATTCAACTTAAATCACATAATAGCAAGTAGAAAACTTTCCTTGGTGTAGGAATCTCAGATTTGAGGAAGATGGATGCAAGATCACTCTCCAAATTTTCAATCTCTCTCTTTCTCCACAAGTTCTATTCTTCTCTCTCTTTATAGGTCACTAAATGAACTTAAGGGGAAATAAAAGACTTAGCAAGAATAAATCGTGGCATTAGTCTAAAATCTCCAACTTAATTGATAAATACCACATTAAAATGATTCACAATACGCGTTTATGCCAAAATCAGTCAAAAGTGCCCAAAACATTTGACTGTCTCGCACCTGTCGGGACTAACTACGCCCTCCAAATTATCATTTGGAAATTTTATAACTTATTTCAAGTTTCGATTTTATTTTAAACCATAATGTCATTTTAAATCTTATGACACAATAAAACACAACATGGGGATATTTACCTACTCATCAGGTAATCATACAACATTTTAGTAAATATTAACTTTTCTTCATTAAATTAATACTTACTCCACATTCTAACATTTTATATAACTACATCATATAGTAAGTAAATATAAAATAGGTTCTCAAAAGTGAGGGTTGTTACATACTCCCCCCCTTATGAGGTAATTTTGCCACTAAAATTCAAACGTACCTTGTATAAAGAGATGCGGATACTTTTCCCGCATATCATCCTCGCGCTCCCATGTTGATTCCTCGACACTGTGATGACTCCATTGTACTCTAACCAAGGGCAATAATCGTGATCTCAATCGCCGTTCTCACTGCTCTAGAATAGTAACCGGCTGCTCCTCATATGAAACATCGGGTTGCAACTCAATATCTTCAAAAGGAATGTGCCAAAGGGCACCTTCACACCTCTTGTACTTCTTTAAAGAGGAGACATGGAACACGTCATGGACTTGCTGCAAGTGTTCTGGTAAAGCAAGTTCATACGCCACCGGACCCACCCTAGCAACGATAGGAAAAGGTCCAACGTAACGCGGTGCAAGTTTCCCCTTTTTCCCCAAACGCTTAATGCCCTTTATAGGCGACACTCGCACCAACACTTGGTCCCCGACCTCCATCTCCACATGACTTCTCCCCGCATCGGCGTAGCTCTTTTGTCGATCTTGGGCTATCCGAATGTGACTCCGAATGAGTTCAATTTTCGAATAAGTATCCCGGATCATTTCAGGTCCAAGAAACTTATTATCCCCCACCTCTAACCAACAAGCGGGAGATCTACAAGGCCTAACATACAAAGCTTCATAGGGCGCCATCCCAATAGTGAATTGGTACGAATTATTATAAGCAAATTCGACCAATGGGAGATATTCTTCCCAACTTCCCTTGAAATCAAGCACACACATCCGAAGCATATCCTCCAATATCTGGTTGACCCTTTCTGTCTGGCCATCGGTTTGAGGATGATAAGAAGTGCTTAACTTCAATTCGGTTCCCATCGTCTCTTGGAAACTTTGCCAAAAGTGGGAAACAAAAATTTTATCTCGATCGGAAACTATATTCAAAGGCACCCCATGCAATCTAACAACCTCTTCAATGAACAACCGGGCATAACGAGCGGTGTTATAATCAGTGCGGACTGGTAGAAAGTGTGCCGACTTTGTCAAGCGATCAATGATAACCCATATAGAATCGTGACCCTTTTGCGACGTTGGCAAGCCGGTAATAAATCCCATTGATATGCTCTCCCATTTCCATATCGGGATTTCCAACGGTTGTAACAAACCGGTCGGTCGTTGATGATCAATCTTGACCAATTAACAAGTGGTGCATTGGGACACGAACTCTAAAATATCCCTCTTCATGCCAGGGCACCAATACTGACGGCGCATGTCTTGATACATTTATTCGTTACCCGAATGCATCGCAAATTTGGAACCGTGAGATTCTGCCATTACGGCCCTTCTTAAGTCCCCTTCATCAGGGATAATAAGTCTCCCGTGGAAACGGACCCCACCCTTAGAGCCAATAGAGTAGGATTCTTCTCCCTCGGTCAACAACTTGTGTATATGTTCTTGACAACCTTTGTCCCTCCTTTGGGCTTCCACCACCCTCGTCACGATAGTAGGCGTAACTGTCATTACAGACATAAACGCCCTAGCAGCTTCATCCTGTTGGCCAAGCTCCTTCCATTTTGCTTTTCATACTTCCGCCAACTCCCCTTCAGGCTTTCGGCTCAAAGAATACGCTAGCAAGTTCGCCTTGCCTGGGTGGTAGTGGATGTCAAATTGATAATCTTTCAAGAACTCCAACCATCGGCGTTGTCGCATATTTAAATCCTTTTGTGAAAATAAATACTGCAATGATTTATGGTCCGTGAAAAGACTAAACTTATCCCCTAGGAGATAATGCCTCCAGATCTTCAATGCAAAGACTATGGCGGCATGCTCCAAGTCATGAACCGGATAATTCCTCTCATGGAGCTTCAATTTGCGAGGCGTAAGTAATAGCCCGTCTCTCCTGCTGGAGTACACCTCCCAATCCTTGTACAGATGCATCAATGAACACTAGATATTCCAACCCCGGCTTTGGCAATGCAAGGAATGGAGCCGAAGTCAACCTATCCTTGAGCTCATCAAAAGCAGACTGACAGGAATTATCCCACATGAACCGCACCCCTTTCCGAGTTAGATTTATCAAAGGACTAGAAATTTTGGAGAAACCCTTGATAAACCGGTGATAATATCCCGCCAAACCCAGAAAACTACAAATCTCGGTAGGCGTCGTGGGCTGACCCCACTCCTTCACCGCAACCACCTTGCTTGGGTCTACCGAAATACCCCGAGCCGTCACAATATGCCCCAAAAACTGTACCTCATGTAACCAAAAACCACACTTCTCGAATTTGGCATAAAGTTGGTGATCCCTTAATCTCTGCAGGACCAACCTTAGGTGAGTAGCATGGTCAGACTCTATCTGGGAATACACTTAGATATCATCGATGAACACGATGACAAATTGGTCCAGGAAATAGCGAAATACCCTATTCATGAGATCCATAAATACAGCGGGGGCATTGGTTAGCCCAAAGGGCATAACCAAAAATTCATAGGACCCATACCTCGTCAGAAAAGCGGTCTTGGATACATCATGTTCCCATATCCTCAATTGGTGATACCCCGTCCTCAAATCGATCTTAGAGAAGTACGACGGTCCCCGAAGTTGATTAAATAAGTCATCGATACGAGGCAAAGGGTATTTGTTCCGGATGGTGACTTTATTCAACTCTCTGTAGTCAACACATAACCGGAGAGTACCGTCCCTTTTCTTCACAAACAACCCCGGCGCACCTCATGGCAACGTACTACGCCTAATAAACCTTTGCTCTAGCAAGTTCTGAATCTGATCCCTTAGCTCCCTCATCTCCACAGGAGCCATACAATACGGAGCTCTCGCAATCGATCGAGTTCCCGGCGCTAAGTCAATTACGAACTCAATCTCCCTACTCGAAGGCAAACCCGATATTTCCCGATAAACATCCTCAAAATCTCTAACAACCGGAATAGAATCTAAGGAAACAACTACATCTCGAGAAGTCTCATTGGCAATACAATACAAATAAGTGTTAGTACCTCCTTCTAAACGAGGCATAACTACCAAAAATATTTCTTGTCCCGGGACGGTGAAGACTATACTCTTCCCATAGCAATTTACTATCACATGATACTTCACTAGCCAATCCATACCCAAAATCACGTCATACCCGACCATGTCAAGGACGAGTAAATCGGCCTCAAAGCACAAATTACCAAGAGTAATTCCTATTCGTTTACAAATAAGGAAAATGAGTGAACCATCCCCCATAGAGGACTCAACGCTAGTGAAAGTACTCTCAGCAGATTTAATCAACTCTGTGGTCTGAGAAAAACTTTTAGAAATGAAAGAATGTGTCGCACCCGTATCAAACAAAACGCGACCCATGTGCCCCTAAATAAGGAACTTACCCTCAATAGTTGGCGGCGCTGGTGGAGCAGGGGGAAGCATAGCCTCCTGAATATGATAAACACGCCCATACTGTAGCTGACCCTATTGTGGAGGGACAACTGGATTAGGTGCAGGTTGAAACTGAACCTGCGGCTGTTGAGGAACTCTAGGAAGCTGTCCCCCAATCAACTGAGGACACTCCTTCTTGTAATGACCTCCCTCCCCACATTGGAAGCACCGTCCCTTCATATCCTATGAATTTCGGCCCCGATTATTTTTAAACTGCCTGAAACCTTGGTCCGAATGGCCTCTACCTCCATGAACACCCTGACCTGTTTGTTGTTGTCCACCTTGACCTTGCCTATTGTTATTGCCACCCACGATAAACCCACCAAAACGTTTCCTCTTTGACGAGTCCCCTTGCTGGGGGGTCCCTTTCTTTCTGCTTATTACCTGAAGATTGGGACGAGGGAAATGCTCCTCCTCCAGTCCCATTGCCTCCAGGCTTTCCCGCTTGCCCCACTACAGTAGCTTTCTTGCCACTCTGCATATACAACCGATGTTCTTGGCAATGGAGCAATGCTGCGTTCATTACCTCACCAAAAGTCTGCAAAGTTGGGTTACCCAGCAAGTGTTACCGGATCCTCCAGTTCAGACCTCCCATGAACTTCAAAACCTTCCTTTCTTCCAGAGTCACCTCATTCGGTACAAAACTTTCTAACCGGGTGAACTCCTTTTCATATTCCACCACGGATCTCTCACCTTGAGCAACATCCTGAAGCTTCCTTCTCATCTTCCTCTGAACTGCGGGAGGAAAGTACTTCTGATCAAACAAAGCCCAGAATTCATTAATGGTCATTGTGTCTCTATGCTCTAGTGTAGTCATCGTCTCCCACCAATGTAACACAGACCCAACAAGCTTAAAAGTGGCAAGGACTTGTTTCTTCTCCTCACTACATTCCAGCATTCGAAGGTGGCGTTGCATATCCTTCTTCCACTGATTAGCTCTAAAACATTAGGGCCTCCAACGAATTCCGGGGGATGGACCTTTAAAAAGGACTCTCTGACTCTCTCCCACGGAGAAGGTCCCGTAGGATCTTGAGCATCTTGAGCCCAATGTTGATCTTGAGGCATTTGTTGCACCATGACGGTCATAGCAGCATTCACCGCTTGTTCCTTGCTGCGGCGGCGGGGGAGGACCACCATCCTCCTCTACAACCCTATTGCGTATCGTTGGGAGACCTCTCTTAGGCAGCATTTGAGATGAAGAAACAATAGAGTTAAAATACTATTCAAAACAATCTATCTTGCAGAAGATCGCAAACATAAGCAATAAAATAGTCCTAACATTAGGCTCTATATCAAAGAACGCTACGGTAGAACGTGACAAGTCCGCATAGATCCTAAAGACTCTAGAACCTGATGCTCTGATACCATCTGTGATAACCCGTAATCCGAAATAAGGGGTGGCCAGCCTGATACTCCAATATAACGGAATCATGGATGGAAATCATTCTCAGCATCACAACAATAAAATAAGTATACGGGAAAAACACCCAATAATTTAGAAACGGGTTGTCAAAAATTTGTTGTTTTATTAAAAGTTAAGGAAATAATTTAAACAACCCATTCTAAAAGAAAGTGGAATCCCAAGAAACATATATTACAACCATCACGAATATACAATAAGATGACCGAATATACTGTCGGTCAACAGTTACATACAACGTATTACAACAGTATAATAATTTACATAATACATCCATTAAACAGTTACAAAAGTTTGGGCAACACGCCCGAGTGAAAGACCCGGTCATATCTAGAATACAAAGAAATGAAAGCGTCTAACAAAACACCCTGCAATATCCGCAAAATCTTACAGCCCCTTATGAACATTGGAGTAGGAATAATCACAACGGGCCCCCTTACGGAGGAGCACCTGAGCGGATACAAGTTTCATGCACAACAAGACAAATAAACGGGTCAGGGCCCGGTTTTTATATGATTACCAGATGAATAAAAAGCATGATAGGTATGAACAGTTAATCATGAATGATTAGGATGATAATCTAACAACCTAATCACAACGCAATATAAAGAAATTTAGATGTTTATAACTCTTATTAAATTATGCAGGGGAAAAATAATTAGACATCATGAATTACAAGCTCCATCATTATTGACCATTTCATTTCAATTCTCATTCCTTAACAGGAATATAATTACCATCATACATTTTATGGTAATGTACATATTTCAAGTCCCACTTGAATTTAGAAAGGTTATATTCTTATACATATAACGATTCTAAGATCGCCCCTCCGAAATTCTCGACTGGGCGCGCGCCTAAATGGCTATCATCTTCTAGGGCCCATCAAACAAGGCAACCTGGGCACCTAACGCACGTTGAGAAGTGGCCATATACCTGCGAGTGAGTCATAACCACACCCGGAATTACCTCACTAGCGCAGAATAAAACATATAACAATCCCGCATATGGCCGAGGACTATAGTCTCCCTGCATTAACTAGTCAGGGGACATCACCTCATACACGAGCTTCCCTTATGATAGCATTTAGAGAGGTGTGTTTAAGTAAATTAGCATTTACTTTATAAATCACATTTTCATTTACATTATCCATATGTTTGGTTCATTCTTATTCGAACCCATCATCATTGAATATTCTCATTAATATTCCTCATATTTTAAGTCCCGGATTATTCTCCAAGTGATCACAATAATTCTTCAAGTCCCAAGGTCTTATATACCTCCCATGAGTTCCTAAAGTCCCCAAATATGGACTTACAACTCCTAAACTCCTAATAATGCTCTAAGGGAAAGAAATGGCCTAAAATCAATTTGGTATACCTCAAGAACAAGTCCCATTTAACCCACTCCTAACATAGGGTAATGACTCAACTCAACTAAACTCTAGGACTCTAAGTTTACTTCATGCAAGAAGGTTCCTAGATCCTAAACCTAAAGAAAAAGGTTAAAAATTGAGTTACAAAATTAACTCAAAAATTGCAAGAAATCGAATCGATTCGCCCAAAAAGAGAATCAGTTCGGACAAGAAAATTGGGCTTCTGTAAACTACCAAATCGATTCGCCCAAGGGCCGAATCGATTCGGTCCAAGCAGACCTCGAAACTGGCCCTATGTGAATCGATTCGCCCAGGGGACGAATCGATTCGCCCCTGCGAATTTGCCAAGTTTGGCTATGGAGTCTTGAACTCCTAATTTCCTCCCAACTCAAATCCATTCAACCCAAGGTCATTTATTGTCACCCATACATCATAAATACACCTAACTATTACCATAAACATCAATGACCATCCAAATAAAACCCTAACTTTGTTAAACCATAATTAACCCACAACTATCAATACTAATTATTCAAATTAAATCACATAATAGCAAGTAGAAAACTTGCCTTGGTGTAGGAATCTCAGATTTGAGGAAGATAGATGCAAGATCACTCTCCAAATCTTCAATCTCTCTCTTTCTCCACAAGTTCTCTTCTTATCTCTCTATAGGTCACTAAATGCACTTAAGGGGAAATAAAAGACTTTGCAAGACTAAATCGTGGCATTAGTCTAAAATCTCCAACTTAATTGATAAATACCACATTAAAATGATTCGTAATACGCGTTTATGCCAAAATCAGTCAAAAGTGCCCAAAACATCAAAATACAATATGGCATTTATTTTGACTGTCTCGCACCTGTGGGGACTAACTACGCCGAAATTTTATAACTTATTTCAAGTTTCGGTTTTATTTTAAACCATAATGTCATTTTAAATCTTATGACACAATAAAACACAACATGGGGATATTTACCTACTCATCAGGTAATCATACAACATTTTAGTAAATATTAATTTTTCTTCATTAAATTAATACTTAATCCACATTCCAACATTTTATATATCTACATCACATATTAAGTAAATATAAAATAGGTTCTCAAAAGCGAGAGTTGTTACAGCAGTCTGACATATGGAACTAAAAATCCCTCCGCTGCGCCTTATGCTTGAAAATAAAGTTAGCGAGGAAGATTAGCATCAAAGCCATCTTAACAAGCTATCGCTATTGGATGAGAGGAGTTTGAAAGCTTTATATCAAAAAATAGGGTACCTTCAGTGAAGAGCGCGATCATTCAACAAGAAAGTCAAGGAACATGGTGTATGAGGATGGGACTTAACCCTTAAAGAAAGTGTAGAACCCATCTGGGACCCTAGAGGGAAATTCAAGCCCAATTGGAGCGGCCCCTACATTGTGATGAAGATCATGTCTAGAAGCCTCGCTATGCTCACCGATCTCGATTAGGAGGAGATGGCGCATCCAATCAACGTGGATTGTCTCAAAAAATTCTATTCTTAATTCGAAATCTCGGTGCACTATGACTCTTCTCATCTCCCTTCTATTCTAATAAAATAATAATTATTTATTTCCCTCGACTGAGAACTATGTGGGGCTTAATCCTCTAAAAATATTTTTGCTTTGAAAAATTAGGTCCATAAAATTTTTAAAACCCCGAGAGGTATGTAAGCGGCTCATACGCTTTACATGATCATGGCCCCCTTATTTTTCACAAAATGCTATTCCTTTCTTGTCCTCAGGAATGATAGTTCATTTTATCATATACAAGGTAAAAGGATTATGTATGCCTTAGCTATTGGTATAGATAATTCCAATACAAGAACTCATCAGGAGGCATAACTCGATGATCAAAAACTTTTTTATTTAATTATTAAGAAATTTCAGTAAATTACATCAGCGTGGGGAGTCCAACAACTTTCCTTTCCAGTCTACTCCTACCTCCCTAAAACTAAATATAATCGAGCCCCGATACTCCTAAAATAACCCTCAAATTATTCCACAAATACAACCCAAATAACCTACATAACTAAACACCCATTACATAAGCTTCGCAAAAATCCCAAGGGCCCTACCCGCAGCTGTCGGAGGAACTATCACCATTATCACCCACATCCTGGGGCCACCAAACTTCCCCTGCATGAAGAGATTTCCGCAGGGGATCCATTGAATTCTACGCTCGGACCAACCAAGGGAAAACCACAACACCTCCCTCCATGGTGTCAAAAATGGCAAACCACCTTTGCCCAGTCTCCACAGCTAGCATCTTGGTAACTACTCTCCTCCATAACCACTTTATGTATTCCACTGAGATATGCCAAACTCTACCAATAGACTGGTATGGATGGGTCGGTGGTCGATGATTCTCCCACAAAGATCCCATTCGCATGCACATACACTCTGTCAGATCTTCCACGGGAGAGAAGTCTAGTATCCAACGTGGCACAATCTGTTCCCAATCAAATTGGCATAACAACCTCCACATAAATTAAAAAAGAGATGTGCCTGAGCTGAACTAACTGAACGTACTGGTATTCTCCGAGATCCATAATGGGCAGTAGCTCCCCCCACCAAGGCTCTGACCAGCGCTAACCTCGAGCCCTATGCTCCATAAACCAATTCTCCTAGCTGTCAATGTTAATGCCTATAGTGATAAAGTAGCACGAAAAGAATTTTGGCACTACCGACAAAGGATTCTCAGTTGGGACCTCCATACGAAATCTCTCTGACAGCCACATGAACAGCATTACAGGGCTACCCCTCAAGAAGTTATAATGACCTTCCCTTTAGGCATCCAGACCGTAAAGAGTCTTCGCCAGTATCATCGTCATAGGATTGTAATGGTACGCCATACAAGAAAAAAATGTTGCGAGTTATGGGTCCGCCAGAAGTTCCCCAGTCACCAACATCAATTTTAAAAACCAAGCTCAATATGACGGCTCCGACATAGCCAGCATCGTCGACATCCTGCAAATACACAGACTACAGCACTTTCGAAAAAGAAATTATTTCTCCCGTAACCAACGACCTGGCCACCAAATGCGAGATATGGAGAAGTCCCTCCAACAACTCCCTAGGGGACCGAGAAAACTCGGGCACAGTCGTTGCAATGCTTAGATTTATCCCCAATATAAAAGACAACTCTTCATAGGTCAGATAGATTTCATTCAACCCAGAGCGAAAAAATGGTCTTTGGGGTACGAAAACTCTATAGCTAATAGAAGAATATTCCACTCTATGGGTTGGTTACGCCACAAGGAAACTCGACGCGTGTTGAAAGCGCCATAGTCCACATTATAAGAACACATCATTTACAAGGTTTCAAGGTAGTTTGGAAACTCAACACTAGCAGGGAGAGCCATATCGCAATATAAGAATACAGTAAGCAAGAAGAATTCAAAAGAGAAGGAAGGTGGAGGTGTGAAGAAAATACTCCACCCACACCCCTATTTATACTTGAAAACCTTCAACCAAAGACAGGGAAAAAATCAGAAAGAAACTTACCCCAAGAAATGCTAAGCAATTGAAGAAAGTGCAATCAAAGCATTGGATTGATTGGACTGATATGATGATCGGCACGACATGTGTCATGTCGATCGGCAACCCCCTATTTTTGGAAAATCCCCTGTTTTCCTTTTTTGTCAAAATAAATAAATAAAACTTAATAAAAATTATTTTTTTATTCCCAAGAAATTTTGAATTTCATTCTGCTTATGTTTTTTACTTATCCCATTTTAAAATAAATTTTCTATCAAATCATTTTTTATTCTTTTTACGAACTCAGTAGCAAAATAAAAAGAGCATGTGTATTAAGTGAACCAAAAAAATAAAAATAAAAAAAAAAACTCATTTTTTTTGCGTAATCATTAACAAATCATTGATTTTGCAGGAATAAAGAAAATACAACGGGAATCATCCCGAACCCACCCACATTTTTCTTTCTCTCTCTCACCTATAACCTTTCTCTCACCTATAACCTCTCTCTCTCTCTAAAAGCCTCCTTCCATGCAGTGCTTTCTCTTCCCCTACTGACAAGATGACATTCCTCGACTCCCCGAGCCAGACCCTTCCTCAGATTAGGTAGACGACACAAAATAAGAAGGAACCGAAATTGCATCCCAAATATAGGCGATCGTCGAAGATATCAATTCCCGAATATCCTTCAGCTAGGTGGTGGGGACCTGGATATGCTGTGAAAAAAACAAAAAAGAGAAAATCAATAAGTTTGAGGCAAGGAAAGAAAATCAAAAATCAAAAATTAAAAGAGATGAAAAGTATACTGGTGGCTCAAGGACCTCCTATGTGAAGCCCATCTCCTCCGAATCCATCATATTAGGACGGTGCAACAAATTCCCTGACTTTCCTTCAGCCCATCGAATATTATAAGTATGAGGGACCAGCCATACTAAAGAAACCTATGAGGTCGTCGCCCCTGTCGCCCATGTCGATGCACCATCTGCGCTGTCGGAGGCCCCCCCGGCCGACTCAAACCCACCTGAGGGAGAGGCATCACATCATATATGTTGGAAGGCATCAACCATATCGACATAAAGTCCAAATAATCACATGCCACCAGTGTATCGATATATGATGAGTAAGGCTCGCCTATAATTACCGCTACCCACTCATCATTCGACATCTCCTGCACTCGCCTCACGTATACCGGGGTCCTCGTTGGTGGCACCGCCACCTCATCCTCCATAATCTATCGCACTACTCTCTCCCTGAGATATCGAGACTAGCGGAACTCATGCGCCAGTAGATGTAGCATCTGTGAATTCCCCCTAGTCAACCCCGTATGCTGGATGGTCATACCCCAGGGATAAAAGGTCACCTTCAAATTCCCTAGCAAGAACAAAGGATCAATATTGGAAAAGATCATAAAGGAAAAACAGGCTCGAGAAAAAAACATAAGAGTTTACCTTCTCGCTTGTCAGACCATTGAAGACCTGACACACTGCCTAAAAAAAAAGACTTCTTCGACTGCCAGTTGGACTTCTGCCATCGATACATCTGACAGAAGTCCCCAACAGACTGATTCTTCAAACATATCAATTATGTGTTAAACCCAATCACCTCATAAAACCACATCTACAAACGACAAAAGCAAGCAATTGATAAATCAAGAATAATACGCATGAATGAAAATCTGAATGCATAAAGAAAATGTGCAAAATAAAGAATACCTCAAGAAGATACGTGGCCCCAGTAAAAGCTTGTCGGTTGCACCGGCTGAACGTATTAAGAGAAGAATTAAGGGACGCCAAGGTCAGTCTCCCCCAGTCATAGAGATGGACGTTCAAAAACACCCTAAAAATGGCAGAAACCACAATTGGACGATGTCACCACTCATCGCCACCCAAAAAACCCCAACATGAGTAGAATAAATAAATGGGGCATGTGGCACACATGTCGCCCATCACCCTCGTCAATCCTCATACTCAGTAATAACTCCATCAAAAATGACAAACGTACAGAGTCCTCAGAGACCGCCCTCTCCACATCACCCAATGGTCCCGTCACCGTCGCTTGCGTCAACCTCAAAGTCCTATCCACCTCAATCTGCACTCCATCACAATCCATCCCCATCAGCTCCTAGACGTCTATCAGAGTCACCGACATCTCCCCAAAGATAAAGTGAAAGGTGTGGGTGGTGTCCCACCACCTCTCCCCCAGAACATAGAGAACAGTCGTAGAGCGATGCGTCTCGTCTAGAGCAGACCCCAGTCTCCCAAAACTGGTTGATGACACCACCCAATGCACCACGAGTGGGGGTCACTCCCAAACATACCTAATCCCCCTCGTCCCTCGAGCACGCAGAATCAACATATAGACATCGGACTGTCATAAGAGAAAAAGGAGAAAACCCTTGTCAAAATTAAAGAAATAAGGAAATATTACCAAGAAAAAGAAAAGAATATCAAAGTTCATCATCACTTACATAGTCGCCAGGGTTCACTACCCTAGAAGAATTATGACATGAAGGCTCATGCAATAGGGTCATCTCATCCACCACTGGCTTGAATAAGTTAAAGTAATTCTCGTTGCCCAGTGCAAGGGGTGTCATATCCCTCCATTCCAAGTTTTCCCAATTGTCAACATTCAGTCATGCCCTATGTGTCGCGTTGCTTAAGAAATTAACCATCTTTTGGTTTTGAAATATTAGAATGATTAACAAAAGGTAGCTATGGAAAATGAGGAGAACTTACCCCCTTTTTATAGGAGGCTAAGGGGTATGACGATCGGCACCTCCCTTCCACCAACTGATCATCACTGTCCCTCTATCTACTAGAGGTACCCTAAAAGACCGTGCCACTTCCGTTTGGCACCGCTCAAACCATTTCGGTCGGCACCCTTTCTGAAATTTCATACAAAAATTCCCAAAAATGGAAGAAAATCCTGAAAAAATTACCAAATGAATTTTTGAACCTTTTTCACCAAGACAAATATTTTTACCACACTCATCTCCCCAGTAGAACTCTCGCCTCCCAAGTTGAATTTCCAAAATCAATTGGATAACCTCCCGGTAACGTCTCCAAAGGAGACCACAAAAATTGAAAAATTCCCAAATAAGAAACATCGAACCTTCGAAACATTCAATCTTCCCCAGCGGAGCCTAAAATCAAATGCTCCCTAAAATTCATAGTGGAACCGCACGATACATATCCCCAGTGAAGTCTCTAAATTTCACCAAGAAAACTTAAACCCTAAAAATTGGCTTTGACCTGTATAATTGTTCTTCTCTACATAATCCCTCAGAATTGGCTTTGACCCTCAGAATTGGTCATCTCTACTCAAGCCCACATAATTAGCTTTGAATCGCAGAATTGGTCATCCCTATCGTAAGCCCATAGAATTGGCTTTTACCCGCAAAATTGGTCATCTTTAACTTAAGCCCACTGAATTTCCTTTAACCCTCAGAATTGGTCGCTTCTACTTATGCACTCAGAATTGGCCTCGGCCCTCATAATTGGTCATCTCTATCTTAGGCCATCATAATTGGCTTCGACACTCAGAATTGGTGACTTCTAGTTAAGCCATCGGAATTAGCGTTGACCCTCAGAATTGGTCATTTCTATCTTAAGCCCACAGAATTGGATTTGACCCACAGAATTGGTCATTTCTACTTAAGCCCCTAAAACTGTCTTTGACCCTCATAATTGGTTATCTCTATTTTAAGCCACAAAATTGGCTTTGAGCCGCAGAGTTGGTAATCTCTACTTAAGACTGTAGAATTGGCTTTGACCCTTAGAATTTGTCATTTATACTTAAGCCTGCAGAATTGGCTTCGACCCTTAGAATTGGTCACTTCTACTTAAGCCTGTAGAATTGTCTTTGACACTCAAAATTTTCCACCCCTACCTTAAGCCTCCAGAATTGGCTTTCACCCTTAGAATTTGTTGCTTCTACTTAAGCCCTCAGAATTGTATTTTACCCACATAATTGGTCATCCCTATCTTAAGCCAATAGAATTGGTTCCTTCAACTTAATCCCTCATATTTGACTTCGACTAGCAGAATTTATTGGTACAACTAAGGTCCTTATAATTGACCTCAATTGATAGAATTGGTTGCTCCATACCTTTAACCTCATTCGTCACCGCCTTTAGGTCCTCAGAATCATCCATCCCCAACATCACCATATCTCCTCAGAATTGACTTTGTCCCTTAGGTCCACATAATCAACCTCTTCCCAAAATATGATGTGGTGTCTATTTGACGGCTTTCACGCATTCCAAGATCACTCATCGAGGGGTTCTGTAGACACCACATTCTAGGCCCGCCTAAGTCTCTCATTATGTCCCTAGCTCCTCCCCATTTCATTATAAACCCTAGGTCATACTCCGAGTACTGGTCTAGAGGTCATTTAACGCTCTCGAGGCCCATTTGACTCAATTCAACTCTATAGCCATAGAAGGAGATCTTTGAATCTTTGAAGGGCCCCGATGTCCCTTTCCAATGGTCTACCTCATGCTCGAATCATCTTAATAGTTCGGACGAACGAACCATTTTACTACTAAATATTAATTCAGAGGCCACCGATCGCTCTCGGGTCCTAATTTAAATCCAATAAACTTCATAATCAGAGAAAAATATCTTCGAATCATCAAAAGTAACTAAAAACCCTTTCCAATGGTCTTCCCCGTGTGCAAAATGGCATAACCATTCGAACGAACGATCAATTTCCCCCCGAAAATTGATCTAAAGGCCATCGGGCACTCTCAGGCTCCATTTGACAATGTTTAACTCTTCAGCTCGAATGAGACTATATGAATCTCCGAAGGGAAATGAATACCCTTTCCAACAGTCTACCCCGTGAATTATTCTGACTTACGGTAAGGACGAACGATATGTTTTTCTCTAAGAGGTCATCGGGCACTTCCGAGTCCCGGTTGACCAAAGTCAACTTTTTAAATGGAGAAAAACTCTTTGGAATGTCGATTTAAATCTCCTAACCTTTCCAATGGTCCACCACATATGTGATTCTGAATTACCATGCGAATGAATAATCCATTTTCGTTCGACGATCTCCCCTTCAAAGTATCGATGTGCGCTTTCGAGCCATATTTGACCCAAAGTCAACTCATGAACCCAGGAGCGGTCCAAAGGACTCTTGAAGGTATTTGAATTACCTTTCAATCGGTATGCCATGTGGACTCTTTGAATCAAAGAATTACGTTCTATAATTATTTCTCCAGAAAAATATTCACAAGACTGCCAATTAGCGTATCAAGTTCCGTGCGTATCGGCAATGTATCTAGGGTCACCTGCCGATAGGCAAGACTAGGGGAATTCCAATTGGCACCACCCCTTACCCTATAAATATAGGTAATGACCTCACTCCCAAGGCACACAATAGATCCATCAGCATCAGTTATCTCAACAACATTCACTCAAAATCAGTGAAGTTTCTCCATGTGAAATTCCATTCAAACTTACATTCCCGTCCTTTTCATGCCTAATTTGGAAGACCTACATTCTCTTCCATCCAACATTCATCTGACATTCAAGGGAGTTCATCTAAGATCAAAGATGAAACTTCAAAGAAGGTCCAATTCCCTCCCTCTCTATTTAAATTCTTTATTCTTGCATAAATTTCATTAGATTCATAATCTTGTTCTTACTTTAGTTCATACACATTAATATCCACATTTTTTTAGTATATTCCACATACTTTATTTTCTATAAAAAAAAAAAAAAAAAAAAAAAGCGGGTTATACCCATAAATTCTGAACGTATTCTCTGTAGAGTGGGGTAAAATGAATTAATCACCAACACTCTAATAAATTAACCCCGCGGATTTGATCAAGTATTGATTTATGATTTATCGAGTTTTACTACAATCCAGACCCTAGATGGGCTGAGATATTATTACGCGCGATTTAATATATTGCGTATACTTCGCGTTTTGATAAGTTAAACTAGAAAATACACTAGTAATGACTTAATTTATTCATTTAATATGCCACCACATATATTTTGCCAAGTGGCACAATAGATATTGGTCACTTGGTTCCATAGAGAACATGACATGTGTCAATCCCACTTGAGTCACTTTTGCTATAAAAAGAGAGTCCCCCCTCATTTGATGGATGATGGTCTTGGAGCAAAGTAAGGAGAGGAAATCTAACTATCTTCCTCCACACACATTTCGAGCCCCGCCACGGATTTAATAGTGACGAGCATATTTTCATAGTTTCATTACGGTATACGAGCAACTGAGGGGTAGTTCGCCGGATTTGGCACCCCTACGCACCAAAAATACCAAAAACCGATATCTCTCCAGCGTATCGTACGGGACCACGAAGTACGTAGACTTTGATTTCACAAAGACAGATACGTAGGCTCAACCACGTTGTGTACGTCTAAAACACGCTCAATGCGGTGCCTCCTCAAATATTCACTCATATCTTACGTTTGGAGACTCTGCTGGAGAGGTATTCGTGATTCCGATTGCGTAACGCCTTGTGCGCCGGCGGAGAACTCGCTGGCGATAGAACACTTTTCTTCAACAAATATAAGTTTTATTATTTTTATTATATCTTTTGCTTTCTTCAACAAATAATTGAACTCTGAACAATTACTTTTGAGGGGTTTGATCTCCGAGTAATTTGTAATCCAAACAACCACTTCTAAACATCCCTGATCTCTGAACGTCGTTGACATCTGAGTAGGTATCTTAGAGAAGATTACCCCTTATCCAGATCAAAAACCTCTGAATAATCTGACATCCGAATAGGTATCTCCATAAACCCCTCAAGGAAATCCGAATAGTCATCTCTGAACATCGTCGAGTGGTCGTCATCTCGGAATAGCCTCGATTTATGGCCTTGATTTCCAAGGTACCTCAACGGGCGAGCTGACTTGATTACCGGGGAGGTTTGGTAGAAACTCGTGTATAACTTATTAGCTGGGATTTTAATTAAGAATATACGGGCCATTTTGACACTAAAATATTGGGGGCTTACTTTTATTTAGTATTTGTAAGGGCGCGAATATATTATTCGAGGAACCTCTTTTAAAAGCACGAGTATGGTGCAGTGGCCTTAATCCACGCAAAACACCTCTAAAATTATACAAGATATTATTTATATGTCATTCGTTCATGTTGACAATAAGCAGTTGGTAAAAAGTATGATTTTATTAAATTTTCATGTTATGGTATTTAATTTGTGCGTGTTTTATTTATGCACCCTGAAGAAAACTATTCAAAATATATGTAGCCTCTCATGAATGTGACTTGCTCGAGTATAAAAACATCTATTTCTGAAAAAATCATATACCCCTTTCAAATTATGAATATTTTATGTTATCCCACGAGTGCCATTTTAAGGCCTAGTATGAGCATATACTCAAACAATCTTGCCAAAATAATATTTTTGAGAAATCATGTCAAAAATGACATCCTTCAAACAACCATGTCAAATAATGAAATTTTGTGAGTGACATCGGGGGTACCTCCTCGAGCAGCCTCTTTGAGCAGCCTCGGGGGTAACTCCTCGAGAAGCCTCATTTGGGGTACTTCCTCGAGGAGCATCATCTAGTGCCTCGACTAGCCTCATCCTAGTGACTCGAGTTTTCCTCATCCTAGTGACTCGAGCAGCGTAGCCCTAGTTCCTCGAGAAGCTTGTCACAAATAGAAATATTTGTTTTTAAACATAGCACTTTTCATAGTACCTCAAGTAAGTTCCTTGGAGTTACCTCCTCGAGCAGCCTTGGAGGTACCTCTTTGAGCAGCCTCAAGGATTATCCCTCGAGCAGCCACATCCGAGGTACCTCCTCGAATCAAACTCGGAGGTACCTCCTCGAGAAGCCTCATCCAGTGTATCTCCTCGAGCAACCTCGTCCTAGTGACTCGAGTTGCCTCATCCTAGTGGCTCAAGACGGTTGCTCGAAGTAACCTCCTAAGAAAATCACATCCATGGTCTCCCGAAACAAATTTTTGTGCCACCTTATATTTAGTTTATGCTAAACTATTATTTATTCACATTGTGATGTTAGTTACATGAAAATTCAAGTCTGATATTTATTATTCACCTAAAGGTGACCAAGCATGCTTACTGACTGAATTGTTTAATATATGATTTAGAACTTGTTCTAAATTTTATCATCTTTGGTAAAATAGTGGGTCATAGGACAAATAGCTCTCCACATGATATATCTACACTCTATCAACTGCATATTATAGCATATTAAATTCGCATCAGGAAGTTGCAAAGAATAATATGTCTACGATTCCTCGAAGCATGCGCCTGAGTTTATTTTATTATATTGGCTTAAAATAAAATGAAAGTGGAAATATATACCCGACATGATTATATACAACATTGTAATATTCCTTACAAGTTACAAATGTTTTTTGTTCCAGAATCAGAGATGATTTCTATACTTGCAGATATTGAACGAATATGATCAAATCGAGCTTGAGCAATTACATCAAGACTTACAGATGTCAAATCCAAACTCTCAAGAGATTTTATTTTTAATTGGGGGGAAATACCCCGCAAAATTTATTTAAATGCTTTCAACTCTTAGATGATGTTGTAACTAGTAGCTATATTTTTCTTTACTTTTATTTATCTTGAGATATAAGACAAATCAAAGTAAAGAGGGGGAAAACTATTATATAATGTAGAACGTGTAGTTAGGCATAAACACATGTGACAAGCATGCTCAGATTCGGTTAAAAAGGGCCATCATTGATGAAGCATCCCCAAGAAAAGTATCAGAGTTGTTTAGCATATCCAATGTATGGCTCACATATAGAACTGACTATATGACAATATTTCCATCAAAGCGACAAAGGGAAACTAAGATTTCTCACAAAACTTGGAGCATGGATACAGAATTTGCATACAAACATTACAAGTTTCGAGGTAAGTCGTTGATAGAGGTGCATTATCGTTCTCGCAAAACCTTATCAGTATCCAGATAAGTCACCCACAGAGGTGTATTATAGTTCTCACAAAACCATACCACTATCATGGTAAGCCGCTCACATAAGTGCATTATAGTTCAGAAAAAGATCACCAGTTTCGAGAGAAGTCAGCCACCGAGGTGCATTATAGTTTTCACAAACCTTACCAGTATTGTGGTAAGTCGCCCGCAGAGTTGCATTATAGTTTTCACAAACCTTGCTAATATCGTGGTAAGTCACCAGAAGTGGTGCATCATAGTCATGAGAAACTAAAGTCCTACATTACTAGGCCCACCTAGCCCTCGGATATGGGAGATTTTATGCAATAAGACTTGGACCACCTAACCCTCGATTATAGGAGATTTTATGCCAGTAAGACTTCGCCCGCTTACCCTTGGTTATTGGAGATTTAATTCCAATAATACTTGGCCCGCCTGACCCTCAGTTATGGGAGAGTTTATGCTAATAAGACTTGTCCCACCAAATCCTCGGTTATAGGATATTTTATCCCAATAAAACTTGGCAAGCCTGACCCTCGGTTATGGGAGATTTTATTTTTCAGACCAATATGACTTGGCCTGCCTGACCCTCGGTTATGGGAGATTTTTTTTTAATACCAATATGACTTGGCCCGCCTGACCTCGATTATGGGAGATTTTTTCTTTTAGACCAATATGACATAGCCCTCTGAACCCTCGGTTATGAGAGAATTTGTTTTTAAGACCAATTTGACTTAACCCACCACCACCCTCGGTTATGGGAGATATAAAGACCAATATGAATTGGCCTGCCTCGACCCTTGGTTATGGGAGATTTAAAGTCCAAAATAACTTGGCGTGCCTGACCCTCGCTCATGGGAGATCCAAAGTCCTATATTACTAGGTACGAAAGTCCTATACTACTAGGCACGCATTACCCTCTTAAGGGAAACTTAAAGTCATATATTACTAGGCAGGCTTAAAGAATCTGATTTTTGGGCATCCTTAAAGTCCTAAAAGGACCTTTATGGTTGCTCGACCGAGTACTCTCGACAGGTTTTGATTTTACGATTGTAAAAAGATCCACTATACTTAGATAACCATCAATTGGTTGCTCAATCCAGCACCTCTGACTAGTTTGTTGTTCAAAATGTTTAAAACCACAATAAATTTATGGACACATGCCCATTCGAGGGGAATGGGGATAACCCCTAAAATAATCCGCCAAAATTAAAAATAGAGGCAGCAAAGATAACCCTCAGAACAACATACAGATGACATGCGCATATGCACACATCATAAATAGACCAAACATGGTTATGTGACGATTTTCTAGTGGAACGGGCTAAATGATTTATTTTGTCCACATAGTTGATATGTCCCAACCGAAGCATCAACACACTGACTATGTCAACGAGGGACAAAATTTAGAGTGAGGTTAAATGACTTAACAACTGACACTCCAATAAATTAACCCCACGGATTTGATCAAATATTGATTTATGATTTATTGAGTTTTACTACAATCCAAAACCTACACGGACTGAGATATTATTAGCGATTTAATATAATGCGTATACTTTGCATTTTGATAAGTTACACTAGACAATACTTTAGTAATGATTTAATTTATCCATTTAAGATGCCACCACATATATTGTGATAAGTGGCACCATAGTTATTGGACACTTGGTTCCATAGAGAACATGACATGTGTCAAGCCCACTTGAGGCAATTTTGCAATAAAAAAAGGGTTTCCCACTCATTTAATGGATGATGGACTTGGGGGAAAAGTAAGGAGAGGAAATATAACTCTCCTCCCCCACGCACCTTTTGAGACACGTCGCGGGTTTCATAGTGGCGAGCGGATTTTCATAATTTTATTACGGTATACGGGCGTTTCAGAGGCGATTCATAGGATTTAGCACCCCAACGGACTAAAACCATCAAAAACCGAGCTCTCTCCGGCATATCATACGGACCCACAAACTACGCAGACATTGATTCCGAAAAGATGGATACGTAGGCACAGCCACGTTGCTCATGTCTAAAACATGCTCGACGCGGTGCCTCCTCAAATTTGCACTCACATCTTATATTCTCCATCACACTTTTCCAAAACTAAAACACATTTTCTAAACATACATATACAGGAATATTGATTTTTCCCGGTATAAACTAAATGCCGAGAAAAATACTAAAAATGTCGGTAACACTTTTTGCGGCACTTTTGGTGGCATTTCCATAAGTGCGGTAATAGCCAATGTGGTAAAAGAAAAGCAGCATTTTAAAAAATGCCGAGAAAAGTTAGTGGCACGTTTGGCAGCATTTTCACAAGTGCGGTAGCCAATGTGGTAAAAGAACAATGACATTTTAAAAAATACCGTAAAAAGTTAGAGGCACTTTTGGCGACATTTCCTCAAGTGCAGTAGCCAATGTGGTAAAAGAACAATGGCATTTTAAAAAATGTTGCAAAAGTTAGCAACATTTTTAAGCATTTATATTAATGCTGGTAATAACCTTTTAGCGGCATTAAAAAATGTTGATAATAACCTTTTGTAACACCTATTAAATGTTCAACACACTTTTGACGGCACTAAAAAAATGCCGAGAATAAATATAGTGACATTAAACAAAATGTTGATATTATTTTGTAATATATGACTCGGAAGAAGTGTTAAAAAAATCAATTATAAGAAGCATTATATTTATGTGCAAATACATTACCATAACATTAAATTAAGAGGGCAGTAATCAAATTAAAACGTCATTAAATTAAAACCAATAGCATTCATCGTAAATAATTATAATTGTGCTTGGAACAATTATTCATCCACAAAATAAAATGTATCACTTGTCTAATAAGAAAAAGTGAAAAACCATAAAGCGAAACGAAATTTCATATGATGTACGATCCTTCTTCATCAAATTCAAACATCCACTTCGACCTACAAATAAAAAAGTCAATCGTTAGTCATTGATACTTATTCTTTATTATTTTAATTAAAAAATTAAAATTAAAAATTAGCACATCAGCAATATGCCACGCTACAGTTGAATGATATGCATCTCCAATTGTGAACTTGTTTCCATAAGGTCTAGGCAATGGTTCATTTGTTACAAATATTTTCTCAATATATACTTCTCAAAAGTCTTCACCCAGTGGCATACCCACTACTTTTGTTGAAAGGTCCTTGCTCATAATGAATCCACGTGCCACAACCACTTTTGGAAGTCCGGAAGTAATAAGGTCTACAATTTTAGGAAGTGCATTATCTGAGACCCTTTGTCGTGGTTGATGGTGCTTATTCTTCTTCTTTGATGGTTCTTTCTACAAACAAGATGAATATGTCATCAACCATATATTTCTGGAAAAACAATTGACATAGTTTAACTTGGTTTTAAGACATCCGAAAAATTATAAGACTATATACAACCTAATAAACCAGCTCAATGTCAAGTATACATAAACTCCCCAAGAAAGCGCATATATTTTGTGCCCTTTAAAATTCTTTAAATTAGTAACATACCTGAATTGAAGTAGCATTCGTTTTCTCACTAACATGAGCAGCAGTTTCGGAGGCAACCAAGTGTTGAGAATTTGCTATCTATAAAAAATGAATTATTTCAGTCATGTAAACTTATAGTCTTAAATTATGATTTTAAAAAGTAGTTATCTACTTACCTGTTGAGACAGAGCTAAATGGTGATTTGATTTTGGTACCACTACAAGTTGAAATTGGTTGGTTTCTTCTAATTGTTGCTCGGGTTATAAAATAGACCCATATGATGGTATGTTTTGCTCGTTGGAAGATTGAGGAACGTGTTAATAGTATAATTTAATATTAGAACATACATTTATATATATACACGATAATTAAGAACAAAAGATAAAAGTGTGTACTTATTAACTTGTTTGGATACAATGAAATGGCAAGTCATCATGTGTGCGTATCAACTCAAACTGAGCCTCTAAATGATCAAATTTATCCTGAAATTCATATCGAATCTTAGATCTTAATCGCTCATACTCTTTTTCATTAACCTTCGTCCGCCTAGTTCCATACACATCAGCTGGAGATGGTCCATGCCTATAAGATTGATAATGACCGTGTTTATCAGGTCCCACGACTTCATAAAATATCTCATCTTCACGACTGAAGGATTCTCTACAATCTGACAAAAGTTGATCTACTTTTTGCCTCATTTTTAACTGAAATGAAATAATTCTTATTATATAAAACAAAAATTACAACCGTGCATTCACAAAATCCAAACATAATAAAGATCCCAGTATCTCCCCACCATTAATTTTAAATGTTTCATATAATAATTTCATGCATAATTTTAACCTTCATAAACAATAAACTTATTAAATTGTTAATTTAATTCTCATCCGTGCATGATATATATTATGATTTTAACGATATGATACGATCTCCTGCATGTTTCCTTTTATAATGGTTGATAAACATAATAAGAATTTTGATTAATAGGTAAAATGACGTCGTTGATATTTTCTAAGAAATAAGGGAAGGAACATGGATGATATTTTTGTACCATTGCATCAGCGGAATCCTTATCGATGGCTGAGCCATCGCTCCTTTCGTGTGTTTTGATGTAAACATCAATAAACGAAACATTTTACCCTTGATCAGCCCCCTTCTGCATAAACCCAATGACTCGTAAGTCGTCACATAAATAAGTTTACTGGCATATTGCGCTGAAGCTGAACCACAAAAAAAATAAAAAATAAATGGTTAACTTGAATTTGATCGTTGGAGCGAGCCAAAATCCGAAAGAGAATGAGAATTGGGTTGAGATTGCAACTGAAATGGTTGTTGGAGATTGGATTGTGAGTGTAAGAGAGACTATGAATGGGAATGTGCCTGTGAGAGGGATTTACTCTGTCGCTGCGATGTCATAGTAACCTGCAATAACAAAAATTCACCACTGAGTTTACAAGAGTAAATCGACCATAACACAATTCATTACAATATGATAAAATAGATGAAATAGTTATTTTTATATTTCATTAGTTGAAATTAAAATATGATACCATAACACAACTTGATCAAATAAATACAATACTATAGCGCTGGATTTTATCAAATCTATTAATGTATCCACCTATTCTTAGTTGAAGAGTCTTGGAGTACTCCTATCCATGGGAATTATCTAAATTTGTTGCCTTAAAATTGAAAAGACTCAAAATGGCTTTAAAATTTTGGGACTCAAATACCTTTAAAGAATTTTTCAAAAAGACAGTAGACAGGAACACAATTTATTATAAAGTGAAATCATCTATTCTAAGTCCCAAAGTCAGGAGAACAGAGTTTTGTTATCTGAATTCAAAGCTAAACTTAGCAATACTTTTACATGTGAAGAAACGTATGGGAGCCATAATGAACATTACAAATGGATAAAAGACAGAGATAAAATTCCAAATTATATCATGCTTATGTCAGAAACAAAAAAACAAGGATGTTAATTCTTAGAATAAAAAATGATCATGACATCTGGGTAGATTCTACTACTAAAATAAAAGATAAATTTGTTCAATACTTGTAGAATTTGTTTACAATACACTACACAGATGGTGGAGCCAATATTTTGAGCTTCATTCCTAAGTTTACTGATGACAATATGAAAAGGTTGTTCACTATCATTCCTAAAGAAGAAGAAGAAGAAGACATGATGTTTGGAAGTTAGAGGATTTTGTTTATACCTGGTCTTTTATGCGTGGGTTTTAGAAGTGAAAATTGATGTTTGTTTTGAAAGGAAGACAATCTCCATAGGAGGATGGGTTCTCCTTGAGCTTATGGAACATGAAAACTCACTAAAAAATTGGCAAAATGTGTTAGGGGCTTCTAGATATATACCCCGAGCTATCAGAGAAAAGAAATGCATTGCTATTAAACAACAATGGCCTTATTTCATTTCTATGGATGTCTTTTCATTTTCAAAGATAAAGATATACACCACGATTTTTAGGAAGTATAACTTCACATACGGCTAAGATATACACCCAAGTTTTTAGGAAGTATTACTTCACACACCCTAAATTCTTCTATTTCCTTTCGGAAAAAATCTTCGTAACAATGAAAGGGGGTTTGGCACCTAAAACATAAGCCATAATTGTTGCATACCATTTCTTTAATTTGTCATCTGCATCATCCATAGAATATGAGCCACACTTACATCCAGTTTAGTAACAAATGATATATCCCTTTTTGGAGCCACAACCTAGGTCTGTCTCTGGTGAGGAACTCCTAAAGACTCAGTACTACGTCTGGAAGTCCCTCATTTAGATTATGAAGATATTTCACATTAATAAACACAAGCACTTAGTTAGAGGATTAAGAAAGTGGGGTTTCAGTTAGATGGAGGAGATCATGTCAATGGTACTTTGCTTACTATGTTGTGTTTCTCTTCGATGTGCTGTTGGCATTGATAAAATCTTTTTCTTTTAGCATTGGTGGAGGTCAGATACTTAATTTGGATCTCTAATACTAAAAAAATCATTTGATGTTTTGTTTTAGCATTGGTGATTTTCTTTAATGAAATCGCTATCAATTTTTCTAAAAAAAATCATTCGTTTAGCCCCAAAGATAGGTATGTCCGTATTTTATTAACTCACAAAATTATCCTTAGCTAGAATAATTTTAATTTCAATGTTCAATGGCAATAAAATATTGCAGATCTCACCTTAAACAAAATATCATGAGCAATATGCTCCTAGGGTAATGATGTCCATGTGGCAGCATTTGCTGCATAGGCATGCTTTGTTGCTACTCGTGCAACAGATGGTGCTCTACGTACAATTGTGCCAACCCCAAACCCTCCCTTTGATGGATGAACTGGTGAGTGTAGGCATGTTTCCTGCTTGCTTTGATCTGACATAACACAACCAAGATTCAATATATGACAAGTTGATGTGAGTGCTATATTTCAATTTGCATTAAGGAAGTACCCAACTTAGCGCTCAGAAAATGTTATTTACGGAGAAAAATCGTACAATATTTTTTAACGACTGATGTGGCAGTTTGTTGTATCATAAATAAGTCCCACATCTTAAATTATACAAAGTTAAAGCGTATTAGAATCCATTTCGAAATACTATGCATGAGATGCCTTTCATGATATCCACTAAATAAAGTAGAAAATAATAGTGATATACCTATAATGTAAGAAATAGCAACTTCAACTTCACCGCGTCCTCTAGAACCTTTCATGTACAACCTGCTTGCTTTCCCTGGAGAATGGCCTAGTGAAAGAAGCCTCCTAAATTTTGACTTCCCTTCTGTAAGTTGAAATAATTGAAAAATAAGAACACCATTGACACAACTTATTTTTCGTTTCCTTACTTTATACAACTACAGATAGCTCAGAAAATCCAAAACAATACAACCGATGCATAAAGTAGCAAGTTCATTTCTGTAAATTGCTAATATTTACATGCATCAGTGCAAACACTTCATTAAAGTAGTTCCCCATAGGGAAGACGTAGAGTTGGACTCTAGTAAGAGAAGCCATGGTCTATAGGGAGGACAAAAGAATGACTTGTTAAAAAATAAAACTACAATACCACTTCCTTAATCATTATGTTTCCTGTATAGGTGTCTCAAGTTAGTAATATTTTCCCCTTTTTAAAACATGAAAGAATATGTAGAAAAAAAATCATAACTTTTTTAAATTAAAGTCTTCTGTATTTTCTATTACTAAAGTCGAAAAACATTGAAAAAACTGGGGTTGATAGCTCAATGATGATGCGATTCTTATTGTTTTTAATAATAAAGAATTGCTGAAGTTTTGGAAGATAACTTTTTCTCTTCACATCTAAGATACCGCTCTCTTTATATCGAGCTTTAATGGCTAAGGAAAAACAAAGAGGATCAAAATACAGAAACCAAATAAAAATTGTCAATAATCTTCCCGCTCTCTTTATATCATGCTTTAATGGCTAAGGAAAAACAAAGAGGATCAAAATACATAAACCAAATAAAAATTGTCAACAATCTTATCATGTGCAATTTATCCTCTCAAATGATCAATTGTATGGAAATTGCATGAAATTAACTCTACACAATTAGGAAATTGTTGTTAATATTTTGGAAAATACGATTATAAAAAGTATAAGGAGATACTTGAAGAGGAGAGTGTACATACATTATGAAGTGAGCATTCCAAACAATTGAGTAGGTGTGAAAGGCAGAAGTTGAATTGAACCAGAGATAGAACTGCTGCTTTTTATCCCCCTTTCCTTGAGAGAGTAAACATTGGTGTGGACTGTATATGGACTTCCAGATGAGTTGCCCAATAACTCAATGTCAATCTCATCGTACCCATTGAAATGTTTTGTGGTTATAGCTTTGATAATTGAAATTCTCAATAGATATCAGCATCTGTGGTTTTATTATTTGAATATGTGACTCAAAAAACTTGAAGCCATTACCTGGATACTTGGAACCATTGTACTTCCATCATAACCACCTAGTACATATAATTTTCCATTCGTAGAAGACAAAGAATGACTACCCTCTCTTTTCATACTCACAATTCTGGTCCAAGAATGTTCTCTGGGGTTAAACCTTTCAATAGACAAGTAATCATTTCCATCGTATCCACTAATAACATAGAGTACCCCGTTAAGCTGTGCTGCAGCGATAAAAAATCTCTTATATAGCATTGACTGTGTTGAAATCCATCATCCAACATTGAGATCTAACATTTCAACACCCGAAATCCTTATAAACCCATCCCCTCCAGTAAGTGAATTTTTTTTTATCATTTAGATTAACTCTAGCTAAGCTTTCTTTTTTTGCCACTCAAAGAAGGACACATAGTCCATTGATTATTAGCCGGTTCTTGGATTAAACTTTGTCACACCATGGAGACCCAACTCCAACAACAAATACATAAAGCTCACCATTTAACTTTGTAATAAAGGAATGTGCACGAACAAATCTCTTTGGGTGAAGAGATTTTATAAAATCCGTCGAAGGTGAGTATAAATCCAATGTCGATAAATATGATTTCCCATCGTATCATCCCACAAGATATATCAAGTACTCATGATCCAGATGAAGCTCATTCAATTACTCAGTCACTGTTTTATTCATGCCACAGAATGATTTGACATGGACTCCAACATTAAATCATTAAGATCCAAATGATGATCATCCGATGACACACTCACTATTTCATTAACACGTGCCACAAAAGTATTTGGCATAGATTATAAGATTATGCACCGATCTTTTAATTGACTAAATTATGATTCTATCTCAGCTAACTTCTGCTCTAGACAACCCATTTTGTGAATTTGCTCTAATTTGAAGCTTAAAGTATCCAAAGATCAACAAAATTAAGCTTTTTGTTCAGCTATGCAACATTTCTAACTCGATATCTCTGTTGATAACAATGCATCTTGTTGTTTCTCCGATTGTAATGATAAATGGAGTGCGGCACGATTTTTCATTTAGGAAGATCATGCGATGCTATAATTGAAACATCCTCCAGTATTGAGTTTTTTTTTTCTCAAGGATAATAACCGAAATATATTTTGGGGACAATTACTTTTTAGATAACTAGCATAAACTCGTTAGAACAAGAGTTAAAGTTAATATATAAACGAAATTTAAGAGTTGAAATTATAAAATTTATTACGAAAAAAGTTCATAGGGCAAAAAAACCTCAAAGGAAAATCCCACAGATTAAGAATCGAAGGAACGTGAGAGTCCAATATACATGTGTAATCTATGTTCTGGATATTTTTTAAGAAAAAGATAAAACTAAAACTAATCCAATTTGTCTCTGGTCATTGATGCTTAACAATTAATAAAAGAACAAAACCCATTTTAATTTTATTTGTGCAATTTGCTATTCATATCAACATTATCATATATTTATGTTGAAGTTGTCATACATTTTGAGGATGACACAAAATAACTATAGCAATGGGATCATCAAGTACCGAAACCTTGTGGGCTAAAGGAAATAATGGTTGTAGATTGTTTCTTGTGATGTAAATATAGCTTTGGCTTTGATTCCTTATATAAATTAATTGACTAAGACAATATAACTTATGACATTTTGAACAAGCAACAAATTTGACGTTACCTACTAAACTAGAAGCTCTTGAGGAAAGAAAAAAGAAGGATGAACGTAGGCATATAGTTTTCAGCACCTTGTATTTTTAACTTGAAAAGTGATGTTATGTTACCTTTCATGAGTCCTTAGGATTATCCATCACTCTAGGCTTTCTCTTATATGAAATGAATGCAACAGAAGTAGTCTAACAACAAGCCTCAAAATTTTAAATAGCTCGGAGCATTGTTTACTAAGTATTTTGTTACAATGACTATACTTGTAAACTACTATAACAAATACCAAGGGCACGACTTCATTTTCTCTTATGTGAGACATTTCAGACATTCTCAAATAAGAAAAGGAAAGTGGTGCTTGTTCTTTAAATGAAGAATATGCAGTATATCTTGTATGATTTTTTTTAAGTGTTCAATCTAGAAAATAACTTTACCAAATTAATGTTAAACAAGAAAGATGTACATACTGGAATCAAATACATTCATCATCATTAGTACTCCAATGATATAACTGTACAAGGTCAGCTCCGAGGTACAACTAAAGGTCTAGAATTCTAAATTTGAGAACGATAGAAATCCTCATCTTCAATTACTGGTGGTATACTCCATGTTCCTAGGGGAGGGCCTATTATCTTCCCACCTTCTTTAGTGGCTTATTCGCATCTGTTTTGATAATTCATCAATAATTTGGGATCCAAAGCTTTCAGTAAGTAATCATACTTCTCTTCATCTTCAGCTATGAATTTTTCCAGCATGGTTGGTGCGGTGGAAGCTCCATATATTCTGAGAAACATACGCAGAATATTGAAAATTTTCTCTAACACACCATCCTCGTAATCAAACAAGTCATCAGATATCTCTACGAGAAATTCTAAAATTGATAGGAATTTCATATGTATTTCATTAACATTTTCTCCCCTCAACTAATACAATAGATAATTCAGTATTCCGTAATCAAAGGATTTCAGATGGATTGCCATCATCACGTCTGCAATTGAAGTCTCTATCTCGCTCATCAGGGCGCAACAAAGTTTTCTTTCAAGAGCCCAGTACTCTTATCCACATTTGAATTCTTCTCTTATCCACTCCGATAGAAGTCCACGATGCTCAAGAAGAAGAACAAGAGGCCTAAATGGATCGGTTCTAAATTGATCCTTGAACTTAAGCATCCAACTCCCATTTGCCTCCTGAACCATGTCAGGTCCTCTATCTAAAACTGGAATTTCACTAGTTGGCAATTGCATTAGTTTCTCTTTTAATCGGTCCATCTGATAAATATAACTTTCTATGAATGAAAGCAAGGGTAGGTGTCTGAATATTTCTGGTGGGCTGTTAGCATCCATTCCGTGAAACATAAAATAAGATCTATAAAAATATTCTAAGGTAGAATTTTCTTGGTTCATTGAGTCCAGCCCAATCATAACTGTTTATTCATTATTAGATTGCAGTGAACCAAAACATGGCTTATCGCCATAATAAAGCAGGCCAACATTTTCAATTTGATCATTGCTTTCCTCACCAAGAGAGCACAATGATTCCTCAAGAAATGCAGGTGAAATCTTTGACAGATGTTCATAAATTAACTGGCACTTTGTATTCATGTCAAGTTTACCACATGGTTGTATAAGGACATCAAAGAGTTAGGGTTGATGGCCGGTGGGAGAAGATTGATGGAAAGAGTTAAGGTTCTTCTTTCTTTTCATTTACTAGTTACTCTAGGAAACATTTCAATACACATTTATACTCATTAGATCCTCCTCCCCCTTCCGACTTCATTTTTTATTCCGTGTGACACTTCAAATATATTATTAAGGAAGAAAAACAGTGTGGTATGTTCTTTAAATGAAGAGTATGTCAATAAATCTTTTACCATTCGATTTTTCTTTTTATTTACTAATTTCTTAAGGAAACATTTCAATACACATCTAATTCTAAGCCTATTAGAACTACCTATTAGAAAACTTACTTGCATTATTAGGAGCACCTAAGCCTAGAAGCCCTCCAGAAACACCCTGTCATGAAACAGAAGATGGGTTATCCATCCATCCGGCAAGAGATGTTTTAAGAGGTGCTGGTGGAGTTTGAAATTGCTAAAAGAAGCAAAAGGAAAAAGAAAAAAAAGATTGAATGACCATACCAAAATTCCTGCAATAACTTTCAAGTATAAGAGGAATTCTTAGTGACTTACGCCATGAGCACCTAGTAGTGGAAAACAACCTACTTTAGGCTTAGAACCTAGTAGAAGATTAGTGACAGGGGATGGAGCTCGCGCATCATTTGTCTTCCCATAAGCATGGTCCACAAATAAGGTTTTTATCTCAGGGTTAGACTTTGGATTCTTGCAAAAGTGGTGCGACCAATTTAAGTTGTAATCCAAAAAGATTTAATAAACAAATGAAGGTAACAAGATGTGTTACAGTTTCATCAATAAAAACCTGGTCATCTCTCACTCAAATTACCTTTGATTCATCAGGGTCCGTAGCCTTGAGTTCTTTAATGTGGGAAATTAAATCTTATCACGGATGAGAGAATTTTCCTTAACCAACATTTTAAGCTCATTAAGCATTATAGTCCTTGCCGTCTCAATATCTCCATACTTAGAAAGATGTTCATTTTCCCTGAAATAATTTTTTTCTATTGAAAGTGTTCCTAGGACTCACTAGTTACTATAAATGATTTCTAAGAGGTTGTGAGGTAATTATGTGGACTTTAACCAACATGTTGAAGAAAACTCAGCTCATTAGGACTCCCCTATCTGGGGAGGCTTTTGACTCACGCAAGGCAGACCTTACTAATACATGTATTAGCTCTACCCAACTATAAAAAAACATTTGCATAGTTGCACTAGAGATAGATGCTTGTAATGAGGGAAAGGGAGTTGTTCCTATGCAGGAATGGAGGCCTATTATTTTTCGAAGCAACAATTCCCGCTAGAAAAAAGTGGCATTCCACTTAGGATAAGGAATTATGGGCTATAGTCTATGCCATTGAGAAATGGAGAACCTACTATGAGCATCCCTTTGATTTGTTCTTAGATATACTTGGCATAATCTGTTATGGTTATAAACTGGGATGAACACAATTACATACTATGTTCAGGGAATGTATTAATTGTGTTCAATTACTTATATAGTGTGGGGGCAAAATATATGCCTACGGAATAGCATGACGTGTGGGGAGCACCCCGGTGAAGATGGCGACGTGCCAGCAATATAGGGACGACTAAAGTCCTTAATAAACGAGAAGACCGATTAGCAGTATCTGATTGGAATGAAACTCCACGAAGATAGGGCTCATCCATATTAGTTACTCATCCATATTTGTAACCCTAATGTAACCCCTAACTCTATATAAAGGGGACACCCCCCATTGTGAAAGGGGGCTTAGAAGTTAGAGAAACACTCTCATGTAAAACTCTCTGATCATTCTATGAAACACACCAGCAGCCCCGTGGACGTAGGCCATTCATGGTCGAACCACGCAAATCTTTGTCTCTCTCGTATTTATTTTTATACTTGTATCGTGATGAATTGGCACCCCCCGACGGGTGAGATTTTTTGCACCTACATACAGTAATTTTGATATCCAAATCATTACACAGATACACAGTGTACAAACCATTGCATCAAAGTACACTATGTATCTAATAAATATATAATATATAACCAATCATTACAGAGACACACACTAACCGACGTTTTGGATCGAATGTTGGTTGAATAACACGAGATTATTTAATAGATGTCGGCTGACCGACGCGAGGCGTGGGTCAATCAACATTTAGGATCAAATGTTAGTTGGCCGACGTTTAAGATCAACCGACGTTTAGGATCAAACCACATTTAGGACCAAATGTCGCCTAACCGACATGTGATTATTTATCAGATGTCGCCTGATCGACATTTAGAATCAATAGATGTTTAGGATAAAATATCGGTTGATCGATGTGAGATTTTTTTATCAAAGGTCAGCTGACCGATGTTTAGGATCAAATGTCGGTTGAACGATGCAAGTTATTTATCAGATGTCGTCTAACCAATGTGAGGCGTTGGTTAATAGATTTTTTCGACCATTTTAACCATTAGTAAACTACCACATTACGTACGAGGAAGGGGAGGACGACACATATTTTGGTTCACACCTGAATCGAATTACTAAAACAACTGTAGTAGCCCAAATGAGGAAGGGGGGAATATATATATATATATGTGTGTGTGTGTGTGTGTGTGTGTGTGTGCAACCATAGATGCGTGCCTACACACACAATTGGATATTCTGTAATGTATTTCATACATATTGTTACTTTAACTTCATGGTTTTGTTCATTTTCAAAAATATTAGTATGTGTTGTTTATCTATTACTTTCACTAGACAAAAGTTTTAGATGTTCTCCTCAGTTTTTAGTTCGTAATCTATATTTTTTGTTATATATTTATAAAAACCAATATTAAAACACATATAATAGAGCACACAATTAGTTAATTAAGATTCAGCACAACAAAACTAGGAACAAATTCCATTCTAACAAATAAACAATCAAGGGGTTTACACACAATAAGTTGAGATTTTTATATATAGCACAAAATGGACCGATACTCAATGCTCACAAAATATCATGAGTATGTGATTTTGAATGAATGAGATTAACTATAATCGATTTGAAGAATACACTACTACCATAATAATCAGGTTTGAACAAATTTTATTACAACCCTAACTATTATATTGTTACACAGATTTGAGAAAATAATTTGGCAATAAGTATATATGCATACATATCTGAGATTTTAAACCTTTATTTGAACAATTATTATACATACAAATATCACATACATACATACATACAAATCAAACATACAAGGAGAAATAAATAAAGTAAGCAGTGTCAAACGTATTACTATCCCTAGAACAAAATTTCGAGTACATATTGAAATCCAACAAACTAAAGTTTATTTCTTGAGACCTTATTATGGGTTGCGGCTAAAACTCATGCCTTTATGTTTAACTAATACTTGAGTTGGAATGTTGTCTCTGATCTCCAAATCAATCAAAACCTAGAAAAATGACGATAGAATTTAATTATTCCTTCACTGTTTGGTTACTTTAATGTTTCCTTATTATGCAGAATAATGCGAAACCATATTCAACTCCTATTGGTGGTGTGCTTATTTCACACCTTAGTTTGTAGATGATATTATAATCTTTTTAAAAGGGGAGAAAAGAATAATAAAGAACTTGATAACATTTTTAAAAGAGTCACATTTCTTCCTCTCTACAGTGAGCCCGAAATTCTTGAAAATGGCAGTAAAGGATGACCCTGATAATCTTCATATTATGTCAATGGGTGGAACGTTAAACATACACTTTTGTTTTTCGACAATATGTTGGACCAAGACTTCAAAACGAGAGAGGACGATTAGATATATGGAGCGAAATGTTATCATAAACCATTGAATTTTTTCAACGGTGATGCATGTTTGAATTAATTTGGGTCCATCACATATATTACAAATTAAAATTATAATCGAATAGTATATCAAATTAATGCTATGAAATACTTGCACAGGACATGAATTAATTAACACAAACAAACATATCAATAATTCAAATTCAAATTCACACAAAGAAGTATACAACTATTTTCATAAATTAATCTTAAAACTATACTACAACAACCAATTGACAATCCGGGTTTTCAATTGTCTCATCCTCAATCTCCTATCACCACTACAAATCAACAAGAATAATCACAAATTGCACCCAAAACGGATCTATATGTAACTCGAGTAATAAAAAAACATATAAAACAATATATGACTTACCTAGAGCGATGGCGATGGCTGGTAACTAGGGCGGTGAGGCTAGGGCCAGTTCAGCGAGGCTAGGGCTAAAGGTTCAAACAGAAATAAACACTCAAACAATCACAATTATTTATCAGGAGATTATATCCAAGCATATGATATGATATATATATATATATATAATATTTGAAACTACCTAATTACAATTCTTTAGAAACTAAACAAAAAAATTCAACAGAATACTGACAAAAAATCTCTCGCTCACACACATATCAATTAAACAATGGTACATATATTTTTTTTCAAATTTAAATAAACAATGAACAAGTGAAACCAAAACACACTAATAAACATGATATAGGTGAAATATCTACAGCTACATTCTTAGAAACTCTTACTTAACAATAACAACAACAACTACAAGAAGAAAAAGAATGGTACATATCAATTAAATAATGGAAAAACAATTGTTATCTCACACAAAAACACATTATAACAAAAGAAATATTAGACAATAATAAATTACCTGGTATCAACACAGTCCGAGTATGCCAACTAGGGATGATAGGGTTAGGTCATAAACGTTTAAATTTAGGGATAGAGAGGGGAGTGAGTAGGCAGTTACATTCTGAAATTTAGGGAGATAAAAAAAACGTGTATAACATTCTTGGGAAATAGGGGATTGAGGAGATGATAGAGGAGAGGTATCTTGAGATAAGGAAGCATGTTGCCAAAAATGAAGACCCGCCATTTTTTTTAAAGAACTTACGGCAAAAATAAAGAGGTTACGCCATTTCCCCCCTTAATTTAAATGGCATTAGTTACTAAAAGCCTTAAAAATACATCATTTATTTTGGAATTAATTAAAAAATGCTCTATTTATGTGGCACGTCAACATAAATGATGTGAATTTTCAATACTTATAAATAAATGCTGGGAAAAAGAAAATTCTCAGCATTTTTAAAAAATACGAAAAACATGAAAGGCCTCAAATTTCATGGGAAAAAATCAGTTTTCTTGTAGTGATAAAATCCCATTCAAATATATGGTATAAATTGCACTCCCATATCGCATTTGATATACGTGGACTTTGATTCCTTTATAGGCTAAGTAGGCGTTTCGGATTAAAACCTGCAACTCGAGTCCAAATTTATAATTTTCCAATTTTTCCCTTTTTCAATTTTTTCAAAAATTTCCAGATTCTCTAAATCTCCCATTTCTGCATTTATCATATTCTTGCAATAATATTCATATTATGTTTGTTAGCGTTTCATTCAACACATATTGTCGTTTCATCATAATGATTAATATCACGATAAACGCATAAATCGTATTTTCTATATATATTATTTTAGGAACATTCCTATGGATGACCTCACTCTATATTTCCCATGGTATGAGTTGAACGATTCTGATCTCCATTATTTATATACGCACACACACTTCATGGGGAAATAAAGGAAAATAATAACACAAGGTCATGAGAGATCGAAAGGGCTAGATGGGTGCCTAGCACCTTCTCATTCCGTAACTTAGCCCCGGAACCTTCGAACTATTGGTTTCGTAAGCATCAATTTGTCTTTGATGCCATTCTCTCGAGGTGGCGACATGTTCTTTTGCCTATTTTGTTCAAAATAGTTTGGCGACTCCATCTCTTTGCATTAACCCCACACTGACGATGGCTGAAGCGTTCCAAAGAAAGGGCGTGAGACCTTTCAATTCCCCTTACCTCTCCATCTCCCTTCGGGAGGCAGGAGAGAGGAAGGGTGCGCACCTTGATCGACATGGCCACAATATCTCATATATTTGTTTTGTTAGCCGAATTGGAAAACACAAGGGTGGGGTGAGGTTGTTAACTGTTTAGATATTTAGGTTATATTTTTTTCCAACTTCTATTTTTTAGACTCTAGTTTAAGATTTTTGCACATATACCCCTTTTAAATTTAAATAGTTACACATACAATTTTAGTTAAACTTAAATTTTGATTTTTCATTTAACGTAACTTGATATATAATTATAAAAATTTATTTAACAGTTCACGACATTTTACACATATATACAAAAAATTTAAACCTATACTTGGTAATTAATTAGTTAAAAATTTATTATTTGTTTATATATTTGATTAATAAAAATAACATTGTCATTTCGATAAATAATTACTTCAGTTTTTACATTTTTAATGAAAAAAGTAAAAATTTAGGTTGTTATAATCTATCTACCTAAAACAATTGTCCTCGAAATTCCTATATTCTTATAGTTTCAAATTAGGGTGGTACTTACATCGTCTAAGATATACCGTAAAAATTATAATCCATTAGTTCGAGGTTGTACACTTATTATGTAACTATGACAATGTTACCAAGGTTGTAACAAAATCGTGTAACAAATACTTAACATAACCAAGATTTTAAACGAATAGGGTTTCATCTAATTAATCGGCATTTTTGCAAAGCTTTGCATGTATCGTGTATATCATAATAGAGGTTTGTATAATGAAGTTTTATGTATCATCTAGTTATATGATGTTTATTCACATCTCAATAATATCAGACTATAAAGATTATGGAATCGTTAAAAGGATACCATAGGTTTTGTAATAACGGTATTTCATATCCGTTTGCACAATCAGTAAGTTTGTTTGAGGAGGGTAGGTCGACAGTTTAGGATCCAACTGTGAAATGTTAGCTTCCCAATTTTACTAACTGAAATTGGTTATAATCGAACATAAGTCATGTGTTTGTTTCATCAAAAAAATATGTCGACTATTCGATGTAGCTGATAATTTCATAACAAGGTTTCTTTAGAACTTTCGGACACTGAGAGAAAGTGTATATGTTATCTTGAGGTGATGTTTACTTAACGGTCTAAATACCATACTAATGCATCTGCAGGATTTGACTTTTCATTAAGCCGCTATTTCGGGACAAAAGGTATCATCTGATAGTTGTTTGGTATTTTAAATAGGCATGCTTGTTCGATTGGTTTGCATGTTTTAATTGTCTTACTAAGGATCACAATAGGTAAGGTGTATAATATTGTAGAATTCCTCTTAGGGGATATACCATAGGCATACAAAGGTAAAAGGGTTTAACTATAGTTTATGAAATTATGTGAAAGAGGTTAATATCATCAATATTGTTTCATGGGATGATACTATTGTTCAGGATATATGGAATCCAAATACTCATTTTGATGAATGCATAGGAAATAATATTTGGAACCTCACTAGAAAAATATTTTTTTATTGAAGGTAGAATAATGTTAGGTCATCACAATATTCAATCTATCTCTTTCACTTATAGAGGTTTGTATAATATAAAGGGCATGTCCTTATTCCAATACTAGATGTAATCTGGGCTTGTATGTACATCGACTGGGTTGTCCATGTTTATACCTTACTATGAATCCTAATACTGGGATTTTGCAAAGATATAATAATTTCCATTTATTGAAAAATGGGTAATCTTGGTGAGTGGGTCTAATATCATGCATATAGGAATGTATCCTTGGGACATTTGAGGTGGTTTACTAATAAATTCCGTGGTGATGGGATCCTATTTCTATCTCAGGATCGAAAGATGTTGGAGAAGTTCAATACCAACACTGGTGTTTAATTGACAATTAAGTCATTTTCTCACAAAGTTCTCAATCTCATTTTTCATGTTGGGTCATCAATACTATATCTTTACTAAATGATACGTTTTTAATATTCTGATATGTATCATGAATGTAGAATTATGAGTTTCTTGTAACACCTACTCTCATAATGACGGTTCATCAGGTACATACAATCTATCTTTAAATTATATATTTGTTTCCTTATTGTATGGTACTCTTGAGTGTGCTTATGATTTATTATTACATCCAAAAGGGAACTTGAATTAGTTGTTCAAACATCTTCTTTCTCAGGTTTGGGTAGGCAATGATATTAGTGATTTTTAAGAAAGGCAAGGTTGAATGATTGCTTACTGAAATGGTTAATATTGATGATTCCATATATGATTGCTTACTGAAATGGTTAATATTAATGATTGCTTACTGAAATGGTTAATATCATCAATATGGAATCATCAATAATGTGAAAGAGGTTAATATCATCAATATTGGTTGAAAATCATATTGCTCTATGGTGGTAGCGATATAATAGGAAATCGGGTTGATTAAATCTTCCAATAGGGTTACGGCTTAAGTTGTTGACTATAACGTTTCCTTTTTTGAGATTGTTATGTCACTTGAATCTTTAATTTTCAAAATTCCATTCAACGTCTCAGTATCAAATTCATGCTATTTTAGGTGAAGATGTATCTCAAACGTTTGGGATCTTAATTTACCTTGGGATTCCTTGCCGTATAATAGAGGACATAGGGTTTCCTATATCTGTGCAAAAGATGGCATAACAGGTAAGTATGAAATACTTTTGAATTAGTATTGAATGTCTATCTAAGAAGCTTTTAATAGGATCAATGTAAATAATTTAGAATGGGGTTTGAGTTGATGGTTTCTTTGTTCCACCTTTGAATGGTTATAGTATCTTGCTTAGAAGTCTAGAGGGTGATAAGGGTACTCTATTTTGAAGAAGTTTACCGAGAGACAAAGTAAATATACTTACAATGCCGTTCTAAAATTAATAGACTGTCTTCCTTACTGGGTCTAAGAACATTTAATGATGGACCTTGCAAAATTTAAATGCAAATGAACTACATAGAATCAGGAACATTCTAATGTCATAAAGTAATGGGAAATAGTTTACGGGTTAGGTTTAGAATGGAATGCATGGAACATATAATGAATATTAGACAATTTCGCAGGTAATCCTAACTGATAGGCCATTGAGCTAATACGTTTTGATAATACTAAAGGGTCTAATGTATCTTGGGTTGCCTTGAGTCTTTCTCTAGTCTGTTGTATCTTTTCAATAATTTACTGGGTTATTAAATAAGAAAAGAACGAGTATTTTGAGGCTAAGGGTTTCAGATACGACATAGTATAGTATAAAGATCGCATTGATATTGATAAACAAATATTTTGTTAGGATATAATTTTTGGCCTAATTCGGTGTGTGTAGGAAGTTAAGAATTAAAATAATAGTAATCCATCTAAAATAATATTCAATAATCAGTATGATGATGTTACTGAGTTAGATATATCAAGTTTACAAAGGTTAAGGTTGCGAATGGTTTCTAAAACAAATAACCCATAATTACCAGTTCTAGAGGCTTAGGGTAAATATAAATACAAATAACAAATCAATCTAAAACATTTGGACATGAAGAAATAACATTGATCCAAAACTCCGAAGAGAGACATTCATATGATAAACAAAACTAGGCACTCAATATTCTGAGTCCCATAGATAATTAATATTGATGTGGGTATAAAGGTAGTTTATTTCCTGGTTATAGTGTATGCTATATTAGAATAGGTTCAATGGAATCAGAACTTGAATTCATTGTTTCAAGATTAACAAAAGGGTTTTAAAATTGCATTAAGTGTAACATATTCTGAACTACACGAAGGTGTTCATAAGTAAGATTAAGGTATCCAGGGCTATCATATAATGATATGAGCATTTTGTGAAATAATATTGAATCTGATTCCCCTACTATGGGTGAAAAATTATGTTGCTCATTAATAACATCATTTGGGTTTCTAGTTGGGGTTTCTTTGTAAAAATGGTTTATATGGGAACCACATTTGCGCTATCAATGTCATGTATAGGGTTTATGTACGGCTTCATCTGATCACAACCATTCTAGTTGTTTATTGGGTAAGAGATTATATTTTACTACGAAATCTGTAACGTTTCTAGAGATATTAAATTTTCAATGATATCCTGAATCATAGTGAGTTCGAAATGCAGTAACAACGATTATAAGGTATATGGTAATGGTTAATTAATCATAATTCATAGTTATGGTTATGTCAAACTTAGGAAAGTTGTAGTTGTGGGATATAGTGAAGTAAGTAATACCGCTACGCCCTAAAGAGTTGAACGATTTAATTTAACGTTTGTAATACTTCTATTTTTTCTTTAAATACATTCCTAATGATCATCAAGGAATTATTTTATGACTTTTCCTATATAATCCTATTCAGTTATTATGCTAGAATAAGTAATTTAGTCTCGTAATCTAGTGGGAATAACATACAATACAACAAGAGTACAATGAGGAAGACAAAATTGACAATGTCAATTAGAAAAAATGCGGCAACATTAAAAGATGGAAATGTAATTTCAAATTAAGTAATTCATTCTCATGGGGAGTATTAGTTGAATAGATGAGACAAATGAGTTGTGCTTTAAATACTTGTGGGGTCTATTGCATGCAAACCCTTCCTAAGATAACTTTCTTAATATGCTTATAACTCCTTAATCATATCTTGATAATCCTTAGAAATATTAATGGGTTTGTCGACTACGTAAAATCCGAATATCTGAATTAATCACATTTCTCAGTTTCAGAATTTTTCTCGTAATCCCTATATAAATACCTCAACTTTGCAACTATATTTCTATCTTTAAAATTGTTTCCTAAATAAAATCTTAATATCCCATATATTCATAAAGTAACTTGAAGATTGATTTTCCTTAATTTTTGTCCAAATGTCTTATTCTCATTATTCTTATAACTTCAACAACCTTCCTAATCATAAGATCAACACATATCCTATATAGTCTAATATTAAACGTGGCTCAGCTCTGACACCAACTTGTCACACCCTAATTTCTCGGGGGTGAGTTTTATTTTAAAATAAAGCTAAATCATAAATGAGCCATGCATACTGAACTAACTCTATAATTTATTGATTTCAAAAAATGTCTTACAACGATATTTAAAACATTTATCCTTCTATCAAGTTTCTACGGATATTTTTTATGTTGCTTTGTGTTTCCTTTCTTCTAATAATATCTCACCATGCCTCTATGCATCCAATGATTCATGAAGCATTCATCATGTCCTATAGGTACCGGTACAAAATAACTAGAAAGAAATGAATCATCAAAGTATCATGTCCTGTAGGTACCTGTGCAAAATAACGAGAAAGAAATTAATCATCAAAGTTGCTGAATAGGTTTTTACCAGTTCTCTCTCTCTCTCTCTCTCTCTCTCTCTCTCTCTCTCTCTCTCTCTCTCTCTATATATATATATATATATATATATATATATATATATATATATATATATATATATATATATATATATATATATATATATATGTGTGTGTGTGTGTGTGTGTGTGTGTAATAAGGAGTAAATTTTTTTTACTATTCCATAAAAAGATAACTTAATTAAGGGTGAGGATTAATCCATCTACTTTGAGATCCAATGGTTCGATGAGAGATCTTTGTGAACACTTTATTTCATAACTACTTTGCTTACTTTGTATCTCTTCTTCTTCTGTCAGACACCTATGTCCCATCTATCTACCTACCCTGCCCCAAACTCTTAAGATAGCCGCTCATTCCATATTCAGAGCATCCACAATGGGGATACAAGAAGTCAAAAGAATTTGCTAATTTATGAATTGAGAGGTCTCAAGTGGTGGATAAAAGTGGACAAATTTTGCAGAAGGATTTGTAGTGGTTCTCCAAAGTTACAAAACGGGTACAAAATTTGTAAATGGTTCTTACGAACTTCTGAAGTTCGTCGAAATTCTTACGAACTTCTGAAGTTTGAGAAAATATAAATAATCATTTTTATGGGGTATTTGAGTTCTTACGAACAACATTTGTCCGTAGCATTTCCTACGAACAAATGTTGTTCGTAAGAAATATGTTATATATTTCCTACAAACAACATAAGTTCGTAGGAACATACTTTACAAATTATTCCTTATCACCACTGTGGAGTCTAGTCATCACAATAGGTAAAACCACTTTTTCATTTGGTAAACTTGGCATTCATGAGCATCCATGCTCTCACTTTAATTTGAAAACATCACATTTACCAACACTCTCTTTTAGCTTTGAGAATTCTCAAAATAATCTCAAAGCTTTTAGAATTCTCTCTACAATCCTTTTACGTCTCCCTATTTCTCCCCACATACTCTCTTAACTCAAACCCTCTTATATCTGACTATTGGCTACATCCAGGTAAAATCTCTTTCTCACTTTAATTTTTGTATTTTGTTTCAACATCAGAGATCAAACCCCTAATTTTACAATCATTTTTTTAGGCTGTTTAATTAATTTTTATGTTTTTTGCTTCTAAGTTCGTGGTTCATGGTTATAAATTCAAATTTTTTGTTCTTTAGGTTGCTTCTCTGTCATTGGGTCAATGTTTCGGTAAGTATCCATCTCTCTCAAAAAAAAAATTCTCGACAATCAAATTGTGAGTCATTGATTTATGAAACTAAAGAAAACCCATATGTTTTCCTTCTTCTTAATTTCGATCAGCTTGAATAAGCAAGTTCCACTTATGAGTTTTTTCAGGCAATGGATTCATCACGACCAATTTCCTCTCAGGGATTTTGTCTTTCAAGTGGTTTTGGTTTGAACATGTTCAGATGAGGTATTTAGTTTTTTTTCCCTTTTTGAAGATATTTTTTTTGTTTTTGTTTTTCCATTTCTTAACACAAAATCGTTCATGAAAGGTTTTATAACTAAACCTTTGACTTGGATATGTTTTACTTTCTTTAAAGTGTTAATGTCTGAGATGTATTTTGTTTTTTGTAACTGGTATTACATTATTCAGTTTTAAATCTCTCTCTCATTTTCATAGGTAGAATATCTTTGTCTCACAAAAGTCTCTCTCTTATTCTCACATGTAATCTCACATCTCATCACTAGCTACACATAGGTATAATTTGGGTTATAGGAAGAGTCTCTTCAAAATCAGTTTGTGTATTAAAAACAAGTATATCACTTATGGATTTAGAGATGGGTTTAAATCTCTTATATATTCCAAAACCCCTCATTTTTGTTCTTCAAAAACCCTAGGTATGTCATTTCTTTTTTTCCTCTTCAAAACCCCAAGATATTTGAAACTTAAGTTGTATATATATTTATGAAATGAAACTTAGCTCAAATCATTTATATTCAATGCTTAGGTTTTGGGAATCTTATGTTGTGATTTTAATTTCGGGTCGTTGAAAATGGAGTTTGAACTAATGACCAATCTCATTTTTGCACGTACAACCTTAAATGTTGGAGGTAATATTTTCAATTTTCACTTTTGTATGGTATTGGGTAACATCCCTTTTTTAACACACTTGAATATATTAGTACCCATGTTTATGTTCACTGTGGATTTTGGGTATTGAGAAACCAAAGCAAAGTAGAGAGAACAGATAGATGGATGGATTTTATTATTTTTAACGCGCTTGAATGAGTCAATAGAGTTTTAATAATTCCAGCAGAGTTTTAAAAATAATTTTAAGAGGTCCTAATAATAATACCTAATATTCTGGATAGTTTGATTTTTTTTGCTGATATGTAGGAGTTTGCAAAAAACAAAAATGTGTCCAGGTCATGGAGGAAAGAGGAGAGGTCTTACTGTTTTTGTTTTGTATTGGTGATATCTGTGTTGAATTTTATATTTAGGTGATGATAGATTTTGTGTTAAGTGTTGTGAATAAGACAATGTTTTATAATAAATACTTCGGAGAGATACATTAAGTAGATTCCTCCAAGTAATTTGTCTCTTATGCATAATCTTTATACTCTTTATATGATTTTTTTTCACTTTTCATTAGTTCTACCCATTAACGCAATGTAACCATTATCCAAATAAAAGTGACACAACAGCATAAGAAATGAAATAATATTTTTTACATATCTCGAACACAACTTAAGTGAAAACGACCCAACACAAGTTTTTTACCATAAATGAACCGGATCAAAATAAAAATGACTCGACTTAAAATATATATTTTGTACCTATCTCGAACACGACCCAAATAAGCAAACATCACAAAATATTTTTTTTAAACAAAAAGCGAACATTACCCAAGTAAAAGACACATCACGAACACAACCCGAGTAAAAATGACACATCATAAAAAAAACTAATCAAAAACGAATCCAATATGAAATATTTATTTTTTACCAATCACGAACATTACCTAAGTAAAAGTGTGCGAACAATGTTTTTTAACAAAAAAATGAATCAGAATTCCTATACATATTATTCATTAAGTTTTTATTAAGGTTTTGATTATTCTAATGTGTATATTTCTTTTGACAGGTACATATTATTTTTTTACTACTTAGGTTGGTTCATTTTAAATCAGTTTTTTTTTAGAGACCACTTTTTGTATAGTTACATTTGTTTTGTATAGTTACACTTGTTTAGTTGCAATACCCTCTAATTCGTGGGTATAAAGAAATGAAAGCATATAGAGAAACAAATGATAGATATGGTAAACTAACCAAGCCTCTTGGCCCAGTGGTATAAGGATTCCACTGGAACACTATTTGTGGGTGGATTGAGTTTGGTCCCCAGTTCGATCCCTGGCAGTGTCAAAATAATGCTTGGCCAGTGGAAGCCACGAACCGTGAGCGAGGATTAGTCGAGGTGCGCATAAGCTGGCCAGACACCTCGTGGTATGAAAAATACCATACAAAAAAAAATGATAGGTATGACAATTGAACCCTTACATGTATATGATTTAAAGAAAATATATAAATATAAGTATTGTAAAGGGGGCCTAAAACTTTATCAAAGCCTCTATTTTTAAAGATAATAGGGTACAGCTGAATACACTCCAAAAATTCTGTTAACACTCCAAAATTTTGTCAATAGACAATATTACCCCTTATCCATTATTCTTTATCCTTCGTTTTTTACCCTTATCAGTAATGGTCAAATGATGAAGCAGTTCCTAAGTGGAGCAAAGAAAAATTCTTTAGTGCTTACTAATTCACAATTCGTTGCTTACTTATTTTTTTGCTCACTAATTCACAATTTATTAATGCCTACTTATATTTTGTCAATTTGAGCAAATAATTTTTTTTAACTTTAAATAACAATTATTAACAACTTAATCATTAATTGATTTATACTTTAGTGCTTACTTATTTTTTTTACCAAATATGAACACGATCCAGTTAAAATGCGACACAACACGAAATCTTACTTTTTATCTAACAAAAACACAACTCAAATAAAAGTAACACGATACAAAATCTTATTTATTTATTTTTATCTTAAACAAACACAAAATATTATTTTAACCTAACACGAACACAATCCAAGTCAAAGAGACACAAAATGTTATTTTAATTTAATTACAAAAACGGAAACACGACCGAACAAAAATGCAATACGATATGAAATATTTTTTTTACAAAACACAAATATGACAAAGTAAAAGCAATACAACATGATTTTTTTTTGCAAACACAAATAATATTTTTTTTTACCAAATACAAACACAATTTTTTTAAGGGTGGAGCTATTGGCGCTCCACCAATTCCTCTAACACTCCTAAACATTGGATAATTACCACTTTATCTCCATCCTTCCAAATAAAATACTAATCTTTATCTCCATTCTCATTTAACCTTTGATTTTTTTTTTCTACGAACATTACTAAAAATCAGCATAAATACCAACATTTCAACAAAAATATTCCAGCAAAAATTTATTAAATTAAATATTTCCAGGAAGCATTAAAAAACAGAAAAGTAAAAAAAAAATCTAAACAAATAATCCCGACAAATAAAAAAAGAAGCAAAAGTAAAAAAGAACGTCAACAAATAATCCCAACAAATAAAAAAACAGCAAAAGTTAAAAAAAAATTGCAACAAATAATCCCATTTATCAAGCGTATGAGTTTCCAAGTTAAAAGAAAAAAAATTATTTTTCCAAAATAAAATGGGCAGAAAACAATTTTTTAGTTGAAAATCATTTCATTATGTAGAATTTATTAAAAGACTTTTAATGAGTGTTAATTGAGTGTATTAAGAGTAATTTAAAAAATATATATATGGCGTGAAAAGTTTTTATTTTACATAAAACTAATTTATTTAATTTTTAAATAAAAAACTATTAATAATTTTTTTTAATAAAAACATATAACAATTTTTTTTAAACAATAGAAATGTGTTTTTTTAAATAGTTATGAAAAGTAAATTTTTTTTTGATAAATAAAAGCATTAAAAACCCGTTAAGGGAGCGGAACTCGTATACAAGGAGTATACAAACATGCCCATAAGTAATTTCATTACAAGATTTTTTTTCCAAGCACAAATAATATTTTCTTTATCAAATACAAATACGATTTTTTTTTTACCAAACACAAATACAAACATGATCGAAGTAAAGTCACGTTGTAAAAACTTTTTGGGAAATAGATTAATTTCATGCCATATATATTTGACGCCGTGTTGTAAAAAAATTAATTTGGCCGTGTTTCTGTTATCGTAAAAAAATTATTTCGTATTGTGTGTCATTTTAATTTGACCATGTTTTTGTTTTTGTAAAAAAATAAATAAAATGCCACACAATACGAAATCTTTTTTTTTTTTACAAAAACACAAACGCAAAAAATCGTGTTTGGGTTTGGTAAAAAAAGTCGTGTTTGTATTTCGTAAAAAAATCTTGTAATGGAATTACTTATGGGCATGTTTGTATACTCGTTGTATACGGGTTTCACCCCCTTAACGGTTTTTTAAATGCTTTTATTTATTAAAAAAAATTACTTTTCATAACTATTTTAAAAAAATATTTCAATTGTTTAAAAAAATTTGTTATCTGTTTTTTTATTAAAAACATTTTATAAATAGTTTTCTATTTAACTATTAAATAAAATAGTTTTATATAAAATAAAAACATTTCACACCATATATATATTTTTTAAATTCCATACACTCAATTAACACTCATTAAAATTCTTTTAATAAATTCTACATAATAAAATGATTTTCAGCAAAAAAAAATTATTTTTCGCTTGATAAATGGAAACTTGGAAACTCATACGCTTGATAAATGAGATTATTTGTTGAGATTTGTTTTTACTTTTGCTGTTTATTTATTTGTTGGGACTATTTGTTGACGTTCTTTTTTATATTTGCTTCGTTTTTTATTTGTTGGGATTATTTGTTTAGATTTTTTTTTTTTTACTTTTTCGGTTTTTTTATGCTTCTTGAAAATATTTAATTTAATAAATTTTTGCTTGAATATTTTTGTTGAAATGTTGATATTTTTGCAGATTTTTAGTAATGTTTGTAGAAAAAAAAACAAAAATTGAATGAGGAAGGAAATGAAGGTTAATATTTTATTTGGAGAGATGAGGGTAAGATAGTAATTATAAAATATTTAGGAGTGCAAGAGGAATTGGTGGAGTGCCAATAGCTCCACCCAGATAATATTGGATTAACGGTATAAAATAGGGTACAAAACCCTACTTAACTACCCAAAGTTGTAAAGATACTCGCCCAAGGTGGTCAATGAGCTAAAGTGCATACATCAGAATCTTGGCAATATTAAAAGAGCAATGCTAGACTTAACGAACTCTCTTTACCCAAACCAAACCGAATGCTCCATTCCCATATCCACAAAATTCTACAACAATTGTTAAAATCACTTTTGGGTAATAATTTTTCTGTTTTTTTTTTTCAAAATCAGTTTTATATCTTTTTTTAGATAGTTTTTTTAATAAAATCAGTTTTATTAAACAGTTGTTTCCTTTAAATCTGTATTTTTTTATATAAAAAAGTCCTTTTATAAAAATAAAAGGAACATATACATGACTAAATTAAAATAACACGAACATCATTTTTTTTGGTTAAAATCAGCTTTAACACTTTTTTTTGGGTATTTTTTTTAATAAAATCAGTTTTATGTCCTATCTAATGTGTTTGTTTTAAATTTGTATTTTTTATATAAAAAAGTGTTTATATAAAAAAAAAGGAACATGAACATGACTAAATTAAAATAACACGAACATAATTTTTTTTTATAATCAACTTTAACACTTTTTTTGGGTATTTTTTTTATAAAATCAGTTTTTTGTCTTATCTAATGTCAACTAAATTGTGTTAGATAAGACACGATACAAGTTTTTTTTTTCTGATAAAATCAATTTTAATAAATAAAAAAATAATCTATTAATTTGATATCTTAAATTCGCGATTGATTAATGCTGCTGGCGCGGACCCACATTCAACAAATGATGATAGTTCGAGAATGTAGGTTCGCACCGACAGCATAAACAGTTTTTTTTAATTCAAATTAAAACAAATATTTTTTTATAAATAAAAAGTGATAACTAGAACTTTTCGGTGTATCGTCGTTGTTTGAAGCCAAGTTAATCAAAAACCTTGAATACCTATGTTGATGTAAAAAACTAGATTATCTCTAATTAATCAATCACATATAAATAAGACAAATGATTTTTAAAGTGGTTCAGCCTAGTGAGAATGGCCTACGTCCACTGTTTTGTATTGCCAACTGTTTACCTTGAATCTCGATAATAGGTTTACCAAAAAATCCAAAAGTTCCCTTCCTATGAGGAGGTTACATTGTATTTATAGCCTTGAGGTTGTACATATGAAAGGATACTGCGCTGTTATCTAGTAGACATATACATCTGTATGATAATAATGCGCATTTAATGCGTAGTTGTCTTTTGATTCTCTTGATTTGGATGCTCTGCACGCTAAGTAGCTCAGACCGCTTAAGTTACTTGGCACGCTTAAGTTGCTCGGTATGCTTAAGCTGCTCGGTGTGTTTAAGTTACTAGGAATGCCTGAGCAGCTCGGTAACAATATGTTGTTCGTTGAAAGTATTTGTACTTTCCACGTAGTTGACATGTGTCTTCAAATGATTGGGCCACGTCAGTATACTAAATTTGGTATCAACAGAAGCCCCCAATGTTTCACAGTTGAGGTTGACGGAGAGTGTGGAACATTTTTCTTGAAAACTGCTTGGATTACTGGTTTTCATGAATTTTAGGAAGATTTTCCTTGTATATAATTCCTTTTTGAGCGCATAATATCAAGCTTCATAAATATTTTGAATTTTCACGATCACTTCGATATTTGTGCCTTTTTCTTCTTTAAGCCGTCGAAAATGCAAACGTCCTCCCTTTTAATCATTGCTTTTTTCTATTCCCGAGGTAAAGTATTTAAGTGCGATAGAAATCTTATCGTCTTTGAGTTTTCAAATCTGTATTTTTGAACTCTTTATTTTCTCTCTATCTCGTGCTTTCGTTCTTTCCATCATTCATTGTCAACTGATCTCCCTTTTTTCTATAAGATTTTCTTCCCTCTTCTTTATTTACTTTATTCGCCATGGTTTATCTTGTTGAATCATTGGATAAATTTCGGTCTGAGTTTTAAATACCTTCGTGGGTCATTTTGGAAGAACTTTCTTGTCCTTCTGATTTATTTTCTTTGGCTGAGGGACACTGGTTCCCAAGTCTTTTTGTAGCCGAATGTGGCTTTTCTTTCCCGCCAAATCCCCTGTGTTTGGAGTTTTGCAAATATTTTGATATTGTACCTGTAAGAGTAGCTCCAAATACATGGAGGGTAGTTAATGACGTACATAGATTGAATCAACTTCATGGAACTCATTTGGGGATTCCAAAAATTATGTATTGTTATAGATGGGTTACCAGTGATACTACCTTTTATTTAAAAACTAGGTTTTCGAATAGAGCCTTAGTTTTCAATCTTTTCGATGCCAATACGGAATATTTCGATCATGGGGTTGTGATGAAACATTGGCAACACCCTCCATTAAATGGAAATGATGTGTACTACGGTCCGAGGTGTCCACTTTATGGCAATGGGATAGGTTGTTTTTATTTTTAAAATCTTGTTTTCTTTGTATTTGATGAAATGCATCAGTGACATTTGATTTTGTTTGTTACAGTTGACTGTAAAAGGAAACCTTTAAAAGAAACCAAGGTTAATATAAAGCATTTAAAACTTATCTGGGGCTTGCATCAATCTGTTGCTGGGGAGCATATTAGATCTTCTTCTTATTTGTTGCGATACAGAAGCTACACTTCATCTTTCATTGCTCGTCCTGTGGTGGTTGATCTTGACCAGACACCAACCCCTAAAACCAGTGTGGAAGGTTCTTCTTCTGACTTAAGTACTCTTATTACTGGTCTGATGAAGAAGAGGAATGCTCCTGCATTTTTTTTGACAAATCTGCCTTTGCCACCGAAGAGGCAAAGAAAAATAAACAAGATGTCCCAGATGAGGCGACAAAGAATATAGAGGTACCCCCCTCCTACTGCTACTAAGGAAGCTGGGAAAAAGCCCCCTTGTGCCTCCGAGTAAGACTATTGTCATCTCACCTTCGAGTGAGACTGTTGTCATCTCACCAATAGAGACAACACCTTTAATTGAGAGTGTTACTGCTCCTCTGAGGAGATTAAAAAGAAGTTATATTCTGAGACCTGTTGACCCTGTCTCTCAGCCTTCAAATGTTGAAGGTAATATTCCAGCTCTTGTTCCTCCGAGCTCTGCTATGGGCTTGATAAGACCCTGGACTATTCCAGAATTCCAAGGCGTTGAAGACACCTTTTCTCGTGAGAGACTTACTACATTGGCTGCTCAACACATTACTTTAGTAAGTATAGTTAGCCTGATTCCTTTATTTTCTAGTACTATATTCATATATTGACTCAATAGTATTTTTATTTTTTTTAGCTCGTGACTTGCTTCAATAGTATTTTGAAGAAAGATAAAACCATCAAGGCTTCCAGCTCCTCGGGTGGGGTAGAAGAAGCTTTTGCTGGACTAAGTCAATCTTTGAGGGAATCTCGTCAGAAGTATGAGGAAGACAAATATGCTTGGGAGAATCAATTCAAGTCTGTTGAAGGAAATCGAGATCAAACTGTGACTGCCTCCAAAGAGTTGGAGATGAAATTGAAGGAAGCCAAATATAATAATGCTAAGCTTGAAGTCAAGCTTAAATCTGTTGAGGAAAATATTGCTAAGCTTAAGATGTTGAGCGACACAAGACAAAGGTGGAAGAAAAGCTGAAGTCTGCCGAAGAGCTCCTTAGGGAAAGGACCTCCTCGGAGAGAGCAAAAAGGAAAGATGCAGTTAAAAAATACTTTAGTAATGGTTAGGACAAGGGTTGGAACAAGGGGCTGGTTGTTATGCCTTCTCAAATGGAGTATGCCAGTGTTAAATATTTTCGGGATGGATGGGTAGCAGCCTTGAAGAAATTTAAGGTTGCTAAAAATTCTGAGTTATTCTAGGAGTATACTCATGGCCCTCCTCCCTCTCCTGGAGAAGAAGAATAAGATGAAGCTGCTTCAGATGAATCTTCTATGATGACAGGAGAGCAGGTCCCTGTTGTTACTATTGTTCAACATTTCGAGCAAGTCCAACAAGCCATCACATCTACCGAGCAGCTGCCATTGCTCGTCGAGCAACCAACCCCTTCATTCAAACCATCCGAAGAAGTCGCAGGAAATAAGGAGAAGGTGTAAAGTTATTCGGGTCTTTTGTTTTGCTATTTTCTTGAATGTAACCTTGAACTATGTTTTCCTTTATCATGATAAATAAAATTTGAACTTCTGTTATTCGTCTTGAACTTCTCTCTTGCTCTGTTCGCATCATTGTTGATATTATTTTTCATTATTCCTTTGCTAGTTTGTGGCCATGATGGAACTTTTATCAGTTCATGATACAGAGTTAATGAAGAAATGCAATGACTATTTTAAAGATGGTCATGCTGACTTTACAGAGTCTCAAATGATTGACATCCTTGGATCAGATGCCTCTGAAGGAGCAATTGATGCTTATCAGTACCTGAAGTGCCTACTTGATCGTGTTTTAGCCGATAATGTGGCTTACTAAGAAATGATTGAAGATCTTTAAGGAACGATCGAGGAACTTCAGCACCAGTATAAAGAATCTACTACACTTTTGCATCAAGGTTATGAGAAAATGTATCAACAATTGAGTGCTGACAAGGGATATGACAAGTATATTTCAACTCATAAGAAGAAGGAAAATGTATTAAAGCTTAAAATTGAAGAACATAGACATACTGCCAAGCTGCTAGAGCAGAATAACATTGCTTTGCAGGAGGAAATAAAACAACTCAAATCTGATGCTTCTTCGGGAGCCTTGGTCCCCATAAATGTAGATGGTTTTTCATTTTTAAAACTAGAAAATGCTAACTTAAGGGATGAGTTAGAAACTTTGAAACGAGCAGGATCTTACACACCTGCTCGTGGTAGAGCAAGATCTTCTTCTCGTGGACGAGCAAGGGCTGGTAGGGTTACCATTGAAGAAACAAGAACTCAATTGGCCTTAGAGAATCAAGTCGTTCAATAGATGGCGAAGAATCAAGCTTTGGGAGACATGTCTAAGAAGATTCTGAGTTTCACCGACCAACTTTCTAGTCAGAGTTCTGCTCTGGAAAGTAAAGAAATTCTGGTGAAGAGTCTCCACGATCAACTTGAGAGATTAACTTATCAGTTTCACAAGTAGCCCCGGGAATTTTGGATGGATGGGTATAATGAAGCTTTGTACCAACTTGATGCTCGTTTGTAGCAGTCGAACAACGAAGGATATAATCATGGGTGGTTAAATGCCTTATGTGTTCTGAAACTGGATCAAGGTCATTTCTTATGGGATTATTATGATCCTGGAGTTCTTGATTTGTCTGTGCCTCCCTTCAAACTTGACCTTAACTGGATTCCAACCCGTGTTATTCCTCAGATTTTGATCTCCAAGTATTTTGGTGATTACAGCCTTCATTTAAATTTTGAGATATCTCGTCCAGAACACTTGCTTGATCGACCATCCATAATGAATGACAGAATGTTGTGAGATCTAAACTTTATAAATTCTCCTTATGCATTAGATGATCCTCCAGCTGGGGTGGAACCTGTTTCAAAAGCAGAGGGAAAGAAACCCATAGAATAGGACATTTTTATATAATGAATCAGACTTCATATCATATGTAATCTACCTGGTTTTAATGAAGAAATTTTTAGTCTTTTGCCATTTCATTTTCTTCAAAACAATTTGTAGAATGTCCTTGTTTATTTATCGGTGAATATATGTATATCCTATTTTGTTTTTGGATAATGGAACTTGTCCCATTTATTGTTTGATTATAGCGACTTGTCACTCTTTGGGCCTAAGCAATGGAATGATTTTCATCCCATGTTCCTGCTTATTTGTAGTAATCTCGTCTAGACTACCTTGTTTCCTAGACAGTGGATGCCCCGGGAGGTCGTCTAGCTTCTTGTCGATTTTAGTGCCAACCAACCGGAGTTGGTGGTTATTGTGTTACCGAACAACCGGAGTTGGTGGTAATGAGTTGCCAACCAACCGGAGTTGGATAATGGAATTACCGACCAACCAGAGTTGGTGGTAGTTGGGTTGCCGACCAACCGGAGTTAGTCACTACACCAAAATGGGCAAATTGTCACCTTTCAGCCGGCCAGCCTTGTCAAGGTCATTGACCGTGACAAAAAAACACGCGTTTTATGTCACGGTCATTGACCGTGACAAGTCCGTGACAAATTTAATTCTCACGGTCTTGTCACGGTCAATGACCTTGACACGACCATGACAACTTTTTCAGCAAAAACCCTTTCCCCCTTCTTTTTCCCTCCCACCGTTCCCTCCCTCTCTCTCTCTCTCTCTACTTTCAGGTCCAATTTCTCTCTCTCTCTCTCTCTTCCATTTATATATATATTTGTGTGTATATTTATGTGTGTATGTGTATATATATATATGTGTGTATGTGTGTGCGTGTGTGGGGGGTGGGGCAGGGTGGGGGAGGGGGTGGGGGAGGGGGGCAGGGGGTGGGGTGGGGTGTGGTGTGGTGTGTGTGTGGTGTGTGTGTGTGTGTGGTGGGGTGTTTTGGGGGAGGGGGTGGTGGAGGGGGGCAGGGGGTGGGGTGGGGTGGGGTGGGGGAGGGGGTGGTGGAGGGGGGCAGGGGGTGGGGTGGTGTGTGTGTGTGTGTGTGTGTGGTGGTGTGTGGTGGGGGAGGGATAATTCACGGGCTTTAGCTAAACTAGGGTTTTATAGAGTTTCGCTCCTACTACTTGGGGAATGACTATACTAGGGACCAAAGATAAATAAATAAACTGGATTCAAAGTAAATACTAGGAAATCCCAATTTATAACCGTCTAATTTATATCCTTTATTTATTTAATCACGATTCATTCCACTAAATAATCATGATTGCACTCAAATTTAATTATTTATAAATCACTCGAAAGAATGTGTTCTTATTATTAAAGTTGATTACGGTATATTATGATTCCCCACGTCATGTTTTCGATACCCTCTTGGTTAAATAAATTTTCTACTAACCGATTTTAATGAATATCTGATAAATTCCTTGATTCTAAAACTTAATTCTATAGGATTATAAAATAGTTCATCGGTCGGGTAAACAAAACATATAAGTCTATCAAGGGGTATCACAATCCAAATTATTTCTTGGACGTGAATTCCTTCAAATTATGATCTCATACCTATTCACACAATGATTGACCAACTTGCGAGGATCTATTGTTCTAACATATAATTGAACTTCACCCATCGCAATTGAAGAAATAATTGTGAAAGAAATTTAATATCCATAACCCTAGGGATTAAGAATCTATGAACTTTTTGCAAACGATATGAGATTTCCCATGTTTAATCAAGAACATCCTTAGACTTGTAGGGGGTGGGGTGGGGTGGGGTGGGGTGTGTGTGTGTGTGGTGGTGTGTGGTGGAGGGGGGCAGGGGTGGGGTGTGTGTGTGTGTGTGATGTTCAATTTAGTTGGTGCACAAACTAACGGTCAAAGTAATAGTATATAATTCCAACATTTCAAACTACTTGAACATCACAAATGGATACGAACTTAAAATATAAATTGAGATAACCTTAGAATCTAATTAGGGTAAAAATATAATGGCATCAACTAACATATATACACAACACTAAAAGTAGACATCAATTTTATAAATAATTGATAATAGTTAGATAATAATTGGATAATAAACATCGGGAGGGGGTGGGGGTGGGGGTGGGTGGGGTTTTGAATATTATTTACATTCAAAATAAATAATTGATAATAGTTGGATAATAATTGGATAATAATTGATATTTTCATTCAAAATAAATATTTCATTCGAAAATATTGGATAATAATTGATATTTTCATTTAAATTGATAATAATTTTATTCATGAAATTAATTCAATTAGGTAAAACCCATGATAATGAAATTTATGCTACAATTATAATTATCTCATGTCATAATTTTATTGATAAACAATATATGTAGTTGTCACGGTCGTGGTGGGGGAGGGGGTGGGTAGGGGTGGGGTGGGTAGGGGTGGGGTGTGTGTGTGTGTGCGTAGGTGCGTAGGTGTGCGTGTGTGTGTGGCGGTGGGTGGGGGTGGGGCACCCATTTAATAACTCTTTAAATATTTGGAAAAAACATAATATTACAAAATTTAAACGAAATGGTATTGACGGAACTTACACATACGTTATAATATAGACGGAACATTTTTTTATCCGTACTATTAATTCAATTAATTCAATTAGGTAAAACGAAATGTGTACTATTAACATTTTTTTTTATCTGTACTAATAACATTTTTTTTACAGCAAAAATGTCACCTTCAGATGTTAAGGCGAAGATGATGATGTTGTTTATGATGATGTCGTCTGGGTTCGGTGGTAGCGGAGGCGACGAGGGCTCCTCCGCCGCTAGGCTCCCCAAATATGGAAAATTTGGGATTACCGTCGAAAACAAGTCGGAGCTTTTAGCGAGATCCCTCGAGCTGCTAAAGACGGTCATCAGTCTGGGGTTTATGAGTTGGAAAGAGGTGCCATATGAGCTCAAGTTAGCTATTTGGGCGGCACTACAGGTAATATTTATATGAATATTTCAATTTATATTTATATTTATATTTATTCGCAACTAACATTGTATTTGTTGGACAGGAACAATTCAACTTGGATCCAAAGCTACGCGATTCCGTCTTGGAGCAGTTGAGGGAGCAACACAAGACGTGGAAGAAAAATATGGGACACGGTACTTTGGAAAAACACGAGAGTCCATTTTACAATGGCGCGGATCTGTCCCGCCCAAGGAGACGATCTCATTGGCACAATGGCAAAAGTTCATTGACAATGAGATCGAGGATCGACAATTGGCATCTCGCCAATCGGGGAGGGAAAATCGGGCTAAAAAGACGAACGTGCACTAATCTGGCCGGACCTCTTACGCTGAGGTGGAGCATAGGATGCAGGTAAGATTTAATTTATCTATAACTTTAGAAATATATTATTGGATATTATTTTACTTTGCGGGGCCGATACTAATTTTACTTTACTTTATTTTATTTCAGGGGGTAGGGAGTGGGCCAGGGGGTAAGCCACATAGGCTCGATACTTATGTGGCTCTTCGGACGAAGAAGGGGAAGGACAAGGAGGTGTCCCCGAACGTCGCGGCCACGATTGTAAGTAATCCGACAGTTTAATTATTGTTAATTACGTTATAATTTTTTAGTTTACTTATTTTACTAATCATGTGTTTTTTGCTGTTTTAGGCAAAGCTTAAGGAAGTGCATGAGTCGCAGTCTGATGCCGACAAGGCATCTTTGTCCACAGACGCACTCAGCCAAGTGCTTGGCTCTGATCGCAAAGGGAGGACCAGGGGAGTGAGCTCGTGGGTGGCCAAATCTAGGATCATCGGATTGGAGACGAGCGACACCAGGTTGTCTCGAACGGTGGATTCACACGACGCGAAGCTGTCCCATTTGGAGGCGACGGTCCAAGATATGTACGCATTCATGAAGCGTACGTTGGGTGGAGACCGTAAAGGGAAAGGGAAAGGGAAAGGGAAGGAGAAGGCAGTGGAGGAGGAGGTGCGGGAGGACGAGGCGCAGGATGACGAGGATGTGGACCTCGCTGCTTCATCACCGACACGTTCGTACTTCGACGATCCACTTCCCTATTTGACGCCCTCCAACAAACCATTGTCGATAATTGGTTGGCCGAGCGTGTTCATATTGGATGTATTTGATGGCCAGCGGATAGGGCGGGGGTTGAGGGACACGAATATCGTCGAGGGTGGAATAGTCCATGGACGTGTGCTTCAAGAGATGGAGTCCAGGGTGCTCGTCACGCATGTCATACCCGCGAAGGAGAACTCCCTATTGTGGTTGCGCAAACAATGCGGCACGGCGTATATTAGTGGGTGCGTCAATTCGTATGTCGTGTGGCCTACTCACCTCCTCAGTTTTATCCAAGACATGTAGTAACATTATTTTTAAGTTTGTCCATTTTAATTATATTTGGATTATATCGTCATGTATATTGTTTTTACTTTGAATATTTGGATTATATCGTCATGAATATATATTTGCATTATCTTTAGTTTGTGTTGGATATATGATGTTTGGAATAGGTACAACGTTGCTATAACATGTACAAATATACTGCTGGGCAGTGGCGGTGGCCATACTGCCCAGCAGATTTTTTTTAAAGTATGCCCAGAATTGTCACGGTCATTGACCATGACACGTCCGTGACAAATTGACCGTGACAATTCTGGGCAAGAGTCACGGTTATGTCACGGTTTAGAATTGACCTTGACACGACCGTGACACAAAACGCGAGTTTTTTGTCAAGGTCAATGACCGTGACACGACCGTGACAAAAAAAGTTGTCTCGCCTCGAAATGTCACGATCATTGACCTTGACAAGGTGGATTTGTCAAGGTCAATGACCTTGACAAATGGGCAGATTTGGTGTAGTGAGTGGTGTACTGCTCTGGTGGTTTGTTGCTCTGAATTTGGGTTTGTGTAGTGTGTAGTACTAATATTCTGAAAGAATTCAACATAGAAGGCAATATGGGAGAAAACATCACTTTATTCATACTGAAGAAACTGTATTACATAGGAATTTTAACTATTGATAGTACTTGCGCAGATGCTCTGCATTCCATGCATTCTTGAATTCTTCTCCCTCCAAAGTTTCAATTATGTATGTCCCTGGACGAACAACTTCAGTTACTATATAAGGTCCATGCCAGTTGGCCTCCAGTTTGTTATGTTTTTGGATCACTTTCTTCAGCACATAATCCCCTTCTTTCAATCGCACTGCTTCACCCTTTTGTTGTAAAATAAGGATGTTCGTTGTTGGTATGCAGGGTTCCTAATTGTTGCTTCTTTCCTAACTTCTTCGAGCATATCTAGATTTACACGCCTCATCAAACCGCTTATAGGAGAATTTAAATTAAGCACCCTATGTGTAGGTAAACCCAATTCAGTAGGTATGACAGCCTCACTCCCAAATGTCAACATGTATGGAGTGCGATAAGCCCACAACACCGAATGTAGCTCGTTGATCTAATTTCCCTTTGCATAATCTAGCGATTTTTTCAAACAATTCAGTAGTGTTCTGTTTGTCAACTCAGTTTTCACATTGCTCTGGGAATGGCCTGGTGCAGAGTGGATCTTCTGTACATTGGATTGGTAACAATATGTAGCGAATTCCTCTTTGTCAAATTGGGTTCCATGGTCAGTAATGAATGCATGTGGGAGAGCATATCTGCAAATAATACTCTTCCAAATAAATTGATAGACCTTGTCATATGTCATATCAATGAGATGTTCAGCTTCCACCCATTTAGTAAAATAATCCACAGCAACCACGAGGTATTTGAATCTTCCTTTGGTCGTTGGAAGTGGCCCGACCAAGTCTATACCCCACATCGCAAATGTCCAAGGTAACGTAATGGGTGTTAACAATGCTTGGTGCGTTCTTCAGATGGTAGAGAAACGTTGGCACTTATCGCACTTTTTAGCGTAAGCAGTGCAATCAGCTCTCATCGTTGGCCAGTAATACCCCTGTGTTGTTATCCTCTATAAAAGAGTCTGACCTGCTACATGGTCCCCACACGATCCTGCATGAACCTCTTCAATTAATTCTTTCACTTCGAAGGTATGGACACATCTTTGTAGTCCTACTATAACTCCCCGTCTATACCAAATGTCACTAGTCAATACGTAACGAGCATCTTTAAACTTCAGTTTCTTGACTGCGAGTTTATCAGTTGGAAAAATCCCCTCTTCAATATAGGCCCTGATGGGGTCCATCCAAGATGGTCCCAAGTCAAGGGAAATGAAGTTCATCATCAAATCTTCGTCTATGCTCCGACCAACCATGATTTCTATTGGGATTATTTTTCGTAGCTCGGTGTGTGTGGCTGATGCTAGCCGAGCTAGGGCGTCATCTCTTGCATTCTCCAATCTCAGTATTCTGATCAACTGAACTGCACTGAAATTCGATACAACCTGCATTCCTTTTGCATGATACTTGACCATTAATTCTCCTTTAGCTGCATATACCCCGAGAATTTGATTTATAATTAACTGTGAATCACTGAATACAACGACCTACTCTGCCTTCATGGTTTTGGCCAGATTTAGACCCACGACCATAGCTTCATATTCAGCCTCATTATTATAAGCCTTAAATTGAAAGCAAAGAGCATACTCCATATCAATCTCATCTGGACTATTTAAAATAATTCCTGCTCCACTGCGTGTAGTGCACGAAGAGCCATCCACATACAAATTCCATACAGGTACTTCATTATCAAACTCCTGATCAGACAGAGTTCCTCAGTGGAATATTTCATGTTTCCTTTTGTCCTCCTTCGACATTTCTCGCTTCTCGTTGATTATCTTCTCTTGATCGTCCACGAATGGAAGTTGGTCGGGGGTTAAATTCGATGATCCCGTAACATCCACGAGTTGGTCTATATTAAACTCTTACTCTTCGGAGATATCAGAGTGAGTAAACTCTGCGATAAAATTCGCTACTGCCTGCCCCTTAAGCGACGACCTAGGCTCATAAACTATGTCATATTCACCAAGTTCTACTGCCCAGTACATCAATCTTCCTGATTTCTCCTGTTTATACTGGGCTTGTCTTAATGGCATATCAGTGTACACCACTATAGTATGAGCTTGGAAGTATGGCCTCATCCTTCTGCTTGCTTCGATCAGTGCTAGTGCCAACTTCTCCAACCTTGGATATCTGATTTTTGCTCCTCGAAAGGCCTTGCTGGTGTAATAGAATGGTTTTTGTACTCCGTCCTCCACTTTTATCAACGCCGAGCTAACTGCATTCTCTGAAACTGCTAGATATAAGTATAGTTTATCTCCCATCACTGGTCTAGATAACAATGGAGGTGCCCCTAGATATTTCTTCAACTCTTGAAAGGCCTCCTCGCATTCATCATTCCACTCAAAAGTTTTTCGGAGTGTTTTGAAGAATGGGAGGCATTTGTCTATTTCTCGTGACACAAATCTGTTAAGTGCTGCAACTCGTCCTATGATACTTTTCACTTCTTTCTTCGTAGTTGGAGATTGTAGTTCCAGTAAGGCCTTGATCTTTTTAAGGTTCGCCTCAATACCTCGTTGGTTAACAATATATCCGAGAAACATACCTTCTCGTACTCCAAATATGCATTTTGTGGGATTCAACTTCATTTGATATTTCTCTAGTTGATCAAAGGTCTAACCTAGGTCAACTAGATGATCAGCAGATTTCTTGCTCTTCGTCAGCATATCGTTGACATAAACCTCCATGTTATGACTTATTTTCTTTGCAAACACCTTATTCATCAGCCGCTGATATGTTGCCCCTTCATTTTAAGTCCTAAAGGCATAACATTGTTCCCCTTGGGGTGATAAAATAGGTACTTTCCCTGTCCTCAGGCTTCATTTTAATTTGGTTGTAGCCAGAGTAAGCATCCATGAAACTCAACAATTCATGCCCAGAGGTAGCATCCACCAGTTGATCGATTCGAGGCAAAGGAAAATGATCCTTTGGGCATACTTTATTGAGATCAGTGAAGTCCACACACATCCTCCACTTATTATTTTTCTTCTTCACCATTACCACATTTTCTAGCCAATCAGGATATTTGATGTCCTCAATAAAAAAGGTTTTTTGTAGTTTCTCTACTTCTTCCTGTATAGCTTGGTTCTTTTCATGGATAAACACCCTTCTTCATTGCTTCACTGGCTTGATTTCCTTGCTCATGTTGAGCTCGTGACGCAGGAAACTCGGGTCTATTCATAGCATGTCTTCATAACTCCATGCAAAAGTCTGTTTTATGCGCCTTAGGAATGCTATCAGTTTCTTTTTTATCGATTCATCCAATGACGCACTGATTCGGGTTGTTCGTTCTGGGTGTTCATCGTCCAGAACGATATTTTTGGTAGCTTCCATGACCTAGCCCTTCACGAGCTGAGACTCGTCTCTAGGGTGTAATGTTTCAATCTCTGTATCTTCTATTTCATCCACTTGATAAGTAGTAGTCTTCTTCCTGGATTCTTCGCATTCCTCCTGTTCGGCAGATGAATAGTAGCATTCATGAGCTACTTTCTGGTCGCCTTCACCACTGCCACTCCAAAGTTGGTTGGGAGTTTTAAACATTGATGCACAGTAGATGGTACTGATTCGAACTTCTTCAGACCTACCCTTCCCATGATGATATTGTAAGCTGATTGGATATTTTTATCCATTACGAAAAAGCATACCCTTTCTGTTCGACAAGTAGGCCATGTACTAATAAGCATATCCAACTTAATCATCCCAAGTGGAAAAACTTTTTCGCTAGTAAAATCGAGTAGGGGACTATGATAGGGTTCCAACTGGGCTAACTTCAAATTCAAACTGTCCAAGTATAGGTAGAATATGATGTCTGCAGAGCTACCATTATCCACCAGTACCCGTGAAATCATCACTTCCTTCATTCTTATCTTGATCACCAATGGGTCATCATGAGGATATAGTACACCTGTCAGGTCGTTCTTAGAGAAACTAATGACGATTTTGTCCTTATTTACCTTCCTCGGACGATCATCTTTAGCTCAGTTTATTCGTTGTATGTACGAGCAAGCTTGAGCCTCTTTTAGGTAAGCTTTCCTCTCTGCAGTCAGATCTCCACCTCCCGCATCTCCACCTGTAATAACATTACATTCAAATAACCTAAAATGGATTGAAAATACCTCACGTTCTGGCTGTCTTGGTCTTTTGGGGAGATCGTGATCATCTTCTGGATCATCTTCGTGATCTCTCTTCTTGTCTTCTTTTTCTCGACTAGGAGATTTATATCTTTGCATTCCTCGATCGCTGGTCTTTCCACCATTTTGGCGATCAACATATTTAGCTAATTTTCCTCGCCTGATGAGTGCTTTAATTTCATTTGGGAGAGCTATGCAACGTTTGGTCGTGTGACCATGGTCTTTGTGAAATTCACAATATTTAGACTTGTCCCTTCTGTCAGGATCTGCCTTCATTTTCCCCAGTCAGGCTAACTCCTCGCTGTTCTTGATCTCTTCCAGAATGTGATTTATATCTACCTTCAAGGGAGTATAATTTTCATATTTTCTCATCTGCTCCAGCACTTGCTTGCCTTTTGACTTCTCATTGCCACCATTGTTCTTCTGATCCTTCTTCTCGGTTTTACCAGCCTCGACCTTGGTCTCCTTAGTGTCCGTATTCTTCTTTATAGCGATGGCTTCCTCAGCGTTCATGATTTTGGCTTCCTTTGCCACTAGTTCTGACATGGTCCTGGGCGGATCTTTGGCCAAAGTATAGTACAACTTATCTGGTAACAGTGAACTCATCAGAGCATTAATTGTTATTTTCTCCTCGTAATCAATTACCTCAAGCTTCTCATTATTGAAACGAGTAATGTAGTCCCTAGTACTTTCTTGTGGCTTCTGTCTAACACTCAGTAAGTGTGTTACTCGTTTAATTGGTTTTTCTCCAAAATAGAAATTCCTTATGAAAAGCTCTGCTAGTTGAAGGAAAGCCGCAATCTTCCCCCGAGGAAGGTTGTTGTACCATATTTGAGATGATCTGGTGAGAGTTCCCAAAAACGCCCTGCATCTTATCTCGTCTGGAACTGCATAGATTTCGGCAGTAACTTGGTATTTTTCTATATGGAGGACAGGATCAGTTTTTCCATCATATTTAGGGGTCACCATAGGAGCTTTGAATTTTGATGGTGTGGAAAAATCCACAAATGCTTGTACTAATGGTGTCCCTTGGATAAAAGTTCTTTGTAGAGGATTCTTAGCCTTAGCCATTTCCCCTAATCTGTCCTCCAACCTTTGAATAGAGCCTTTTCATGCATCGTTTCGTACCTCGGGCCTATTTGTTCGAGCAACTGATCGCGTTGAATTTCCCTTTTGGGATCTTTCAATACGGGCTGGTGGTCGTGATTGGGCAGAGCCTTCGCTTAGGTCGAATGGTCATTGAGAGTTCCTCGACGCAATCCTAGGAGGACTTCTATTCCTCCTAGGGACCAATCGATCAAAATGAGAGACTCTACTCAACCTTTCTAAAGCACTGGTCCTTTCTGGAGTGAGAGTGACATTCCGTTGAGAGTCTATAGCTCGTACTGATGAAGTCCGGCCAGGTTGATATGAAGGATCAGTAGATCTCTTTGTACGATATGAGTCAGTACGTCTAGATTGAGAGGCCTTCGGGAATAACGTTCTTCTATTTCTTGAACATGGCAAATGGGTATTTCTCTGAATACTTCTTTGTCCTGAGTGGGCCGGCACTCCACCTTGGACAGGTTGTATAAGTTGACGCATAGTTTCTTGCATGGTCATTTGCCCTTGGGCTAAATTATCCATTATACCAGCCAAATCTTGAAAATTTGGGGGAGTAGATGGGTTTGGAGGGACCCCAGTGTTTCGATTACTGGATTTTGGATTTTCAGCCATAAATGATGAGTTGTTTTGGTGAAAAATGCTAATTACAGTCGTTTCCCACAGATGGCGCCAATCTGTTGATGTAAAAAACTATATTATCTCTAATTAATCAATCACAGATAAATAAGACAAAGGATTTTTAAAGTGGTTCAGCCTAGTGAGAATGGCCTACGTCCACTGTTTTGTATTGCTGACCATTTGCCTCGAATCTCGATAATAGGTTTACCAAAAGATCCAAAAGTCTTCTTCCTATTAGGAGGTTACAATGTATTTATATCCTTGAGGCTGGACATATAAAAGGATAATGCGTTGTTATCTAGTAGACATATACATCTGTACGATAATAATGCGCATTTAATGCGTAGTTGTCTTTTGATTCTCTTGATTTGGATGCTCTGCACGCTAAGTAGCTCGGACCGCTTAAGTTACTCGGCACGCTTAAGTTGCTCGGTATGCTTAAGCTTCTCGGTGTGTTTAAGTTGCTCAGAACGCCTGAGCAGCTCGATAACAGTATGTTGTTCGTTGAAAGTATTTGTACTTTCCACGTAGGGTGACATGTGTCTGCAAGTGATTGGTCCACGTCAGCAGACTAAATTTGGTATCAGTAACCTACAAAATAAAACAATCTCAAGTGTAGAGGTAAGTAAGGGTATCAATCCACATCAAGGGGGTAAGGTAGAGACAAACTCAATTATAATTCAATTTTTATTATTTTTCTTTTTGGGCTTTTGCTTTTTCTATTTTTTTTAGCTTTTTCAAATATTAAAACAATTAGGTGAGGTGAGGTGAAATAACACTAAACTAAAATGAAAGATCAAATTACAAACTAAAAAAAGTAACTAAAATGGAAAATAAGGTCTAACACTTAAATATGAGATAAATGAGGTAAATAAATGTGAGAACAATCAAGGAGTAGGATTATACCACAAATTTTAGCTATTCAAATTAATTAATTTAATTAATTGAATTCTCCCAAATTAATATCAAAATTACAAAACAACTCTCGTTGCAAATGTAATTTTAATAGTAATTTTTTAGAAAATAAAGTTTAACTCCCCACGACTCTAGAAAATAGATCTACACTCCTTTTAATTAATCACCCGCTAGGATCGATCAATTAAAATTCATGCAAATATTAGAAAATAAATTTAGAGTTGAAATTCAAGTAATAATACTCCACTTAAGAAACCCCTATCTCTAGTTCGAATCTAAAATGGATATTATAACTAGAATTTCAATTTTCTCTCGAAAATCATTTACCCTCTCTCGAGGCGTAAATTTAAGGGTGAGGGATTAAAATTAATATTCAAAGGGAATTTTCAAGTAATCAAACTAATTAAATTAAAATAACATCAAATAAGGGTTTCCCCCCATCCCTTGAAAGGGGATTTAGACTAATATGGTATGGAATTTGACAAATTAATAATCAAAGGCATAAAATAAATGAGAAGAGAAGACAACAATCAAACCCAATCTCTTGAAGTGAAATTGAACTCTTATTTCCTTGAAATTAAACACAATCCATCTAATATGAGCATCCAACAATAATCAACTCAATTGAATTACTCACAATTTATCCTCACAAATCTCTAAAAATAAAAATAAAAACTATTTACAAAGAAATTTTCTACCTAATTTATTTTCTACTCTAACTATCTCTCTCTAGAATTCTCTCTCAATTCCTATTCTAAAAGCTTCCTTTTCAAATGGGGTCTTCCATCCTTTAAATAGTAGGCATTGAGCATGGGGTAAAAATGAGAAGACAAGGGTGTATAGGATATTGAAGGCATTTGGGTGAGGGTATCTAGGGAATTATGCACACATGCGCATGGCTAAGAGGTGAGGTCATGTAGGAAGTGTGGTGGTGAGGACAAAATCAGATTTTTGGATGAAAGGTTTGGGGGCATATTTGGAATTCGGGGTTAAATGAATTAGTTGGGGGTAGTTTGAAAAAATGGGTAAAAGGGTTTTAAATGGGTTTAAAACATGTGGGCATTAATGTTTGGTCTTGTGTTTGTTGGCAGGTGAAGACGTGGCATGGCTAGAACACATGGGTTAAGTGTTTAGTCTTTTGGTTTGAGATTGGCTTTTGGCAGGGGCACGTAGATTTTGGCTTAATAGGGTTTGGGGTTGGATAGTATAAGGAAGATGGATGGAATCGGGTTTTGTCTTTGGGTGGTTCGCGGGTTGTGAGGGAAATGGGTGGGCTTTGGAGGGTTTGGGTCGGTTTGCCACGGGGTTGAATCGAGATGGGAGAAGAGGTGCGCTGCTGGGGTTGTTGGCCGGAAGCGATCGCTGGAGGGATTCGGAGAGAGGCTCGTGGGTGAGCGTCGTCGGAGGTGTTCAGGTAGTTAGTGGGTCATCGGGTTATAGGGATATCCAGGGTGATCTGGTTTGGAGCGCCGGCATGGGAGCATGTCCGATGGGTGGCGACGATTTAGGAAGGTTGACGCCGGAGGTCGGAGCTCCAGTTGAGGCAGGTGATGTTGGTAATAGGTATGGGTTTTGGTAGAAATTGAGTTTGGTATTGTGGGTTTTTGGTTTGGGTTATGAGAGAAACGAGAAGATGTTGGGTGTTTTTGGTTATGGAGGGAGGTGAGAGAGTGATGGAAGGTTGAAGATGGGTAAGGGAGTGATTGTGTGTGTTGAGGGTGTGGGGGAGTTAGGTGAGGGTGTAGGAAGAGATGTTTGTGTGTATGTGTTGTGTAGGATGATTTTTGTGTGTGTGTTTAATTTGGACACCTAAAAATAACACTAACTAAAACTAATAAACTAAAAATTAAATCCTAAAAATCAAAATTAAAACTTAATAAAATTAAAACTCAAGTCCTAAAAAAATAAACTAATAAAAGTAGAATCATAAATTCCTAAAACTTATCCTAATAAAATAATAACTAAAGACCAAAACAATAAAACAAAAAATCTAATAAAAACTAAAGACCTAAAAAAATGAAAATCCAAATAAAACTAAAATAAATGAATTCCTAAAAAAAAAACTAATCCTGAAATAAAATAAAAACTAAAAACTAAAAATCAAAACAAATAGCATTAAATTAAAAGAAATAGAAAATAAATCCAAAAAATAAAAATGACTCAAATGAAAAAATAAAAAAATAAAAATATAAAATAAAATACAAAAGGGAACAAATTAAACACACACGACTCGGGACAGGGTTTAGGCTAGGTTAGGGTAGGCTAGGGTCACGGGATAAGGGTAATTAGCTCCATAATTCGCACAATTGCCTTGAGATACGCATTTGAACAGCGCAACCTGCATTCGACCTAAAAAATACATAATCAAGCGCATACGATCCAAATTGCCGAGAATTAGCAACTAAAGTACGTCTATTTGGGGTATAAACTTTATAGTTTTGGGTGCTTATCACACTACCCCCAAACAGAGCGTTGCTAGTCCTCGAGAAATAAGATAAAGAGAGAGAGAAAAATAAGTAACCAAAAGTGTACCACTTTCGCGGGCACTTACGATTGTACTTAGCATGTGCAACAAGCCTTTAAACCTATAGGTTGCCCTACAGGACGAGTTGTGTCTCGTGAGGGTTTGCAGGGAATATACCCACAAAATTGTTATTTGCAAAAGGTAGTCAATCTCTTATTAGACATAGAATAATCGCACAATCCATTATGAGAGAAATAATTTCAAAAATACAAGCTAGAATGCATAAAATTTAGTTAAGTAAATACTCAAGGCATATCCTCCCTTGAACTCAACGTGTGTGGTGTGAATCAGTCAAAACGGGTCGAGTATCATAAGAGTAATTCCTCAATTTGCCTTTTCGGAATCAACGCTTCAACTTCAAAATCTCACTGGATATATTTATCTCAAACAAACTCTTGAGATATGGGTTAGTGTATCGCTCTTGTGTGTGAAGAGGTGAGTAGATGTAAGCAAGTTCAAATGTCTCACACATACATAAGAAAGAACGAAGAATAAGAAAGAAAATTGATCTCATGAAAGAATGATAATCACTATAGTGAGAACGTCGACTTATTCACCACATTGACTTTCATTTGCCCGAACACCTAGGGAAAAGTATGGATGATAATGGGTGAGGGGGAAATGAAATGGGAAGGAAATGATGGGTTAAGGATGGTGATGTATGGATGAATGATGAGTGATGGATGTGTGAAATGATAGATGTAAAATGGATGGATATGCGATAAGATTGAGAAGAGTGTACTATGAAGAACAAGTGTCTTTATTACACAAGAACTAACTACAACTCTTTTTCTTTTCTTTTCTCTTTTCTTTTTCTATTTTTTTTATATATGTTATTTTTGCTATGTTTTCTATTTTTTCTTTTTTCTTTTTTTTTGTTTGTTTTTCTCTCTCTTTTCAAATCAACACTGAAGACATTTAATATTTGGAATCAACACTCTTTTTCTCAAAATGATGAAGGATGATTTATGAATGGATGAGTGGGGAGTGTGTATGGATGATGAGGGAAATAAATGGGAAGGTAATGGGTGAGTGAATGGAAATGTGATATGGAAAAGTGGTAAGTGTATGGATGAAAATCTAGTATTCGGGACAAATTTCAAGACACGCGTTTCTTACAACTCGAAAAATATGTCATTCTCAGTGATCAAGCCAAAATTTTATGAAAAATAATGAGATCATGCAACAATTTAAAGTGTGGACCCAAACGAAGTTGAATCAACTTGTGACTCGGAGATTGCGTAAAACACTCTGAAAGGGTGAAAGTCACAAATCTCACAAGCTAAGGTCTCTACTACTGATCCTTAAGGTTTTCTTGAGAATTATGGTACTCTTCAACTCTAAACCGTAGTGACTTGATAAGTGCGCAAATTTTATTGAGTCTAGAAATTCATGGTGCAAAATGCATTGTTATGTATTACATAAGCTATTTATAAAAAGATAAATCCTCTAGCTTGATTCCTAGACTTAAAAAGATGGATGATAGAAAATTCACGTCAATAAATGAGATGAAAGAGACTGCACGAAATTTTAAAAATCAGGTTTAAAAAAATCAAAATTTTTCAAAAGAGGTACGATTTTGATAAAACTTCCCACCCCCAAACAAAAAGGAACATCGTCCTCGATGTTAGATAAAATGATTTTTAAAATGGAGAGAAGAAGGGAAGAAAAAGATTACTAGAATCCACCGCTAATGAAGTGGACAAATGTAGCTAAGAAGAAACCTGAATGAGTGATAAGAAAAATGTGTACAAGTCTTAAACAGGGCAAAATATAGGGTGATGTGAAACACCACCCCCAAACACGATGAGACTAGTAAAAAATGCGGGTTGCCTCCTGGTAGAACTATGTTTAATGTCTTCAGCCAGACCGATGGGATCTCGCCCTAAGTATAAGAACTATGAAAGTGCGGGGCGGTAGAAAAATGGGTGATGAGAATCACCCCCAAACAAGACTGAAGCGTAAATCTTGTTGGATAAAGGATAAATGGTCAATGCACCTGTATGGCAAAGTGCATCACACGATGCAAAACATCGGTGGACCATGGGTGGATGGGGATTATGGTAAAGGTGAGGGTGGAAAGAGTGAAGAGGTATCGGCCACAGGCCTTGTGGAGCTTAAAGGTGAGGGCAACTAGGGCCCTATAAGCATGGTGCTTAAGTTGGCGAGGGAGGCAAAATGGTTTGGTAAGTGGAATGGGTTGGGCCTCAGAGAAATCACACGATTGTTCTATGAATGGGCGATGATAATGGTCGCGCTGTGACACACCAGGGAGTTGTCGAGAAGCAAAATCAACACCACAAGAGAGTGTCGGGCATGGAGGAACAAGCTCGATGTCACGGAAGTAGAGAGTATCACCACAAATACTCTCATAGATGGTGGAGGATGGTTTCAGGTGAGGATCTAAAAATGTAGATGGAAACATGAACTGTGTAAAATCAAGATCCAAACCAGGTGATGGGGTGGAAGGGATAAATGGTGGAGGAAGATGATCCAACTCAAGAGTGGGAGACACACACTCCTCAGGAGGCACAGAGTGATCCTCAAGGGCACTCACAGGAGGAAGTGTGGAAATAAATGAGTGAGTGATCAACTTCTCCAAAAGAGTAGCATCAGTGAATGTGGTGGGTGGGTAATATGAGGCACCAAGATCTAAGATATAGAAATCAATAGAAATATCGGGCTCAAAGGGAGCCATGCATGGAGGAACGGGATCCATATCCGAATAGTTAGGAACTATCACGGATTCTATCTGGGGAAAATGGTGAGAACTCGTAGCTGGAGCTAACCTAGGATGAAGTGGTTCCTCGGGAACACACATGATAGGCTCAATGGGTGTAGACTCGCGCATGTTTTTGGATGTGGCGGGAAAGGGAATAGGAACCTCAAAGTGGGGATTATTTGGATATGGTGGAATTTGATCAGGCTCACTATCTAAAGGTAAGTCAACACAATTATCAACATGGGGCTCGGACCATGGAATGGTCTCAACTTCGAGATTCTTGGGGTGGTAGGGTTGGTCACACTCAAAATCGGTGGCACAAGACGACGAGTCATCACTCCACGTGGGGCCAACAATGGGTTGACTTGGGGTGAAATCCGACTCTCGCTCACACTCAATTTCATTTAATGTTCAAGCCGTTGGAGGGCTTCATTTTGGATTTGAGTGGCTTGCTCTTGCTCGAGTATGAACTTTTGCAAGAGGCTTTCGAGAGCGGATGTGGATGAAGGTGGTGGAGGTGGGTGAGGTGGACACAACTCGCAACTATCATGAGTGTATGAAGAATACTCAAATGAAGTGTGTGGGGTGGGGCCAAGTTCATCATACACGAAAGGATCGCTTTCTTTATGGACAAATGGTTGATACTCATGGGGTGCGTAGTGAGGGAACTAATCGTGAACGGGTGCACAAGGTTACCATGACAACTGTGGGAACGAGTGAGGATCCACAACATCAGGTTGGGATTCGTATTGCGTGGGAGGGTGATCAGGCCTCCATGAATAACTCGGGTATTCACACAACTCAGGATTGGGTATATCGGGATAATGGGAGTAGGTGGGTTGCAAAATAGTGTCATATGGATACACATGTTCTATGGTGGGTTCTAATGGATATGAAAAGTACGAGCACTCATGGGACAAGTGATCGGCATAAGAACAATGGGTGCACAACAAGGTATGCGACACATCGACACTTGACACCGAGGGTGATGGAATAGGAGGTGCATGCATAGATGGTGCAAGAGTATCTACAGTACTCGTGAGAGAGGTGAGACCACTAAGGGTATCATAAAGAGACGGTTCAGGATCACTCTCACACGTGTCGCGTGACAATGGGAGATGGCCAAAGTAGTCATGTAAAGGACGTTCTTCGATCATGTGGAGAGAAATATTTTTTTGGGATTTTTAATTTTTTTCAAAAGGAACAAAAATATTTTTGGATTTTTCTAAAAAAGGAAAGAAAGAAAATATTTTTGGATTTTTATTTTTTTGAAAAATAAAGGAAGAAAATATTTTTGGATTTTTTTTTGGAAGAAACGTTGGGGAAAAACATGGACTCTTTGAATTTTGGCGAACTCACTAAAATCGACTACCGAAAAATGAATTGGACACACACACAAGCCAAGGAGAAATCCTAACTAGCACATAGCCAATTTTTATTTTGAAATTTAGTGAAAGGGTAGTCAAATTTTAATTAAGTCCGCGGGCGATAAAAATTCACGGAATTCATTGTGATCGCCATTGCAAAAATGTTCTCCTAGTGGGCTACCTAGTTGATTGATTTTAAATTTAGTGATGGCTAGGGTAGCACAAAATGGTAAGCGAGTTAGTCGGGTGATGAAATCCCTTCTCGTGAGTAACCAAGTCTAGGTCTTAATAATTTAATTCATCACACCATTCAAAAAATAAATGCGAGAATAAAATCACAAAAGTGCACACAAGAGCATACAAAAGAATTGACTCACTAACAGGAGAGGCGCGAGGGTGTAAGAAATGTACCTCCCACGCTTTTTAGGCCGTGGGACACCGAAAAATTTGAGTCGACCGGGGGGAGATTACGCCTATCTAAGTCGGCCCTGGGAGTCCGACCGACCCAAGGTAGAGAGGCTTCTAAATCCTCACCTTTGGCCGCTCTCTCCCTACCTTGTTCGGTTTCCTTATCACGCTTTCTTCGATTATTACAATTTTTAAAATGAAAAATAAAATAAAGGTGTCTCTAAGCAACGCAATACAAGCCAAGGATAAAAATCCTAATACAATCCTTATAAAAATATAAAAATGGCACAAAAAATAATAATGTGTGAAAAATAAAGGAACTACAAGTTGAAATCCGCTCCGAGCTGCACGATCCCAAGAATGGCAACGACGCCATTTGATAACTAGAACTTTTTAGTGTATCGTCTTTGTTTGAAGCCAAGTTAATCAAAAATCTTGAATACCTACAAAATAAAACAATTTCAAGTGTAGAGGTAAGTAAGGGTATCAATCCACATCAAGGGGGTAAGCTAGAGACAAACTCAATTGTAATTCAATTTTTATTATTTTCTTTTTGGGCTTTTGCTTTTTCTATTTTTTTTTTATCTTTTTCAAATATTAAAACAATTAGGTGAGGTGAGGTGAAATAACACTACTTCTACCCTAGCATGCCAACGGGAAAATATTTCAATAGGATGCTCAAAATTCATCCTCCGCCAGGCAGTAGAATCAATAGGATAACGCATGATATTACCCCCTACTTCTGCCTTAGCATGCCAAGTCATTGCCTCTGCAATCCATGGTACTGTGAAAAATCGCTTTAATCTAGGCCCAACGGGAAAATATTTCAATACTTTTTGAGGCACTTTTGAGCTTGTGCCTTCCTTACTAGTAGATTAGACATATCTAGGTTCATCACATACCGGACAACGATCGTGATTTTCATACTCCTTTCTGTATAGTATGCAGTCATCCACATAAGTATGAATCAATTTATACTTCATTCCCAAACCTTTCAAACTGTTCTTCATAACAGGATAGCTATTTGGAAGTGTATTCACCTTGGGTAATAAGCCCTTCACCCATTTCAGAATTCCCGTCACGCTATTACCAGACAAACCGTACTGCGTCTTCAAACTGTGCAAACCAATAATGGCATGTAAAGTTGTTTGATCTTTCTCACAGCCAGAGTATAATGGTTGGGTCGCCTTAAATTTTAAACTTTGGTAGTCATCGTCAAGTTTTATCGTGTTATCTTCACAAGCACTTGAATCTTCTACACCGTCAGTAACCTCATTCTCCTCTGCTTCATAAACTCCGTACGCATCATCAACTAAATCCTCTAACATATTATGATCTACGTCGTCCCCTTCTACATCTATTCTACTTGTTGAAGGTTGTTGTGAAGGTTGGTCGGGGACAAAAGGAACTTTCAATTCACCGTGAAAACTCCAAAATCGATAACTATCTTGCATACCCGATCTTAACAAATGTAGTTCAACTGTTTTCCACTCAAACACCTTACCATTCTTACACCTAGCACACGGACACGAAAACTCTTCATCATTATGATATCTCTTTGCATATTTCACAAATTCATTAGCACCTCTGCGAAACACATCCCCCATTCTATTAGTCTCACCCATCCACTATTTATATATCGGATATCCCATCACAGCTACCACAACTAAACACGTATTAAAGGTAAACAAAACTTATATTTATAGTATGTTTTATTTAATTATCCCATCATTTAATTATCCTATTAAAGGGTGAGTGGTCCTATCCCATTCAAGACCGCATTTTTCTATAATATACTTAACAGCTCATGCACATTGTTACGATTTGAAAAAAATTCGACAGCATATTCCCGTAGTTCTCCAAGTACGCGACGTAGATTGGCAGGTGTGAGTGTTATTTCAATTGATCAATTGAAATAACAGTCACACTTGTCAATCTAGTATGTACCCAGAGAACATTAAGATACGACTGCAGAACTTCCTCCAAAAGTAACAACTTTAAGCCAATAAGAATATTATACAGAAATTATACAGTCTCAAACTGTTCAAACGGGACAATTCGAGAGATCTCATTACAGGGGTAATGACTCTCGAACGGATCTAAGGGCTATTGAATGGGTACGCATAAGAACTAGAAGGCTAGTATCTATGCGCACTATATTTAATTTCAAGTATGTTTCATTTAATTATCATACTATATATATATTGTTCGATATACAAAGTAATTTTCAAAAAAAGTTGAAAAATCCCACCCCCATATGGACAATAATCCAGTGGTCATGCCACTTTTAAAACTAACCAACCAAACATTTACTAAACAAAATAATCCAACAGCAATGTCAACAACAAATGTGTATCCCGTACTCCTTCTAATTCATCTACTCAATTAATCCATTTCATCAATTAAACTAACAATTAACGTATAGAATTATTAATTTACTAATTTACACTGAGGGGAAATCCTACTTTCATATGAAATGGACACTAATTATTAATTTACTTTCATCTAAAACTGTTTCATTTATTAATTATATTTTAGTGGATGTAATTATAAAATCTATGGATGGATTCAATTTAATCTTACTATGTGAATGTTTTTATCTACAATGAGTTAACCTTGAAACAATATATATTATCTCATAGAATAATCAAAACAAGATATTAAGAGAATTACAATGGTACCTTGACTTACACCCCCTCCCCCCCCCCCCCCCCCCCCACACACACACACAAACAAATTGACAAATTCATGGGTTATTTCCAACATATAAACATCATATACACCTAACAAACATACACAAACATATATTCACGAGTTAGTTTCAACAAAAGTGCAAAAAATTCAAGAACCCATATATATACAAATACAAAAATAAATAACTCGTGAATTTGTCAATTTGTTTGACAAATTCATGGGTTAATTCAAATACAAAAATAAATTCATGGGTTAATTCATGGGTTAATTCAGATACAAAAATACAAATTCATGGGTTAATTCAAATACACACACACCCCCACCCCCACCCCCACCCCCCTCTACACCCCCCTACCCACCACATACACACACATCCCCACCCCCACCCACCACATACACACACACACACACAATAGCCCCCCATCCTGCCCCACCTCCCTCCACACCCCCCACCCACCACACATATACACACACACACACAACAGCCCCCCTGCCCCACCCCCTACCCCCACCCTGCCCCACCCCCACACTTGCACACACACACACATGCACATATATACACACACACACACATATATATATATACACACAAACATATATATAAAGGGGAGAGAGAGAGAGAGAGAGAGAGAGAGGGAGGGAGGGAACGGCGGGAGGGAAAAAAGAAGGGGTAAGGGTTTTTGCTGTAGAAGTTGTCACGGTCGTGTCAAGGTCCTTGACCATGACAATTCTTTGTCATGGTCGTGTCAAGGTCAATGACCGTGACACAAAACGCGTGTTTTTTGTCACGGTCAATGACCTCGACAAGGGTGGCCGGCTGAAAGGTGACAATTTTATCATTTTGGTGTAGTGAACTCAGATATCCTGTAATCAAGGATACTATCTTTTAGGGTACAAGTCGTTATCCCCTATAAAGGCCCAATCGAGATAAGACTGTCCCGGTGTGGAAACCCCCGTGATAGTAAGTAGCTCGGGTATGATCTTTACACAGATATATAATATATGCACAATCACACAATCATATATATATAAATATTCACATTTCTAAATTATGTGCGCCCACGACCAATAATTTTAATTATCCGTTCTTAGCACATTCGATTCGATTATCTCGGATAATGGACTCATCACTTTTATTCTCATATATAAATTACTCCATACTTACTTCTCATCTCTCGAAGTATTTTATCTCCTGAAGTATAATTCCAGTAGGCACTATCACTTATCTTTTAGTCTAACTTCTTTACGAGTTTCGATCTTATATTAAATGTACGAATGACTTCATATGTGTGAATAACTTCCCGTTAACCCTCCATTTCATCTCACATCAATTTCTCACTCACGGGGTTAACCTAGACCATACTAGTCCTATTTATATCCCATTATGCTCTAACAACAACGATTAAGGATTCCTACACATTCTATTCAGATCAAATCAACATAAGAGGTATATGCAGTTTTCCAGGAGGGGTCGGTCGATCGAGAGAAGGGGGTCGATCGATCGATCGATGTTCTTGGGTCGATCGATCGATCAAGTAGTTATGACGAAAACTGCATTACTCCAGTCACGAGTTTACCTCTCCAACCTCAACCAAATCACCATTTTTTATTCCCAAACACCCAACCAACGTTACTACAAGTACTATATACCTAAATACATGATTCTCTACATAAAATATCTCCCAATTCATCAATTATAATAATTTAATAGGGAAACATTTACCTAAACTTCAAGAACCCTAATTTTTCTTTTTCTTTTAATTCTTCCAATTCTTTTCCATATTTCTTACTTCTAAGTCAAGACAAATTTTTGTTTTATCCTCTACATGCAATTTAGCTGTCCAGAATACGATTACTTCTTCTACAACATGTGATTTTAAGTCTCAAAACTATACTTTCTTTCATGAAAAAAACTCTAAACAACCCTAGACTAACATGATTGAGACATTAATTAAAAATAAATCAAGATAGATACTTTCATGGGATTCAAGTTTCTGATTTGTGGATGAAAGAGTTATGGTTGGGTTCCCCATCGCGCACGATTTGGTGGTGGTGGCGGTGCAAACGGGCGAGTCTTTGGCCTTGAGTTGCTTGGGAAGCTCTCCCACTTCTTCTCTAATGCCCGTTCTTTGATTTTTTTCTTGTTAACCCTAGAGGATAACTCCTAAAGGCTGATCACTACACCAAATCTTCCTAGTTGTCAAGGTCATTGACCTTGACAAATCCAACTTGTCAAGGTCAATGACCGTGACATTTCGAGGCGAGACAACTTTTTTTATCACGGTCGTGTCACGGTCATTGACCTTGACAAAAAAATCGCGTTTTGTGTCACGGTCAATGACCGTGACACGTTTGTCACAGTTTATAACCGTGACAAAGCCGTGGACCTTTTTAAAAAACATTGTCACGGTCAATGACCGTGACAATTCTGGGCAGAATTTAAAAAAAATCTGCTGGGCAGTATGGCCACTGCCACTGCCCAGCAGTATATTTGTACATGTTAGAAACATCATATATCCAAACAAACTAAAAAAATTGCAAATATATATTCAAATATAGACAATATGCATCACGATATAATTCAAATGTAACAACTTAAAACAATTCAATTCAAACTTAAAACAATTCAATTCAAACTTAAAACAATGTCACTACATGTCTAGTGTATTATTAAAACTGAGGATGTGAGTAGTCCACACGACATACGAATTGACGCACCCACTAATATACGTCGTGCCGCATTTTTTGCGCAACCACAATAGGGAGTTCTCCTTCCCGGGTATGACATGCGTGATGAGCACCCTGGACTCCATCTCTTGAAGCGCACGTCCATGAACTATTCCACCCTGGACGATATTCGGGTCCCTCAACCCCCTCCCTATCCGCTGGCCATCAAATACGTCCAATATGAACACGCTCGGCCAACCAAGTGTCGACATTGGTCTATTGAAGGGCGCCAAATAGGGAAGTGGATCATCGAAGTATGAACGTGTCGGTGATGAAGCAGCGAGGTCCACATCCTCGTCATCCTGCGCCTCATCCTCCCGCACCTCCTCCTCCTCCTCCACCGCCTTCTCCTTCCCTTTCCCTTTTCCTTTACGGTCTCCGACCAACGTACGCTTCATGAATGTGTACATATCTTGGACCGTCACCTCCAAACGGGACAGCTTCGCGCCGTGTGAATCCACCGTTCGAGTCAACCCGGTGTCGCTCGTCTCCAATCCGATGATCCTAGATTTGTCCACCCGCGAGCTCACCCCCCTTGTCCTCCCCTTGCGATCAGAGCCAAGCACTTGGCTGAGTGCATCTATGGACAAAGATGCCTTGTCGGCATCAGACTGCGACTCATGCACTTCTGTAAGCTTTGCCTGAAACGACAAAAAGCACATGATTAGTAAAATAAGTAAACTAAAAAATTATAACGTAATTAACAAAAATTAAACTGTCGGATTACTTACAATCGTGGCCGCGACGCTCGGGGACACCTCCTTGTCCTTCCCCTACTTCGTCCGAAGAGCCACATAAGTATCGAGCCTATGTGACTTACCCCCTGGTCCACTCCCTACCCCCTGAAATAAAATAAAGTAAAGTAAAATTATTATCGGCCCCACAAAGTAAAATAATGAAGAATAATATATTTCTGTAGTTATAGAAAATTAAATCTTACCTGCATCCTATGCTCCACCTCGGCGTAAGAGGTCCGGCCGGAGTAGTGCACGTCCGTCTTTTTTGCCCGATTTTCCCTCCCCGATTGGCGAGATGCCAATTGTCAATCCTCGATCTCATTGTCAATGAACTTCTGCCATTGTGCCAATGAGATCGGCTCCTTGGGGGGGACGGATTTACGCCACTGGATAATCGACTCTCGTGTTTTTCCAAAGTACCGTGCCCGCATATTTTTTTTCCACGACTTGAGTTGCTCCCTAATCTGCTCCAAGACGGGATCGCGTAGCTTTGGATCCAAGTTGAATTGTTCCTGTCCAACAAATACAATGTTAGTTGCGAATAAATATAAATATAAATATAAACATAAATAAAAAATAAAAATTAATATAAATTGAAATTGAAATTGAAATTGAAATTGAAATTGAAATTGAAATTGAAATTGAAATTGAAATTGAAATTGAAATTGAAATATTCATATAAATATAAATATAAATATATTACCTGTAGTGCCGCCCAAACAGCTAACTTGAGCTCATATGGAACCTCCTTCCAACTCATAAACCCCGAGCCGATGACCGTCTTTAGCAGAACGAGGGATCTCGCAAATATCTCCGATTTGTTCTCGACAGTAATCCCATATTTCCCATATTTGGGGAGCCTAGGGGTAAAAGAGCCCTCGTCGCCTCCACTACCACTGACCCCAGACGACATCATCATAAACAGCATCATCATCTTCGCCTTAATATTTGAAGGAGACATTTGCTGTAAAAAAAGTGTTATTAGTACAGATATAATATTATCACAATATGCATATCTTATAAGAGAGTCGGGTTTGGCATTAATAAAGTGAGAATTACATTTAAGACTTTCTAACAACATGCAGGTGTATATATATTGTGAATTACATTCCATATTTAAAATAATCATACCCCACCCCCACCCCCAACCCAACATGTTTACGGGCTTTCATCACCAGTCATAAATTTTTCGGTCCGTGACTTACTGGCTAGTTGTCTTAGGTCTTTTAGTCCCTTAACATTACTTTAAGAATTTTACCCAATATAAATACCACATTTTCTTTCTTGTTATACACTTGAACATGTTTTGTTATTTAGTCCTTATTAATTTATCTTTGATGTATTACCAGCATCTTTACTTTTATAAACTTTATTTAATTTTCAATTTTAAGGACTATTTTCATCACTTAGTGTTCATCTAAGTTCTAGTATAACAAGTTCCCATAAAAATCTTTAATAAAATTAGGGGTGTATAGAAAGAAAAGTTAAATAGGAATAAAAGGTAAATATAATTAGGGCTCACCAATTTGATCAAATTTTTCAACAACATAGACTAAATGATCGTTATTATAAGACAATTACTACAAATTTATGCGCATCGCCCGAATTCAAAATGATCTTGATTTTCTTTGAGCTATATCCCTTTACTTTGCATTTAGATTGATTTTCTTTTGGTTACCTCTTAAGTTTGTCATTCATTAGGTATTGCATTACCAAAGATCAAAGTTTTGGGCATACATGATTCTAAAAACCAAAATTTGTACTGAATATAGATCAATTTAACAAAATTTGTCAATAAAAAAATGCAAACACCCCCTACCCCCCACCATGCCCCACCCCTACCCCCACCCTACCCCACCCCCTACCCCCACCCCATGCCCCCACCCTACCCCCACCCACCACACACACACACACACACACACACACAGTAGTGACTATCTATTTAAAATAATCTCAATGTTAATTTCATGTATTGAATTTCTACTATTGTTTTGTGCTTTTTATAAATCATATTCAATGTTAGATATGTATTTTGTTAAGATATCTAAGCTGTACCTTGAAGTTTAAGTTCTAAAATAATCAACCTAAAGTTGTGGTTCATAAAGTATTATCACAAATATAAACTAAGAGTGATAAAATAACTTTGAGGCATGTAAATTAATTGTGACAAAGTAAGATTATGGACCAGAACCTAAAATTTAAAAAAAGTGTTTTTATTTAAACCCCACTTTTCTTTCTATAACTCCTATTTTATTAAACTTTAAATATAATTAGGGGTGTATAGAAAGAAAAGTTAAATAGGAATAAAAACAACATTTTTAAAATATGAAGGGCTCACCAATTTGATCAAATTTTTCAACAACATAGACTAAATGACGTTTATTATAAGACAAATACTATAAATTTATGCGCATCGCCCGAATTCAAAAAGTTATTTAATGACTAAAGTAATACTTTTTTTAACTTTAGTTATTCACCACAAATCTTAAAAAATATTTTATTTTTCATGCTTTCAGCAACTTCGGATGCCATTTTAACCCTTATTATAATTTTTTAGTTTTTATGCTTTTATTTGATGGATATAAAGTCATGTGATTATTTCACCATATAAAGTCAACAAAAAACACCATATATGGATTGATTTTGCATTTAGATTGATTTTCTTTGAGCTATATCCCTTTACTTTGCATTTAGATTGATTTTCTTTTGGTTACCTCTTAAGTTTGTCATTCATTAGGTATTGCATTACCAAAGATCAAACTTTTGGGCATACATGATTCTAAAAACCAAAATTTGTACTGAATATAGATCAATTTAACAAAATTTGTCAATAAAAAAATTCACCCCCTACCCCCACCCTTCCCCACCCCCTACCCCCCAGCCTACCCCCACCCTGCCCCACCCCCTACCCCCCACCCTGTCCCACCCCGCCCCACCCCCTACCCCCACCCCCCACACACGCACACACACACGCACATATATACACACATACACACAAACATATATATAAATGGAAGAGAGAGAGAGAGAGAGAGAGAGAGAGAATTAAACCTGAAAGTAGAGAGAGAGAGAGAGAGAGCAGCGTCGAGAGAGAGAGAGAGGGAGGGAATGGCGGGAGGGAAAAAAGAAGGGGGAAAGGGTTTTTGCTGGAAACATTGTCACGGTCGTGTCAAAGTTACTGACCGTGACAATTATTTAAAGAATTGTCACGGTCAATGACCGTGATAATTCTTTGTCACGGTCGTGTCAAGGTCAATGACCGTGACACAAAATGCGTGTTTTTTGTTACGGTCAATGACCTTGACAAGGGTGGCCGTCTGAAAGGTGAAAATTTTGTCATTTTGGTGTAGTGGATATAACCTTGGGAAATTCGTGGGTTTAATTGCTCAAAAATAGGAAATGTCCATAATGCCCTCCCGGGATGCCAATTAGGCTTAAAAACGCCCCGAAACCCAAACTAAATCCCCAGGTACATTATTATGACTATCTCGACCCTTTCGGACACATTGGCCCACTCGAAATGACAATACGGGTGACTTATAATTTATTCACTTTTAATAATAATAATTTTATCTCGACACGACACAGGCGCATCCTGAATTTAATTTCCACAATTATAAAATTATACCCTCGTGATAATTTTAATAAATTTGATCATACCTATTACTTTTTCCATTAAGTAATATTCAACAAAATTCCAATAATTACTAACTCTCATCACGCTAGTAAGTATTTAAAATAATTTTCGGATTAATATTAAATTAATATTTCAATTTCAATTTAATAAATCCCCAAATTTAAAAGTCATAAAAATACGGGGTATTACATACTTCCCCCCTAATAACGGAATTTCATCCCAAAATTCAGAAAATAAGGCATACCTGGTAAGAATAAATCTGGGTATCTCTCTCGCATATCTGCTTTACGCTCCCAATTGGATTTCTCCACATTATGATGCTCCCACTGGATCCGTACAAGTGGGACTACCTTCGACCTCAATCTCCTTTTGCTATGGTCTAGGATAGCCACTAGTCTCTCCTTGTAAGAGCTGTTGGGCTGGAAGTCAATCTCCTCTATCGTAATGTGGGTGTGGGCCATATCATCTCGAAGGTATCGTCTCAATGACGAAATGTGGAATACATCGTGAATACGATGCAAGTGCTCTGGCAGCCCCAATCTGTATGTTACCGGCCCAATCCTCTCGATAATGGAAATTGGTCCCACGTACCTTGGAGCCAACTTTACCTTCTTCCCAAACCTCATCACTCCTCTAATAGGAGACACACGCAGTAATACTTGGTCTCCCACATTAAATTCTCGGAAGGACCTATTTGCATCGATGTAGCTTTTCTGCTTGTCCTGGGTTACCCAAATGCGACTCCTGATAAGCTCAATCCTAGCTGAGGTTTCCCGAACCACATATGTTCCGAGAAACTTGTTTTCCCCCACTATAGCCAACAAGATGGAGAACGACAAGGCCTGCTATACAATGCCTCAAATGAAGCCATGCTGATCATGAAATGATAGGAGTTATCGTAAGAAAACTCCACCAGTGGAAGATGCGGCTTCCATCCTCCTCCAAAATCAAGGACACACATGCGTAGCATATCTTCCAACATCTGATTGGTACACTCTGTTTATCCACCCGTCTGTGGGTGATAAGCTGAAATCAATCTCAACTCTATACCCATGGCCTCCTGAAAGCTCTCCCAGAAGTGAGACACAAAAATCTTATCTCTATCAGACACAATATCCAAGGGCACCTTGTGTAGCCTAACAATCTCGGCAATGAACAACTGTGCATATCGGCCTGTGGTATAGTCTGTCCGTACTAGCAGAAAATGAGCCACCTTGGTCAATCGGTCCACTATAACCCATATGGAGTCGTGAACCCGCTGTGATCTAGGCAGCCCAGTAATGAAGTCCATGGAAATACTCTCCCACTTCCACGTAGGTATCTCCAATGGCTGAAGCAACCTCGACGATCTCTGGTGGTCTACCTTTACCATCTGGCAAGTAGAACACTTGGACACGAACTCAGTAATGTCCTTCTTCATCCCACTCCACCAGTACTGCCTCCTTATATCCTGGTACATCGTATCTCCTCCTGGATGTACCACCAATATGGACCCGTAAGACTGTGTCATCCCTGGATGACGTAGGTCTTCTCCTTCTGGGACCACCAATCTCCCATTAAACCTCAAACCTCCATCAGAACTTATCAACTAGGACTCAACACCCTCATTTAAAAGCTGTACAATCTGATCCTAACAAAATGAGTCCGCTGATTGTGCCTGTATCACCCTCGTAACAATCTCGGGTGTAACTGTCATGACAGATACAAAGGAATGGGATACTGCGTCCTGGTGACCCAACTCTTTCCATTTCGCTTTCCAGACATCCACTACATCACCTACCGATATACGTCTTAACACATCTACAACCACGTTAGCCTTTCCCGGATGATACTGTATTTCGAACTGGTAGTTTATCACAAACTCCGACCATCTGCACTAATGCATATTCAACTCTCGCTGAGTGAATAAGTACTGCAGTGACTTGTTGTCTGTGAACTAGTGAAATTTCTCGTGCAACAAGTAATGTCTCCATATCCTCATTACAAGAACGACCGCTGCTAGCTCTAGGTCGTGGGTTGGGTAATTCCTTTCGTGAGGCTTAAGCTTACGGGAGGCAAAAGTTATAGCCTTATCCTCCTGCTGAAGTACTCCCCCGAGTCCCCATAAAGAGGCGTCAGTGTAAACCAGATACTCTACTCCCGGCTTGGACAAAGCAAGAACTGGCGCCGAAGTCAACTTATCTTTCAGCTCATCAAAATCCAATTGACAAGCATCGTCCCAAACATACGGTATCCCCTTGCGAGTCAGATCCGTCAATGGACCCGCTATCTTTGAAAAACCTTGGATGAATCTCCTGTAGTACTCGACTCACCCCAAGAAACTACGCATTTTCATCGGTGTCGTGGGCTATCCCCACTCCCTCATTGTTGAGACTTTGCTCGGGTCAACCGATATTCCTAATTTCTACATAACATGCCCCAAAAGTTGTACCTCTTGTTACCAGCATCCACACTTCTCATACTTAGCATATAGCTGATGCTCTCGTAGAGACTGAAGAACCTGCCTCAAGTGCTCGGCATGCTCCTCCTCAGTGTGTGAATATATCAGGATGTCATCTATGAAGACGATGACAAACTGATCCAAGAACTCTCTGAACACTTGGTTCATCAAGTCCATGAATACGGCTGGAGCATTTATCAGCACAAACGGCATGACTTTGAACTCATAGGACCCATATCTGGTCAAGAAAGTAGTCTTCGATACATCCTACTCCCTAATCTGTAGCTGATGGTATCCCGATCTCAAATATATCTTTGAAAAGAAGGTTGTTCCTCTCAGCTGATCGAACATGTCATCGATTCAAGGCAACGGATATTTGTTTCGTATCTTGACCTTGTTTAGCTCCCGATAATCCACATATAACCTCAATGAACCCTTTTCTTCTTTACAAACAATACTGGAGCGCCCCAAGGTGAGGTGCTCCTACGAATGAAGCCCTGACCCAACATCTGCTCTATCTGATCTTGTAACTCCCTCATTTCCCCTGGATCCATACGATACAGTGCACATGCTATCGGTCGAGTACCTGACATCGAGTCTATGATGAAATCTATCACTCGATTGGGGGTAGGCTCCGTATCTCCTGAAATACATCAGAATACTCACAAACAACTGGCATCGAATCTAAGGGAATCACGACCTCCTTAGAGGTATCCTCCTCTATGTAGTACAAATGGGTGGAAAATCCCCCCTCTGGCCAGGGCATCGCCACAAGAAATATCTCCTGCCCTGGAATGGAAAAAATAATACTCCCACCGAAACAATCTATCATGGATCTATATGCGGCAAGCCAACCCATGCTAATAATAACATTGTGCTCATGCATCTCTAAAACTAGCATGTCTGCCGGTAAAATCAAGATACCAATCTCTACTCCTACATCCCGGCATATAAAGAAAATCAAAGACACATTCCCCAGTGGTGAGTCTACGCATGTCACAGTTCTCTCTCTCATGTCTAATAACCCTAAGGTGTTTGCAAAATGAGTAGCTATAAAACAATGCGATGCCCCAGTATCAAATAAAACCCGACCTATAGTGCCATGGATAGGAAATATACCCTCAATCGCGGGTAGTGCTTGAGGAGTTGTTGCCTGGTGGACGTTATAGACACATCCGTACTGCAACTCCCCTGCTGTATTGGAGCAGCTGGGATGGCTGGCACCTGAGCTGGTGCTGGGAGGGCGGTTGGAAAGAGTGGTCTCTGCGGCTCATTACGGACACCCTGCTACTGTGGGGCCCTATCTCCCTCTGGGAAATCCTGGTGCCTATGGACATTCTTGCCACATTCGAAACATCGGCCCCTGAAGTTACCTCCCATCTGTCCCTGCTGACCACAGCCCTGTTGGTTGTTACCACCCTACCACTGGCCCTGCTGGAAATGCTGTTGACCCTGATGCCCCTGCTGCTGTCCCTGTTGATGACGGTGTTGGCCATGCTGACCATGTTGATTAGACTGGCCCAGTTAGCCCTGCCTAAATCCCCCAAATCCCTATCTGGAGTTACCTGATTGGAATAGCTTGGCGGGGTCCCCCTGATAGAAAATTTTCTCACTGTGACGGGTTTGCCCCTGGGCTATTGGTGCCCCACCAGTACTACTGCCCCCTGTCCCGCCCTACTGGATGGACTCCCCTGCTAGTTTTCTCCCATGTAGATTGAAGTGGTGATCATGACGGTGTAACAAAGAAGCATTGAGTACATTACTGTAGTTACTCGATAATAGATTGTCTATGAGGTGCTGACGGATCCTCCAGTGTAATGCATCTACATATAGCAGTATCGTCTTCCCCTTAGTGGGTGCCTCATCTGGCACTATAGTGAGAACTCTAGTAAACTCCTCCTCGTACTCCGCAACAGTCATGCTCTCCTACTTCAGATTTAATAATTTCGCCTCATCTCAGTTTGCACGGCGGATGAGAAGTATTTGCGGTCAAACTGTGCCCAGAATGACTAAATCGTGATGATGTCCTTCTCTTCCAAGGTGGTGGTGGACTCCCACCACTGCAAAGCGACCCCCACTCTCTTTAAGGAAGCCAATAAATGTCTCTGCACATCGGTGCACTCATACATGCGCAAATGCCTCTGGATATCCTTCTTCCATTGGTTGGAGACTATGATGTCCGAACTACCCGAGAACTCCGTGGGATGCGGCTTCTGAAAGGCATCCCTAACCCGCTCCTATGTAGATGGAAGTTGTGTTGGTATTGGCGCCACTGCCTAAATCTGGGGTGGAGCCTATTGTACTACCGCTAATGCGGTATTCACCGCCTGAGCAATAATAGCGTCTACCTCAGTTGCATTCAAAATTCCCTGAACTGGAGCTGCTAGTTGATCGGCCTTGGCATTCCTGTCTGGGGTGCACATCTTGTAGGCATCTTAAATGAGAAGGAAGTTTATTATTTTACAGTTATTATCAAATCTCGAATAACTGGAGACGTAAGCGTAAATACAAGAATACAACAATCCTAAAAATAGGGCTCTATATCAACGACGCTAAGCTGGAAGCGAAATAAGCCGTACATATCCTAAAGGACACCAGAACCTGATGCTCTGATACCACCTGTGACACCCCGCCAAATTAAACACCGGGTGATCAGTCCTTTATTAAATTAAAATCAAGGTGAACGGTTGGTTCATTCTTTGTACCACCGTCACAAAATCAAATATCCAATTTAAACACCCTAAATAATTCAGCTAAGTGTCAAAACCATTTCAAATATTATTTCCATTTCATTAAGTCCATATATGAAAACCTTTAATAATTAACAGTTTAAGTATCACACAATTATTAAGGATGGTAATACACACCTAAGAATTTAACAATTCAGATAAACCAATACAAAGTTTAAAAACTACAAATTAAATAATCCTGACAGTAATCAAATCCCAAAGAGTACAAAACACTAAAAATAAATGAACATAAATCTCTGACGAATCCAATTGAATAAGGAAATGGGCGACACGTGCCCTAAATAATCAGAAGTAGAATAAGAGTAGATTCAACATCGAGATCGTCTAAGCAATGGCCTGCAACTCCCACATAAGCTGTAGCACGTCCGGTCCAACGAATCTACGCAAGACGCCACTGTGGCTGGGAGTGGGCACATATAATACACACACACACACACACACACACACACACACACACACACACACACACACACACACATATATATATATATATATATATATATATATATATATAAGAGAAAATGGGTCACAGACCGAGTGTAAAACAATTTAAAATTAGTTTAGCAAGTATTTAAAATGCTTACCGGCTAATGTAACAACCATGTTAGTACGTGACACTCTCTTGAAAATTCTCACCTCTCATCTAGTGCGCATGCCTACCATATTATTAATCTCAAAAGTTTATTTGAACTAAACTTTCCCGTAAGGTTTCATTCCGATAAATACTATGGCTAAGATAATTAAATTCTGAAAATTAAGCTCTCACATATATCTTATGTTATTTAAAATTACTCAGTTATGCCAAAAAATTCCCAAACACTAATAAAGTTGGAGTATTTATTCATTACATAACTACTTTAATGCACAGTAAAAAGTTCCCATACTTAAGTATATACATATATTAGTCACTCATATAATAGATACACTATCGGCACCCCACATAAAATCTATGGTGCTGGCATACTCTGCTATCAAGTCCCCGTATTACTCGTACTATGGAAAATACTAGTTCGGAATCACTCTCGAACTGTATCAACACAACACACATACAATTGGAGGCTAAGCATAGTTCCCAGTCCTAAGAGATCAGCACATACCCTCACATCTCTTAGGACCATCTGACCATAACTCAGATAGCCTGTAATAAAGGATACTATCTTCTAGGGTACAAGTCGTTATCCCCCATAAAGGCCAAATCGAGATAAGATTGTCCCGGCGCGGAAATCCCGCGATAACAAGTAGCTCGGGTACGATTTTTACACACATATATAATATATGCACAATCACACAGTCATATATATATAAATATTCACATTTCTAAATTAGGTGGGCCCACGACCCATAATTTTAATTATCCGTTCTTAGCACATTCTACTAGATTATCTCGCATAACGGACTCGTCACTTTTATTCTCATATATAAATTACTCCATACTTACTTCTCATCTCTCGAAGTATTTTATCTCCGAAATATAATTTCAGTAGGCACTCTCACTTACCTTCTAGTCTAACTTCCTTACGAGTCTCGATCTTATATTAAACGTACGCATGACTTCATATGTGTGAATAACTTCCCGTTAACCCTCCATTTCATCTCACATCAATTTTTCACTCACGAGGTTAACCTAGACCCTACTGGTCCTATTTATATCCCATTATGCTCTAACAACAACGATTAAGGACTCCTACGCATTCTATTCGGATTAAATCAATATAAGAGGAATATGCAGTTTTCCAAGAGGGGTCGATCGATGGAGGGAAGGGGGTCGATCGATCGATGAAGTAGTTATGACGAAAACTGCATTAATCCAGTTACGGGTTTACCTCTCCAACCTCAACCAAATCTCCATTTTTGATTCCCAAACACCCAACCAACGTTACTACCAGTACTATATACCTAAATACATAATTCTCTTCGTAAAATATGTCCCAACTCATCAATTATAACAATTTAATGGGATAAAATTTACCTAAAGTTCAAGATCCCTAATTTTTATTTTTCTTTCAATTCTTCAAATTCTTTTCCAAATTTCTTACTTCTAAGTCCATACAAATTCATGGTTTATCCTCTACATGCGATTTAGATGTCCAGAATATGATTACTTCTTCTACAACATGTGATTTTAAGTCTCAAAACTATACTTTCTTTCATGAAACAAGCTCTAAACAACCCTAGACTAACATGATTGAGACATTAACTAAAAATAAAGAAAGATAGATACTTGCCTGGGATTCAAGTTTCTGATTTGTGGCTGAAAGAGGTGTGGTTGCGTTCCCCGTCGCGCGATCTACGATTTGTTGGTGGTGGCAGTGCAAATGGGTGAGTCTTTGACCTTGAGTTGCTTGGGATGCTCTCCCACTTCTTCTCTAATGCCTGTTATTTGATTTTGTTATTGTTAACCCTAGAGGACAACTCCTAAAGGCTGATATAACCTTGAGAAATTCGTGGGTTTTATTGCCCAAAAATACGAAATTTCCATAATGACCTCCCGGGATGCCAATTAGGCTTAAAAATGCCCCAAGACCCAAACTAAACCCCCGGGTACATTATTTTGACTATCTCCACCCTTTCGGACACATTGATGCACTCAAAATGACCATACGGTTGACTTATAATTTATTCACTTTTAATAATATTAATTTTATCTCGACACGACACAGGCACGTCCTAATTTAATTTCCACAGTTATCAAATTATACCCTCGTGATAATTTTAATAAATTCGATTATACCTATTACTTTATCCATTAAGTAATATTCAACAAAATTCCAATAATTACTAACTCTCATCACACTAGTAAGTATTTAAAATAATTTTTGGATTAATATTAAATTAATATTTTAATTTAAATTTAATAAATTCCCAAATTTAAAAGTCATAAAAATATGGGTTATTACAACTAGAAAATAGTTAAAATATTTTTTTAGAAAATAATGAATTTAATAACTAAAAAACTATTTTTGTAAAATATTTTATTATTCCAAACAATTTTTAATATTTCAAAACAATTTTTGTAAAATATATATTTGTAAGGACTAATGTTTGTTTACATATATTTTATGCATAAAAATAAATGTTTTAGAAAATAGTAGTTAAATAAAATGTACATTTTTTTATGTATAAAAGACTTTTTAACAGTGATGGTTTATTTTTGTAATAAAATTGTCTTTTATTTTATATTGAACTTTATTTTAGTTTTTATTAACAATTTTTTGAAACAACGGTTAATTTATTTTAAGACAATGGAAATGGTGTTTTTAATTTTTAAAGTAGTTATAAAAAGTTATACAATTTTTATTTAATTTAAAAAAATATAGTTTTCTGTAGTAAACAGTTTATTTTCTGATTAAAAGAATTATCTTTAATAAACAATTTATTTTATAATTAACCAATTTTGAATATAAATAAAACTGGGTTATTAAATAAATAAAATGTTTGTTTTAGTTGGAATAAGAAAGCGGATATAAGTTTCGAGTATAAATGTTGATCTTGTATGAATCATAAGAGTAAATAAATTGAATTGTATTTTGGTCTAGAGCTATAAAAAAGGAGGAAAGTTTGTGGCGAAGTGGGAGTAGATGTAACCAATTTTTATTATGAGGTTGACTAACTAATCACTTTTTTATATCTTGATGTTAATACAACGTTTTGTATTAGTTTCGTGTTATCATATTTTATTTATAATTGTGACCTCTTATAACTAAAATCAATAATAAATTATTAAAAAAATTGAAAATTATTTTAAAAAATGATGCAGAAATGTGGATGAATTGAGAAATTCATTTATTGACAACTTCATCACACCAATGTCAATCATTATTTAGTTTCTCTATATATATAATAACAATTGTATTAAAATAATGTATGTCATGCGATGTAATCATGTAACAGTTAATAATATATGTTAAAAGTTATATTAAGTACCACACAATTTGATGCATGGTGTAAAAGAGTTAAGTTACATGTAACAATTATGCACTTACATATATCGGGGAACGATATTTTTGTCATTTTGCGATTACCTACTTTAAAAAAAATTTGTCGTTTCATGATTATGTAGTTTGAAAATTTTCGTCGTGCCTAAAAGAATTAAGTTATATGTAACAGTTATGCACTTACATATATTGGGGAACGATGTTTTTGTCGTTTTGCGATTACATACTTTATAATTTTTTATCGTTTCACGATTATGTAGTTTGGAAATTTTTGTCGTGCCTTCAGGCACGAGCATTTCGCTAGTGTATATATATACATGGACGGACCTAGTATAATGCTGGGGGGTGCACGTGCACCTCTCAGACTTTATAAAAAAAAGTTAAAATTACAAAACGAAACAGAACCCACCCAAAAAATTAAACCTAGCCGCTCTCCCCTTTCTGTCGTCCGAACCCAAAAACAAAACCCATTATACCTGTGGAACTTCCGACCGACTTCCTCCCCTGTTCCAACAAGAAGGCTGTTAAGTTGCTTGTGAAGTTGTGATGAAGGTATCTTGTTATTCTTGTGTGATTTCATTAATAGTTATTGATTTATTTGTAGGTATTTGGTTGTGATGTTGTGGATGAAGATGGTTGTGATTTCATTTATAGTTTTGAAGGTATTTGCTTGTGATGTTGTGGTTGAAGGTGGATTTTATTGAATCTTCTTTTAGATGGGTTCAAAACGTATGATTATTTAAAATAATAAGAATGGCCACTTAATTAATTTATTGTTTAATTTACTAAACAATAACTTTCTTCAATATTTTTTTATTAAAAAAATAAATAAATAAAATAACTTTCTTCAATACAAAATGCCTTGACAACAAGATTAAATGTTTAGTTAATATATATTAACTTAACTAAACAATGGTTATAACAATCGTGCAATATTATGTGAATATTTATCTTTGTCTAGATATTCGAATAACCCTAAAAAAAAATTCTGGTGATCCCCCGTTAGTTTTATTCTTGTGCCCCGCCTAATGAAAATTCCTTGATCGGCCACTCTGTATATATATATAATAATGCTCCAGTGCGGACCGGACATGTGTCACCTAACGGTGCCCCTAGAAATTATCGCTTAAATTGTAGGCACACTCTCTCTCTTTTCTTGGCTCACCGCCAGGTGACACATGTCCGGTTCGCATTCTTAAAATGAGGACTAATTCGCACAAGAGCAGGACTGTATATATATATATATATATATATAGAGAGAGAGAGAGAGAGAGAGAGAGAGAGAGAGAGAGAGAGAGAGAGAGAGAGAGAGAGAGAGAGAGAGAGAGAGATTGGCTCATTTGCGGATGAAATGCGGATAGTAAGTCGCTTTTTTTAAATGACTAGCCTTGCTGTCATTTTAAAATCTTAGCAAAAAACCCGCATGTGCTTATTTGACCCATATGTGAGAGAAACCAATTTTATCCGCATTTATCCAAAACCCAAATTGTGGTTCCCAAACCCTACTTTTGAAATCGTTCAGCTCCAAATCTCTTATTTATCTACTGTGATAGCTCCGAAACCCACAAGATTCACTCATATTGTTCAGTTGGTGACCTACACAAGGATAGCCAGAGTGGCTACTGCGATAGATATTGTTGTACAACACTTAATTTATTTTTTGTTCTAATCAATGAGTTGCCACTTAATTCTTTTTGGTAACTTTAGTGCCTTCCATAGTTATTTATTTATTTATTAACTAAATGGCATTGTCGTATTTCACTTAATTTATTTTCTATTTTAATCAATGAGCTTCCACTTTTTTTTTTTTGTAATTTGTGTGCCTTCCATAGTTATTTATTTTTTTACTAAAAGAAATTGTCATATGACACTTAATTTATTTTCTGTTCTAATCATTGAGTTTCCACTTAATTTTTTTTTTTTGTAATTTTAGTGGCTCCACAGTTATTTTTTTTTGTAATGGATGAATTATTTATTAAAACACATAATGCAGAAAAGTGTTGAAAGTCAATAGTTATTTTCAATGATATAACTGTTGAAAATCAATATGGATCGATTTCAAACAATATGACATAATAGGGTAGTTCAAAATCTTGTGCAAAACATACATTTATGGAGCCAATTTATAATCACCTTACCATAGTAGGCGATTTCAAAATCGTGTGTAATACCTTAATCTCACAATAGGGTTTTTTAGCTGCTCGATTTCAAAGTCATGTGGTTTAACAGCTAAAATGGGTTTGGGGATGACAATTTTAGCAATCACATTAGACAAAATGGAGCTTTGGAGTAGAATGATTTCAAAAGTATGATTTGGGGACCACGATTTGGATTTTGGAGCTATGCGGCTGAAATTGGTTTCTCACACGTGGGTCAAAGGGTGAAATGAGCACATGTGGGTTTTTTTAAGCTGAGATTTCAAAATGACAAAAAGGAAATTCGTTTAAAAATATCCACTTACTATCCGCATGTGAACCAATCTCTCTCTCTCTCTCTCTAGAAAGAGAGACATTAGCGGCTGCATGTGCCTAAAGGCACAGTTGGAATTTTTGAAGGTAAGCTACACGCTTATTACATGTGTGGGGGGTGGAGACGATAGTCGTGTTGGTTCGGTTTCTACAACATATCACGTTTATCGCATCAATGTCGAACATAACAAAATATGACTCACAATGTAAATATTAATCCAATCATGTGAATTGTAATAGGAAATCTAGCCGACGACTTGAATAGTGAAGGTATTTAAAATATCACTAAATATAATCATCACACACCAACCATATAAACAGTGTAAGGTACTGTAGTAAGAAAAGAAAATCATTTCTTATCACAACAATATTCAACTCACTCACAGATGAAAACGTAGAGGAGACCTAAATGGAGTAATTTGAAGTGAAAGGACAATGAGTTACAGGGCTACCATTAAAGTTCATAGTTAGTGAAATATATTCTTCTTTCCGAATAGAATGTAAAAGTACTAATTGGATAAGAAAATGTAAAATCTAGGGGTGTTCGCGGTCCGGTCCGGTTCGGTTTTGAGGCTTTTTTTGGACCGGACCGACTTGGTCGGTCCTCTAAAAAAATGGACCGAGACCGGACCAATAATGTCGGTTAACCGACCCTAGTCAGTTCGGTTTTTTATAGGGTCGGTTCGGTCTAACCAGTCGGTCCTGACATTAATGAATTACATCATTTATAATAATAGAAATATACCTGTGTCTAATTTTTCCAAACATTAAAAACTAAAAACTATCAAAATCTGCAATTAAAACAAACCTACTATTGGATTAAACTATAATTTAAACTAGTCAAATATTAAAATATATACTTTTACTATTTATTTATGTTATATATATACATATATATGTAGAAATATATTATTTTATATAGAGTCGGTCTGGGTCGGTCCTACCAGGGTTTTTGAAACTGTAAACCGTGGACCGGACCGATTAGGTCGGTCCACCAAAAAAATAAACCGAGACCGGACCGATTAAGAAAAAAGACCGATAAAAAAAGGTCGGTTCGGCTCGGTTCGGTTCGGTCCGTCGGTCCAGTCGGTTTTTTGAACACCCCTAGTAAAAGCATCCAAGTAGTTTGAGACATCGTCTCAACCACGGACCCGCTGAATTGTTGTGTCTTTGTGACCCATTGAATTGTTGTGGGTTTGTCCCTAACATACTCTTTAAACTGAAACATATATAAACATGCAGTCAACCATTGGATTTGAGCCATAGAGATGTATCCCTTTAATTGAAACAACCCTAAAGATCGCTTTGAATCCAATGTCTCTTTCAACATGCTGTAGCATGCTTGTACCGCTTTGTATTCATTAAATTCAGATAAGCCTGGAGTAGTTAAAAACTTGTCAAAACACTCGATAGCATCATACTATTAGAAAAATGACAATGAAAAACATTAAAACATGAGTCATGTAGTTAAAAAAAAGATGCAAATTGAAGTGAATACATGAGTCAACAAAGTAGAAGCTACACAGAAAACACATTAGTCTCATGAACGGTGAAACTACGAGCTAAATGGTAGATAAATAATGTGAAATTAAGTGCCACTTGTATAAGATAATCTTGTGTGCACCATCAAATTCATCAAGTGCATCATCATAATTATAGCTGGTGGCAATAGAAGGACCACCAGCCATCCTGCCAAAGTTCGTTCCTCCATGCTACTCAGAGAAAAAAAATATTGTTACAATTTAATCTAGCAATCGGTTCACTTAGGAAATAAAAAAAATAGTAGGCCTACCATATAATAATTAATAGAACATCCCCTTTTTTTATAAACCTTGCAACCGAACATGCCAAGTCTTCGGATGGACGGTAAAGAACTGGACCACCAAAATTAGTAAACCTGATCAAAATAGTTAAGGAAATTACCATATTGTTAATGTTAATTAAATACAATATAGATTATAAGTTAGCAAATTTATCGTCCATTCCAGGGTTCAGTCCACATCTTGGGTTTATATGCCTTGTTTGGGGATAAGTAGTAATACTAAAAACCATTGCAAACATTAATTTTTTCATGGTGGGAAAAAACGCATTAAAATGAAATCATAAAGGAAGGCAATATATGTAAAAGCATCAGTTAAAAGAATTGGTCTAAATGTTAGGATCACAATAATTTCGGTTAATATAAATTTATCATTTTTTTAACTTTGCCCCCTTAGTCAATCCAATATTTAGACTTACTCCTACACTTCATTAATTAAACTTACTCCCGACCTCACCCCAATATAAAAGATAATGCATAAGATATAAGTTGTTTGATGCAGAGGAACGTAGTGAGGCTAAGTCAAAATAATCGAGTTAGCGTTGACTCATGTTTTCACTTCAAAAATAAGATTCTAATTTCACCCAATAGTCAACAACAAATTGTATATATCACCATTTAACTTGTTTGTGCTTATGAACAGGAAAAAAAAAAAGCTCGGCCAAATTTGTAAGTTTTGGATTCAAAGCATCTTCTGTAACAAAACTTCTGTACTTTTTTCTTTCTCCTCTGTTTTCTATTTGTTTGTAATTCAGATTGATTCATTACTGTGGAGCCATGGACCAAAACTTGATTCCTTTAGATTTGATGTGTATAAAGAGATTGATAACATTCCAATTAGAAATAATCAATAAAATACAAAAGAGACACGGGGCCATGGGCTCCTGATAGACATAAAACTGAAGACAAAATAGAAAACCAATAACAATTAACTTAGTACTTGTACTCAACCTATTAAACAAAATAACGTAAATAAATTAGATAAAAAAGTAAACACCATGATTTATATAGGATGTAAAACAAATCCAAAAATGTTTGTTTGGTTCACCAAATAGTTTTCATTACCATGAAAATGAAGCCCCAATTTGATTTAT